>VZSR01001685.1:14734702-14837461 GCA_013398615.1 Brachypodius melanocephalos | reverse complement strand
CCTTCCTTCCCTTTTCTTTCTTTCTTTCTCTTCCATCTTGCTTTCTGTCTTCCTTTCTCCCTTTTCCATCCCCTTCCCAAAATGGCCTCTTCCTTCCCATCAGAGCCTGAGGAGCACCATGGCTGTACTTGATCTTACAGAGAGGGTATATATCTCTTTACATATCCCTTTTATAACCACACCAAATAAAACCCATAGTAGAAACAGCAGAATATCTTTCTAAGGTGCCCTGCCAATGCCCATGCACATCTCCACCTCCCCAGTCCCTGGCAGCAGTAAGAGGAGTGAAGGCAAGGTGTTGCTTATGAAGTGGAGCATGTTATGGGATGAGTAGAATTCCCCTACTGAGTCATCATTTCTCAAGCATGTAGTATCTGTATAACGAGTTGGCCAGAATTTCAACACCACATATGGCTTTTTCACACATGAACACATTTTTTATCACATATTTGTTTGAATGACGATATCAATTTCAGAAAACAAAGTACAACTCTGGCTTGAAAAATAGCTGTGGGAAGTACAAAGACCTCCAGTTTTACATTCTTTTTGAGATTGATTATCCAAAGTTCAATCAGAAATGTATGAAAATATATATAGCTTAACACTGCAAAGTTCAGTATATGTTAAACAGAGTGAGGACTTTGCTAAGGCAGCATTGTTCTCTATGGGCTAGTGGTCATAAATAGAAATATTCATGCCAACCTTTACATTAGGGTTTTTTTTTCTGTTCCAGAGCCTTGAAGCATTATACAATGGGCTGGTTAGGTTTGGGTTTACCTTTTTTTTCTTTTCTTTTTTTTTTCTTTTTTTTTGTTTTTTTTTTTTTAATCATCTTCCCCTCTTGGAAAGAGAGAAATCATAATTACATAAGAGAACATGCTGGTTCAAGTGAATCCCTCAGGTTTTAGAAGCAGTGGATGAGTCTCAGAAGTACCTCAGAGATTTCTAAGCATCTAAAAGATTAAGCAGTAGGATAATATCTATTAAAGCCACTCCTGCATTGCTTTATATACTACAGAGTGGTCATTAAATGGCTGGGCACAACAGGTGGATAAATACCACCACTTAAAAGAAGTGAAATAAAACAAGCATTTGTGCTGACTTGTGCTCCATCTCTACCTTTCTTTCCATATCCCAGCTCCCAGTGAGGGGCTGTATCAAAGGGGTGCCTGGGCAGAATGGTCACAGAGATACCTGGCTCCATCTAAAACCTCACTGTCCTAAGACTGACTCTGGCTTTTGTTCTGGGATTAAGGAAACTCCCTGGCACTCTGAGGTCTAACTGAACCTGCTTCTCACAGCAAATGACTCACAAGGTCTGGGTATAGATAAATGCCAGGATTCTGGCAGATCTCCAGAGGGACGCAGAGGGGCAATCCTTGGCTCATACCTTACATAATTCCTGAGTGCTGTCATCTTAGTGTCTTCTTGTTGCGCTGCTTGTGGAAGGGCACAGCCAGTTAGAAATCAGAACTACAGCTAAATTAAATCCCTGCTATTGAAAACTATTGCAGACTTATGTTTCTTTCTGCACATTTCCAGATTGACACAAAGGGTTGGGAGAGCCCTAGAGTGAGTGGGGTGGGAAATATGGAACAGCTGTTTTGTAGACCATCCTTTCCTAAAATGTACAAGGTTCTTACTAGTGGTGGGACCTATGAAGAGGTTCTCTCCAGGCTTTCACTCCCAAGCTGGGAGGTTTGCAGTACACAATGATGACCATCTCTGGCTCCCTGTGCTGGGCATTACTACATACAATGGCCCAAAATTCTCTAACTTGTGGCAGTGTCCCACTGCTCTATAGCTGGCAGGGACCACCCTTGTTCAGGGATCCTCTCCTCACTCCTGAGGGATAACCCAGCCAGGCAGAGCACATGGAGAATAGGAGGCCAACAAACAAACCAACCCAGCCATCCAGAACAATCCTACAAATCAATCCAAAATTCTTAGGTCTGTATCAATTTTACTCCATGTAAATTACTGATGTTGTCTACCTGGACTTGTATAAAGCATTTTGGGGGACGCTGTCCCACAGGAAGATGATCAGAGGGCTGGAGCAGCTCTCCTATGAGGACGGTCTGAGACAGCTGGGGTTGTTCAGCCTGGAGAAAGGAAGGATGTGGGGTGACCTTAGAGCAGCCTTCCAGTACCTAAATGGGAGCTACAAGAGTGCAGGAGAGGGACCTTTTACCAGGTCGTGTAGCAAGAGACCAAGGGGAATGGCATTAAACTGAAAGAGGACAAGTTTGGATCAGATTTTAGGAAGAAATTCTTCAGTGTAAGGGTGGTGAAACACTGGAAAAGTTGCCCAGAGAAGTTGTGGATATCCCATCCATGGAAATGTTCAAGGCCAGGTTGCATGGGGCTTTCAGCAACCTGGTCTAGTGGAAGGTGTCCTTGACCAAGTCCTTGACCATGACAAGAGAGGTTGGAACTAGGTGTTCTTTAAGGTAATGGAGATCTGCAGCCCACTTCCATTTATATCTCATTGTTGTCATTGGAATTATTCAAGCAATTTGGTTGTTTGCTTTTTAACACTTACCTTTATTTTCTTGTTATTGTTCAGGGTGAGGTTATACTGAGTAAAAATTATTCAGCAGTTTAGCAGGAACATAGAGACTAGTGTAAGGAGTGTGTGCTCCAGTAATAAGGTGCATTTGGGTAGCAGAGAACAGTTATGTGAGGGCAGATACTATTTATACTGTTCTGCTGCTTAAAGTTGATACTAATAACACTAATTTGGTGTTTTGAGGATAAATTTATGGAGGACATTAAATCAGTGCCTAAATATTACCAAGTCAAAAGCTACCATATCACAATTTATGAAAGGGCACTTTTCTAATGACCTTTCTGGGACCCTACACATATAACCTCAAAATGTGCACGGTGTTCTCACTTAAAGAGCATGGCTACCTTATAATAAAACTACAATGGCAAAAAAATTGTAAGTGTTTTGAGCAAATTTCACCTGTGAAACAAGATCAATTAGATTAAGGACCTGGTGGCACTCTATGTAATAGAAGGCTTAGAATGGAGCTTGCAGTTGGCAATGGTGCAGTTGAGAGCCTCTGGATAAGGATCAAGAGACAAAAAAGTAATGTGGATGTCATTGTGGGAGTCTACTATAGACTTCCTAGCCAGGACAATGATGCCAACAAATTATTCTATGCAGAACTGCCCTTGTCCTTACAGGGAACTTAACTTGCCAGAAATCAAATGGGAGCATCACACAGCTGATACAACACAAGCCAGAAGATTCCTAAATAACCTGGATGACAACGTTGTGAAACAGCTCCTAAGGGAGCTGACTCAGAAAGGTGCCCTTGATGCTCGATCTGCTTCTCATCAGCAGTGTGGATCTCATGAGTGGAGATTGGCAGCTGTCTTGACCACAGTGACCACAAAGCGATCAAGTTTAAAATCTCTGTCAACAGGAGGAAGAGTGCCAGCAAAACCTCAGCTCTGTACATAAGGAGAGAACACTTCAGCCTGCTCAGGGAATTACTAAGTAAAATTCCCCAGGAAAATGTTTTTGAAGGTGCTGGGGTCCATCAGTGCTGGTCACTATTTAAACATCACTTCCTAAGGGCACAGGAGAAGACAATTCCTAAATGTCGGAGGCAAAAGGCCAGCTTGGATGAACTGGATTCTTCTCTTGAAAAATAAGGTTTAAAAGGTAGGTGTGTGCCCAGTGGAAGAAAGGTTAATTGACATAGAAGAATACAGAGATTCTGTTTGCCCCTGTAGGGAGAAAATTCATGCAGCCAAAGTTCAACTGGAGTTGAAGCTTCCAGAAATGTGGGAGAAAACAGAAAGTTTTTTCAAATATATAAATGGCAGGAGGCAGTAGAAATAACATTGTAATTAGAGGATGAGGATGGTCACCTCTCCAAAAGGGGCATGAACAAGGCAGAGGTGTTTAATGCATTCTTTCCATCTGTCTTCAACACAGATGACAGACCAAGAGGATCTCAGTGCTCTGAGCTGGAGGACCATGACCGTGCAAATGATCAGCTCCCAGTCAATCCTGAAATTGTGTGGGATCTCCTTCTCCAGCCGAATCCCTACAAATCTATGGGGCTTGATGGTGTTCATCCAAGAATTCTCGAAGAGCTGGCTGATGTTATCACAAAACTTCTCTCAATGACTTCTAAGCAGTCTTGGAAACCTGGAAAGGTCCCACCTGACTGGAAGATGGAAGTGTTGTCCCAGTTTTCAAGAAGGGTAGGAAGGAGGATTCCAGAAACTACAGGCCTGTCAGTCTCTTCTATGCCTGCTAAAGCTATGGAGAAGATTATTGTGAGAGGTATTGAAAAACACCTGAAAGACAATGCAGTCACTGGTCACAGTCATGAGGAAGTCCTGATTATTAACCCTGATTTCCCTTTTTTGTCAAGGTAACCCACAGGGTTGATCAAGGGAAGCCAGCTGATGTAATCCTTTTGGATTGCAGTAGAGCTTTCCATACTGTGTCTCACTGTATCCTCCTGGACAAAACATCCAGCATATAGCTGCATAAACAAACACATCATGTGAGGGGGGAACAACTGGCTCATGGCTCAGGTACAAAGGGTGACATCAAACTGGTGACCTGTCACTAGTGGGGTTCCACAAGGCTCCATTCTCGGCCCTGTGCTCTTCAACATGCTCATCAATGACTTGGACACAGGACTGGAAGTGATACTGAACAAGTTCACAGATGATACAAAACTGGGAGGAGCTGCCGCCTGGAAGGCAAGGAGGCCCTGCAGAGAGACCTCAACAAATCAGAGGACTGGGCTGTCACCAACCATATGAAGTTCAAAAACGGTGAGTGCTGTTTTTGGCACCTGAAAAGGGACAATCCTGGATGTATGCACAGGTGGGAATGGGATGCTGGGAATCAGTGCCATGGACAAGGACCTGGGGGTCCTGAACATGAGTCAGCAGTGCCCTGGCAGCCAGGAGGGCCAAGTGTGCCCTGGGGCTCATCAGACACAGCATGGCCAGCCAGGCAAGGGAGGGGATTGTCCCACTCTGCTCTGCACTGGGGCAGCCTCACCTCGAGTGCTGGGGACAGTTTTGGGCACTGCAACATAAGAAAGATATTAAACTATTAGACAGCATCCAAAGGAGGCAACAAAGATGATGAAGGGCCTAGAGGGAAAGTTGTATGAGGAGTGGCTGAGGTCACTTGGCCTGTTCAGCCTAGGGGAGATGGAAAGGAGACCTCATTGCAGTCTACAACTTCTTTGTGAGGGGCAAAGGAGGGGCAGACACTGATCTTTACTCTGCGTGACCAGTGATAGAACTCGAGAGAATGACCTGAAGTTGTGTCAGGGGAGGTTTAGGCTGGGTATTAGAAAAAGGTTCTTCACCCAGAAGGTGGCTGAGCACTGGAACAGTCTCCCCAGAGAAGTGGTCAGAGCAGTGAGGCTGGCTGAGTTCAGGAAGTGTTTGGACAATGTTCTCAGGCACACGGCATGGTGCATGGTGCTGTGCAGGGAGTTGGACTTGATGATCCTTGTGGGTCCCTTCTAACTCAGCTTATTTTATGGTTCTATGATTGTGTGAAAACAGCAAAGGAAGTAATATCTACAACGAGGTACAACAGTAATTTCTTCTGTTTTGGTCTTTAGTTATCGTTGTCTATAATGTTGTGAAGTCAGGAGGACCCCATGCTGCTGATGCAAACATATGGGTCAAATTAAAAAGTAAAATTTGGATGGTATTTTATACCAGTGAGAGATTAACGTTGTATTTTGCCAAATATTTCAGATTGAGAAATTCTCTTCTTCATTTTTGTTTCCTTCCTAGTTTCCATCCTGTTGTAAGCAGAATGAGAGCAGCTGGTTAAACACACTCTGTTCCAGCACTGACTTTGTCTAGTAGTGCCTGACACAATGGGTGTAGAGCCATACCTGAAACTTTCTGGAACATTTTCCAATTATCACATCTCCCCCCATGGCAATGAAGTCGAGAACACTAACTGAGATAGACTGCTAGCATTTACAGCATTGCCTTATTAGTCCTGGCTTGGTTTAGACAACACACTGGGTGGTATTCTAGTAGCTGGTTTATATTAGTGTTGCCTTAGCTGAGAAAGATACCTGTAGAAAGAATAGAAAATACTGTACACACACACACAAAACCCTTTGTGCACACCTTCTTTAGGATGAAAGCAAGCCAGGTTGAATGTAAGGTGTCACTGTAACAATAAAAAATTTTCAGTGTCACTGTAACAATAAAAAATTTTCAGTGCCCATATACAAACCTTAAGACATTTGAAACATTTTTTTCTTTTTCTTTTTTTTTTCATTGTGTGCCACATATTTACTCCCTTTTCCTTTTATATTACTAAGGAAATGAGGAAATTTTCATGAAAACAAGAGCTTATATTCTTAAAAGTTTGTCAATTCCTGCTTATATTTTTCTGTTCTGAAGGGATCGGAGCCTTCTGTACAGGGTACCGTAATTGCTTCCAACTCAACGAGCTGTGATGAATAAGAAGCAGGAACTTTTAAACAAAGACCCTGTTTTCATGCAAATATTCTCAGTAATAAAGCATAGAGTAAAAGAAATATGTGAAGTTATGTTTTGCAGAACTGCTACTTAAAGCAAAGCAGCTTTGTAGAATGAAGCCAAGTCTGGATTTTTCTAACTGCATGAAGGGGAAGTGAGTGTGAGCATTTTCTCAAGGGATTCCAAATGTCGCCAAAGAAGATTGTTAAAAAATAAAGACAGAATATATCCCAGTATAATTCTCATCGGCATCATCAACATCACTCTATGTGAAAAGATCCTAACTAGAACTGTGACACTATTCCCACATTTTATGAATTCATTCTCACATTTCTTTATAAACCTAGAAACATACAGCCTCTTTCCCCCAAATATTTAGCAAGTAGGTTCTTATAAGCTATCTCTGAGTCATTGCTTCAGTTTACCACCTCTTAATTTTCTAAAATCAGCAGTAACTTAAGAAAAATAAAGAAGAATATTGGAGCTGGAAACAGTTTGCAGAAAAGAATTATATTGAACAGTAATTAATAGCTTAGGCTTTGCTCCATGATAGCTCATTCAGTAGATAAATCAAAACCTTGACAACTTTCACCCATCTGAAGTTTTCATACATTAGTACTACCAAGTAATCTCCTGTAGTCTCTGACCTCCTAAGCAGCAAATACCTTGGTATTACCATTAAGGATACCTTTCCAGAGTGGTCCTTTGCCAGTAATATTAGTAGGTGGAATGGTGACTATTTTCTCCTCAGGGAAGCTGTGTCACAGCAGAGTCCTACCTCCCCAAATGCAATCAGGTGACTGATTATCGAACCACTCAGGAGATTCTCTCCTGTACGTGAGACCAAAGGAAGAGAGCACAGTCAAGCCCATGCAGTGTGTGAACACTGACTTCTACCTCCACAAGCATTAGGGCTTGCAGTGCTCATTGTTGCTGCCATCACGGGGCTGTAAAGGACACAACAGGACACTTCCCCTGAAATTCTCTCCAGAAGAGAGGAAAAGCGCTACCAGGTACGTGGTTTAAAGCAAACCATTTGGAGCTGCAGTTTCTTTATTCCTCAGCACATCTTCTGTCAGTTCCACATGGATGATTTTCAGTCTGCACAGAAACGGGCTTTCCATCGTAACTCATGGACATGGCAAGTCGGAAGTGTCAAAATAATTTTTTCTTGACATGTCAATGAACAAAAAACTCAAGAGGCAGGAAATTCATATCCTCAAAGGCTACCCTTAGCCATCCAGTAATGCCACATCAAGCAGCATGCTGAAATACGGTGCATGTTTTCCAAACACTCCTCTTTGGCAGAAGTCAGATGACAGATTTAAGCCAAAAACCTACTCTCTTTTTTTTCAGCAAGTTTAAAAAACTTGAAAATGTCTCTCAGCTTTTTCCATGGACTCAGTTCCATGTCACTGCAAGATCGTTATTTCATCTAGAAACACTGGTAACTCCAATGAGAGACATCAGGCCCCATTCTGCCTTGTCTTCACTTTCTATTGCCAGTGGACTTGTTAGAGCTGATAATTCAAAAAATACAGTATTTATGATATTCATGACTTATTTTAAACCTCTCTCACAGCTTGATGCACATGAGGCAATTCAAATCGCCAAAACTCTGTTTTGCAAATAACACTTCATTCCACTGAATGGAAACGTTCACACATCTTTTGGTGGTGTATTGTTTCAGGCTGGCTGCAGAGCAAGAAAGCCAGCAAGGCATGGACTTGGTGTCTCCACACCAGAGGAGAGAAACTTTCATTTTCTGGCAGAGGCAAGTGATTTCTGCCGAATGCAGAGCACAGAACAGCCTCAGTCCATGGCACTGAAAGACCAACACAGTTCCTCTCACCAAGGATGCCACGGGAGTTTCAGTTTCAGCTAAGTAACAGGGTGTCATTAGAACTCTTGATAGGAGGAGGGTCTGTGCAAGAGCTTTTCATTGCAAGGAGATTCCAGACTGTGTTATTAAACTCTGTTAAATCTGATACAAAAAACCCACCCCAAACCAGACAGTGAACTTAACCCCATCTCATTTTTCTTATTTAAATATAATCTGACAGTACTACTTTCAGAGTATCAGAAGACCTCAAAATGGGAGATTAAAAATATTCACTCTAAATTCACCATATAAATTCTGAAGATACTATTCACACACACACAATCTATATATATGTATATGTAATGAGTATAGGTTATGCAAATACACTCTACAATGTATATTTTTATGAAAGTGAAGCCAGGTACCATGCAATTGACCTTCTTTAGATCACCAGTTCTTTATGATAAGGATAATTTTTGTGTCCTGTGCTGATCCATTGTCTGGCAGGGTGGGTGAGGTTCCAGGATGCTCCTAGGACTTCTGGCCAAGTGATTACTGGAAACAGTCATGAAATATCTGTATCTTTCATCAACAGGAATCAAAAATCTTAACTGTAAAACAGAGAAAGAAATCCAGCTGCGTTAAATATTACTCGAGTTTCTACTCTCCATCTCCACTTCACACCACAGGTGTTTTTCACCCATGTTTGTTTCACAAGAGCATGTAGCAGTAGGACAAGGGAGAACGGCCTTAAGCTGAAGACTTAGACATTAGAAAGAAAGTCTTTGCTATAAAGATGGTGATGCATTGGAGCAGGCTGCCCAGAGAGGTTATGGGCTCTCCATACCTGGAGGTGTTCAAGGCCAGGCTGGATGGGGCTCTGAGTAACCTGGTCTAGTAGAAGGTGTCCCTGCCCATGATATATGATCGTTAAGATCATCTAGTTAAGATTTTGTTAAGATTCCTTTCAAACTATTCTGGAATTATATGATTCTCACTCCTGCCTCAAAACAGTTTAGAAAAATAATTATTATTTCTGGGTTTTTTAAGGCAAGGGCCAAACTTGATTAAATTCAGGAATGTGTCTCTTCTGGGAAGGGACAGAGCTCTTTACACAATCCTAAGTGATACTCCTGGATACTGAATTATTTTCTCATCTACTAAACCACTCCTGCTTATTTCAAGCATTTTACTCATCCATGCTATAACTGTCTGGATCGTCACTCCTGGCTCTGTCACATCTTCCTTTATCCCCTTTGCTTTGTGTGCGTACTTTGGATGCAGTCATAGCACAGTATCAGTGTGATACGGAAGTTACTGAGACCCTCAGCAGGAGGCTGGGTTGAGAACAATTATCTGACAGAATTGTTTAGCAGCGCAGCCCAATCCATGTTATGACCCTTTTTCTAAATGTAGATCTAATGGCACATTAAAGCAATATTACATCTCATAAAGCCTGCTGGGTAAGAGTTCAGCGAGGTTCCCCTTCTGCACAGCAGTTCCTTTGTTAGTGCCTCGCCTCTAGATCCTGTGGTAGATGGGAGTCCTGTGCACCTCTAATACTAAAATGGGGCTGCCAAGATAATTTACGTGCCCTGTGGCCAACAAAAAGTCTCAAGCCTCCTTGGGTTATCTCTAAGTCCTGCTTTTCTCTGCCCATTGTGCCAGCTTGTCTTCTCAGATTTTACAGATGGCAGGAGGGGTTTCAGCAACACAAACATCTTTCAGAGCGCTGCTTTTAAACAATAGTCTTGTCTCAGCTTTGCCTGTGTCTGAGGTGGTGTTTGCAGACAGAAAGCAGAACAGCAAACATAGGACTGGGGGGAGAGGGGAAGGAGAGGGAAAAGGAAGAGGGGGAGAGAGGGCCAGGTACATGTGAGCTAGGGTTAGCTGAGGAGATGGAGGCCGGGTTCAGGTGCCCTGTGCAGGGCCAGCCCAACGGACCAGCATGTCCTGTCTGGGATGTCTGAGGAAGGGCTTCTCCTGGCTCTCTGAGCACCTTCGTCTTTCGCACTAGAAATCCAGGCTCGGTGTAAACAGCACGACAGCCCATGGAAGCCTTTTTCTGCAGGACACAGAGGAGTGAAAGCGAAGGGTGCTCGCTACCGCCTATGTCTAGGCATGAAAAACACACAGCTGCCTTTCCACGGGGCCCTTCCAGGCCCCGACTGACTGGATACCCAGGCACAGGTGGAATTTCTGCAGAAGACAGCCGAGGCACAGCACGGGAATCCTGCAGCGCTCCTCATTTCAGCGACCCGAGCCGAAAACGGCCCGTCTTTGGGTTGCGGTGGATTTTGGGCTCCCCTTCCGCCCAACGAGCGCCGAAGCGCGGGGCGGCTGCTGCTCGCCGCCCGCCGCAGCGCGGGGTGCGATGCTGCGGGCACGGCCGGCCGAGCCCCCGCCCGCCCGCCCGCGGAGCCCAACGAGCGGCTGCGCTCCCGGGATGCGTGGACGGTCCCGGAGGCGGCGGGAGATGCGGGGAGCTCTGGAGAGGGGCGCTCCGGGGGAGCGCGGTCCCTCCGCTCCGCCAGGCGGGGGCCGGGCCGCGGGGGAGGCGGCGGAGGGGCTTGGCTCTCCGTTTCAGAGGGAAAGCCCGGCCCGGCCGCGGCCACGTGTCCCGCAGGGATCCCACCGGACCCGCCGCGGCCCCGCCGGCCGGTGCGGCGCAAAGTGCGCGGTACCGCCGCTCCTCCTCCGCTCCGCGGGCAGCGATGGCGAGGTGGCGGAGGGGATGTCCGCCGGGGGCGCGGAGGCCGACAGCCCCCCGCCACGGCCCTGCGCGCGTTTCTTGCTCCAATAAGCAATAATTAGGTCCTCAGCTAATGAAGTGTCAGCTGATCCCCTCGTTCCGTCTGCGCGCGGGGAGGCGGGGGGGCTGCGCCCGGAGACATCGCCATGGAAACGCTGCCCTCGCCTCTCTCCCCCCCGCCGCATCCCCTCCACCCCCCGTCGGCCCGGGCCGGGTGCGCGCCGTCCCCCGCGCCCCGCCGCGCCCGCGGAGGCGGGAGCATCCCGACATGGGACAGCGCTGCCCGTCACCGCGCCGCGCCGCCGTCGCCACAGAAACTTTTGTCCCGGCGGCCAATCAGGGCGCGGGGGGGGCGCGGAGCGGCGCTGGGCCCGGCCCGGTGCGCCGCCGCCGCCGCCGCCGCCAGCCCGGCGCGGAGCGCAGCGCGGAGCGGCCGAGCGGAGCGGAGCGCAGCGGCGGCCCCGGCGCGCATCCCGCGGCCGGGCGCGGGCCGGACTCGTGCCCCAGCCGCGGAGGTGCCGCACGGCTGCGGAGCGGGGGCGCGGAGCCGGGCGCTGGATGGCAGAGGCGCGGGCGGGCGCGGCCGCGGAGAGGCGACGAGAGGAAGCGCCGCGGCGGAGCCTTCCCCCCCCACGGAGGGGGTGTCCTGCCTGACGCGGCGGGGGAGACCGCGGGGAGCGCGGAGATCTCCGGCGTGAACTGAAGCTGTGGCAAAGGGAGGGGAAAAAAAAAATCAGGATTTTTTTTCTTCTTCTTCCCCCTTTACAAAAAGGGGGTTAATGCTCAGCATCCGCACGCAAACTTACTTGAATGCCTTGTAGCCAGTTTAGCACAGAGACCAAAGGATACCCCGCACCCGAGGAGTCCTACATGTGTGAGCACCATCATTACACTGGCAGAGCAACGAGAGCCGCCTCCTTTCCTGTACCAACATCCTCCTGGGACTGATCTCTCCTCTGGTCCAATATCCAAGCCTATCTCATATATATCGGTTTTCTTCTTCTTCTTCTTTTTTTTTTTTTTTTTTTTTTTTTTTAAATTTTCCGTCCATCGGCTGGGATTGCTATGTAAATAAATAGAGGAAAGTTCCTGAAAGGGCATATGAAAATTCACTGAGACTCTCTATGAGGAAGTAAAATTCTCATAGATCATTTTTTTAAAAAAATTAAAGATTATGTACTTTAAATGCGGATCGGATACATTAGGCTTAGAAAATAGCAGGTAAGAACTTTCTTTCTTTCCAGTACCTTCATGCCCGGAGCGGGGATATCTGAAGCAAAGCCGCCCAGCCTTGGAATAAAGGGGGAGCAAAGAGACCAGTGTGCCCTTCAGTGCTTCCTCCATCCTGCGCGGCGAGGCGGCTTTGGGGAGAGGCAGAGCCCGCCAGGACAGAGACAGAAAGCTCAGAAAGCCTTCGGAGAAGACAGCCGAGGGCTGCCGGGGCGGACTAGGGTGGGATTTTTCTCTTCATTCTTTTTTTTTTTTTTCTTTTTTTTTTTTCTTCTTCACCTGCACTATCCAGGGTGAATCCGGGTGCAGTTGATGCATGGAAAAGAAGAAGCATCCGAGTCAATATTTTCTTTTTTCTTCTCTAAGCCGAGGGATAGGATTTTAATTATTTATCCACCCGAACCTTCTCTGGGTAAGACGCTGCTGGAGCCAGTGGGATAGTCCTGCCTTGCACAATTATTAAAGACTGATCACGTACAGTGGAAGGATAAGAGGAACCTCCACCAGATCCGTTTTGCCTCCTGTGGAAAAAAAAAAATGAAGGAGAACATTGCCACACTATTGAATTGATTGCTGCCCCCCACCCATCCCCCTCCCGACCCCCCACCCCCCCGACCCACCACCACCACCACAACAACAACAACCACCAAAAAAAAAAAAAAAAAAAAAAGAAAAAAAAAAATCCGCTGGGATCTGCCTGCACCGGGACCTCCTTCGCTCCGGCTCGGAGGTGGATGCATTTTTCATGAGCGCTGGGTGAACAGGTGCAAAGTGCGGCGGGGCGGCCCGGCCCCGCACCCCGGCCCGCTTCGGGGCGGCGTGTGCGTGTCCGTGTGTCTGCCCGTGTCTGTGTGCGTGTCCGCGTGTGTGTGTGTGCGCCCTGGCGTGTGCATGTGTGCGTGTGTGTATTAGGAGATTATGGAGAGCAGCGACCGGGACATGTACCGCCAGTTTCAGGACTGGTGTCTCAGGACTTACGGGGACTCAGGAAAAACCAAGACGGTGACCCGTAAAAAATACGACCGGATCGTCCAGCTCCTGAACGGCTCCGAGTCGAGCTCCACGGATAATGCCAAATTCAAATTCTGGGTCAAATCTAAAGGCTTCCAGCTCGGCAACTCGGACGAGGTCAGTGGTGGTGCTGGAGGAGGGAAGCAAGTGCTGTACGTGCCAGTCAAAACCACGGTTAGTAGAGAATTGTCTTCCTTGTTCTATGTCGGCCGCTGCAGCCCGCTCCGGGAGCGAGAGGCGCAGGGGGAGCCGCAGCCACAGTTGGCTCCTTCCTCCCTCTTCCCCCAAGTCATCATCACCATGTTGCGTTTGCCTGTCACATTATACACCGCCGAGGTCTTTGTGGGTCCTTTTATTTAAAGCGATCGTGCGCACAACGCGCTCCTCCGGGTCGGTGTCGTTCTCCTCCTCGTCCTCCCGGTCCCCCCGTCCCCCGCGGGCCGCTGCGGCGGGGTCGGGGTGTGCTATTGTCCCGCCGCTCCGGCCATTGTGCCGGGCCCCGCCGCCCCAGGCAGCGGCCCCCGCCGCCGGCGGGGCTGATGGATGGCGCACGGGGGTACCCTGCCTGGCACAAAGCCAGGCGCGGCGCCGGGCGGTGGTTCCCCGAGATAGCTGCGGGGCTTTATTTATTTATTTGTTCGTTTGTTCGTGTTATTTTTATCCTTTTTTCTTTATTGTTATCCCGCAGCCCTGGCGCCGCCGCCGAGCGGCCACGAATGTGCCCGGCTGGGCTGTGAAGCGCCGGCTGCGCTAGTAAGGGGCGGCGGGAGAGAGAGGATGCTCAACAAAGGGAGGACGGGGGTTCCGCATGACCGAGGGAAGGGTGTATTTTGTGACACTTTTGGGATCGCAGGAGCCCCTCAGCACGCCGCTCGATGCGCTAGGGTAGCGTGGCATCCTCGGCAGGCGCTGGCGTTACGGGCTCGGCGCAGGTCTGACAGCAGGAGAGCTATTATGCTTGGTGGTGGCAGGAGCGACAGATTTTCCTATTTAAGAAGATGGGGACTGTTGGTTGCAAGTAGGTTTTGCCTATTGAACTCTCTTAATGTATCGTTATTCTTACTTCCTATGCGTTGGGTCACGCAAGCTAAGCTTCTTTTGTCTGTGCGTGGGGCGGGTGTGGAGGGGGAGCCGAGAAAGGAAACCCGGCAATTAAAAATATTCCTGCCTGGGCATTTGGCTTGGATGAGCAATATTCTCCTTTTTTTTTTTTTTTTTTTTTTTTTTTTTTTTTTTGTTCATGGAGTGGCGGCTTATCCGGACCTAACGGGAAGGTTGCTGGGTGGCGCAGCAAAGGGGGCTTCTTGGAAAGTATTCTGGGTTGGGTTGTGACGTAGGCTGCCGGGGAAATCTGCCTCTCTTTGCCTTGCTGAAGTCATAAACCTGGGCATTCCCAGGGGCTGCCTTGTATTTGCCCCTTATCATCAGCGCCGTCATGGCTGTGAGGAGGCAGAAGTGGGAAATTAATTTTAAAGAGATCTTCAATATGAAGATTTAAAGTAAAAGAGACGCTCTGGACAGTTTTTTTTCCTTCTCCCTGGTTTTTATTCACCGAAGTGTTCCAGGTCTGCCTATAGATTCAGATGATTTGGCAGATCTCTGTTTTACTGTTACAAGATTGATTGCTCATCTCTGAGCCCAAACAATACCATAGATACAATTTGTAACAAAAAGGTTGCCTAAAGCAGAAGTCTCCAATTAGCTTAGTATTTTTAAATATCTCTTCTGCTCACTGAAATAATTATTTTGAAGGGCCGGTGGGCAAGATTATTTATTCCCAAGACCATCCTTTTGACTGCGAGTTCAAAGCTGTAAGCAAATTCAGTATTTTTAAAAATGACACTGACTACCCTACTAAATAAAGAGGATAACCTTAATTTTACATGATGGAATTTAAAAATGAAGTGCTTTTCTGGTCCTCTGAAACACAAGACTCAGTGATGATCAGCCTGTTTATTTTCTCTCACCTTTGCTAGGCCATGGAAGTCTGAAGTCCTACCTTCTATTCTGTTTTCTGTTTTAAGAATACAGAATCAATTTTTATTTTTGTTTTTTTTTTTTTTTTCCCACAAGAGATTTCAGTGAGAGGTCGAGCATCTTACAAGTCTGGTCTTATGTACATTTGTGGGAATCACACCCTTGGCTGTGAATGTCTCTGTGTGTCCATATATATGTATTTATATTCATATAGGCATAACTCTCTTTAGATAGTTTAGCAACCAAGCAGGAATTCTAATAAAATTAGGACTACTTATGAAATCAAGAAAGGAAAAGATAGCATGACCTATCTGTAATTCATTCCTGAATATCTGCATATAAGCTGAGCAATGACATATAAACCTTTTCAGAAGAGATCCTTATGTAGGTACAATTTCCTCTTGCTGGCCATTAGAAATTTGTTGTCCAACATCAATGGGAAAAGGGGATGCTCGGCAACATTCAGCTCTAAAAACAAATGCCAGCTCCTCCTAAACACATGAATCTTGTGTCACTATCCCACCACAAAAGGCAGAGGAGTATTTAAGCAGACCCACAGGGTGGCAGTGGTTTGTATGAGCTACTGCCAGGGCCAGGGCAGTGCCTGCCAAGCACTGAAGGCTCAGAAAGAACATGTTTGACAGAACAGGGATGCAGCCCCTGGCACAGAGAAAGTCAGTGGCAAAGCTCCTATTGACTTCAAGAGGTCTAGAATTTCACCCAGATGGGAATGATAGGTTACAAGGGGAAAAAATGGATTTTTATCAGACAGTAATTGTTGGTAAGCCTTAACAGCCCATTCTCTTATTTCTTTAACTCTTAATCATTATTTAGGACTTCATGAATTTGTGATCATTTTTCCCCCTCCCCTCTTTCATGGTTATCTCATACATTTGGGCCTGTCCAGTCCCCAGAGAGAGCTACCAAATGGTAGCAGAGCCCCAAACTGTGAATCTCTCCCTCATCCTCTCCCTCTTTTTGTCCATCACTTGATCTCACCATAGGTAAAAATAATTTCAATTTAAAATTAATCACTGCATGAGCACTCCCTGTTCAGTAACAGGACAGATGAAATTACCAGTTGGACTCTACAGTTACAAGCTGGTCAAAAAAAAGCAAATATTCAAATACTTTGTTAGGAATTATTCTCTCCTTGAAGCTTTAAGATTTGCTGCTCAGCTTTGCTGTCAGCCAGAGAGATTTGCTCCTGATGGTGCTGTAATCCACTGCTGCTGGTAATTAGACATCATTACTGCTGCGTTAAAGGGAAAGAGAGAAGGAGAGAGGACAGGCTGGGGCTAATTAACTACTTGATTCTAATGAAAGAAAGAGAGCCTGATAGCAACTGGGAGGTTGCACCGGAACAGGTTAGATGTACAACACAGACTTAATTGAAGCAGGGTGTCTTGCAGTCTCACAGTAGCTCAGGCTTGGTCTACTTTCATATTCTGTGGGCAGTAGTGCACAAGGTATTATTCTGTTTTTCCCTTGCCTGGTTTGATAAGTAGCTCAAAATCACAGGCCTGTCTTCAGCATCAAGTTTAAGCATGCCAGCAAGGAGAATGCATAGATGATTATGTGCTGGCTTAATCTATTTTACGGGTATGGTCTCCTCAAGAGCAACAGGAACAAATCAATTTCTGAATGTTCACATCCCTCTGTGGCCTAGGAGATGCACTTTTGGTCACCAGGCAACAACATTCCCTGCAAAACAGCCATTTTAGGTCCAGAGCGGGACAGCACACAGCAAGGTATTCCTGTATGCTTAGGGTATTCCTGTGTGCAACCCAGCAAGTATTTCACTTCTGCAACTTTTCAGATTGTTTCTGTCACCACTGTAGGTTTTCTTTCATCAAGCCCAAGCTGCACTTTGTGAAAGCAGTGGAATTATGCCTAGCCTAGACACACTGTAGAAATAAAACAGGTCAGGCCAACAAATATGCCAAATGGTTGACACTGATGACTTTTCATAGTTGGTACTCACCAACCATAAGGAGGGATGGAACTAGTATCTCTAGTAAGATATCCTTTCTAACTGTACACATGATTTTTTTGGTGTATTTTTAAAATATATTTTCTACATAGTTTCTTTAGCTGGAGCTATTTATTGATTGGCAACTTGAGAACGAATTTCTCCTCACCGCTCTCCTTTCTCTGGCATGATGTTGTGTCTGGACAAAAATTTGCACCCTAAAAATTAGTCTTGATTTAAAAAGAAGTTATAAAATAATGGCCTGAATAGTATCAGCAGACTTTAAGCAGAATTTTCCATTAAAAAAGAAGGGCCAAGATGACTGCAGGATAGCTCTCAAATATAGAATTTACACAGTATTAGCAAACTAATGGAATACAACCTCAAAAGGCCAAGTTCAGATTACTTTTATATCATTACTAATTTGAAATGACTCCATTGACTTTAATGATATCACAGACCGAATGTATGAATTTTCCTGTGCTTTCTTTTATTTTTTCCAACTATAAGCAGAGAATGAATTTTCATTCTGGAACCAAATTTTGTTTAGCTTAAATCTTTGGATCGTTTAGAAGGGTCTGGTACCTCATGGGTTGCTGCTAGCAGACCAGCAAGGCTTTCTGCAGGTGCAGGGCTGTACTACTGAACCTGATTACAGGATTTAAGGCTTAAAATTATAGACTAATCAGCTCTAAAGAACAGGCTATATCCCAACCCACTTCTTGTTCTGTTGGACCTGAAGAATAGTAGATAGATATATGAGTTTATGTTCCTTTTCTTTTTATATAAATTACTTTGTTTATGAACAATAGAAGAAAGACATCTCAACATAAACAGCTTATCGGTCAAAATGTATCTCTTTAAATTATCTTACATTTAAAATTGCTCCTTATTTTAGCACATTTTGGTAGCAATTTGAAATTATGCCTTTTTTTTTTTTTTGCGTTTCTCCCCATTTTTGTACCCATCAATAGAAAAAAAATTATAAAAGTGTTTGTCAAATGTATATTGGTAGCTCTGTAGCCTACTGAACTGCCAGCACATAATGGCAGTAAGTACTGCAGAAAGGTGATGCTGAGGGTGAGCTATAATTTATCCCGAGGTACGATGCTGCAGGAGCTTTACAGTCCCATTAAATGCACCTTCCAGGCTCAGGAGTGGTGTTCAAACCCTGCCATATCCACCCTGTTTTAACTGCCCACCACATTTTCCTTCACCCCTGTTCAGGTCTGCAGAGCTCTGTCTCCTCCCTTTACCCGCAGCCTCTGCCCTGCTGTTTGCAGACCTCTCAATGGAGTCGGTGAGGAGGGATGCTGGTGAATCAGAGAGGGAGTGCTGGAAAATGGTCACAGCAGATGGAACAAAACCGGTTTAGTTGGCAACTCTTAATGCAGGCATTCAGGGGAGTGTTCATGAATAAAGAGAATAACTCTGTCCTGGAATTAAAAAATGTTAAAGCGCCCATATGTAAGATGCCATCTTCACATGCGTGTGTGAGAGAGGCAAAGGGACAGGAGGAGCTGAGATTTCTTAGTAACAATGTTGAGTTGGAATTTTCAAAGAAAAATGAGCCAAGGAGAGCAGATTTTTAAAAGCCAAGTGTTTTAAGGTTAGAAAATGTTGACTTTACTGTAGAAACACCAAATACGGTATTGCAGTGTGCAAACAAAACTTAGTGCTGATGTATCCATCCCATATATACACACACAGTGAGAGACAGAATGACAAATTCAGTGCTACCACCTGGGCAAAGGCCAGGCTTGCAGCTCAAAAGCCCAAATATTCCCAGTGATCAGAAATAAAACCTCACAGTTTGATTTTCATGCTTCTGTGAATCTTTGCTGAGAAGACCCAGGTGAGAGCTTGTTTCTTCATGCTTACCCTGAGTCTCTTGTCAGTGAAGCTGTACTGGATTTGGTCACGATGCAGGGACTGCTGCTCAGATGCTCCAGCCCTGATTTTCTTTGGATGTACTGAGTGCTATTTCTGTGGCTACACAGCTATGTGATCAGTGGGAAATAAGCTGGAAGGTTAGGGCTAAAATGAGCTTTTAGGCATCAGTACAGCATGACGGGACTTTTTCTGATCTTTTTATGGAGAAACTTTCTTTCCCTATCCTCTGGGGTGATCACCATTGCTCTTGTTCAACTCTAGACAGAAAGGAGATGGGATCTGGGGAGACTACACAGAGAGACTGCAAATAGAGAGGGCTTCCCATGAACATGGGCCCCTGGGGGAAGAAGGCTAGTGCCAGTGCTGGATGAATGTGGGAGTTAATGATTCAAATTTCATTTTTCACTACAAAAATAAATTAAAATTGGCTGACACTGAACTGTGAGTTTGTCTGCTGTTAAAAGGAGGCAACTAGCAGCTGTTAGATTTGGTCTGAAGGAAGCTATTTGGGTCCCAATCTTCCCCAGTTATGCAGGATACACCTGTTGAGAGTTTGCTGGTAAAAGAGGAACAAAATAAGCTGGGCATATAAATGAGGTAGATTTGGAGAAAGATCATGAGACATCGTGGCAGGAAACACACTCTCCAGGAGAGAGGGATCATACCAGATTCTGCAGCCTCCCATGCATCGCAGAGCATCACAGGCATCTTCTGTTCCTTGTTGAGGAGGTTGACTGGTCAACACAGTCTCCAAAATTAGTAGGGCTTTCTTTACAGGATGTAAAAGATGTTTTTGTCTTGTATGTGTCATTTTAAACCTGCCAGAAGCCACTCTGACTTTAGAAAACTCAGGCAGTGTTAGCTGGTGCAGTGAGAGTTGTTTCCATTGTCCTGCAAGAGCTCTGAAAGTGATCCTGCAGCTTGCTTAAATTACCCTTTTGTTCTCTTTAAATAGATGAGTCTCAAAACTTTACAATTCCGCTAGCAAGGTGTTTTTTAATGGTTTATGAACATACAATATCCTGGTAGGCATTGTCAATATACAGGAAAGGAATGCCTCAGGTTGTGGCATGGAGCATTTTTTCAGATGCACATGGATTTTCTTAGCAGTGATCAACTTTGTCACAGACAGTTTACAGGCTTCTAACTGCTTATTCAATAACTCTGCAAACTGCAAAAATTGACAGTTACTGTGTGCATCTGCTGGGATTACAGTCTAGCTGTTGAAATTGAAATGGGGTGTTTGAAACATTTCCTTGTATGTCTGGATACTCTTCAACTTAAGAGGCTATCTGTAGCAAACAGTTTACTTAATAAAACTGATCTATGTTATAGTTAACCTCAAGTAGAGACGTTTTTCAGAAACAAATATTCTGTATAGACTAGGAAGGACAACATTTATCAAATGACCTACTTCTGCCTAGGAGGAAACTCATTCAACCTTTTTTACTTGAGAGCCTGTAATTAAACTCCTTAGGGAAATGAGAAGTTTTACATTTTGTATTGATAGTAAGGTCTGTGTGTCTGAAGGTTTTGTACATTTTGTTACCCCAGATTTTAATACAAGATATGGATGCTACAACTTTTTGACTGTACTAAGAGAAAATAAACGTGATGAGACTACTTGCACTTAAATGACTTAGGAATCTAACTCACTGAATAACTTAAAAAATGGATATGACTTGTGATTGCTCTTTTTGTTGCCTCTGGACTTAGACACACCACTACTAATACTGTCAGATGGAGTTTGTAGAAAACTTTTGTTCAAAGCAGGTCCAGAGCTGAAGCTGCTGCCACTAAATCATGACCTATGTGTAGAGTAAAGCAGCGTTGTGCTGGTATATAGGAAATCACATTTAGGAATGGATTTTCACTACCCTGAGCTGATAGAAGATGAGTAACAGGCAAGTCATTATATAAGTAATTAGATACAATAACAGAAAAACAGCTAAGGTATAGCCAGAGGTTTCAGCAGACAGGAAAGTTGAGGACTATAAACATGTTTCACAAACTTTATTTTTCAGTGTGTATATTTTCTGATGTGGGTGATTGTTCTGGTTTAGGGCAAATTTTGGGAGGAAACCTCAGAATAGTCACTCCAGGACATTGATAAAGAAATGTCTATCCTGGGTTTACATTTTTCAGGTGACAAAATTGAAGAATGGTTAGAAATAGAGAAATAAAAAAAGAGGGGATATTAAATTGCAGTGCATCACTGGGACTTGCACAAATTCAAAACCACTAAAGAACTTAAGAATGAAGTAATTAAAATACTACTAAAATATACTATTTGCCACTATATATGACCATTATACAGCAGTATGGACAAAAATGTACTAGGAAGGGAAAAAAGAAGGTAGTAAAGATAGCTCATAGAAATAACAAACTAGTGGACCATATGTCAACATTAGGAAAAAAAAAATCAGTAAGAGTCATTAAAAATTATCTGAAGCATAAATATGAACTGGATCTGGTTGGTGGAACTAGCTTGGAATTTGTGGCCGTTAATGATGTTCTTCTAACTTCTCGTATTCAAGAATATTTCCAAAATATTCAGGTGAAAACTTTGTTTCTTGCTTCCTTCTGAAATGAAACCCATCTGACATAGACTTTAGTAAAGCAGGGCTGCAGATTTGGCTATGATGACAAATTAAAACTGTTGAAGAACTGGGAGATCATAGCAATACAATGCAGTCCAGTGTGCATAAGTACACACACACACATATATATATGTATACATATATACACCTAAAACTCAGGGAGATGAGGGGTTTTCAACAGTGGATGGAAAAGCAAATTAATTAGGTCAAGTCAAAGAAGAATTGGGAAGTAAAATAGAAATACTGCAACAAAAGGGGAAATAGGTGAGAAATCATGGCAGGCAGAATTCCCTACACACCACTGACAAATAATTTACATTTTATGCCATCATGATATTAGCTTTTCGAGAGGGAAGGAAGAATTCCGGCTTTTCAATCACATCTAAAATTTATGGAATTAGTGTCATATCTCAAGGGAAATGTTTAGGAATGGTTTCAAACAAATTGATAAACATATCCAAAATGAGCATGGGAGGTGTAACAAAAATCAGCATTAGGAAAAGTATAGAGAATAATATTGATAACTTATTATTCTCATTAATTAAATGGTATGTCCTTGCCTTTAATAGCATGTATCTCATCTCTTAATGGTTGGAAGAGATGAAAGATCCACAGACGGTAACCAAGCTTATCAAAGAAAAAGAGTACTTACATGAGAAGTAGTTTAAATGGTTATATTGCTCAAAAAGATAAACACTAAGAAAAGAAATGCACAGCAGAAAACAGACATGTAAAGAGGTAGAAAGAAAGTGAGAGAAACAGTGTGGTGTAAATACTGGTGAACAGCAGAGAAAATTTAGTTGCCACCCTTTAAAATTCTATTGCATGTCCTAAGGCTCTTTTGACAATCATCTCAGAAGGTAAATTCAAAGCAAGGCCATTTTTATAAACCAAAGCGTTGGGAATGGAAATCCTGCACTGCTGTCCCTAGAGATACCCCGACTGATTAATCCAAAATTTCTTCCAAGGATTTTACAGGAGCTCTGTGACTCTCCTAAGGATCTAGCATGCTCTTTATGTCAGTTCAGCTTTGCTGGCTGGAGCAGAAGTGAGGACAAGGTCATGTTCATGCCCTTCCTGCTCTGTGCCACTGGGAACGAGGGCATTGGTGTGATGGCATGAACTCGCTGCCTGCTGTCTTGCAGCATCTCCCCAGGTGTTGTACCTGATAGAGCCTCTATTTGGGTTACTCATGTTCCAGCCCATCCATTCAAAACACGGAAAGATTTGTGGGGCATCTTGAAATCCCAGCATCCTCCCATCCCCTTCCACTTCGTACTGAGTTTTAGCACTGCTGGTGATCTCTGCCTTCATGCTCTTGTTTCATGAATATATTAATAAGTTTTAGGTATGTCTTCTTAGATGCTGTAACAGTGGAAAATAAAACAGTTATTATTGCACAAGGCACAGTATTTTGTTTAAGAATTTGTTTATTTACTAATTACTGAGCTCTGAAACATCTTTTGCAGACTCCTTTGCAGGCTGGTACTAGGTGTTTTGGTGGTCACTTGGACTGTAGCAGTTTCTGTGGCTCGTTGCTGTGGTGATATCACTAATCTAGAGGAAGGAGGGAAACATCAAGTTTCTGAGGTCCAGCACTACCCTATGTGGAGCAGTGCATGAGATTATTGTGGTTTACACAGAACGTTTGCAATGAGCTACCTCTGGTTTGCAATTACTGCACTTGTGCTGAGAAGGAATTTGCTGCCTTCACCTCTGCATTTTTATCTACCTGTGTCAGCTTTTTGAGTGTGTGTATTTGTTGAAACTATTACCAAACTCTTACTGTGATGGGAAGAAAAGAAAAAAAGAGCAGAATTGTTAGATAATTAATGACAAATATGAGAGGAATTAGCTCATTCAAATGATGACAATTTATGAAAGACTTTGCTTTTGGACCAATGGCACCAGGAAGTATGGCATATATATATATAATTAGATGACCTGTCCCATTGCATTTCTCAAGAAATGGCAGTGGAACAGAAGCAAGAGTGTAGCTCCTTCCTTCCTCCCTTAATCTAGACATAGTTGTAGTTCTTTTTATGACATCTTTTGATAACCTTTATCTTTTTATATTCTGAGAGTTCAGTAAAGCCCCCTGGCTATGGTTGCTGTAATACTGAAGTATTTCATTTGTACTGAGCAAACAGTCAGCATTCTTTTAATGAGTGCTATATTTGAATGCCAGTCATCCATCTAAAACCTGTAGTTCAGGCAGATCTCACCTATTTATCCCTTTTTGTCTCAATTTGGGCTTATCCAACAAGGAAATGGGATAGTAAATTCTGCATGAATGCAGCAGCAAAAACCAAAATTCTCAAAAAGATGTTTATAGTAAACTTCTTGCACATTGACCCTGTGGTTTTTTGGAAAACTTAACACAAATCCTCTGCCATATCCTACTAATGTAAAAGGTCTCATTATCATTGTTTTGGTGTAACTGAGAGTTGAACTGGGCATATAGGGAGCTTTCAAATAGTTAAATTTGCATCTGAGCAAATTATAAAGCAATATAAATGAATCTAGCTTTGGAAGTGAATAATGCTAGTTAAAATGAGACTACTTTCTTCTTTTTAAATTGCCTCTCTATATAGCAAATTTCAGTATTTTTCTCTTCATCCCAATTTTGGCAAGATACATCAGACTTCTAGGAAACTAAAAAAACTGGAGCTGAAAATACTATTTTACCTGTATTCCTAATTGAATCTTACATTTTGAACTGGAACCAAAAGGACCACTTTCAAAAGCTGAGTAGGAAAAGCATTCCTAAATAGAAGAAAGCGGGTCAAATTTTATTAATAAGTAGAACATTTCAATTAATAGAATTTTAATGAACTATGTATTTTTCTGCTACTTATCATTGAACTTTAATGAATTTATAGGTAATTACAAGATTTCTTTTTTAATAAATTTAATTTTAATGGATGTAAAGTCAGGAAAATTTTCACATATACAGACTTCAAAAAATTCAAGAAATTTGCATTATCATTCTTGCTGTAATTTAAAAGCAGGCAAATAACAAAAGTACAATATAGATGATTAAGTTATAATATTTTAAAACAAATTAGTATTTTGCCTAACAGAGCCAAAGAGTGAACCAACAGACCTACAAAAAAGCTGAAAAACTGTAGCTGAGGGAAGTTGGCAGGAGTTAAGCCAGTGACATTTGTGAGGCTTTGAAGGACCCGTCCTGTCATCTTAAGTCACTCCAGGTGAAATCCCCTCCTGGGATAGGACCAGCAGAAGGTCTGTGAATCGTTTAAAAAAAAATGGCACAAAGGGTATGCCTCTGTTTTGAAGACATAATGCAGCCCCTGGCTGATGCTTGGGCTTTGCAGTGGTCGGTGTCTGAGGGAGGAGCCCAGCCACAAACCAGCACCCTGGGCACTCAATGCCAGATCAGTGGTATTGGTTGACTGCATAGCAATCACTGAACTCTCAATAGGATACATTCAGATAATATTTTTTCTGTTTGTGAAGAATAATTTATATGTAAGTGCTATCTGGTTTTGCCAAGGTAAATTCTGAAGTGCTAGAGACCCGTGCTTAACAAGCAAATAGAGAAGTCTATAAAATGTGTAAAAATATCTGGACAGGTTTAGTAGCAGCAAGGCCAAATTCAGCTCTAAAATAACACCAGGGGCACTCTGCTCCCACCTCTTTGGTTATAGTCTTCTGCAACACTGGAGTGCACTCAGTGCAATGCACAGTGCACACAGCTCTCTGTTGTAGAAATCCCCAAGTTCTGATTGTTTAAGGAGGAATAAACCAAACCAGAGAATGAGCTTGATTTCAATCCTTTAAGCCATACATGTATTTAAGTCAAATAAAAGAGCATCTCTCACCAGGTAAACACACTCAACACATATATTCACCCTCAATTACAGTGTTGAGGTTGTTTGTTTACTTGTTTTAAAGTAATCTCCGTTTTCCATGGATATTGCATTAGGACATCTGCAATGAGGAGGATTCCGATCTCTTTCCCTTTTTCCTGTCTCTTTGAACTATATTTGCATTAGAGCAATCTTGCTTCTAATAAGAGGGGAAGGAAAGTGAGATGAGAGAACAAATGGAGCGAAGTGTTAAAGCTAATCAAGTAAAAACAAACTGTGGCTTAATAGCTTCCTATGAGCTGATCCTTAAAGCAAGAAAGTCAGCCTTGGAAGAGGTGGAGGCTGAGAAAAGTAAAACAAGCCTGGAGAACACATACTACACATTTCACAGTGATAATAATAATAATAAAGCTAATGAAATAAAGCAGGCAAAAGAAGACAGATGCTTTCTGTTAACTGGGTAAAAGTAGTATTTAAGCAGCTAGGAATACCTGTCAGCTACCTAAAAGCACAGAACAGCCTTAAGATATTAAATGCATAACAAAACTGCCTAGAAAATGTGTGGAAGAGGGAACTTTTTTTTTTTTTTTTTTTTTTTGGTGGGGGGGTGTGCAGTGTGAGGCAGAGGGGGAAGCATATTCTCAGGGAAATTTAATATTAGCAGAATTTTGAATAAATTCCCAACCATTTATCCATTTATTGCAAATTGGAGTCTATTAGTCAACAGTTAGTTCGATGAGTATCACAGCATGATGTAGCAAAAAGTAGCTAAGTGGAATGTTGCTAGATGCTAAAAAGCTTTTAGGTACACAAATATGCAAACAGTCCCTATAGATACACCCAGCACTTTGAATTTGGGCATGTTATGCCATTGTGTCATAGCCCCAATATCTATCTGATGCCCACAGTGTGTTTTCCTCAATCCTTGTCATTTGTCTTTACTGCTGCAGTTTATTTTTTACTAATAGGCAGAGAACATTTTCCCCCCCCTATGCTGCCTTTCTTTCCAGATCTCAAGGCCTGCTGTTTCTCATTTTGAATTCCAATCCAGTGGCAGGTGCCAAGATTCAGATGTATGTTATCTATGGGCAGGAGGATCAGCCTGTTCATGTGGCATCAGTTGAACTGAACCACTCCCTGTGCTGGCTGCATTTTAATATTTTTAATCTTGTTTTGGAAGGCATGCTACTTTGGTGAGAAACCAAATGCATTCAAAGCTGCACACAACAGGAGATCTACAAATGGGTTTCTAAATCTAGGCTTCTGTAAAATTAAAAAGCCAAACCAAAACAACAAAAAAACCCCTCACTTAAATACACTTAACTGGAGAATCTATTAGGTCCAGTCCACCCACAACCATCTGGAACACTAAGTTATCTGTCAGATTTATCCAAACAAAACTTTGGACAAAACATGAGCAGAAATGAGGTGAAGAAGTTGAGCTGAAGTAATTTTTACATAAATCTTTTAAAATGTCCAAGGCCAAGAAGGCAAATTTTAAGAATTGCTGAACGATATTACCATAATAATGTGAAATAGACCATTTTAAAGGCAAAAAGCTGTTCCAACTGAAGTCAATAGCAAAATCTCACTGACTACAATAGTAGTGGGATTGGTCTGCTAAGTAGCAAACCATGCTTTAAAAAAATCAATACTTCAATTTTACAAGGTAATATGGATAACAGTATAGTTGCCTATTATCAGAGCCCATAGTCTGTGGATTTTATCTCTCTAATAATGGCAAAGTTTAGCACCTATCTTATGAATCATTGAGAGGAAAGACATAAGCCATTTCAAAGCATTTCCCCTGCCCCAGCCGAGAAAGCTCTCCAGAGGCAGGACGCGCTGCACCGAGCGTGCCTCCATCAGCGCCGTGCAGCAAGGATTACTCTGAAATGAATGGCTGCCTCGCTCGGAAAGAAAAAATAGCATTAATCGCTGTGGATCTCGGGGTAGCGTTTGATGCCCAGGGCTTCCATTCCAGCCCTTCGTACGTGCCAACCATAGACAGAGATGCCCCGAAATGGGTCAGGTTTTCGCCTCAAACCCCACGGATAAAACAAACAAACAAACAAACAAGCAAACAAAAAACAACCAAGCCCAAAAACCTCCAGAACCAGTAGACCTTTTTATTTTGTATTTTCCGTTTTAAGCACTGCCGCGTTGTGATCCAAAATAGAGCTCTACCCCATACGTTCATCTTTACGCCGAGGATATACATAGATCTTAACAGATCTAGAGATAGACTCTGGGGAAGGGAGTTAAGTCTCCCTCTCCGGCCGCACCAGGGCAGCCAGACCGCTGTGTGTTTATTCCCCGGAGTCCCCCCCGGGGGTTGTCAGGGTCCCTCGGCCGCGGGGTTCGCCGTGTGTCGGGAGCGGGGTGTCCCCCCGCGCCCCGGGTGCGGCGGAGGCGCGGTGACCGTGACTCCATCGGACATAATGAGCGCGGCGGCTCGGCAGACATGTCCCTCACCCCTCCCCCTGCAGCCATATGGTGCCGTAAACAGCCGTGCTGGGACGGGGTTTTGTTGTCGTTGTGTGCGTGTCCCCCGCCCCTTCTGCCCGCGGGTGTCCCCGGGGTGCGGCCGGGGCTCCCCAGCGCCTCTCCCCGGGCACACCTCGCCGGGGACGGGTCGGGGGATGGGGGCGGCTGCCGAGGGACCATCTGCCGGGGCCGCCCCTCGGGGACCGCGTCCCGGGGTCCCCTCGGGGGAAGCAGCGCAGCCGCGACGCCAGCTGGGTGCGGGGGCTGCCCCGAGAGCGGGCACAGCTCTCTCCCCTCTCCCAGCCCGGTGCCGGCTCCATTAATTGATGCAGGGCTTGGGCTGGCATCGAGGGCACGGGGGAGGGGGAGCGGGGAGAGGGTGCGGCTGTGCCGCCATCGCCTCCCCCCGCCTGTTCCTATGGAAACAGTGCAATACCTCCGGGACACACACACATCATACACACACAGACACACACACACATACACACACTCACTCCCGCTCCTCGCTCCCACTCGCGGGCGGGAGGGGGGGCCCGGCCGGGCCCGGCCACCGCGCCCTCGGCAGCGCCGTTCCCATGGCGACGGGCTGCGGCAGCACCTGTGCGGCCACCGCCGCCCCCTCGGCCCGCTCGCTCCCCCCGCGCTGCCGCATCCCGGGCTGTGCCAGCCCTCCAGGGAAAGGGCTGCGGGTGCCTGGGGCGGGGATTGTGTGCCGCCGCTGTGGGCACGGCCAACCCCTGCGCAGCCATCGGCCTGCTCCCAGTGCAGGCAGGGAACACTGGGAGGTACAATAAAACATCGTCTCCGGTGTATTTTCAGAGCACTGGATGCCCTGTGCCTGCCCGGCGTAGTGGTTGTTGCAGGCACGGGTAAGCATTACGCTGGAGATGGATGGGTGATAGAATCATGGAATGTTAAGGGTTGGAAGGGAACCTAAAGATCACCTACTCCGAACACGCTCTGCCATGGTCAGGGACACTTCCCACTAGACCAGGTTGCTCAAGGCCTTATCCAGGCTGGCCTTGAAAATTGGCAGTGTTTGGGCATCCACAAAATCCCTGGGCAACCTGTTCCCTTGTCTCACCACCCTCACAGTAAAGAATTTCTTGCTAACACCTAACCTGAATTTCCCCTCTTTCAGTTTGTACCCATTGCTCTTTGTCTTGCCACCACAGTTCCTGATGAAGAGTCCCTCTCCAGCTTCCCTGTAGGCCCCCTTCAGATACTGTGAGGTCTCCATGCAGCCTTCTCTTCCCCAGGGTGAGCAGGCCCAACTGTCTCAGCCTGTCTTTGTAGGGGAGGTGCCCTCTTACCAGCTTCGTGGCCCTCCTCTGGGCTTGCTGGTGATGGCCTCCTCTGTCCAAGGAGCTGTGTGGGCAGCTGTGGATGGGTTTCAGCACTAGCCAGCCCTGCTCCTGTGTTCCTGTGGATGGGTGCTGGTGTGACATGCAGTGATACAGCTGGTATCTATTTCACTGGGGCTGTCCTGCACACCTGCAGTGCACTTGCTCCACGGCTGTGTAGCCTGCGGACAGCACAGGCCTCAGGAACTAGGAGTTTGACTTAAGGAAGCCCTTGACTTTGGAAACAAGCCCCAAATCTAAGAAAATTCACTGTGATGGCCCTCAAGACCCTGCTGGCAGGGCTGTGCAGCATCATGACAGCTACAAATACGTGCTGTAAATAGCGATGTGTCGTGGTTGGTGTGACTTGAGGTACAGGGAATGGAAATAAAACCTTGTGCCACTGTCACTGCTGGTGTTCACTGTTGCTTTTTGCTTTTGTTAGGACCCAGCACTTGAGATATGTCTTGCTACCAGCCCTGGTGCTCTCTTACCATGTGCAGGTGGCTGTATGGTATGTAGCACAGCATATAGTTACGCCTGTTGCTGAAAATAGTGTTGCTCCAGTTTTAGCCCTCAAGGTGTTACACTGGCTAATACATGCAATAAAAGCATTTGCACATGGTTGTGACAGGAAAACATGGACTTGGGCCCCTGCTAATGCAAATATTAATATCATATATTTTGAAGCCAGGTCTGTCCCTCTGGGGAAGACCTGTATGTTCCTTCTGCCATGTGGCTGATGGGGCAGCCCAGAAACTGGGGAGAATGAGTAGATAGGAGGGATGTCTTTAGCCCTAAGTACTACAAGAGGTTTCTCTTTTAGCCATAACAAGAGAAAACTGGTTTTTATCAGCTTCACTAAATGCTGGATTGTGTGGCACAGAATACAGCTGGAGGACTCCTTTTGACTTTAATAGAATGCTTCTGGGACCTAAAAAGTTAGTAAAATATCTGACCAATAATAATATCACGCATGAAAATAAAAAATTAATAACTTTATGAAAAACTAACCACTAAACTGGATCTGTATCCTAAAGCTGTCAATGTCAAAAAAAGATCAGGAAGCTTTCTTTTTCTTTATAGATATTAAAGTAGCTCAAAAATGGAGTCTTACTAACTTACAATTTCATTGTGAGTACCACGGTGTTTGTAATTTTTTTCTGTAAAAATCCCATCTCCAGTCAAATGCTCATGAAACATGTACTTTTGTGTTAAAAAACCCCTCATACAAAAATCCTTTAGCAATCCCCACAGCTATGTAGAAAAGATTGTCTTAGCAACAACTCCCTGACAATTCTCAAAATCTCTCAAGGACCATGGATATTTCACCATCTGCCTTTTGATTGATGAGTATATAAAGTGCAGGTAGTTAGTGTGGTTCTAGAGACTGTGGATTTATTGATGAATGGTCTTGCAGGCTCATGATTGAGAACTTCTACTTTAAACTCTGCAAATGTCCCAACTAGACCTTGTAGACTTAGAATCTAGGAAATAAAAAAGCAGGGATTTTTTTTTTCTAAATAGTAAGATTTTTCAGGGCAATTTAGTGATTTTCCATACCCTATTTCATTAATTCAAATATCAGTTAAGTAATTATCCTTAAAACAAAGTGAGAGAATGAAGGATATAATTTGAGCAGAATCCTTTCAACATAATGCCTAGTAAGCTCTTTGAAAAGAATTCCAAAGGTGCTCAAAATAACAAAACCAGACAAATTTAATTATAGAGATAGGAACGCTGAATACATCTTAAATTATATAAAGCTCAGCTTCATAATAGGGGAGTCTAGAAGCTTCAGTTTCTGAAGTTTAAAAATCAGATTTTAAAAGCTAAACCTGAAGAAAACTGTGAGTATGCTGTACCATAAACAAGATCTAGAGAACGAGGCCATTCTAGTAAAGTTGCTGAAGACTCCATTTCCCAGGTCCCATCTCACTGGGAGACATTCCTTCTGCTGCAACACAGCAGCACAGGGGGACCACATGTGAAAGCAACATCAATGCCATTATTTTTTGGCATCTTAATAGTAATAGGTTGACTTCTGTGGGACCAAAAATGCAAAATAAATTGCTACAGTAACTACAGCACCAATAATTCAAAAGGATTAATTCAGAGAATAGATGTAGCTTGAGTTATATGTAGCATCATTGAGTTGATCACAGTCGTCATCCCCAGTTTGACCAGCAGGTTGAGGGAGGTGACTGCACTCCTCTGCTCTGCTCCCATGGGACCCCACCTGCAGGGCTGTGTCCAGGAGGGCAATCCACAGCACAGAAAAGACATGGATCTGTTGGAGTGGGTCCAGAGGAGGGACATGAAGATGGCTGGGGGGCTGGAGCACCTCTCCTACCAAGGCAGGCTGAGAGAGTTGGTGTTGTTCAGTCTGGAGAAGAGAAAGCTCCAGGGAGAGCTCATTGCAGCCTTTCAAGTACTGCTGTTGTAGCACTTGAAGGACGCTTACAGGAAAGACAGACAGAGAGTTTCCACCAGGTCTGTTGTAACAGAACAAGGGGCAACCTTTTTAAACTGAAAAAGGGTAAATTTAGATTGGACAGAAAGAAGAGACTTTTTTACAATGAGGGTCATGAAACACTGGAACACAATGCCCAGGGCAGTGTGAATGTCCCATCCCCAGAAGTGTCCAGGGCCAGGTTGTATGAGGCTTTGAGCAACTTGATCTGGTAGAAGGTATCCCTGTCTGTGGAAGGGTGATTGGAACTAGAGTATCCCTTAAAGTCCCTTCCAACACAAACCATTCTGTGATTCTATGATTCTGGCTCTGTAACTCATGAGGCTCTGTATAACTGAGGTCTGGGAAGGATGAAAGCAAACCATAGGATGCTCATCTGGAAAATGTTGTCTTAACAGATTTTTTTTTTAATTTCAGTGAATATACAGGCTGAAACATACACTGAATGGAGAAGGAATGTCTATAAGCTATGAGCAGAAACAAGGAGACCAAAAAAAAAAGGGGGGGGAGGAAAAAAGAGCATCTGAGCAGAAAATCTCAGAGGAAAAAATGAAATGGAGCAATGCTTTTTACATTAACATCCAAAATCTGAGTGAAATACAAAAAGATTTTTGGGGGTATCATCAGAAATCCTAAAATGTATTTGTCAAAAAAAAAAAAAAAAGGAGTAGAAAAACATTCCCGACCCCTGGGGAGAGTGTAATGATGGCATTGTGTTGTGAAGTACCCTCAGATGGCAGGTTACTGTTAAAAATTACTGAACAAAATGGCAACAGGGCAGTAGTAGGGAATAGATAGATGGGATAAAACCCCAGATACAGAATGAAACCTCATCCTAAACTCATTGTATCAGCTGGTGACAGCTATCTCAAGGATCTGTTCGTTTTTCCTAGGCTACATTTAGCAGCTTGCCATGCCAATGAAATGCTGTGGAATCAAATTGAATTTAATTTCACATATATCCCCCACATGTAAACCAAGCACACATATTTACCAGACATGCAGCTGTGCCTGTTGTCTCCCCAGAAAGCAAATTTCAGGATACATGCAGAACACTCCCAATGAAAAGTTATGCTAGAAATGATTTGATTTGATGGGAAATTACTGTGTCATTTCCTTTAAAAGCTGTAGCACACAAAATACGGTACTGTAATAGGCTATTTGCACAGAACAGAAGAGGGCTTGCCTGTATGGTATTTTTTAAAATCTTGGTGATGCATGCTTTGGCAGTTGTAGACATACAATTTTGAATTTAGAGTTTACCTACAACTGGCATTGTATGTGGTTTGGGTAGCCAATGTGATTTGTCAGTGAAGTAATAAGATGCTTTTCTTGGGGCAGGTGAGGCTTAAATGATGTAGATGAAGTACATACTCAGTCCTCATAGCTGACTCTGTTGGTGCAAGTGCATCAAAGCCTTTTCAGTCATTCTGGAGTGAGTGGCTGCTAATAAAGTGCAAGCAAATGAGTGGGTGCAATGTATTTACAAGGAGAGACATGTGACACAAGAATTTCTACTACACTAGCATCCTTGGTTTTACTAAATGTTTCACAAAACATGTGATCTCTTGCAGTGTGTCTTGGGAAATGTAGTCCAGGAAGACTCAAACCTGACATAAAGAAATGGTCAAAGTTTGAGACAGCCAAATTGCAGCTTCTTGTAGATATAGCAGTAGATCAGAAGATGCAGTTTAATGTTGAATTGATGCATAAAGAAAAAAAATGTGCATTCGAAAATTCAGTCCTTGTTAATGTTTTGTTCAGCAGAATAAAAACATTGCTGTTCATGTTGTCAGCAAGATGAAAACAGATGTTGGCTTTCCTTGTGAGATAAATTTGAAGCTTCATAACTGTAGCCATCTCTGATGCGTATGCAAAACTGTGATCTCTGCATTTGCTGAGGAATGAAAAGTGATGATTGTGTGCCCCTAGTCCTTTGCAGGCAAAGCATAATTTTGGAAGGAATGGGACAATTTGGAAGATTGAGCCATAGTTTATTAAAATCAATGTTACCCTCAGATTAGCTATGTTGGTTAGAGCATGCTGTTAATATTTTCAGGGTTGTGATCCCTGTAGAGGCCATTCACTTAAGAGGTGAACTTGATGTTCCTTGTGGGTGCCTTCCAGCTCAGAATATTCTGTGATTCTTCAATGGGATTTTAAATTATGCTATTATTTGTGAAGAAAGAATGTGCTGAATGCCTTGCAAGGGAAGTTATTTTTGGAAGGAGATGAAATTGGGTTCCTGGAATTGCGAGATAAGCTGGAAACAAGGCAGTGACATGACAAAGCCTTAGGGAAGTGATCACCTATTTCTCACTGCCACTGAGAGGCCCTTGCTAACTCCTTCTTAGCAGATATGATCTAGTATGACAGAGGAACTTTATTCTCCAATGAGTCCTAGAGAGGGTTAGTGTCATGCCTGTGCTCCAAGTGAACATAATGAAGAAACAGCAGCACAGCAAACTGCAAAGCTTTTGTGGCAGCCTCTTGGCATAGGCTCAGCCAAAGTTTCTGTGTTTACTTCTACTAGTCTGTAAAATAGTGTCTCAGAGGCAGTGATAAACCTACCTCAGATGAGTAATTTATGTCCAGACAAGAAATTACACTGTGAGCAATAGAAGACAGTTCCCTTTTTGTCAGGGGTGCACTAAGTGGCCATTTGATTTTTCTTTCAATTGTCTCTGATTTTCTATAGTACTTTCCATCTCAAGAGATCCCATATGACAAATTCAAGCTAAAATGTCAATTACAACCAGCTCTGTGTTGGATGGCACATCTGTCAGTTAAGTTGTACACATCATATGAATGTCAAGACAGGAAGAGAACATTATTGTCCTTACTGAAGGCATCCAAGTGCTGTGTCCCATTAACCTAATACAGCCAATATATACAGATGAGTGAGAAAATGCATAAGTCACTTAATACTGGTGAATTACAGGTTTGATACAGTTTGAACACAGTAGTTTAAACTAAGATATTGGGAGACAGATCATCAAATTCTTCTGAACTTTATGAATAATATAATCATTATAGCGTGTTTAAAACATAATTGAATTCCAATCCTATGTTTCAACTCTTCTTCCTGTTCTTATAAATAATTGTGGAACTTAAACTTTATTCTTTTTATATAAAGAGACAATGTTTAACCAAGGATGCAAGCTAACAGAGAATTGTTAATATAGTGTTTGGTTCATGTTTTGAGCACAGAATTTTACTGTTAAATACAAAGCTTTGTATAGTTTGCATGTTAAGCATTGTATGACAAAATAAGCATGAATTTTATTAGACAGAGAAGACTGTTTCATCTGCATATTTGCTTTCATCTACTGTAGTATATGTATACTAATATATATCACATATATAATATAATATATATCATATATATTATATATATATTTCATATATATCATGTATATCATGTATCATATATATATTTGTGCAAAGCTTAGTGTATGGTAGTGAATTAATGGGCATGCCTGGGTTACAGCAGAGACTTGCAACCATTTCATTAATAGGGTGTCTTCAATTTGCAAATACTCTGATTCCCTGTCTTTCATCATACATCAGAGGTTGGGCAAATCTGGTTCCCTGCTTATTCAAAACACCATTTCTTGCAGTACTGTTGAGGTATTAATGGTCCCCTTCATTATTTGGTTGTCCCCTTAATTCTGCTAGAAAAATAATTGGGATGGTGGGCAGCATCATTAGTGATCAGAAGTGGGATGTACCTCTTATCTACACTAAGAAGAAATTAGGTAGCTGATACCTAATAAAAATTAGGAAGCTGAATTTACTCAATATAACAGGATTTGCAAAGTCAGTGCTGTAGTTACCATTGTTTTGAACTGTTTCCTGCTGAGGCATGCTCCAAATTTCTCTTCTCAGAACAGGAAAAGTTCTGGGTAAAATTCATGCAACTAAACATCTGACCTCTTTCTACTATGAATTTATAGTTCAGACATTGTTCATTTCAGTTTCAGAGCAACATAATAAAGGAAAATGGTTCTATTTAATCTCCCATTTAATAATCAATGGTAGATGTGCATATAAGACTGCAAAACATTTTAAAGAAAATTCTCACAGAGGCTTTAGATACAGGCTTTTGAATAAGGGCACTGCTATACAATAAAGGTCTGAATGAGGGACACAACAAACATGAACTTGTGGAATTTCACTGCCAGTGGCACAACTGACACAGATTTTGATTTCCAGCCCTCTGATGAATGTTGGTGCCTGAGCATGCCTGAGAGAACATGCACACAGTCCCTGTGGAAATTGCTAGCCATAAATCTGTTTAAGCCCTGGAAAAAGTGTTTGGACTGCATGAGGAGCTGCAGATGGAATGGGAGAGGAGCAAGGGGGAGAAAAAGTAAAAGTAGAAGGGAAAATGCATTTTATTTTAGTGCTTCTGTAGAAGAACCAATGTTATTCCCACAAACATTTAAGTAGAGTATTCTTGCTGCTTTAAGAAGGGCATCAAAAAAGGCAAAAAAAGACTTTGGTTCATACAGTGCTTATTGCAAGTTTGACATATCTTGTTCAGAGAAAAACTGAGTTAACTGGGTCTTCAAAGTAGTTCAGGAGACTGGTTGAGGTCATAGTGCATAACTCTACAGGCCAAATAGAGTTTAGTGTGCTTTCATGAAGGTCCATCATGTGTAACATTAGCGAGTGTTTTCTATTGCACCAACAACTTCAATGTAATATCTGTTACAGAAGAGTTTTCTTTCTGAAGGAGATTACCAAAAGGATTCACAAGGACTCCCTTTTTCAACCAGCACCACCATTTTTCTCTGAGATTCTTTTTATATCTATTTCATTTACATCAGGGTAACAAAAATTAGTTGGCAAGGTGAAACTGTAGATCAGTGTTGAAAATTTCTCCTAAGCAAAGTCTGGCTAATATTGACTTCAGTGTACAGTAGCAGCATGTTTGTGCTGAATGGTGGTATGAACTCCCCATCTGCAGATGTCAGCTTCCGAACTATCACGCTGGTCAGGACTGAACATATGGTGGAGCAATGTTTTTCAAAACTTGGTTCTGCTGGCAAGGATTGGCCTCTTCATGCTGTAGACTTTGTTTATGGTTGAGGAAGGGAGGAAGAAGAAAAGGAAAAAAGCAGTGTAAATAATCTGACTATCTGCAGGAGCGTTTCCTCACAGAAACACAAGACTTTTGCATCTGACACTTGTTCTTGCCTAGATTACCCAGAATAGAAAAGTGTTACAGGAATGAAAAAAAGGATAGAACTGGGGAAATGTAATTTAATTAAAGAAAAGCTCAACAAATAAGCTGTTGAAGGGACCCACATAAGCCTGCTGAGGTAATTTCATAAAACCTGATTTGTGAACACACACATAGAAATATTAACAAAACTTAAAAAAAAAAAAAAGACGAGTATTCATTATTTACCAATTAATTTAGTTTAGTTAGATGGTACTTTTGAAGGTACAAGCCTTCTCTCAGTTCTGAGGGAAGATGAAAAAACTTCTGTTTTTTTCCTGTCTTTTTGGAAGAGAAAAATTTACACCCCTCCATGAAGAATTTTCTTGAAGAGCATGGTTAGATATTTGGCTCATGGCATTGCTGGCTACACCAAAAACTTATTGCCAATATCTGGCATGATATTTACTGCTTTTGTTTCAAACCTGGTAGAGAGATTGTGTAACTAACGTTTTGCCTGATTTTTCTTGGTACTCTGCTGCTACATCTGAGAACAGGCCCTAACCCCTACAGTTCCTACGTCATCAGGGCTGGCACACTGCTGCTGCTGAGACCCCGTGCAGGTGGAAATCAGTGACCCTGCATTCTGCTTGTACTGGTATGACCCTGGGTCCCCAGTGGCCTCTGTCCCTGGCCAGGTAACATTACCTGTGCAATTACAGAGAGCCCCTTCATAGTCGCTGCTCATTTGTCCTTGCAGAAATCTAGAGGGAGCTCTATTAGCAGCTGTTAATTTGTACTCCAGGAATATTTAGTCTGGGAAGTACCTCTTTGCTCCCTGCAACAAGCAGCTTTGTTCCAGTGTGGGAAGTATGTTGGTGATGTGGTCAGAGAACCAAGCCATGCATGGAGCAGGGGTGCCCTGGAGACTCCTGTCCCCTTTGGCACTGGAGCTGGGGACAGTTGTCATTATTCTGCACTTGGCCTTGCAAGTGAGGCTGCTGAGGCTGTGCTTATCAGCACCAAAGCTTTGTATGGGTCTTGCAAAGCCACTGATTTCTGTTCCTTAACCTGCCTGTACAGCACCAGTGCAGCTTAAAATCTGATCCCCAGTGTCTTTACTGATGATGCTAATGAGGTTACCAATTAATGGCACCTAATGGGCTGTTGTAGCAGTGATTTTGGTGATGGAGACAGCTATCCTCTGGGAGCTGTGCTGAGACCATGAATTCATTTTGTATAAGCAAGTGAACAGCTGTTTCAGAAACATCGATGGGAGAGATTAGGTCACACATTTCATCTCCCTGCCACCCCAAGGCTGTTCTTTGCCATAGGCAGCAGGTGAAAGGAGGAAGGAACTTTAGGGACAAAAGCCCTTGCTGGAGTTGCAGCCAGAGACCTAGACACAAAAACACCTATATCCCATCAGCAGCCCTCTGATTCATCCTCTTTCCCTGACTTTTTGAAATATTTTACCAGTTAACTAGGATTTTGAAGCAATTCTTTTATTTAGAAGTTTTGTCACTGTGCAGAGTCGATCTGTGGTGTGGTATGCTTTTGGCACTTCATTGCAGTACGTAACACTTGGCACTTGCATTTCACATTATGTATTAAAAAATCTCCCTCTGCCAACAACCTTACATCAGAGGCTTATAAGTATTTGAAACATAATTAAAAAAATATATATTTAATATACATAATTTCACAGGCAGCACTTCGGGGTAATGAGTTCTTATTATTTAAGCTTCACTTTAGTGTTAGGTTACTTTTGGTGTACAGTAGTTGCATTTCATCAGTCTGAAAAAAGGTGGCATTATAGATCTACATTGCATTCCCCCAGTGCTTGGATACCTGTAAAGTATAGCACAATTTAAAATATAATTGAGCAATTGTTCATTTTTAGAGCATGACAGGAATGTTAAGAGTTAACATTTAATTAGTAGCTTGCCCACTTCTTTTTGCTGAGCTGATGACAATACCTGATCTTATAATTTAGGAGAAAACCCTGAACATACTAAGTAGGCCCACACTAGGATTCACACACGATTTTAAAATCGCCTACAGTCAAAAAATTTTGAGGACAATTATCCTTGTACCCTTATTCAGGAAAGACAAATCTTTTCATGCTCAGGAGATAAAAAGAACTGTCTATCTTGAGACGAAAGTAAAACTAAGTTTTGTATGTATTATAATTGCTACTAACTTTTGGAAACAAAGTTTCATGGAAATCAGTGTACAGTGTGCTGAGCTGTTGGAGTGGGCAGCTGAAGCTCCCTTTTTAAACACTCACCAGGAGTAGCTGACCCTTCCAGATTAGCTGGGAGATTGAAAAGGCAGTTCCCCTGCCAAGCATTTAGCTTGGCATTGCAGTCTTCTCTGGCAAAGTCCTGGAGCAACTGTTTACTGCTTGGCAGATATAATTATAAGATAAAATGTATGAATAGTCGAAAGACATGAAGAAGACAATGTCATTTCAGTATTCATACATTTAGTAGACACTTGTGCTTCAGTGAGTTATTATCCTGCAATTTTTTTACATGTGTCTGATGGCGTGTTTACAGTTTTTTCAACAGCTGAAGAAATCTGTACACAGAAAGATTACCTCCAGCCTTAGAATATCTTCTTTGAAACTTTTTTAGTGTCCTAGGAGAAATCCTGGAGTTATCTTAATACTTACGTCTATGTTCAGTTTTAACTTTGAGTAAAAGAATAAAATGTTACTTTAATTGGATGAATTTCCACACACTTTAATCTTGTTTTGTGGTAGAACTGAAATGTGGGTAGCTTTTTAAGCTTAAAATCTGCAATTTCTTAGAATTCACAGTATTACAGAAAATTCTGGTAGAAGGTCCTTATACCTAGATGAATCCTTTAATGAGTCATAAAGAAGGAATACACAATTAAAACTTTGGTCATGAATGTGAACTTAAACAAAAAAGCTCCAGTTAGATTTGGCTCTCTATTCAATTACCCTTGATGTCCAAGCTAGGTTTATTAGCTCTCAGCTTCTTACCAAACAGTGAGTTTGAAGAGGGCAAGTGATGTGTGCTGGATGTTTCCAGACCTATCATGAATATTTTTTTTTAAAAATCAACTTCAAATTCAAAACTTAATTCTTACTAATAGAATAGTAACCCATTAGAAAAGAGACAGTATCCTTCAGGGAACAGGAAATAATACAATCTGGTTATCAAAAAAAGAAACAGTTATTGCTTCTTTTTTAAAATACAAGCTTCAGGAAAAACTCTTTTGAAACTTCCTAAGATCAGAAATTATTTTTGAGGCAATTTTTCAAAATTAAGAATTTGGAAGTAAATTATAGTTAAGTTCAAGTTAATAAAAAAGTGTAATTCAAGAAATTGCTGTCTTTTACAATCTGCAGATTTGTTTTGTTATTGTTATTATAAATTGACCATAATTTTTCAGCTTTGAAATGCCAACTGCCATTCTCCTGCAGGTGTTATATGTGCTCTTCCTCTCTCTGTGTGTCCAATTCTGCCTTTGGTTTGATTGGAATTGCCACATACATTTCACTCAATATTCATATAGTGCATGTAGTGCCTGGGTTACTTTTTCATGTCCTAAACTCAACAAACTTTTGTAGACAGAATAGAGCATTAATTTGCTTTCTCTATCAAAAAATAAAAGAAAAAAGGCCAGCTGATATCAGACTGCGTGTAAAGATGGAAGCATCATCTGTTGTTTTAACATACTAAGTAGGAAGGAATTTGCTAGAGAGGGAGACATGTAGAAGGAGTCATGTGGCAAATAAGATCTCTCGGAGTAAGTGTTTGTTCAGCTTCTTTCTGATCTCGTGAGTCACACCAGGGTCATGTGTGTCCCTGAGCTAGACAGTCATGTATCTTTCTCATCAGTTTGGGTAATGATCATCACAATATGTGTGTATGAAAAATCCTATCTTGTTGCCTTTATTAGGGAAGCTATGTCTGCATTTACATTGGCATTTTAGTTTGGAAAGTGAGTATGGTTTTGGAGCAAAGCTCCTGACCATGCTTGCTGGGCTTTGTTTCTCAGTGTAATACTTTTTCAGTATATAAACAGATTCCTTTCAGTGAGAGAAAACTGGCACTTGATGGACATGCACCTACTGGGTTGTGACTAGAATTGTGTCCATTTCAGAGGTCCAGGTTGGAGATATCCTGAAATGCTTACAGTGTGGCATTGGCCTTGGTATCGTGTGCTTTGCTCGGCAGATGTGCTGCTCCTGCAGTGCCCTGCTTGCTGATGGAGATCCAGCTCGCGGTGTTTGGTTGGCCTGCAGCTACAGCCTTCAAAAACAGTGAATTGTGCCCCAGCTTCTGACCCCCGTTTGTTCAGAAGGGTTGTGTAAATGTTTAAACATCAAAGGAAAAAAAAAAAAAGAACCAGGTGCTAAGGGAAAAGGGTATTCAGACCAACTCTTAACTGTGAAGGGTGAACTGCAACCAGACCTCTGCCTGTCTTGTGTTCCTCACAGGGTTTCCTGCCATTCCTTCAAGGCTCTGAGTGCAGGCATCTTTTTGAAATTACCTCTTGTTTCTCATGTCCATTCTTGTTTTTGGTAGGAGATGAAAGAGTCAGTACATACACTCCATGTTTTAGTTCAAGTATCTTCTGCCTTCTCACTGATGATAGATCTACCTTTCACAGAGTAACAGAATGGGTCAGATTGGGAGGGACCACTATGGACATCTGGTCCAACCTCCCTGCTCAAGCAGGGTCATCCTAAAGCACATGGCACAGGATTGCATCCAGATAGTTCTTGAGTATCTCCAGTGAAGGAGACACCACACCCTCTCTGGGCAATCTGCCCCAGTGCACAGTCACTGCACAGTAAAGAAGTTCTTCCTCATGTTCAGGTGGAGCTCCTGTGCATCAGTTTCTGCCTTTTGCCATCCATATACACTTCTGAAGAAAGACAAGAAAGAAAAGGTTTTGCCCTTTAATATTGAAAAAGCATTAAATATTTATCTCAAAGACCATTGGCCAGGTTATTATCCTATTCATGCCAAAGGAACCTCTGAAAACAGCTTTGAAAATATTTTGTGTGTCATGTAATAATCTCTGTGTCTATTTTACGATGCTTCATGGAAAGACAGGTGACAGGCCTTCCTTTTACAGGAAGTTGGCAAGCTGAGTTTCACAACCCATTCTCTGTACTTGCTAGAGTTTAATTTAATGGAGCTAGTGATCCACATCAGATGATGGCCTCAGGTGAAACGAGTAGGATAGCCCTTTTAGGTAGGATATTTTAGACTTACATGGCACCCAGCATTGACCCCTCACTGTTTATAGACAGAGATTTGGCTTTGGTGCTTTCCCATCAGCTGGAACAGTTCAAGATAAAGGAGAAAGGGACTTCTGCTCAGTATTGATTTTGTCTATTGGTTGTTTCAAACTCACCTATCAGGGCAGTCCAATAAGAGGACTTTCTGTCACGTACAGCTTTCATAATACACCAAAATTTTGTGTCTGTTGTTTAGTTTTAGTCTCTCATCTCAAAGGGTGAATCAATTTGCCATTTTACTTCACTTTATTCTCTTTGTTTTCATGATCTACATCAACAATTGGTTTGACTCATTGCTGCCATATTCTAGCTTATTTGTTTAGTTCTATGTAGTGTATGTTTCTTCTAAAGGGGGAACTTGTCAGCTGGAAATGTCTGGTGTGTATCTGTTTTAATATAACTGATTTTTCCTGTCTCCATCTGCTGGTAAAAAATGAGATTTGCTGTTCAAACATGATATAATGGATAACAGAAACTGTAAATTTCAAATAATAAATATCCCTTTTGCTGTTATAGACACTTTCCATTTGGAACTGGATAGAAATGATCAGTTTATTTATTTTAGACTACTTAATAATAGCTACCAAATACTAATAACTTTTGCTCTTTAGTGGATTTTCACTGTGCTGACAGGAATGAGTCAGATATTTGAATGGATGTACTCATAACCTGGGAGTTCAAATACATGGGCTGATTGAAGTAATTTGTTCATTTCTATAGGAGTAAGAGGCATTATAAAATGGTCATCCCTATTTTTAAATACCAATTTTTTACAGTTACTGATCAAGCAGAAAAAGGAAATAATGTACAGTGGGATTTTCAACTTGTTAATTTATTTTTAATTATTTCTGCAGACAGATATATAGTGTTCATGTTATACATCAATGACCACTGCTTCCTCCTAACTTTTATATTTCCATATAAAATTTTCCTTTCTTGAACCCTGAGGGAGTAAAACATCTACACACAACCATGTCAGGAACTTGTTATGCATAAGCTAGCAATGTGTAGGGCTATGAGCAAAACTTTTTGTTCATTCAGGGTATGGTGTTTCAGTCAGGAAAAGACTTTGCTTTTCATCCAGGGGAAATTCAAAATGTGGTTGGAGTCAGCAGAGGTGTGGGGACATAAATGAGCTTTAACTCTGCTGCTGTCTGAACTGACTATTTGAGAAAAATGTTGCACACAAATATTTATGCATTCAAAGCAGTCTTAGATTTGTGATCTATATGTGATTTATATTAAATAATGAAATATTTAGGTGCATTGTTATTTGCATCTACTCCTAATGTTTTGTAGGTGCTTCTGGCTTTGATGCTTTTACAACAGAGGTTTTTATAGACCTGAACATTTTCTATAAAACCACCAACCAAGACTTTCCTTTTATTTTCTATTTCCATCTATCATGTCTTTATAGGAATATTTTTCAAACACTGTCAAGATACTGATAGTTATATTCATTCACAAAGCAAGAGGGTGTTTTATGAAACCTATTTCTTCCTAGAAATTTCAGCAGGAGATGGGGCAGCTATTCTCAAGCAAGGCATTACAAGCACTTTTGTTTCAGTGGCATTAATTTTAAAGGCTTGTATTAAATTTTTTTCTCCTCTGCAAAGTAACTATAAAAATGACAACCTTTCATTTAATAGATATTTTTGCTGCCTTAAGAGCTTTACCTATTTGCTTTACTGGCAAACTTTCTTCCTTTCTTTACTCCAACAAGCCCTGTAGCCTTAACCTCAATAAAAGAGACTGTCTGTCTCCCCAGCCATCCTGATTCAAAGGGATCCTTAGCACTTTCTGTGAGGTGCACAAATCCCTGTAAAATTCCCTTCTGCTCAGAAATTTATTCTTTGTCTAGATATCTAAAACAAAAACAAGGAAACAACTTTAATCCCAGTGTACAAATGGATTTTTAGTGCTGAAAATGAAAAGAAACATTTCTTTATTTGTATCCTAAGAACGTAGGAAGTTCTCTGGATATACATAAAACCAAGAGTAAACAGGAAAAACTGTAATGCAAAGAGTAAAATAATGATAAAGACTGAAACCACTCCAGCAGCTTTGAGGATCAATGTAGTTTGTCAGTGTCTGTCACACTGCTGGCCAGAGAGACATCTGAGACAACTGGTTTAGGACAGGGCATGGTGCACCTCAGTGAGGGATGAAAGGACAGGGCTGAAAAGGCCTGAAAGATTTGAGAGTTAAAGTCCAATGCTTGAAGTAAAGCATTCAGTGAGCATTCCTAAGTCATTTTTGAAAGTGAGGCTTGGACTCTTTCCATGCTGAATAAAAGTCCTAAAAATACCTCGGTGATTTATAAATATCCCCCTTGCTACACCAGAGTTGTTACTGCCCAAGTCACTTTGAAAGTGGTATTTAAGCTTCCTAGAGCTATCAAGAAGAAACTCAATTAATATCTAGTCTACCCAAGCCAGGATTTGCCCATACTATTCCTGACAGATATTTGCCTAACCTGATCTCAAAATCCTCCTGTGACATACATCCCACAGCCTCCTCAGGCAAACTATTACTATACTGGACTATCCACATCAATAGTAAGTTTTTCCAAATGTCTGATGTAAATCTCCTGTGCTGTGGTTTAAGCCTATTACTTGTCCTGTCCCTTGTGGACATTTCATAGCCTTTCAGTCATGGGAATAGCATTACGATGCATTCCCTCATTCAGGTTTTTTTTTTTTTAGCCTTAGTTGAGGCTAAAAAACTGTCCCCTTAGGCACTGTGAAAATTTTTACCCAAAGCCAGCTTATAAAGCAGAGCTGCTTTGTTAATGCCTTTATAAAATAACAATTTCAGGATAAAAGTGTAGTGTAATGGCATATGGCAGGAAAGCCTGATACAACTGCATCCACTTCAGAGACTTCATGGTTTAAATGGAGATTTGAGGTTTATCATTTGCCCAGCTTTTTACCTATTGGGGTGTCAGTATGGAATATCAAAAGTGTCAGTAAGTAGCTACCTTATTCAAATTCCTCATCTGGTGTATTGCTTCTGCAGTTAAGGATTACAGCTTTGCCCAGCGTTGTGTGTTGCTGGGTGAACTGAATAGTTCATTCACAGTGCCTTGGCACCTTCTGCAGCACTGCAGGTGTTTGAATCAAGGTCTACCTTATTGTCAGATAGCACCAAGCAGGATGAAGCCAACTTAGTCAAGTCCAGGCTCCACTAGATAAAGTTAGATGTAGATATTGAATTGTAGCCCTGTCTTCTCCTGAAGAAGTTTCTACTCTGTTTAAAGCATTTCTTTCCTACCCTTTTTGACTGAAAAGGTTTGGAAAGCTTGTATTCATTTTCTAGCACTTCAGTTAGGAGTCATGACAATTTGTGCAGACTTTACTTCTGTGTATTTTTAGAAGTTCTATCAATGCTTATTGATTTTAGTCAGCTACATGGAGAAATACCCTTTCAGGAGCAGCCCCAGATATACCTGCCAACCTTCGGGTGTCCATGTCTGGGGAGAGAAGCAGAAGGACCATCAGAGAGAGAGCACTGCACACTATGGCCACCAAAACCAGCAAAATGAGTTTCATTTCTGAGTTTTTTCTTTAAATGTATTAATAATGTTTGCATGTGTCAGCTCTGCTGAGGTGGCATCTCAGGTTTTAAATTAATATTGTTGTAATGCATTTCTTTTTAATTAAAAAAGAGAGCTCCCTTGTAGGAAATTTCATGAAACAAAACTCATTAGTAATAAACAGATTAAATCTTTGTCAGTTAATCAACACTATAAACTTCTGAGTATTCAGAGACCAGTGTGAGATAACACTGTCGTCATAATAAGAGTGTTTGAAATCATCAGGGATCCCACTGTGCTGTTTCGGTGGTGAGAAAATAATGATTGAAGATGGACCCCCCTACAGGGCTCACATGTGAATTCCCCTAAAGATTAAAGCTGCAAAGATCTGAATTTGATGTTGGGCCTATCTCTAAAGCAATTTTTAAAAAAATAGTAGGCAGTGGTGGTGGATAGTACCAAGAAAATTTCTAATGATGCTTAAACAAACACCTGTCACAATTCCACAAAGTTTTTGAGCTGGTGGTCAGTGAGTGATGAGGGGCTGGGAGCTTTGCATCTTTCTCAGAGCAACTGTTCCCAGCAGATTGGAGACTTTAACCTGTGGTGGAATTTTGCCCTGCAAATTCCTCATGTTCTTCCACCCTGAATCCTCAACACAGTCATTTCCATCAGAACTGTGGCAGTCCTCTTGGCATACATGTGCCAGGGTTCTGCCCAGGTCCAGCTGTCTCCTGGGGATAAAGAACACAATGGAAGAGACCATGTAGCTTTGGGCAGGGACCTCTCTGAGGAAGGTTGGACATACTAGAGCAGGACAGGGCATAACCTGTCTGGTTGGTAGTGTGTCAACACCTTCTAACCCACTATCACTTGGAATAATGAACATTTAGAAGGTTATGCTCTAAAAGCATTGACATTTTATCCATTGCTACTAGGAATGTGTCATAGCTGCTCTGTGTCACCCTGGGGGTTCTTTGGAGCCGTTGGGATTATTTGGGTTCTTTCTTTGAAATATATGAAAAATTGAAGTGGTCTGGAATAAAAAAAAAGGGGGAGTGAGAAAAATGAATCATGCTTGTCTACATACAGCAAACTTAGTGGAGTGGGTTAGCAAGAAGTTATCATCAGGGGGACAGCAAGTGGGAGTCATACATAATTAATACCTTTTAATTTCTCATCTTTGTCTTTATTTGGTCACTGCAGCCATAATTGCATGTGTTTTGTTATAGAAGTGACCATGTAAATCAGTTTTGTTGTGGCATGAATTAAATGAGCAGTAAGGATATTATAACATATATTCAGTTTGAACAGTGTTATTGCTTAAAATACACAATTAATGTTAGATTATACTGCTGCCTCCAAAGATCTAAATTTGAATACAGTATTGGAGTATAAGTAAATTGGCCATTCTTATTTTATTCTTCATATACTGGTGTTGTATTACAAACTGCAGCCTGTTTGATAGATGTCTATTCTGGAAAAACAAGAGTCCTGATTCCTGCTCCTTCATTAGAACTGAGTCCATAGGCAGCTGTAAAACAAACGAAACCTAATGTGCATGGTTCTGTTAGAAAGGCAGGAGTTGAGCTGTACTGGCTAATTTTAGAGACGTTGGGGACTGTTTCTTTTCAAAAGTCTTTAGCTACCACAACACTGTCACTGCTGAAAATCAGATGCTAGGTTCTCACTTTTCCACTTGTTCCAACTGGACATCTGTGTGCAAAAGTAGAAAATATTTAAAACATCCCTTTCTTTTCCTCATATTGTATGTCTTCATATAGTATGTCTTCAACAATTTTCACAGGGGCAAATTGTTTATAACAACTTCCTTTGTATTCATAATTACATTCATTTCTTTGAATTAAAACCTTTTATTAAACACCTTTATGAAATGCTAGGCTCAGATTTACTGGGAAGGGAATGGGAGAATAAAAGAGCTGTTGCATCCTTACTAACAACCACATAATGCATTTTTGTGCCGTGTGTTTGAGACTGCTTCTGCCTTTGAATCATGTTTGCACATTTGGAGAAAGAAGAACAGATACTCTTTTTTTTTTAAATACTGAAGTGGAAGATCACTTCCTATCAATAGGCCAAATGCCTTGGTTTGGCAAAATAGGCTGCTTTCAAGGATCTATGTGATCCTCCTGATCACGCAGCTTTCCTACAATATTGTGTCTGTGGTTTGCAGGGTGGGTGATCTTCAGATATTAATGGGTCTTTAACTCCCTTCTAAAAAAGGACAATGTGTCTCATGATTATCATGATTTATCTATTCATCTTATTTCCCTTACTTTTTTCTGTTCTTTTTTTTTTTCCCCCTTTTCAGGATGGAGTAGGTGTAGATGAGAAGCTGTCTTTACGGCGGGTGGCCGTCGTAGAAGATTTCTTTGACATTATCTATTCCATGCATGTTGAAACTGGGCCCAATGGAGAACAAATCAGAAAACATGCTGGACAAAAGAGAACGTATAAAGCAGTAAGTAAAAAAAAAAAAAAAAACCCAGCTAAAAGTGAACAAGAGTCTCTAAAAATGTGAGTTATTTGGGTTCAGTCGCATGGCATTACATTCTTGTTTGTTTGTTTTTTTTTTTCATCTAGATTAGTACTGACACCCTCACTCTCAAACTGATTTCAGAGATCATTCATTAGTGCATGAAAACATATTGTTTAGAAATCACATTTGCTGTGTAATAAGGGCCACATCCACTGACTTCACTAGAGATATTCTTATTGGTACAAGAAGAGAATTTGCTATTTCTATAATGGTTTCACAATTTTTCTAATAGCTCTGTATTCATTAATTGGTATTAAATGGATGAAGTGTTAAAGAAGACTAAGAAGATATTGTCACAACTCGGCTAAATGGATTGCTGTATTTCAGCATATAAATGAAGGTGCCTTATAGTTTATTGCTGCAGACTAAGCAATACCTAGTGGTTTAATGGTAGGAAAACTTGTAAATGTCCTAAATTCAAAAGGCTGGAAACCTACTAGGTACAATAAGGAAAGTGTTGAGGGTGCTCCCATACCTACACAAACTGGCTGAGTAGAGAGAAATTATTATTTCCATACTTTCAATTGCATTGGTACAGTCTTAAAATAGCTATGAATTGCTTTTGTGATTAGTGACACAAATATAACACTTTACTCTCTTATGGAGAATTAATGAAATAATGCTGCACTTTCCTGAGGTGCTTAAAAACCGTGGTCTTGCCCGGATTTGGGTGACCAACTTTCCGTGTGCAGGGCTGTGGTAGTGCCAGGCACACTCAGAGGTTGATCCTGACCCACCTGCCCAGCTGTTTCCAGTTGCTGAAGCACCATGAAGTGCATGAAGCACTCCCCCAGGGTGGCAGGGCAGGGGTGCCCATCACACACCCCTGGCCAGAATGCAGAGCATCCAAAGCACCTCTCCCCCTGGTCCCAGACAGTGAGTCTGGCAGGGAGCTGTGGACCCTGAGGAGACTTATCATCCTGAACACAGTTCATCATCTTAAAAACAGCCTGCAGTTATGTGAGCTGTTTTTCATCAGAGGTCACCAGAATATGGGGAAGCTCCAGGTTTCTGATTCAATTTTGGCTGTAAAAAACAGCGTTTTTTCCATTACTGTTTTTTTTCACCCATATAGCAATCTTTTTTCTGTATCTGTGAATCCCTTCACAGATATTTTATTTATAGGCTATTTCAGATGGTTTGTTGTGGGATAAGCTCTTGGCAAAATTTCTTATAATTTGTTCCCAGAGGTATTGACCTTAAGATAGACATATGAAGACATCTTTCATCTGGGTGTGCTTTTGTAAGGCTTGAAGTGTTATTTCAGGGTGAACTAATGCAAACTCTCTAAATTAATCTTCATCCAGCACCTCAGCCATTTTGATACTTCGTCTTCTCTTTCAGAAAGCATTAGAAAAGTGATATTTTCCATTGACCTTTCTCTTTCTAGTTTGTTTTATCTCAGTAGGCTGTTCAAAGGTATAGGTCACAAACATCTTAGAATAATATACAGCTATAAGGAATGCTGCCAACTATAAATACAATACTTCAAGTCATCATCCCACAACTGTGTGCCAAGTATAATATTTACTACTGTAAGAATCCCATGATTGCAGGTCAGATGAGAAATTTGTTTATTGTGAATAGCATGAAAGACTAGTGTAACTTCAAAGAACTATTTGTACAGACTCAGTACCCTACACAGTAGTTTCATCTATTGTTAACTTTTATTGCAATTGAGACATGAGCCTGTTGCATTGTTAAGGATGCCCAAATGTAAGTTTTTGTCATTATCAGTCTGCAGTATTTGTGCATTCATTTAATTGTATATTAATTTGTCAAGGGCATTGAGTCATCTTTCCCAGTGACAGAATTCACATATATAATTTTGAAAGACTTCCATAGATTCAAAAAATGAAAAAAAGACTCCAGAAGAAACAAATTTCAATTCTTGCTCTCTATTCTGACATAAGGATTGGGTTAAGTAAGCAGGCATCAAACTGTACCAGACTGTCCAGGGAAACTCATGCTCTTTTACTGGACCTGTCCATGAAAATGCCTTTACTAAAATTAAGAGCTATAGTGTCAGTCTGTTCCAGGAAGTCATGCAGTATCTACCTCCTCTGTGGCACTGTAAGGAGGAAAAGGGTAATATCTTGGGTAACTGTCTCCCAAAACATGATACTCTAAAAGCTTTATAAATCAAACTGAAGTACTTCGGCAGGGTTTAATTTCATTAAGTGAATCTGGAACAAGATTAATTTAGTCTTGTTTCTTTATTCACATGTCAGAAGTGAATCATCCCTGTGATCTCTGCATGTATTAATCATGCATAAGTATTCACCAAATGGATTGAGTGAAGAACTGTTATAGGAGATGTGGTTCACAGACTGTATGCTACAACTGCTGTTTGTAATTTATCCCTGGCATATTGTCACATTGCTTCTGTTCTCTAACTGGATAACCAAAACCTTTTAATAGGGAAATTATGGGGAGAAAACACCACAGTTTTGGTACAGAATTTCTGAACTTCTGAAGTTCATAAATTCTGCCATGGATTTTCAGTACCTAAGTATTTCTGAAAATTTAATGGCACAGCCCTTGAGAATTGCAACATATTGATTTTAGGTAATTAATTTGCTTATGTGTGTGAGCCTCGTTTTCAGCAGTGAACTTGCTCTACTCAAAGTTTTGAATACGCTCAAGAATGATTAGAAGGGTAATGAAATTGTCATAGGTGACTTAATTAACTATTGTCTGCATTTACATAGAGTAACAAATTTGATATAGATAAGAGTCTTTTAAATTTTTGACAGAGCCACCCTGGGTGCTGGAGTGCTAAAATACATCAGAATGTCTCTCTAAAAATGGTTCAGAACACTTGACGAATTCAGTTAGGGAATCTTCACTGCCTTGTTTATGTTAACTGTGTGGAAATGCATGATATTTTTACAACTGATTGATTTGTGTGGAACTTCCTACACCAGCGCTGTGCAGGAAGATAAATAGGATATGGTACTTGAGACCTCTTGAAGAGCAGACTACTGGAAAGAGCCTTTCCTTTTTAATTGGGGCAGCAATGTACAAATTTTAGGATTTTCAGCACAAACCCTATAGATAAATTAGGAAAGCATCTGTCCTCCAATATTTAAGTTTAGAATAAGGTTCCATTCTCTTCTCTGCACACGAGAAGACCAGAAAGGGAATTGTACAAACTCTGTGTGTATGATGAGGGAGTGTCCTATTTAACTGGCAGGTTTTGTGTTTTAGGTGCCTGACTTGCATACAAGGTAAGATTGATGTGCTGTGATCCTTGTCAGCATACCTTTAGGTAGATCTATACCAGCAAATAACCCAGATGTGGCTTATATATGTAAAATGAAACCAAGAACTTTAAATCATATCCGAAGTATGCCAGACTGAAGGAATAATTAATGTGGTGCTTTTAATCTCAGCTACTTTCCCAGTTCCCAGGGAAGTTTACAAACAGGGAAAACATTGAGGGTCTTGATCTGGGAGATAATTCCCTCACAAAGGCAGGATATGTGACCCAAGGCCTGGCCAAGTTGATTCTCAGCAGGGGCACAGGTGATAGGAAGACGCGGAAGGTGAAAAGAGCATGTTCCTCAGGGCAGGGGAAAGCAGTGGTGCCCAAAGAGGTCCATGCTTGTCCTGCATTCCCCTGGGTCCTCTGCTGGGCTCACAGGAGGTGGAGTGAAATGCTGATGCAGGCAACGTTGTCAGGAGAAAGTACAGGGATCTCACAGGGGTGTCTCCACTAGCAGTTCCTGCCACATCTCAGTGTCTAAGAGGAACTGCTTTGCTTTGGGGTAGTGCTTTTCACTGTGTGTTCTCAGGGAGTTATTTTTGTATAGGCATCCCACTCTGAAAGGAGAGCTGTGGCATCAAACTGGGGATGGGGATGCATGGGAGAGAAGCATTCAGGAAAAGAATCCATCTGGTGTATTTGGGAAAAGCATGAAACAAGTGCATAGCAGGCTTTCTGTGCCTTTGTAGAACTACATTGCTTGATTTAAACTATTCATCTGTGTCTACAACTTAAATACAAGTGCTGAGGGGTATATCAGAGGTGGGAGTAACTGGGAAAAGTTGTGGCTTCAGTAGCAGCATAATGCAACAGGCTCAAGCTGTCAGGACAACTCTGTGATTCAGTGCAAACCAGGAAAAAATAGCCTTATTACACTTTTCAAGAAGCTCAAATGGTCTGTGATGAGGCTGGTGACCTAAAACATCTGTGTTATCTCTCACACCCAGCTATAGGTAGTGTCAGGCCAGTGAAGTGATTAAATCCTATATTTAAGAATAGATTTGGTTTTCCTTGCTTTGTTAAAATAATCTTAAAAAAGGTATTAGATTTTCATTCATTTAAACAACTGAGGAGGTGCCTCACATTTCTGTGTTAATCTGGACACGTTTTCCTACAACTGAGTGCATCCTCTAGCTGAGAGCTGTGTGTAAGTCACATAGTTACCTTAAGCACCTTTAATTCTATGTACATATTCTACTTGAATATTTTAACTATGAAGGATGATCTAATATCTGTCTGTTGAGCCTGTGAGTCTCTGTGCAAAACCTTGAAACATTACAGCAGTGAACTTGAATTGTTAGTGAGATTTGTCATGTCTGAGCAGGTGAAAGGGGTTGGTTAATAAACTCCCAACCCAAGAATGAAAATAGAGCCACTGGGCTGATGAGCTGGAAGAACTAGGCTTTTAAAACATGGAGGAGATACTGTTATGTCAAGGGAAAGTGGCTTGAGACAAGACTCTCATCAGATAGTAGTATGTAAATGTATAACATCTGAGGCATTAACAGGAGTCTTTTAGATGTGGGGGAATATCTGGGGTCTTGTGCCTCATCCAGCTGTTTCAGTGATATATGTCTCTTGATTTTGGATCAAGATTTTGAGTAGCTTCCCATTTCTCCTTGCAGCCTAAGAAAAGCTTTTCTGAGACTGAGAAACAAGGGGTTAGTTACTCTTTTTTGCTCCCAAAACAGGAATGTGCTTGTGAGTCCCCTGTGAGCATCACCCTGAGTGTGTTTTCCTCAGGGAAAAATTTTTTGACAGGTTGCACTGTGAGATAACATCATCTCTTTCCTGATCAAACAGGGCTAAAATAGTTTTGGGGCTTGGCTGGTTTCTGTAAAGGGTAGACTTTGTCCTTGGGGAAGTGGAAGAACTTGAGCTTTGTGCAAGACCTTAACATGCTTAAATTCTCCATCCACACCATTCTTGTGTGCATGGCAAGACAGCCAAGCCCCGTGCACTTTTACTCTATGAGCCTGTTCCTGTTTCTTTGCAAAGGGTGAGTGTTCAGTGTCCTGGCAATTGTCCCACTAGCAGGTGTTTCCCATTGCTTCCCTCACAGAAAGCAGCTTCTGCTATATGGGGAGAGAAGGGAAGGGAGCTGTGAAGTGCAAGCTTAGCACATGAGGGAACAGCATTTCCCACAGTGTAGCGGGGTAGCAAGCTCTTAATAAAACTCCCAGCAGTGATAGGTCTGATTTCCTATGTCAGCCTTCTATTCTGACCTCTTGCTGAGGAAAGGAGAGGGCTTCCCTTGGCTGGCTTGCCCTCCTGTCATCAAAAAACCAATTTCTGCCACCTGGTTTGATGGCTGTGGGCCCAGGACAGATTACCATCTTCACTCCATCCCTATCTTTCTCTCTCTTTCCCTCCTCCTGGAGTCTTCTTTTGATTATCTTCCCCCCTTTACCCTCCTTAATTAAAAAAAATACAAACACACACGCAAAATCTCTATTCTGACACGTTGTATCTTCCAGACTACACATACATCCTCCATGTTAATTCTTTGGGGGTTAATAGGTTCTCTTGCAAAATTTCACTCCCTCTCCTCACACTTGTCTTTCCTACTCTGCCATATGTGTCCTAAAATCTGCCTTTCAGTTTAGGACTTGTTAATTTTCCAAGCAAAAATTTAGCTCTGAAAGCTACATCATCACAACATCCTGCACTTAAATAATCTGAGTACGGGAGAGCATAAAGGAGACTTTGCTTGTTTTCTCTGCCTGTAGTGATGCAGTAGGAATGCAATAGGCTTCTCACAGACAATTAGGACATTCATTGCTTAGCTCCAATGTAAATCAGATTACATGCTCACGTAGTGGATTACTTGCCTGTACTAGTTGTGCTCTTCATGGGATCCAATAAACAAGCCTAGACAGGGTCTTCATTGCCAGGCGATGTTTTGGAGGCAGTCATATATGTCAAAATATACCAAAGACTTTTTGTTAATGGTGAAGGTAAGACCATAAAAGCTTTGACTCTGAAGCCACTGAAGTCAACTCATTTTCCTTTCAATTCAGATTTAAACCCAAATATATTTAGATGTGCATGGGCTGTATTGTTAGGAAATGCTTGTTTCTTATCCTATGATTTCGGAGGCTAAAACCCTGTGTAATTTTTGCAGTTTTTGCTTAATGCTCTAGAAGTTCTATTTCTTCTTCACATATCTTTACAATGTAAAAAAAGCATATAGCTATAATAGCTATACCTGGTACACAATACCTAAACACAAACCTGCTAGAATCTGCTGTTTTTCTGATTTCTCCATGATACAGAATTCATCCAGTTATGACATAACACATCTCTACAAGCAGCAGAAGATATACTAATGTGCAATAAAAACAGTAGTAAGTGTAAGGAATCTCATAAGGGTATTTCTAGAGCATATATATTTGAGAAAAATATACTTCCAGTAGTTTTTTTAAAATCAATCCAAGTAATTTTATCAATAGGGTAATCAGCACTCATTGGTCGTTGACTGGAATGGGCATGTGCCTGAGAAGTTTCTTGTAAGTCATGCCAAAAATATGCCAGCTTGATTTGTCAGAGCATGGATGTAAATAATGCAATATTCCCCACTTCTTTTTTCTATCTTTATTTTTTTCTTAAAATGTAGAAGCATGTGCATCTTTTAAATTTTTTTTTTCATGAATTTACAATAAACCGATATTCTTTCTTTTATAACACATCACTAAAATGATGGTCTGGCTATATTTTTTGTTAGCTAATAGACTTGAGAAGAGGGCTAAGAGCTAGGCCACTGAAGGCAGTGAGAGGATACAGAATCAACAAGGACTGAGTCATTACTCCCTTTTTTTGGATAGAATAAAGGACAGAAACAATTTTTCCTGATGAAATCAGGCCACTCAGGTATTTCTGTACAATTACTTAGAAGTGGTCATAGGCCTCCAGGTTGTGCTCTGAAACACTCACATGCAAGCCAGCTCCATGAATTACATCAGTCCAGTCTTGTGCACAACCTGGTAAACTCTACTGAGAGCTGAAACATAGGATTTTTATGTTCAGCCTTGTGCTAATTTGGTTGAGCATTTCTTGGCTACAGCTGGTTCAGAGCTTGGCCAGAACACGCAAGTTGCTGTCTGCATCTTATGAAGTAGAGATGAAAGGCAAACAAGGGTCTGCACTGCTGGGGGTGTGAAATTATGTGGCTGGGGGGAGACAATTCATAAGCTTTCTGGCAGTGAAAGTTGGAGAGACCTTTCTTTTCTACATATTCATGCAACAAGAATAAGCAATGTTGTGGGTTATGCTCCTTATGTATCTCTTTAAATGTGATTCCTGTTGTGTTATGCCAATTTATACAGGCTGAAGTCTAGGAATGTCAGTGATTGAAGCAAATTATAAAATAAACGGGAGGAAGTTGGTGAAATCTGGAGTTATTTAGGGAAGAACATCCTTAAATCTGTGTTGTAGTGGGAGGTTGGAGACACGAGCATCTGCTCTGTGGACAAATTTAGTTATAAAATCCAGTTCCCTTATAGTCAGTGGAGCATACCCATCAAATCTGGGCCTTAGCTCACTTTCTCTCCATGGAGGAATTTCATCTTGTTTGAGCAGAACTGGAGTTTTGACAGAGATGCTTGATTAGAATAAATGGAGCATTCCTATCAAATGCAGGGGACTAATGAATCCATTGGTAAGCTCCATTAATTTCAATACAGTGCTAAACATGTTAAATGTTATAAGAGAGAGGCTGCTGTGTATGTGCACTTTCCAATTTTTTCAATGCCAAATTCTAGCTCATTTTAGGTTCTTTTTAAATTGCCATAAAGCATGAGTATAACCAATGTTTTCATGTTTGGAGAGGTAAATAAGCATCTGCTCTGTGGGTATAAAAACCAGGAAAAATAATCTAAAAATATATTTTTAGTAGAACCTCCCATTCAAAAGTGGGTTCATTTAGTGCCTTAATTTTCAGAAAAGTTGTTTCAGGCCCAGAAAAAAAAATCTTTGCCAATTTTCATCACAGACCAATGTTTGCTTTTATACTAATTCCCTTCTCCCTTTCCAATAAGATTTCCGTTATATAAGAAAACATCAACAATAAACAGCCTAAAAAACAATGTTATAAACACGATGGTAATGTTTTGCATTCCCATTTTATAATGCATAATTTCTGTGTATTGATGTGACACACATCACGTCAACAAACGCTAATTTAAACTCCACCTATTTTCAAAAATACTGCCACTGATAAATTTGGTCCGTGGAGTGTTAGGAAATGTAAGATTCAACACAGGTTGAGTAGGTAACAAGACAAGTGAAAGAATGTAAGAAAGTTAAACTGACCATTCACCCTCCTCTTAGCACCCTTGTGAGGGGCAGAAGTGCTTTGGACAATATGTAATCCTATTTACATCCAGTTAAATAGTAATCTTGTCCTCTCTGTAGCCAGATTTTCATACACACCATCTCCATTCTTCTTCACTTCCTACTGAGACTTGCATCTCAGAATAGTGCTTGATAGGAAATCAAATCTTGCTATAAGTTTTACAGTAGGGGAGTACAAGCAGATTAACAACTCACTCTTGATGTCTCTGGTTGAGACTTGCTCTTTCTTTAAGGATTATCTCCATAGCAAGATAGCTACCATAGTTTGGAAAAAAGAAGCTAGAGATTCACTGTAACACTTGCACTGTTCAGTGTATGTACATCAACATATATAAGGAATCACAGAAAAGCCATAGACTTGCCTTTTATTGGCTTGAAAACATCCACGTTTGGATGTTTTCACCATACTCCACCCATCTGATAAAGCTGCTCCAGTGCACCAGAGTGTAACAGTTTCTGCTAATGTCTGGTTTGAATGTCCCAAGACACTGCTGGTGTTGTCCCTGGTTATACACTATAAAGAGTTTTTCTCCACAGATTTTTAACTCCCTTTCAGGCAGTGGTGGGCTACAATTAGATCCTTCTTGCCCTCATAACCTACATGAAAGAAGTCTATCTCCCTCAATCTTTCCTTCCAGGTTTCCTTTAGGTTCCAGCTGCTATGATGGTCTGGCTCAGAGCCATCTCCTGCTTCTTAGCAGCCTTCTTCAACTGTGGAGGAGAACTGTGAACTGTGAGGGGAAACCTGGGCACGTTATTCCAGCTGCTTTCCTACCAGCACAAGTAGAGAGGGATAATAACTTTTTCTTGATCTGCTGGCTATACACTTAAAGTAGCCAGTATGAGATGTAGCTTGTCTGTGATCAGAGAATATGCTGTTAGCTTATTTTCAGCCTGGCACCAAACTCTGGGCTCTTTTCAGCAAGGCAAAATGTCTATAAAGATAGATGCACCCTTTGGGGTTGGGGGAATGCAATCTTTAAAAACAAGTAACAACTGCTCCCTCCTCTCCCTTTCAAAAGAAAAAAATCCCTCTGGTGCCTCCTTGTGAGTATGTTGTTAGAAACTGATTTTGTTGAAACCAGGAAACAACTAAAATCTGTTGTTTCAAGATATTGCCAGGTAAAGCAGAGTCTCTGAAATCATCTGGTTCACAAAATCTTTAACTATTAGTAAAAATAATGTAGGTACTCCAAAGTACAAAACCACAAGCTTTAGAAGAATATTTTCACAAAACATTCAAGTACAAATTTAAAATAGTAAGACAACCTTCATTGCTACTAATACATCAAGTCCGGTATCTGTCTACATATTGTTACAAAAAAAAAAAAAAAAAATAGAACACATCAGACAAGTGCTTTTATTTTTGGCATTGGCTATTGAAAAAAGGTCTCTCTTCAACTTTGGATACCATTCCACAGTGGGATAGCTGTTATGTATGGATCTTTTTGTTGAAAGGAATTTGAAATGAATTGTAAACAGAAAACAACCCCCCTTTTGATATAAGTGGAATTTTGTTGGGTACCAACTGTTTGTAGCCATTAGATGGTAAGTAGGCAGATTGGAGAGATGTTTCTTGAAATCCTACATAGTATGCAGAACACGCTTTCATTGTGCTTCCTGGCATTAAAAGGTAATGTGCCTTATTTGGAAATATGAAGATTGGCTCTGTTAAATCATGCTCAATCAGCTTACATAATAACACCTATATTTTGTTATTAATTTCAGATTTCAGAGACCTATGCCTTCCTACCGAGAGAAGCGGTGACACGATTTCTAATGAGCTGCTCAGAGTGCCAGAAAAGAATGCATTTAAACCCAGATGGAGCAGATCATAAAGGTAGTTTTAGTGTCAAATAGTGGGATGTAAAGTAATTTTATTTCTAATACCCATTTATACTTTCCTAGCTTAAGTGAGGGTTCATATAAATTTGGTAGACTGTAACAGTTCAGCAAGTCAGATCATCTCATTTACTTAAGCTGGAAGGTAGTGAATCTTCTGCTTTCACTTAAGGATGGAGTGTAATGCCATCTGCACCCTCAATAGAAAGACGATTTTATCCAGAGGAATTAATTTATTTAGCTATGGAAATGTTTGTATGGGAGCTTAAGCAGAAGGAATAGATAGGATATGTGGGCTGTAGTCATTTAGGTTAGAAGAACTCATCAATTTTCAGGGTTTGATCTTGGTTTTCCTTTTTCTTTAAGAGAATTCCATTTGTACAGCCTACAAGTGATTGAAAATACAGAAGTTAGAGCTAAATGACAGAACAGTCTGACTTTGACTGCAGAGTAGGCTGACATAGCCTCCACAATTAACTTATAATGCATAATAACTATTTTTTTGCAGATAATGGAAAACCTCCAACTTTGGTGACCAGTATGATTGATTACAACATGCCCATTACTATGGCTTATATGAAACACATGAAGCTGCAGCTACTAAACTCACAGCAAGATGAGGTAAAACCTGAAATCTTTTAAGTTTGGTTTTCTGTTCTCTTGTGTTGTTTTGTACTTGTCTTTGAGGTAGCTAGGAAACTGAAGATGATTGCTGATCCCATCTTTATAATTTTGTTGCTGAAACAGTCAGTCTGAAGCCGAGGCACGGTTGAGATTGAGAGCAATCAGATTGAGAGAAAATATCATGACTTATGGCCCCTTCTGTGATTGGGGATAGTGAGCTGTACTTTGAATTGCCTGAAGGTGCTCTTTCAGTGGGCCAGTGGAAAGGGTGATGTGGGCAGTGTTCACTTGAGACTTAGTTCTGTGCCCAGCAGTGATTTCGTCTGTTTTTAGACACCAGTACCATCAACAGCTGAAATGGCTGCCATGGTGTTCTCAAGGCTAGCAACCATGATGCAACACATTGTACTGACAGTGATGAAAGTCCCGGCAATATCAGTTGAAAACTTTAAGGCAAAAACCTTAATAGTAAGAATAGGAGTTGCTTTTGAAATTTTGAATAAAAAGGCAGAAAAAAGAATGAGAAGTAGACTGAGAATCAAGCTCCTTCAGAGAGAATTTGGGTTGAATTTTGTTTATTTCTTCTCAAAGATCGTTTGCTTGCTGAGATTTATTCAGTTTTCCCAGATCTGAAGAAGTGCTTCATCAATTTACTGGGACATGCCAAATTATTTGTAGTAACCTCATTTTGCTAGAAGTTTGTTCATTTACCATTTCAACTGCCAAAGAGAAGCTCAGCTATGTGCCAGCCAAAAAACAATTCTGCATTCTGCCTGTCCAAATACAAGATATTTTTAATAAAGAAAGCCTTCAAAAACAACCTTAGCAGCTGGATTATGTCAAGACCCTGAATGACTTCTGACTTGTGCAGAGTCAGCCAGATTTGTTTTCCCAATAAGTAGATATGGGTTATTGGTAGAGATTTCATGAATTATTCAACAGTCTCTGGAATGGGGATTTCACCACCCTTCTACAAATATGAGGATCCTTGTTTCATTTTGGCCTGTTTTTAAATGCAGAGGGTGGAGGGAGAGATCCTCATCTCAAAGTTCTTAATGCATAAATACAGCCTGGTCATCTTTTCTTTTTATTGAGTCTGATTATTTGAGGGATCTGGAAGTAGAGTTTCAAGTAGCAGGAGAGGCTTTATTCTACAGTAGCCTTAGGAATTAAAGTCCTCTTTGGTTTCTACACCTTTTCCCTTTGCAAACTACTACTTCCACAACAGGGTCAAGTACTCATGCTGGATCAGGACATGATGCCACAGAGGTTCTGTAGCCTGAATGTTTTGGTGTAGTCTTGCTGGTCTGATGACTGAAATTTTTGTTAAACCAATTTTTCATCTACACAAGCCAGTTGCAATGATATGGAGGCAGCTTTACTATGGAGGACTTAACTTTGTTTGCTATTTCCTTGCCCAGCTCAGTTTTGCAGCTCTCTTGTTACTGTATATGAAATGCCTGCAGCAGTGGATTTATGAAGGTAATTTCTTTTATGTTTTAGTAATAATAACTTTTTTTAGGGTAGAGTGGGCACAAGGAAAGTTCTGGATTTATGAAAGTAATTTTTTGTATGTTTTAGTAATAATAACTTTTCCAGAACAGAGTGGGCACACAGAAAGTTCTCAAGGTAATCCTTATGTCTTTTCTTAAAGCACAGTTTTGCCAAGGTTTTCTTTTCCCCCCGCGCTGTACATTTGTTGCCCTGAGAACAAAGTGACAGTGAAAATGCTGTTGTACAAAGTAGCAAGACATCTGTTTCAAACTATTTCATGCACTTAAAAGACAGGCTTGGGTTTGTAGAGAAGATTTAATCAATCATATCTGTATTCTTGTGTGGAATTGAGACAGCAGTAACCTTGGATCCCACTGCTAGCTAGCAGAATGACTGAAAATCTCCTAATTCTCTCATCTTCAATTCCACATCTTTAAGCTGACACCATTGATGAGAGGGAAACAGGCTTCATATAAAATGAGAACCTACCAATGTATGGGAATTTAGAATGGGCTGCAGCTGCTATAAAGATGCCAGTGGTTCTGTTTTTGCTCTCATGCCCATGTGTCCATGCAGATTCAGACAGAGGTTTACAGTTTGGGAAGTGAAGTCAAGATATTCTGCAGTGCTGCAGGCAGACAGAGACTGCCTATGTGTGTTGTTTTATAACTTTGCAAGTGTCAGCCAGAGCTCCCTTTCTGTGAGCCCATCAAATTGCCTGACCTCAGAATTAAAATACGCAAGCTGCTTCTTGCTGGTTCCTACAGGGTTCAATGAGAAAACCCCCTGCATTTTGACAGAGATACAGCAATCCAGAAGGTCTGGGGGAGTTTGTTTTTTTATCTTGCTGTTTGAACAAGCAGAGTGCATTTTCCCTAAACCTCAGACCCATCTGGCATGTGTTCTGGCCCTGTCTGTCTGGGGCAGGAGGCTGGTGGGCCCCAGGGTTCATCTGTGAGGGCAGTGTTTGGGTGTTTACTGCTGCTGTAACTGGGGTGCTCCTACCTTATGTAAGGCAAGACAGAGGCGCCTGTTAGAGAAGCCCTCACTCTTCCATTTGTTTTTTTTTTTACAAATCCCTGAGAACAAGATATGTTTATTTTCCTATTTGTCATTGTCCTGCTGTGGCAGTGTAGAATAGTTTCACCTTGTGTGTTGTCCCACTCTTGCTCCTGACTGGCATTTGCAGTGCTTCATCCCAATTTAACATGAGTCATTACTGCAGGGAATTTCATTGTTGAAAACAAGAAAAATGTCCATGCAAACTGGAAACATTGCTGAGACCCAGGGGAGGAACTGATTCAGGTGTCTAACACTCAGAAAGAAGCAAGCAGCTATATTAATACCTGTAGTATCCATTTCACAACAAGTACACAGGAAATCATGTTCTAGAGATTGCTATTTTTCTAGATCAATTCTAGTGAACAACCCCAAAAAATAGTCAGAATCCTGTCTTGTCCTGTTTTGATAAAAATGTGAAAAAAAAGAATTGGAAAAATATTTCAAACATTTTCAGGATATACAAAACTATTTGCCATATTTTTCTCTAAGTTCTTTCAAGTACTTTTCCTCTTAGCAGGAGTAGCCATCTCAGAAAAGTTGTTACTGCAAATATATTGCCTTAGGTTTGTACATTGCTTCAGACATTTCCAGAGCAAGACTTGTGGATACTTAATTTCTAATCCATGAGTGGATGTGTAAACTTCAGTGGGACTGAAGCAACTGAAGTCATATATGTATTTTAATATTTTCTGGACTGTGTCTAAAACTGTTTTCTTTTATAAATGGGGATAATGATCACATTTTTAACTTTTTGCCCTTTTATCATCCCTGTTAAATGCTCTGTAATTGGACTTGATGGATAAATCACATTAAAGATCTAGAATGTAGAATAAATTTGCAGTGATTCTCCTGTGATTATACTATTTTTGTTTGCCACTGACTGTTATGACCATGCTCAGAACTTCTATAGGCTTTCTCATTTTCATAAATGCTTCTTTAAATGCAGTGTAAGTGAGTGTGACATCATGTCAAGGGAATTTGATCATGGATTCTTACTAGGCCATGTTGCCATTTGGAAGTATCTTCCTGTGAGTCTTTGTGGTTTAACCTCAGCCAGCAACTAAGAACCATGAAGTGGCTTGCTCACTCCTCTACCCACTCTGGTGGGATGGGGGAGAAATTAAGAGAAAAGTAAAAACCCAGGGGTTAAGTTGAGAAGAGTTTAATAATTTAAACAAACTAAATTATACTACTACTATTGCCACTACTGCTATTACCAATTGTAATGAAAGGAGAAAGAGAGGAGAAGGAATAAAATCCATGAAGGACATGTAATACCAAATAAAATTCCTCACCACCCACTGAATGATACCCAGCCAATCTCCCTCTGGTCAACTCCTTCCATCTTACATACTGGGAATAATTCTCTATGGTATGGAATATCCCTTTGGCCCATTCAGGTCAGCTGTCCTGGCCCTGCTCCCTCCTGGCTTCTTGTGCACCTGCTTGCTGGCAGGGCATGGGAAACTGGAAAGTCCTTGATTTAGAGTAAGCACTGCTTAGCAACAACCAAAATATCAAGTGTGTTATCAACATTATTCCCATACTAAATCCAAAACACATCACTGTACCAGCTACTAAGAAGAAAATTGACAATCCCAGCCCAAACCAGGACAGTGGTCATTCACAGGGTTACTGACTTCCATGTGGAAAAGGTAAGGATTCAGGCAGGGAATATAGGGAAGTCTCCTCAGCCAAATTTGAATAACAAATTCAAATTCAAGGGCTTGGTATGGAGTCTCTAGTTACCAATTCTTTTCTGGAATATACAATGGAACTACTATGTAGCATCCTCATAGTTGAACAAATTACATTTGTCAGATTATGATACCACATAAATGCTGTATTTTTCTTCCTCTTCTTTATGTGCTCTTCTTGTTTTCTTATATACAAAAATATTTAGCATGATTACACTCCACACTGGGTGTGAGTGAAACAAATGTGAAGAGAATAAACTGCACATATAATGTGAACAGTGTACCATGTTTTGTGACATGTCTCTTTATTTGCAGGATGAAAGTTCTATAGAAAGTGATGAGTTTGATATGAGTGACTCAACTAGAATGTCAGCTGTGAATTCTGACCTCAGCTCAAATCTGGAGGAGAGAATGCAAAGTCCTCAGAACCTTCAGGGCCAACAGGATGGTAAGGCTCTTATTTTGTACAGAGAATGTGACATTGCCTTGTCTTTTTTGTCATTCTGTGCTTTCATTTAGAATTTGCTTTTCTTCATAGTGTGTTTCACTAGGTAATTTGAAATACATGTTTCTTATATCTCAGCATGAAGAAGAAGAAAGTACGGGTGGTTTTATTTCCAGGTTAATTTATTTATTGCTTATGCAACAAGTGAGTGCTTAGACCACTATATGTTAAGTAGTATTATCTTACTGTTTTTATACATGTATCAGTAGTGTCACCATGCACAGGCATAAAAGGAAATGCAACTCAAACCTTTCTGAGGCAATCCAGAAAGCTGAGAAAGTTGTTTTTGAAAGGAAGGAGAGTAAAAGAAGGAGTGTCACAAAAGCTGGTTATTTGGGAGATAGGAGCTGGAATGTGATATTCAGAAGAAAGGATAAAAAAACCAAATTCCTATGGAGAAATTGAGGCCAAAGATGAGAAAACAGAGAGCAGCATTGCACATTTGAATGTTAATTGTTTATTGTTTACAATACAAAGGTACTTTTTGGTCAGAGATAAAACTGACTTACTTTGCATTGGACGTGCATAGGTGTGTAGTCTTTGGTTTCAGCCCTTGTTATATGAATGAGTCTGGTTTGGAATGAACTTTCTTCTGGATTATGGAGCTCACAAATAGCCTGTTTACTACAGACTGACAGTGACTCATGAGTGGCACAGGAATGCACAACACCCAAAGTGCAGGTCTATTCTATTGCCATTAGAAACAACACGCTGGAATTCTGTACTTCCTACGTGGGAATTTCCTGATCATGTGTGCCTAATCAGAAGTGCTTTTTATATTTCTGTTGAACACTAAATAAATGGGATTTGACAAACTGAATGCTTTGCACTTCAGACATCATGGTCATTTGCTAGCTGGTAAGATATTTAGGTGAGAATGGGTGTGGTGCATAGTGGCTGATAGGACCTGGTGATGGGTTGGATCTTCAGCTGGGTTGCTCTCCAAAGGAAGGAGATAACTTGATAGTCCAGATTCTAACCACAACTGCCTTTTGTCTGAATGTCCTCAAGCTATCACAATTTTTTTTCAACTTTAACCTAATTTCTGTCTACATATGTTCACTAAAGAAGCAGTTCTGATGCACATGATGTATGAAAAGTTAGTTCACTTTCCTGTTGAAGTTTGGCTTTTAACAGGGATAATACATTACAGTAATACTGCTAACTTAGAGGTTTCAGGGATACTTAGGAAGGTGCCATTTTTTAATGTATCTGCTTTCACTGCAATAGAAGTTTCACATGTGTAGTTTCTTAATAACAATTGCATGCATGTATATATCTGAAATAAAAATTATAGCTCAGTTCAGTAACCTGTGAAGAAATGCCTGTCATACATATCTCAACACCTGCTGCAACCAGATTCATGTGCCCCATCTAATCATATTAGAACCTAAGTATGAATGATAAAATGCTGCAAATCTGTCACTTGCTATTTGAAATATGGGAAATAAATCCACTGTGGTCTTTGAACTTCAGACAGTGTGATCTTACAGTATGGCTTTAAATCTCTCACCTTGCCTTCCCTTCCTCCCAGATGGTACTTGTTCACCTTCCTAAGGCAATCCTATTTTTTGCTGCGTCTTCTGGCTAAAGCATCTGCTGATATAGAGATTTGAAACAGCAGCTCTCTTCCCGGTTTTTTTTGGTTTGTTTTGGGGTTTTTTTGGTTTGGTTTTTTTTTGTTTGTTTGTTTGTTTTGGGTTTTTTGTTTGTTTTTTGTTTTTTTGTTTTTTTGGTTTGGTTTTTTTTGCTAGCTGTTGTCAGATAGTAAACCTAAGTGTGGCTAGTTCTAACAACACTGCTGTTTCACATGTGGGAGAAGGGGCTGAAGGAGGAGCAGAAAGACATGAGAGAGGTGGGGGGGAAGAAGAATGAGAAGAGAGGGCAGGAAAAAGAAGATTGCAAGAAAATCAATATGAGAGGTACAGGAAGGAACAGGAGCTGGAACAGGAGGGAAAATAAAAGGGAACTTAAAGAAATTTAGCAGTACAACCCCTTTTGCTGTCACAGGCTGCATTGTAAAATTTTACAGATTTAATCCTTAATTATGGTGCACGCACACCAAAATCATCACCAAAGCATGAATCTCTGTCAAAAGTGATTATTTCTCCCTTCCCTCAAACATTCTGTATGTCTATGAAAGTTTATGTCAGCCACCACATTCACCCTATAGATAAAGACACTTGGCATTTGCCTCATCTGAAATGTGTTTGCTGCATCCTGGCAGGTGAAAACTTGCTGTTGCACAAGGTTGCCTGTGTACATGCACTTGGAAATGGTGTCTGAGGTGGAATGGGACAGTACAGGTCTTCTGCTGCCCCAAGCATGCTCTCTTTGGGAGGATAATTTGCTAATGGGAATCATTAGGAAAACTGCTGCCTGAGGTGGATTAAGGACAGCTCCAGTGTACCTAAAGGTGATGTGTTTAATCACTTACCTGGTTTCCCATGTGAGGTAGCATGAGAATATTTTGGGACATCTCCCGTTTCTTTTCCTATGGCTTTAAATTGATTTGGTACTTGTATATAAACAGTCTGTGTACCCTAAAAGAATATAATAGTGAGCTGTGCATGCTGCTGAGGGAGATGGAGGCCCCTCTTCCACTTCTGTTTATCAGAGCATCAGAATGGTGACACTGTCTATGTAAAGAAGATGTGATGCTTTCATAGCGTCATCCCTTGGGGCTGTACTCGCACCCTATTTAGACAGGCATTTTTCTTTGGTCCATTGCCGCGGTGCGCTCCCTCTGCCGGCCTGGCTAGCCGCGGCAACACGTGTAGGTAAAGCTCGGTCCTCGGAAGACTTCGCTAATCCCGGGGGTCTTTGGCCCCGCTTCGGACAGAGATAGCAATGGTGAGGAGAAGAAAGGAGGACTCTCGGAGGGAACAACGACTGAGTTTATTGGATACCCACACAAAACCTTCCTCAGCCTCAAGGTGCCAGCCTCGGAGAGCAAAGAGCACCCGGTTACAGTAAATTTTATTGAGGGGAAGGAGTAAGGGGTAGAGTTAGGGAAGGGACCAATGGAGGGAAAGTAGGGTGTGGCTCTCAACATAATAGACAACGAGGCTAACAAATCATAAGGGATAGGAGAGAATTCCCCTAAGCTCTGCTCAATCATCTGGTACCTCTCCTGGATCCTTCTGGAGGCAGGGAGAGGCCTCTAACAGGCAGGCTCCAGGGGCAGGGATCACAGGGATTGACAGGTAGGTCTGAGGGGAAAACAATCTTGATTGATGGGTGAAACCATTCAAAGGGCGGGAAAAAAAGAGGGGAGAGTGGAGTGAACCATGAGGGGATAACGGGGGTACGTAGAACTGCAAAATACAAAGAACTGAATTTCAAAAGTGGAACATAATTGAAAAAGCACCACCACAGTTCATGACAGACCTCATGCTAGAAAACTTGACCTGAGGTTTTTCAATGTCTTCCAGCCCAATACTGTGTCATGTTTCTCATGGTTAGGTTGCTTGAACCTAAATGGAGTAAAGGCAAGTATGAGAGCAACTCATGGTATCAGCTGAAAGCAATAGACTTCTTCACCCAGAAATGAAGATAGGTGAGAAAAATGCTGAGGAGGAAGGGCACAGAGACAGAAGGTGCATATTTGCTCAGAGTAGATGGGTGCTGGTACTGCACAACAGTCCTGGGCTCTGCAAGTGGGCTGAGGCTTCATAATACTTGTCCTAAGCTTATAAGGTGGAAAGGGTACAGGGAATTAAGGAAGTAATGAAAAGTGTGAAGAGTTGGTGAATTGTATCCATGGTATTGAAGTTGCTGCAATACTACTAAGGACAGTTCCCATTTTAAATTAGCCTTTGTACACATTTAAATAACAGGGTCTTGAGTCACACCTGCTGGTGAATGACTGAAAATTGTATCATGAGCACCTGCAGGGCTGCTGCGATGATGGGGTAGGAGTTGGAAAAGGGCTGCTGCTCTTCCCTGGGGAGATAGAAGAGGAAAGGAGCTCTAATTTACAATTGGTTAATTCCCCAGCTGGGAATGGGGTATGGCTCTCTGCTCACCAGTGCCTCAGAGGTGTTTTCTCTAGCTGCCAGCTGGATAATAGAGCTGCAAATTGCTCATGTGTCCCTTTCTCTTTTGCTTGCCTCTTGCTTGCCCCTGTTTTCTTGCTTCCCTAGGCATGACACCGTTCTGTGTCCTAAGCAGGTTCTTTGGAGTGAGCCCCGTGTGTAACTCATCTGCAGGCACAGCTCTCACTTGAGAGCTGTCTTTAATTCTCTTTTCTCTTAATAATGCTCTTGGGGCTCTGATGTTGCTGGATCAAACCCTTTTGCCTGTCTGAGACCACAGATAGCAGGCAAGGTTTGTGAACCGAGTTGGAGATAAAGGAGCTTTTTTGATTTTTTAAGTTAGTGGTTCAACCTGTTTTAAAAAAAAAAAAAATTGCAGTGAAAATTGACCTCTAGACAGGTCTTCAAAGGGGCAGCAACAGCTTTTACCCTGAGAGAAAATAGGACTTTTGTTGCCCTTGCCTGTTAGCTGGGGTCCTGTGCAGAACAGCTGGGTGTGTTTCACTCCTCACTGTGGTAGTTCATTAGATACCAAGACATGAGATATGCAGGGGGATGCTCTGATTAGAGGAAGCTAAGAACATGTATAACCCTAGAAGTGAGGAGAATTAAGTATAAATTTGACATTGCATTTTTTCTTGTTTGTTTGTTTTTTACTATGTGAGCTATCAAGTAAAAGTCAGGGATGAGACTATTTGACTGTAACTCAGTGAAAGATGCAGGATTGATTTATTTTCAGTATTTCTCATTGTATTGAGATATACCAAAATATATCAGTGATTAGTCTGGATTTGGGTGGAGGGACTGTGTTCTCTTCAATCTAGTTTTTAGAAAATTATGGTTACATGTTTTTATATATATATACACAACTGCTTTTCACAGGCACTGCGTGGAGACATATAGGAGCTTATAGGAGCTAACCATGACAAAATATGTCAGAAGTCAACCTTTAACAGGGTTGTGCTGTCAATATAGATGTAGAGATTAAAAGGCTTTTCCTTGTTGTATTTTTTCCAATTTATAGAAAATTTAGCAATAATAGTGTAGTGCAATGGAGGATTATGTCTTTGAGTAGTTTGTGATCACTTGGATGGTGTCTGTTCTCTGTCCTTGGCATGTTCAAATTGCCACATTTTACACAATATAGATGTAGGAAACCTGGCTGTTAACGTTAACTGTTCCTTTCACTCATTTGTGTTTGTGACAGATGCAAGTATTGGAGTCAGCCATCTAAATACCTGTTTTCTGCATCAAAGCTATAATCTCTACACAATGGCTTCACCTGAAATAAGTAATGTTAGCTGATTAAGTTGTCAAAACTGACTGTCTATGCAGGAGTGCAGACTTGCTGTTGATTCTTCACTCTGAATTAAGTCCAAGCTAAGAGTTTAGTCCATCTTCTTATTCCAGACTTCTTGTATTGTTGTACTTCTTTCTGCTTTTGTCATTATTGCACTGAAACCTGGACTTCCTGTATTGAAACACTGACTTTTCTTTCCTCTCAAAGCAATTTAAGTTCAAGATACATGAGTCCAAGTACCAACTGCAGGACAAGATGAAGACAGATTGTGAAAGGGCATAATGGAGTAAATTCTCTCTGCTGTTGACGATGTATTGGCCCTGCTGTTGATCTTGAGTAAAGTGATTGGTAGCAAAGCCAACATGAGAGCAGATTATTCCCAGCATTAAATCCATGGCAACCTTTTTGCTGGTAATTAAGAGTTTTCAGTGGAAATGTTATTTTACATTAATTTATAAAATCAATTTACATCTAGAGGTATTGTGCTTTTAATTTTTGTTTAAGCACTGAAAGGTTTTACAAATGTCCTTGTTCTGTAGGAGGTCTAAGTCCACTTGACTTCAGTAAAGGCCCACTAAAGGTTAGCCAAGCTGTTTGCAGAGTTTAGATGTCTTTTACTAAAAACCTTTACTTTTTTAGACTTCAAAACAAAGCACCTGACATTTCTGTGTTATATGGGATAGATTGAAATTACCACATGAAGTCAGAAAGCTGTAATAAAAATATTAAAAATAAAATAAAAAGCAGTCTGTCAGTTCTCCTAGAAGCCACCTCGTATACTTTTAGAAAGCCTTTTCGCTTTAGGGACTTTTTGTGACTTGACTGGTTTTATTTGCATTCTGTAGATCCATATCAACAAAGCTAAAATGCTTTTAAAGTTGTTGATAATGCTTATATTTTATGCAAGACATTGGACGTGCAAACTAATAAGCATTTTACTGTGAAGAAAAAGGTAATTTTTGCTTAATAGGGAGGGTTAGGGCTGATTAAAACTGTTAGCTTATAAAGAGAATAGAAAAAACATTACTATTTTTTTTTCTTTGGTGAAATGGCAGACCATTTAAAATTACATTTGAGCTAGGACCAGGCGATCTGACAATTTTGTGATATATTCAGACCTTCCAGTCTTGTTCAAGCCACTGAAATTTGCAACATTTTGGGAAATAATCTCACTTCTTATCACTCAGAGTGAAACAATAAATACTAGTTTTCTAAAAGTGAAAATCTAAAATACCTGCCTGTCTCATGGCAGTGGAAAAGGAGCACAGATGTGATGTACAGAAGGAAAGGTTTCCTGTCTCTGCAGCTGTTGATCTACCACCTTTTGCAATCACCAGCTTTCTTACTGAATAAAGCAAAAGACAGTGCAGTCACACATACATGTTTCTGAGTAAGTCTGTGGGCTGCACTGAAGTGTGTCACAGATGTCAGAATCACAGAGGTTTCTTTAGACAGCGGGTTAGTTATAATATGTTGCTCTGTCTGAGAAAATCAGTATCATCTTCACCTAAGCAGAGTCAAAGTGTACCTGAGAAACTGGCATGTGATGCTATTTTGCTTCAGAGGAGTGACACCTGGGGTGATTTAGCTCATGAGATTTGGTTTGATGGATTATTATTTGCATAAAGCAATGCATTGTAGTGGAAGGTGTCCCTGCTTATGGCAGGGGTTTGCAGCTAGATGATCTTTAAGGTCCCTTCTACCCCAAAAATTCTGTGATTCTGTGATTTAAGAAAGAGGAGGAAAATGGTGAAACATGACCAGAAAGTCAGAGAGTTTTGGAAATCTAGTTTCACTGATGTTTTAATGGCTTCTTTAGAAATTATACCGTATCAGTGCAAAAGACACTACAAGTGACACTGTAATGACACTTGAGCAGTGCTACAATGTCACTGACAATGAATATTACTGAGTCTAGGCAAGAACTTGAAATGTTGCTGCAGCTGCATCAGAAACTTTCAGCCCTTAATATTGTTAAGCGGAGCTGGGTGGAATTTTCAGCAAATCGAGTATTTTAATGGACTGGCTGCTGACGAGGCAGCTGCTGTGTGCATTGTCATCAGAATACTGAGCTGATACATGAGCCACTTCTATTGTATAAGAGATGAAAATCTTCCTTTGACTCTACACACAATTCAAATTTGTCCAGAATTAATAAGCAATGTTTCTCAATGGAGAGCACTCCTTCCTCCATCCTGGACCTACCTAATCATACAATAGTCTCAAACTGGGATTTGGACGTGAGCACCCATCTCACTGCAGCATAGCAAATGGATTGCTTTTATAACTGACTCTTTTAATATGTAGAGTTACTGTATTTACATTTGCTAGTTGCAAGCATCTTGTGAGTTGGCTTTAGTGAATATCTCCCCCCTTCTCCAGGTTACTTCTATGTGTCTTATTCCATCTTACAATAACTTGGGGGATTTTTTTTACATGTCTCTGTTTGTTTCTTATCTTATACTGTAATTTGCTTTAGAGACTAAAATATTATTAAACATGAATTATGCATTGAGCAGACTCTCTGCTAGAGTCTGAGTGGACTGTTGCAACCAGAGAACAATCTCCTTTTCTGCACCACCCTCCCAGCTGCACAACTGTCACTTTCTATTACGCTTGCCTTGAACAATTGAGTGTGGCTTGTAATGACAATAATTGCCTCAAAATTGTTTGTCATGTTTGCCTTGTTAGCAACAAACTACTAACTGTTGGTTACAATCAGGTTCTCAGCTATTACTCCATAATTACATCAGGGAATACTTGCAGCCAATAATAGCTGAGAAATTAGAATTATCTTTTCACAAGTAATGCTAAAATGCTTGCAGAACGTTCACTCTATTCACAGCCACTCATTTTTACAGCAGCAATCTAGGGGCAAGTGAAGCCGACCCCCATGTAAAAGGCTAGCTGCAGACCTGTATCCTTTTGCATCTTCAGAATAGTTGTATTAGTGTTGTATGTGTCCTGTAACAATAGGTATTTCACTTTGGCAATATTATTACCCATCAAGCTATCTCTTCCTTATGCACGTACTGGAGGCAGGCTGCTTTTAGTTTCAGTGTGCAAATCCTTGTAACTAAGCTTAGCTGGATTTCTCAAAGTGTCGTTTGGTTTGGGTCCATATTCTTTTTCCCTCAATCTTAGCATATCTCAGGCTGTTCCCTCCTATTTCTCTTTAACATGAAACAAAAGGAGGGGCATTCTGCTACAGTGATTTAGATTTGCTTTCCAGTAAAAGCACTTTATCCATTTTATCCTTTCATATGTACCAATTGACTTTAGCAGAGGCTATGTGCACAGGTTGCTTGATTTAATTTGTCTACTTCCTTATAGTAGAAGCAGAGGGTTTTTTTCACAGTTACTGTTAAAATGCATGCTAGGCATTGATTCTCCCTTTGTTTTCCTATTAGATATACCTTAGAATAATATAATAGAGCAATTTTTTTTTTTAGGAAAAGGAATGTAAAAGAATGTGCTTTAAAGGAGTTTAATTTAGCCATTCATTCTTCACTGTGTTATATTTTAATTAAGGGAGCTGTTAATTTTTTTTTTTTTTTGAGCAGGAAATTCCCTGGAGACATTGGGCTGACTAGTGAAAGATATTTTTAATGGAAATTTCTTTGAAGCATTTATTGTTTGATAAAATATTTGTAATGCTGAATGTTTAAAATCAGTACTATTTTTTTTACCAAATGTCAATAGCTTGATTACAAGAAAAAATGAGTATTTTTCAGCAGTATAGTGTTTTGTAATATTAAAACACATAGGAAATGGTTATATATATTTTACTGAGATTTGTGATGTTTTCAAAAAATTGTTTTAATGTTATGCTAGATAGTCACCGTATTTGTGGTCCTGAGGCAGAGGGAGGTGCCATCTTTGTCACATCTTAATAACAGGATGGAAGAAAAGATGCAACCATCCTGAAAGTTTCAGGATAGGCTGAACTCCAGTGGTGTTCTGCAAGAATTCCTGAGCACTGATAGCCTGATTTGTGAGAAAGAGGGTAGAGTTGGTTTGCAGGCTGGCTGGAGACAGAAAGATACAAAAACAATTAAATTTGGCATCAACACAGATTAGAACGCAGCTTGACTCATTTTACAAGTATTTTTAGTACTTGGTGACTGGTTAACAGCCTGCTGGGAGGTGTGTGAGGCTCAAGCAGTCTCTCCACTGCTGCATGCCAGGTGGACACTGACCAGTTCTGACCACTGCAGGAGCAGCCTTCCAGACTGACAGACAGACTGACAGACTTCAGTAGATACTCAGACCCACTCTGGGAAAAGATGTGGAGGAGCACGCTGTTTAATTGCCTTTGCTGGCTCTACTATGTGTGATGCTGAGAAATCGGTTCAGAACCTCAGTTCTAAGCGTTGGTGTTACTAATAGAATAAATTAAGATAAAGCTAAATTTATGCAATATACAACTTTCAGATTTAATAGCACAGAACTGAAGAGAAATTGATGCCTTAAGTCAGCTCCAATAAGCTTTTATCCACTTTCATCAGGACACTGGCCTTGCAGCCAGAATGTGGCTTTCCAGCAGAAAGATTACTTTGAGATCAGTCTCTACTGCGGAGGTTCCTGCTTATGGGGATAGTTCCATCTTTGTGTTTAAAGTCTTTCCTCAGTGCTTCAATTTAACTTCGGTGTTTTACAAACTTCCTTTCTTGTGACATAAATCAAGGAGTCAGTTTAATGTATCTCTAGAGGACTAGTGACTCCTTCTACTGAACTTCTAGCTGTTCTGATATCCCATGTGCTTTACTGGGTAGAGTTCCCTAAGTGGAAGGCAGAGTGATTCCTGTTAATAACCAACCAAGATTCCTGCTATAAACTGTTAAACTTTTATAAAATTAGTAATTCCTTATGACTAGAATATGGAGTTCAAACCTCTGTGCTTAGATTTTTGTACTCTGAAATTTGAATTTCATGTAAGCGTAGACATTGGCAAGGGAATTCAAACAAGATCATAAACCAGAAAAAAACCTTGTGATTCACTAGCAGCTTTTAAATAAGGCAATAGTAATAGATACTTTGGGGAAATAATTGATTAGAAAATTTGGTATTTTTGCTTTAAAAAATTATAATAAAGCCATGTTATCAACAGACTAATCTTAAGAGTGATAATTGCTATTAGTAGTTTGATTGAAAAAGAAATTAGGAGATGCAAACTGGGAATAGTTTGGGTTTGTTTTCCTCTGCAAAAACAGAATAGAGATGACATTTCAGTTACACAAAGTTACTGTTCCAAGAAGAACTGAAAAATGAAGTATAATAAAATTTTAATGACTTAACTGGCAAAGACATACAGTAAGTTTGTTATGTCACACTATTTAAGTGTCTCATGAATGGTTATTCTGAAGGGAGCTGATGCTGCAAGCTGTCAAAGAGTGAATGGCAAGACAGAACTACATGATGTGGGAACTCTTCATGTGAATTACTTGGAGTGGAAGAAATAAGCCCTCTTCAAAAGGAGATGGTATAAATAGTGAGAGCAGCAGTGTGGTCTAGAGAGCTAGAAAGTAAATGGAAGCAACCAGTGCTTTCAAATCAATTTTTAAAAAGACTCCTTGCATGTGTATAAAGAAGCTATAATTCTTAGTAATAGCCTCTGAATAGTTTACAGGTCTGCATACATCTAGGATTTCTGTCTGTTTAAAAACATTTGGTAAAAGATTTTAAAAATATATCCCTCCATCTTTTAAAAGATATCCCTCTGAAGTAACTGTGCAAGGATTGTATTTGTATCAGAAGTTTAAAAGAACTCTGGCTTTTAGTAACTTGGTCTTTAGATATTTTATCCAGCATGATCATCTCCAAAATGAATGGATGCAATGAAAATCTTACTGAAAAAAATGATGAGAATTTGTATGAACGGAAGTGGATACAAAAGTTTCACCCTGCATGTTTTCAAAATAGGTACTCTGTAGCTGAACAAATTCTGAAGTAGTTAATTTGGGCACTGAAATTGCTACTGTCTCTTTAATTAAACCATCAGTGCAATTTATAAAGTGATGATAAGCTTTAATTCAGCAAGTTAGCCAAGCTCTGTCTGTTCCTGTATCTTCATTTCTTCTTTCTGCTACATTTCCGCAGTTTTGTACTAGTTATGTGTTCTCTCTATGTGTTCATCTTCTGATGAACAGTTTCCTGAGCAGGAAGATCCACAGATGCCCAGAGAAGGCTATAATCCCTGGTTATTCCTGTAAGACTGCAGTCACAGGCTTGCACTTATACATATTATTGTATCTTCTGCACATAGGCCCTACTTTAATTAAAGACATGGATGTTGTAAAGCCTCTTAGCAAGTACAAATATTTTTCTCTTCTTAGAAGTATCTATTCAGCAGTGTGCTTTCATTCACCCCCCAGGAAAAAATGGGGCCTAAAATTACTGCTTGCTCTAGAAGTTAAAAATGGTGGTGACAGCATTAAAAGGCAAGCAGCACAGGTAGATTTCAAAGAGTGAAACAGCAGCTTGGCCAAGTTTTTCATAATAATTTGAGAAAGAATTTTCCATGGTGATCCTTGAACTTAATTGTCTCCGTTGGTGTTGTAAAGTGTTGATTTCAATAGAAACTTTCTTAAATGCAGCTTTTCAAAGGAAAGGGCAGACATGGTAAAACGATTATTTTTCTGAAAAACACCTTTTTCTTTCACCACCTAGGAAACTGTGTACACTTCTGGCATTTTACAGGCAGCTCTGATGCTATCATGGCCACACTTTGGGCCATGTACACTCAGTACAAGAAAGATGAGTACTCATTAGAATTGCTCCAGAGGAGGGCCACAAGAATTGTCAGAGAGACAGAACAAAACTTACATGAGGACAAGCTGAGAGAGTTTGGGGTTGTTCATCCTGGAGAAGAAAAGCCTCTGGAAAGATCTTAATAAAACCTTTCAGTATTTAAAGGTGGCATATAAGAAAAAGAGAGACTTTTTTTCAAGACCTACAGTGACAGGACAAGGGATAATAGTTTTTAACTGGAGGAGGATAGGGTTTAGATTGGACATAAGGAGGATTTCCTTTTTTATGATGAAGGCAGTGAAGCCCTGGAATAGGTTGTCCAGAGAAACTGTGAATGCCCCATCCCTGGAAATGTTAAGGGCCAGGCTGGATAGAGCTTTGACCAGCCTGGTCTAGTTGAAGATGTTTATGCTCATGCAGGGGGGTTGAAAAACTAGACTGGACTCAATGTCTGTTCCAACTCAAACCACCCTTTATTTCTCTGATTGCACTAATCAAGGAGAGAACACTTATACTTCAGCTTATAAGACCTCTGTCAAAAAAGAAAGGAGATTTCTGGGTCGTTTCAGGTGGAATTTTTTTTTCCTGCCATGCCTGTCTGGGCAGCCAATGAGGTAGCCGCATCATGAAAGGTCCCAAAATTGAAGAGTGGGTTGAATAATTTAAAGCTGGATATTCTTGTTACTGGAATATGATCAGGAGGTGTTTCCTTCCTCCTACCACCTTTCATTTGTCTGCCTTTGTTGTTTAAAGGCTTTCTTCTCCTGCTATCATTTAAACATCAAGACATCTTGAGAAGGAAATGAATTCTGGAGTAAAAAGCTTTGTGCACTGGTGCCAGGTGATAAGGAACAATTTTTTTTCACAAGTTCATGTAGTTATTAGGGAAGAATGCTGAGGCCTTTTTTGTCTGTAAGGTGTGGTTTTTAGCAGGCGAGAAACAGTTTTTGTAATAATCCTTAGTTCTCAGTCTAAGGGAATCTGAAATACTTATCTTCAATACTTCATCTGCTTATTGGCCAGTTGAAACTATGTAATGGGAGAGGAGAATGGTAATAAAGGAAAGGGTGTTGTGTTTGAAAGACATGTCCTTCGAGGAGAATGGACCAGTGTGGAGCAAATGGAAAGGTAACCTATCATCATGCTTGTTTCTGGCTTGGATTTTGAGTATGTGCTGAGAAAGTTAGTTTTAGCATTAAGGAACCAAAGAGCTGTCTGATGGACAGGAAGGGAGTTGGCAGTGATGGCCTTGGCAGAGGCATAAGGGGTAGTTAAACCTCTGAGTCCTGCAGAGAGGTGGCAGGAAAGGGAGAACTCTTCAGCCACTGGTGCCTTTTAAACCACTGCTCTTCGTGAAGATTTGCTAGCTCTCTTCTAGTTACGCCCTAAAGAAGCTGTTTAAAAGAGTATTATTTGCCAGTGTGTAAAAGGAAAACATCGGTGCAGGCAAATTTGGATGTCTTACATCATTCTCTCAGTGGGTCTACACTGGTTTATAGCAAATGAGGTCCTAACCTTTTTTAAAAAGAGATATTATTTTCTGTTTACAATACTGATTTATGTGACAATTGATATTTATCAGTGCATCCCTGTAAGCGCGAACAGTACAATCTTATCTTTATTATTAGCACAATTTATCAGTCGAAAGTGCAGTGGAAATAAAGCAAACCTACTGATGTCCACTTGCTATCCATTTTCTTCTTCAAATGGTGAAGAAGCCACATAGATGTTTGTGGTTAACACCTGTGTGATTCAGTTTAACAAAACCTGTTTTGGAAGACCAGCCAGTCAGTAACGTGGCATAAGTGACATGCCTTATTATATTGTCTGTGTTCCAAAAGAGATGCTGTCACCTCTTCCACCCACCCTCTGCATGTGAAGTATCTTTTCAAAGCAATCTGAGAGTTTTTGCATATGCATTTAAGCTGAAGGTCTGATTCAGTAGTTTTATTGTTCAAAGTAGTAGTACTAAAGGAAGTGTTTTTAATTGGGAGCATTTGGAGGAATATTACTGTCTTTGTTAAATATACTCATCCATACAACCAGAGTGACAGCTTTTTCCAGTGACTCAGAGCATCATTAATCCAGAAGGTTTAGAGCTATTAGCAGAGATAGCACAGCTCAGGGAGGTTACTCTCCCATCTCCCTAGATACATCAGAAGGCTCATGGAGCTGGGGAAATTGGGCAAGACAAGATGGGCCTTCTCTCAGAGAAGAAGGGACTTGGACAGATGAAGAATGTTGGTTGCTTTGTGTCACAGCAATATGTATTATGTAGAAGCTGGAGGTATCAGAAGTTGCATCATGACTGAAGAAGCAGTATGACTGAAGGCCAGAACATACCTTGCAGCCTCTGAAATAAAGAAAACAGCAAAGTCCAAACCATGTGATTTAATAAATTGAGTTTCCAATTTGGTGATGCGGAAATTTATTGATGGCTGTAAGTAATGTGTTCCTGGAACTCTGGTGAATGGGTGAAGAAGAGGGAGGACATTACTGTCATATTCCTTTCATGAGAGTAAAGAGAGATGATGGAGGATTTTTGGCAACTACAAGCTCTGTTGGGAGTAAGTTGTAGAATTAGTGAAAAAAACCCCATCTTAAATCTGAACTACAATTTAATAAAATGTGACCAGTTTTTGGGAAGGAAAGGATGGGACACTGAAAACTGTTTATATTTGTTTGGGTTTTTTTCCTCTGGATGTTCACACTGATTCAGCACTGAATATATTCATAATATTTTTTTTCTTTCAAAAAATACACTCCTTTGATATTAAAGAGGAACAGCTTTTACACTAAGCCAGAAATCTGGAGGATATTTTAAGATCCACCTACATATTGTGAGATAGTCTTTACTACTCTAAATTAGATTCCCTAAAGATGCCAAATATAAGGATGAGTAGAACATATGGATTGGCCAAAGGCATCTGAAGTAGAAGCCTTTTTCCCTGCCTGCTACAGCTCAGCCTGAAGTGTGACAGGCACTTTTGGTGACACATTCATGCAGGAAGGATAGGCTAGAAGCTTCCTCTCTGGTAAGAGCTCGCTGACTGCATGCCCTGATTGCATAAAAAGCCATAGGAAAGCTGTGAGTTGCTAATGTTTTCAAGGTAGGGCTGAGGCCTCGCTTTGGGTTTCTCTTTACACCTGTATGGATCTGCAGGAGAGCTTTGGCAGATACACAGAAAGCCAGTGAATTCCTTTGTTCTTTGCTATAAATAAGGTCATCAATGAACCTTTTTAAAGTCTTGGTTTAAAAAAAAAGTGGTTTAAGCTTGAGCCCTGCCTCTAGGTCTTTATTATCTAGTGTTGGGGCCTTATGGATTGCACATCCACGTCTTTAGTCAAAATGAGTTTTAAATTAATTGAAAAGTAGTGATGAACCCTGCAACATGGGGAGGGCTTTAGCAGCAGAGGTAATATTGGGTGGTTTCAGCAGTTACTCTGATTCCAAATTTTTGGTTATCTGCAGGGCCTGCCTTGGGTTGGAGTCTTCTCAGGATCAGCTGAGTGCAGAAAATGCCTCAAACACACAGCCCTTCAGTATTATCTCTCAAATGGGAGCTGCTGACACTCTGGCCCTTGTTCCATTTCAGGACTAATTCAAACACTGGTGGAAGTGGGCTCAAACTTTATCCCTTTCCATTGAGTTTGCCAGTTCCTATTGACTTCACACTGAGGTAGAGGCACCTGTGTGCTTAGTTGCCCAGTTGAATGAAGCTGTTCCCTATTGTGTGGGCTCTCGCTGCTGTGTTTCCAAAGAGACTGTAACCAGGAGCATAGAGGAAGAGTGGAAGGTTGTACAGGAAGGCTGGCTCTCCTGAGCTTCTGGCTCTGAGAAAGCTTGGGAGGAGCAGGGTAAGAATAGGAATTTTAGCTGATTAAATGATTCTTTCAATGTTTATCTTGGTGGGATGTGTGTCAAGAATCCTCTGAGCTGTAAGCACCTCTCATTTATGCACAATATACTTCTGAGTTTGGAGGAGAAAGGAACATACTGTTTTAATAGAGCTTAAATAATAATAAACAGTGCACAGGTTGCTCAGCTAAACTTATCATTAACAAGTTTGGCAACATCCTTAGGAAAAGAGTTGATTTGATAATGATAAGCAATCATCCTATATGAATAGACAACTATTGGACATAGACTGCCTAGAGATTGTCTGCTGACCTCTTTGAAAATATGAATGCTTAGCTGCAAATGTTTTAAACTCATTCTTTTTGAACAGCCCAGCATATGATAATCAGTCAAGAATAGCTTCAATGGGTGTGTGCTTGAAGATATTCCTTGAGGGTAGAGATTTTTGCACTGGCACACGTATTTTACATCACTGCATTTCTCTGTGTGCGGTCATGTCTCATTGGACTCATTTCCACAGTGTTTGTTTCTTTCATTCAAATAATCTGCCTTTGGTTAAGGCTTTCCATTCTTTTAAACCCTATTGCAGGTTAAATGTTCACCTTTTTGACAGTGTTGCATTTTCCGCCTTAGTGTACACAAATATGTGCAAAGTTATGAATAGAAGATATTTTCTAGATACTGTTTATGTTTTAAACCTCCACACATGGTGCAAAATCATGTTTCTGTGGCTATTTTAAGTTGTGAAAGCCACCTTGACACAAAGGTCCATCAGAAGGCAGTAGATTTCATGCACAGGTGGACATGATTGTCTTTTAAATAAGAATCAACTTTTCAGGTTGTACATATGATTTATTATTTTTTCGCCAGCATATGGAGAAGACCACACAGAAATCTGTTGAACAATTTTGACTTAGAGTTTTTGGATTTAGTGTAAAAGTGTAGTGCTATGTGAGGGAGTCAGCTACTCTGAATCTAAAGTATATCTGAAAGAAACAGTATGAGAAAACAAACTAAAGTGGAGTCTCTTAAATGGGCAAGTGGGAGGCCCTGAGGCAATGAGAATTTGATTTTCATACTCCTTTCTTACTAATACTGTATAAGTGTTTCATCTTAGGAGATAAACCCCCTTGATTCCCTGAGAGAAAAAGATAGTTAATACCATCTGTAAAAGCCATTGAGTGTTTGTTAGGCCTAAATATCACAAAAGCCTTTTAACTAGTCACATGGGCAGGAAGAGTAAGATGGCTAATATTCAGATATAGTCATATAGGTTGCCCTCTTTCCCTTTCTGGATTTTGTGAAAACCTGACTTTTTCATATTGAGGAGTGTGGGAAAAATAAAAACTATAAATCTATACCCAAGCTCATGAACTGCATTTCAGATAATGTAGGGGAACGTAATGTCATGACAAAAACTTTAAATAAGCAAATTAAATGAGCAGCAGCTTCAACTTTAGAGCTGAGTGTCCCTTATTCAGGAATCAAATCCGTGGCTTTGAGATTGCATTAAGCTAATGTAGACTGATTTTTCAAAGGTCATTGAGGCTTGCCCTTTACTGATTCCTTTACTAAATCCCTGCAGGGGATCCTTTCTATTTTACACTTGCTGATAGCCACTGCAATATGACAGTTTAGCCAAAATGAATGAAAAAACATTAAAAAAGATATTGTACTAAATACTGACAGTGTCTGGCTCTGTGTATGACTTGCTTGGAGACACCATGTGACAATGTCCTCCTGTCCCACAGCTCTCAGTCCAGACTAGGGATGGTCTCGAGCCCTCTGCAGACCAGTTCTAACGTGCAGGTCTGAGGTCTCTGCGGGCAGGGAGTGTGGACAGAGTGAGGACTCATGCCGTGGCTGGGGAGCCATGAAGTGCTTTCCTGTCCCTTTTAAGACTCCATTTCTAAATAGGTCCCTCAGAATGTTTGGCACACATTTATATATTAATATCAGAAAATTTTAAAGCATCCACTTCTGACTCAGATTTGGGTTTTGATGACTAAATTTGCAAAGGTATTTAGCTGTGTAATTTTTAAAAAATCTACTCACGGTATAAGGGTTGTGAAATTATGCAGGCGTTTACAATGAGTTAATAACTCTAATTAGATTTTACTGCAGCTTTTCTTCTGTGGATTTTCTCCTGTTTTGTTTTCTGAAGAGCATATTTGTATTTTAAAAACATAATGTAACTATCAATTACTGTAACAGCCACTAGAGGTCTACTGATATCAAAATTCCACCAACATCAATTATTTCTGCAAGTGTTAAAAATGTTTCATCCAAAAGAAAATGCTTCTTATTAATCATAGTTTGCTTTGTGAGGTATATAATTTAAATTATCTGAATTTTAACCCCTTAGAGGTGTTTTTAATTAAGTCAATATTTAACTGAAGTAGGGAAGGGTTGAAATGTAAAACTCACAACTGAAAAGTGACGCAGAAGATTGCCAACTATATTCACACAAGTAAGTATATTAAAATGTAGTTCAGTGAATAGAATATATTTCATAGTGGTTAACCTCAAAGCAAACAATGTTGTAATGAAATTGTTCTACAATTAGTAGCTTCTTATGGCATTATCAATTTCTATATGCTTTTGAAGATGGTTTTTATTTCTCGGAAAATAAATCAATCTTCAAACTTTCTTTTAAGTGATCTTACTATGATACCTTGTAAGTTTCTAACAGCAAGTGGGAACCAGATTTCACTGCATTTTCTTTAGGCCTAGTTATTAATCACAAGAACAGGAATGTACTCAGTGGGACAAAAGAGATAAAAAGTAACATAAATGACTTTTTTCAAGTGACTTCCCCATCAGGTGAGAAATAATTCTCGGTCAAAACAAACACCCAAAACCAAACAAAATGGGAAAATTGCAGTTCCCTATGATTCCTGAGCTCCTTACCTAGAGTTTGTAGAGATTCAAGCTGGGGCATGAGAAGATCCCTTTGAGAACTAGCTAATGGTTCAACATGACTGTCTGTTCCTACTCACCAAAATGTTTTTATATCCTTTTTGTCATGGCCTAACAAGTCCTGGAACAGTAGCCTGTGAGTCTCAGAAGTGTCTTCTCAGATCTCATCTAATGGTGCTTTCTGTTTGGTGTCTGACAAGTGGAGATACTTTTGTTCTTTGCCTTTTTTTTTGAAAGAAGGTGTTATCACAGGCATTGTCACAAAAGCAGCTGTAAAGGATACAAACAAGACCTGATTCAGAACATTTGTAAAACTTTCCTGATGTATGCTTTGTTGAACTGGGATACATCTTAGTGGAAATATTTATTCTATATTATGTGAGTACTGGGTCTTGTAGTGAAATATTGGTTTTGTTCTGACTGTATTGTGACTGCTGTACTCCTCCAGTTCTTAGCCTAGCACTATCTTTTACTTTGTGTAGTTTTCCTCACTCACTGAAGAATGAGGGCTGTGACTTCACAGTGTAGTGACTTCAGTTAGTTCTGTGTGTGAAGTCAGTAGCTTATGGCTGGTGCCTAAGGTAAAGGAAAATCTACAAAGTCTGTCTGTTTTTTCAAACTGTTTATTATAATGGTAAAAAATCTGATGGATGCATCTGTCAACCTTAATATTTATGAAGGTATCCAGACCTGCCTCTTACTAGTCATAGTGCTTGGTATGAGTACACCTCTTTAATGGGAGAGGAAATTTTTAGTGTGATAGCAGAACAGCTCATTTTAAATTATTAACTAAGGGTTTCCATAAACCTGTGTGTAAATGTCCACTGTGTACATAAGTCATGCCCAAGATAGTTCTCACTTATTGCCCTTTGTGGAAATATTTCATTTCTCTCCATCTTCAGTTCAAAGAGGAAATGTCTCATGAAGAGGGCAATGCTTTCCTTAAAAAAGACCAGTGAAATTAGTTCTTTTAAGAACATCCTTGTTTTCTTCATTGGACAGTTGGAGAATAAGCCAAGTCCTTTGTGTGAAAAACAAAAGAGCAGATTCATTCAAGACAGTGCTGGGAGTTGTCTTTCTGCGGGAGTCTGGAACCAGCATCCCAAAAGGGATTCCCCTGAGAGAGCAGGTGGTGGAGCTGCTTTGCCCTTTCTAGAGGTTCAGGGGATGGTGTGAAGTTGCTGTCAGGGCTCCAAAGAAGTCTTTTTAGTGAAGCTGGTTAGAGTAAAACAGATATAGCCAGAGTAGTTGGGAAAAGTAAGGAAAAGGGTACATTCTCCAGCTATTTGTCAGTGTCCATTCTCCACCTCATAGCTCCTGAATCAAAAATTATTTTGTTTTCATCTAGTATTGAGAGACCTGGCTGAAAAAATCCACAGATAATTGTAACTATTGTTACTGTTGCTAGTGTTATTAGTGGTGTCATCATCATCTCTCTCTTAATAGTCCCCAGAAATTGTTCTGGTGCTAAATCCACATGAAAACTTTGTGATGACTGTAGCTTCTGTACAATCCCAAGTTATTCCTAAAGTGCTGGACAACATGCAAGATACTGCGACTGTCTGGCTTTCCTGCTGAACATTCCATACTCGAGAGGAATGAATGCTTAAAAATTATTAGTGTGAGGGACAGAAAAGATACAAGATATATCATAAGCATGGGCTATTGTGTTTTTCATATTTAAGTAAAAGCAGATGTAAGCTATGTGAGGCTAATGGGGCATTACTTACAGGGTCTCAATGTAGCAAAACTAATGTGAACATTTTTCTTCTTAGCTCTAAATATAGTGTTTAAATGGAATTATATGGCAGAAAGGGTGGAGCCAGCATGGCATTTTCTCCAGATGTTTGAATTCCTAGTGATTCTTTCACCAGAGCTGGTGATTAATTTCTTCAACGCTTTATTCCTTGTGTCTATGTCAGCAGTATTGTAAACACCTTCACAGTTTCATTTTTGTTTCTGCAAGTAATGGGTTTGGTGGGAAAAAGAATATTTGGACTAGGAAAATGCACCTTATTATCCCTTTTGCCCTGGGTTGAACAGGGCAAATTTCCATCCTCTGCTTCCTTTCTCTGCAAGAAGAGGATAAGGAGTCAAATGGCAGTTCATTAGCACTTGCTATGCTCACTACTGTTTCAGGCTGGGACCTCTGCCAGAAACAAAAGCATTAGAAGTAAATGAGAGGAATACTGTTCACTGCAAGAAACCCAACCCTTTTGCAAGCTGGCAGATACAGAATCACAGAATTAGTTGGAAAAGATCATTGAGTCCAACACTAAGTCCAGCACTGCCAAATCTACCACTAAACCATGTCCCTAAGTGCCACATCTATGTTTCTTTTAAATACTCAACCATTTCCCTGGACAGCCTGTTCCAATGCTTGACAACCCTTTCCGTGAAGAAGTTGTTCCTCTGTAACTCCCCTTGCACAACCTGAGGCCATTTCCTCTTGTCCTGTCATTTGTTACCTGGAAGAAAAGACTACCCCGACATAGCTACAACCTCCTTTCATGTAGTTGTAGAGGCTGATAAGCCTCCTTTTCTCCAGGCTAAACCACCCCAGCTCCCTCAGCTGCTCCTCATAGGATTTGTGCTCCAGACCATTTACCAGTTTGTTGCCCTTCTCTGGACTCACTCCAGCACCTTAATGTCTTTCTGGGAGTGAGATGCCTGAAACACCTAGCACTCGAGGTGTGGCTCCTCCAGTGCCATGTAAAGAGGCACAATCCCTCTCCTGGTCCTGCTGGGCAACACTATTGCAGATGCAGGCCAGGATACCATTGGCCTTTCTGGCCACCTGGGCACAGCTGGCTCATGTCCAGTTGGCTGTTGACCAGCACCCCAGGTCCTTTTCCATTGGGTCACTTTCCAGCCACTCTTCCCTCACCCTGGGGTGCTACCTGGGGTTGTTGTGGCTCAGGTGCAGGACCCAGCATTTGGCCTTTGGCACCACTGGCCTCAGCCCATTGATCCAGCCTGTCCAGATCCCTCTACAGGGCCTTCCTGCCCTCCAGCAGATCAGGACTCCCACCCAACTTGGTGTCATCTGTGAACATACTGACAGGGGTCTTGATCTCCTAGTACAAATCACCGATAAAGATATTAAACAGGACGGGACGTAGTACTGAGCTCTTGGGAACATCACGGGTGACTGGTTGCCCTATGGATGTGTCTTCCTTACAAGTACTCTGTGGGCTCTCTGGACATGCAGCCAGTTTTTTCTCCTGTGAGCTGTGTACTTGTCTAAGCCATGAGCAGACAGATTTTCTGCAAGAATGCTGTGGGAGCAAGTATTGAAAGGTTTACTGAAAGGTAAACAACATCCACAGCCTTTTCCTCATCCAGTAAACACATCACATTATCATAGAAAGATATTTTGTCAGTCAAACAGCACCTGCCTTTCCTTAATCCATGCTGTGAGTGGGCCTGATCCCTTGGCTGTTCTGTATGTTCTGTGTCATTATCTGCTCCATGACTTTCCTTGGCTCTGAGGTCAGACCAACAGGTTGGTAGTTCCCCAGATCTTCTTTCTGGCTCTTCTTGTAGATGGATACCACATTGGCCAACCTCCAGTCACTAATCTCCATGATTAGCCAGGACTGCAGGTAAATGATGGATTGCAGCTTGCTTAGTGCTTTTGCTGGCTCCCTCAGTACCTTTGGGTGGATTTTATCTGGCTCCATGTGTGTGTCTAAGTGGTTTGTCTTTGGCCCTTCTAATTTTCTCCTTCTATAGCCTCATGACATACTTGTAGCCCTCCTGAGTTGCCTGCGCCTTCTTCCAAAGGTCATAAACTCTCCTTTTTTTCCATGAGTTCCAGCTAAATAGCTCTGTGCAGTTGGCCAGGTCTTCTTCCCCATGAGCTTATTTTTTGGCACATGAGGACGGCCTGCTCCTGTACCTTTAAGATTTTCCTCTTGAAGAACGTCCATCCTTCCTGAACTCCTTTACCCTTCAGGACTGCCTCCCAAGGTGTCAACCAGTTTCCTAAACAGGCCAAAGCCAGGGTGTTAGTCCTGCTGGCACCTCTCCTTACTCCTCCAAGAACTGAAACTATAATTTCATGGCCTCCAGCCATCACAGCATCCACCAGTCCTTCTCTGTTCACAAACAACAGGTCCAGCTGGGCATCTTCCCCAGCTGGCTCAATCACCAGCTCTGTCAGGGACTTTTCTTCTACATTTTCCTAGAACCTCCTAGACCGTCTCTTCCCTGCTGTGCTATATTTCCATCAGACGTCTGGTACTTTGAAGGCCCTCAGGAGAGCAACACATAGTGATAGTGAGACTTCTCTCATATGCCCTTAGAATATTTCATCTGCCTCTTCATCCTGTTTGGGAGGTCTATAACAGACTCCCACCACCATACCTGCCTTGCTGGCCTTCCCCCTCATTCTTACCCTAAACCACTCAGACATATCATCACCATCATCGAGCTCCAATTGTTCTGCTGCACAATGGCTTCCAGCTCCTCTTGTTTGTTGCCAACAAGTTTGACTAAATTAACAAGAAGAGCTTTTTCTTGTTTTGTTTGTTTGTTTTTAGGTTTATTTTCGTATTCATTTTTTAATTTCAGTTCTCCAGAAAATGTGGTTGATTTTTAAGAGAGCCATAAGCAGAAATGCTCGTTCAAGCAAAACCCAATGAAACACTTAAATGAAATGCAAAAATCCATTTTGCTAAACAATGCAGATTTGGGGATTTGTTCATACCTATGCATAAATGATTTCTCTTGTAATTTAGAGAATCTTGGGCATCTAATTTGGGCCACTTGGTATCATGAAAGTGAAACTTATGGACAAGTGATTCAGGTTTCTGAAGTTCTTTTCACTTAATCTGTGAAATCAGAAACTTTGGCAACTTAAATTAGATGCTGTGTTCATATTAAATGCATTTATTAAATACCAGGGATACTGAACTGAATATGGATACCATACTGGAAAAAGCCATAATTGGTGCTGGTTTTATTGGCTGAATTGACATACTGTGTATTTCACTTAAGGCTAGAGTGTCTATAAATTAAATAGCCTCAGGCCTGTGTCTTAGAGACAGGACACAGTTTTGTGTGCTACAAGCTGGGTGAAAGAAAGCCTTGGAAAGGGTTTCCCTCTGGTATAGAGCAATATAAATATGTGAAGGGAAAAGAGGACTTTTCTATATACTGTAGATTCAGTGACTGGAATACTAATATCCTTGTGTGAAGCCTTTACTTGCTGTGACAGCCTAATGAGACACTGACAGTGGCTGTCTGCTTGTCCTGAGTGAATGTCCTGCATTATGTTGTTTGTGTTGTACTGCAGGATGCTGAAGTGAGGTTGTCTGACTGCTGTCCCCTCGGGAGTCTCAGGAAGAGATGTACTGAACCTCCCAGGAGGCTATCCTCAGAAATAGTTTTCTACCTAAATAAATACCATCTCCTGGGGATCTTCTAGAATAGTAACCTGTGCATGACTGCCAATATCTTTTCATACTGTGAAATTTTAAAGCCTTAACTGTAGAATCTATAATATGAAGACACAGTTAGGAGGCATCCTCTGTTTGGTATATTATCATTTACCAATGACTGAACAGTTTTGGCTTCCTACCTGTTCGCATATGTAACTTCAGTTTTGTGTACACTCCATACTGTTTGAGAATAAGTTTTTTTAAGGACTTATGTTATCCTTATTTACCATGCAAAAGCTGAGGTCATCTGTGATGTGTTCTCTGATATTTCTTAGATGTGTGTGCTCAACAGAGGAGGGAAGAGTTTAAGGCATTTTGCTGTATTCCTGAGTAGGATTTCTTAGCTGGAAATATATATGTCTGTATCCTGAAAGTCTGTAGCATGAGTCCAATTCATCAGAGCCACTCACTGAGCTTTAAAAACAGCTTATATGTTCCTCTGCAGAAGAGTTTGATAGCTTTCTATGGAAGAGTAGCACATTTGGGCTTCCCCGTCTACAGCTTGTGAATTTTTTATACATAAATTGATCTCATATTTGTACACTTAGGGAGAAATGTTAGCTAAAAATCTTTCCTGCTTCTTAAAACTCTGTTTAAACACTGCAAAAAATTTGCTTACAGAATATGAATTTATTATCATGTTACATTCTGTGTGCTTCCTTGAACTTAATTGCATTATCACACTTTGAAAACTGATGTTATAAAACAAATACTCTCAGGAAATGCTCTAGGCCTAGAGAAGACACTGTGAAGAAGGTGTATAATAGAAAGAGGTGTGAAATTAAGAGACATTAAATAAACTCCTGGACATTTCATTTTGGAGAAAGTAGGCCTGAGGGAGTGGCATGACAGAGGATTGTACAGTTGTAAGTGGTGTGTAACGATAAACATGATATTATTCTATACTGTTTCTCATACTGTAAAAATTGAGTCAGAATAAAATGATCAAGCAGTGAGATCATAAAAATCAAAAGGCATTTTTGCACGCAGGCAATCACTAAGTTGAGGTATTAGTGTCACAGATGTTGATGTTGTAGCAACACAGAATGTTGCAGAAGCAAAAAAAGCTGAAGTGAACATAGTCCTAAAGCATAGGTCAACTGACAGCTATTCAATATGTTTTTAAAAAACTTTCCCCAGAGAAGATGATAAAGCTTTGATTGCTGAAAACTGCAAGGATGTAGTAGGAGAAAAATCGTTGTATTTTGCTTAAAATTGGGATATTTGGCCAGCTGAATCTTTTCTTGACCCACTGTGATTATTTGTGCTTGATTTTAGATTTCCAGACATCACATCTAGATGTCAAATGCTTGATGAAATACACTACATAGTATCAAGGAAACAAAGTCCTGCAGATGAAATAAGCAAGGGAATTCCCTTCACCTAGCAGAGCATCAGAGAGACTGTAGCAGAACAGGAAGAAAAGGCAGTGTTCAGTTGCATACTGTATTGCGAGCCTGCTGTTTGATTTTTGGTCTCCATTGTCCTAATTATCCTCATGAACCAACATAAAGACCAAATGTAACTTTAATCTTTGTTTTACTTCTTCTTATTGCTTAATACACTTTTTGCCATCAGTGAAGTGGAATTCCTTACTGAAAATGATCCAGTTATTTTGTGCTAACATGCTCCATTCAAGCATCCTGAAGCTTTTTAGAGTCTGTTACTGCTGACAATTTGCAACTCTTTTTTTATTTTTTTTTTTTTTTTAATGCAGACTATGTTATTAGATGCACCAGCAGTTTCACAGAGAAACAAATGTATCTCTGAAAAAAATTACCTTCTTTGGTGTGGTAGAAAAAAATAGCTTACCAGCAAAACTAGCATTATGGAAGTGACCAGTGTGCAATCCCTGTTCTGGTCATGAAAGGGGGAAATGCAGGTTCAGGGATTCGAAGGGTTTACATTTTTCCTAGTAATCTTTGCCCTGGTCAGGTCTCTTCACTTTTTTTGGTCTCGGTTCTTTTCTGGAGAATGGAAGGGATAATATTGCTTTAAATCTATGTATTTTCTCTCTTGTCCTGCTCGAGTCAGCAGTAAGCTTTTAGGCCAGGGGTTTTATGGGTACTCACATGTATGGATACGATGCCTGCCGTAATGCTGATCTGATACAAGTGGGGCCATGTAAGTGCTAATGCAGGTATATGTACATATATGTTAAGCAGATTAAAAAAAAACAAAACAAAAACCCTCCAAACTAACCAACCAAAAGAAAAACTACTTGAGGACAAAGAATAAGCAGGTCCTTGGCTCTTCACTTCTGTCTCTTTTTTCTCTATTTATTTTCCCACTTGTACACCGCTGCCACACTGACTTCCTTTTCCTTAACCTTTCTTAGGTGGCAAGAGCAATTTCTCTAAAACAAAAAGCCTGTCTCTGTTTGATGGTGCTCATTAAAAGAAAAAGTAAATTGTGGGGAGTCACTGCCTGAACTGCGTGTGCCTGTCTCCTCCAAACAAGCACTGGAATGCTTAGGCGTGTTCCTCAGGGGTTGCTCCCGTGCTGCAGCTGGAGCTGCTGTTGCCCACCCTCAATCTCCCTTTTTGTGCAGAGTGACAGTGTGCAGATGCCTTGGAGGCAGAGCTCAGTGGAGACGCAGGTGTTGCAGGCAGCCCTGCAAGATGTGCCTGCTGGCAATGTCAAACCAGTGTACCAGCTCTGCAAAAAGAAACCAGAAGCACACATCCAGCCTTCTCATGAGGAACCAGTACCCCAGGGTACTGGCTCTAGAAAGTGATTCTCTGTGTATCCAGGACCTTTTAGTGATTTGGTGGCAAGGAAATTTGAACAAAAAAATCTTAAAAAACCAAAATCGAATAGACTTTATCAGTGAAAATCTGTAAGTCTGAGATGCTGGGCAAAAATGTTGGCATCTCGTTTTGATGTAATCAAAGCCTTTATGTAATGTGAACGTTGGTGGGGAGCAGTGTTCCTGAATTGTGTTTACCAGTGGGAGTTTCAGAACCGATGTGTGGATGGGAACTAACAATAACCCCAGCCATGCATGGATGAGACTAGGCTGGTAGCAATAGTCATCGATATTACCCTCATCTGTTTGGTCTTGCATAGAGAACATTGGGCTTGTTGGAGTTTCTGTTTTAGAGAATACACTAAGGGTGGGATATCCCTTTCCTGCTCCCATTCCTCCTCTGTGGTGAATACTCTTAGGTCAGTTTTATGGCGCTTTCCCCACTCTGTCCCTACTAGATATTCCTTAACATTGATATCTATCTACGAGCATTATCTAGCTGCTAGCATATTAGCTAGCAGATGGAGTAAGCCAAGATTTTGGCCCAGGTAATGCTCTCATGCCTCAACTTCATCTATTTGTCTTTCTTATCTGCAGTGCCTAAGTAGTTCACTTCAGGGTAGATGTCCTTGGGATATTTTCTTCATATCATTCTTTGAGTCTAATGCCAGCTGTACTGAATCAGTCAACTGCCTTCTCTTCTGGTGATGTAAGATAACAATTTAAATGAGAATTACATAATTCCCCTCTAGAAACTAGTTTAGCTGTTGCACCTACCAGGTCCAAAGAATTATCCTTTCCATACCTGCTGATGAAGCTTAACAAGCTTTGGAACAAGGTGGAAAAATCAAGAGGAAGTAAAGTTTTCTTCACACTTTTCCTCATGTCCTTTTGAAATGCTATTGTTTCATCGTCTCATACCTCTTCCAGAGGTGCACCTCATAGCAAAGCAGAGAACCAATTCAGGTACTTGGGTACAGATCAGGTGTGCTTAAAAGGTTGTACCTGGTGTATATGAATGATCTGTTTTGCAGCTTGCACTTTATTTAGCTTCACCATGTTCTCTTCCTCAGTTGTCATTCAGCAGCCATGGGCTAACATGAGTAAATTTCTTTCAAATACACTGACGTCTACTGAACCAGAATGAAAATGTGAATATTCAGTTCTTTTCCGTATTGGGTGTTCCTTGAGTATAATGCTTTGTCAAGCCAGAGCTGGATAGCATATCTTTCTTTTCTCTTTATAGACATGCAAAGAAATGGAGCATAAGGTGCTTCACTTTTGTTCTTGGTATTTATAGTCTTATACCAAGTATTTATCCTTAGATTTTAAAAGATAAGTAAGTGAGATGATTTTTTGTCACTTTTCTGGTTCACTAACTTTTTGTATTACCTCATCTTGATTTCTCTGTGTGTCTGTCATAAATGGCAGCTCCATGAGAAACATCACCAGCAAGTAAGGTTTATGCGAACTTTGTTATTTACCGTGATCTCTAAGACAGAAATTACTTAAAATGTTTTCTCCCGCTCTGAATTCATAATTAATGTAGTGACAGAACATGGGGAAGTGGCTTTCAATTGAAAAAGAGTACATTTAGATTAAATATGAGGAAGAAATTCCTTCCCGTCAGAATGGAGAGGCACTGGGACAGGTTGTCCAGAGATGCTGCCAGATGCCCCATCCCTGGAAGTGTTCAAGGCCAGACTGGAGGTGACTTTGACTTTAGCTATCTGGTCTTGTGGGAGACATCCCTGCCCGTGGCAGAGGGGTTAGAATCAGAGGATCTTTAAGATCTCTTCCAAGCCAGACTATTCTGTGATTCTGTGAAAGCTGTTCAGGGAGCTTTAAATAAAGCTTCTTGCCTGGCACGATTGGGAAAGGGGCATTTTTGGTCTTTCCAAGTTGTTTGTTTACAGAAATTTCAGTTTCTGTAACAGAAACTTATGTGTTGTTGCATCCATTTCCAACTTCTTAAATGTCAGTGTCTTTCTCCTCAACAGTAAGCTAAATTGATATATATGGGAAAAGAAGCTGTACATTTCCAAAAAGACCAAGTATTAAATAATTGAAAACCAGACTTCCTGTTACATTGAAAACAGACCTAAGCAAATTCAAACACAGAAAAGCGCATGGGGTCATCCATGGTACTGTAGTGACATGATCTGGAGTAATGAGAAGGAAATTTGATGCAGCTTCTAAAATTAATTTCATTTGAAACCATGAGCACTACGAAAAGCATTTATCATACTGATAATTTTCCGTAATGTCATAAATATGAGCAATGAAGCAGAAATTGCTTCAATAAAGCCAATCTAGATTAAGTTTTCCTTTCTTAACTAAAGGTAGAATTTGAATTTCTTTAATGCTCAAACAATAAAAACTTAGAATTCATGGATTTTTAAAATCAGCTGAAAAATTCAGACTGCAGAGTGTGTCACAGAGATGCTGCTTTCTGACAGAAGTGATGAATACTGAAAGAATAAAGCAATAAAATACTCCAGATGTCTTAATTTTTTTTGTCTGAAAACTACTGCATGATACTTTGTCCATTTGGATAGCTTATGCACAGACACGAGCTTGTAGAGCAAAATTCATGATAATAAGCAGAAATCAATTAGCTTCTTTAATAGTGTTAAAGGTAAATATAAGAATCTGAGAACAATAGAATATCTCAAGTTTAAAGAGACACATAAAGATCATCAAGTCCAACTCCTTGAACTATCAGAACTCACAGAACTGTCTAAGCCTAAATCATATCACTAAGAGTGTCATCCAGACACTCCTTGAACTCTGGCATGTTTTGTGCTATAAATTCAGAGAGTATACTTCAACACTGTATAACAGCAAGAACACTGAGCTTGTAGAACATGCATTTGTAAATGAGCTCTGTTATCTCAGAGTGTGAATAGGTTGAATATTTTCATTTGTTCAAATGTGTGTGGTGCTAAATGCAACTTTTTTATGATAGTACCCAGATTGTATTTAATTTAAATATTCTAAATACACATGCCTTAAATTTCCTAACCGGGAATATAGAGTTTAATGCTCACACTTACATTTTAGGTAGACAAAAAATGGTCAGACCTTCAAAGCATCTTGTATTGAAATAGAAGACAGCAGATGTGAATCTTGCAATGCTGCAGCTGGTATCCAGGGAACTGCACAGGAAAAAAAATCAAAGATCTTCACTGGTCACATTGATACAAAACTGTCCTGAAGAGCAGGACTTCTCTGCAGGAGCACAGTAACACAGTGTACTGTGGACTGATGAAGTGGCAGGAGCTCAAGCCTGTTAGGAGTCAAAAGTGTTACACTGTGTGAATGATTTGTGGAGCTCTTGGCTGGTGTAGGGTACATCTGTGTGTGGTTCAGTAAACGGTCAGGGTCTGCAAGCTTGAGCACTGGAACACCCAGACATCAGGAGGAATTTCTTCTTGGAAAGGGTTTTTAAACACCGGAATGGACTGTCCAGACAGGTGTTGGAGTCACTGTCTCTGGAGGTGCTCCAGAAATGACTGGATTGTGACACTTGGTGCCATGGTTTACTTGACAAGGTGTTGATTGGTCAGAGGTTGGACTCAATGATTTAGAGATCTTTTTCAACCTAATTGTTCCAGTATTCTGTGACAATGGAGCTGGATGGTGGGAGGGTAAGTCAGGGAAACATGCTCCCTCTCTTCTCCATGATGCCTGTGTCTGTTGGCACGTGTCAGGGTTGGGAGAGTATATCTGCTCTTTTCCTCCTGCAGGAGAGCGTTAAAGGCTTATTGCTGGAAATATTATGTATTTCAAAATAATTTTTGTTTTCTATATATCCTCTCTTTGAATAAGAATGTCCATCAGACAGAAGTATTGTGTAGTCTTTTATTGTTGCTCCCACTCACCAGAGACTCTACTGCCACAAAGGAGTCAGTGTAGCTCACTGAATCATGGAATAGGTGAATTTGGAAGGCACCTCTGGAGATTTCTCATTTCAGTCCTGCTGCCTGTTTAGAAAAGTTTTTAGAAGCTGTATAGGCAACAAACATTTGAAAGAGCATTTTTATCTTTTCTAGGCCTCTCCACCACTCCTAATCTGATAAACTAATCTTAAAGATCTAGAGAAAAGAACATCCCACTGAGACATCTGACCTCACCTTGCATTTATGATTTTAGTGTTGTCCATGTCTCACAATGGGGTAGCTTTATCCCTTCAGCAAATACTTCTACATTTGGACTACAGTCATAAAATGCAAAGCGTTTGCTTAAGACGATAAAATTATATTAAAATTTTACAAGTACAGGCTGTTTTAGTTTTTCTAAAAAAAAATAAAGTTCCTTTGGCTATTAGAATGAAATCACAGCACTCTTTATCATTTTGCATATTAAAAAATCCTATCTTATGAAAAGTGTCATTACTTATAAAATAATTTGATTCAAAGTTTATGAACATTGATTCTGCTGATACCTACTCCTATTTGTAAACCTTGAGTAAAGTCAGTAAACTAAGAGGAACTACAGGGAGGGAAAAAATGTGTGAGAGGTATTGGAAATATGTCCTGATTGACTAAATGATCCAGTGGTAAAATTATAGGTGGGAAATGCTTAATTGTATGATGCATTTAAAAAACCCCACAAACCAGATTGTGTTTAAGAACAATTTTGTTACAGTCTTGAAGCAAAGAGACAAAACTGTCTTTTTCATTTACAAATTAAGGTGTATGTGGGTGATTAGCTCTGTGCCATTAGTTCTGTGCTTAGAATTTGAGTGTTTGCTGTCAGAAAGTGGTGATACAGCTTGCACTGGGTGTAGGCTGCTGCTTGATGTATCACTGCACAAGGACTGAAGGTCACTCTGTCCCGTATGACCAATCCATCTGACCAAAGCAGGATTTCAGTTTCCAAGATATATTTAAAAAGAGAAAGGAAAGGGTAGAGAATTAGGGGATTAAAAAACCCAAATCACAGGTTTGATCCTGTAAAGTAGTGGGCATTGTTGCTCTATTTCAGCAAGACTTAAATGTGCTTAAACCTTTTGTTCAGGGCTCAGCATTTAGCACTATTTAATCTCAATGAATAGTTCTTAAAAAGAAGAGAGATATTTTCTTTCATCCACAGATTTCAAAGAACTCTGTGAACAGCTATGTATAAAATTTGTATAATAAAATTGAGAATTCAATTATGATTTCACAGTTAAGCATAATAAAGAAAAAGACAGTAAGTCAAAACAAAAACCTTTCACTTTCTCATGTCCACCTTTCATGTTGAACCTATAGGTGGTTTTATTTTCCTGTCTTTTTTCTTGTTTATTTTCAATGTGAAATCCTCAGACTCTTCATTTGAGGTGAAAGCTGTGAAGTCATGCAGAAACATAGGACAGGATGTGTCTTCTGACCTTCCACACCTTGTCTTTAAGCTGCGGGCATCCTGTTGAGAGGAAAAGCAGCTGTTGTGTATTCACCACTCACCCTCTTCCAAGCAACACAGTAAACAAAGAGCAAAATTCAGACTCCAATCTTGATAAAGGTAGAGTCTACCTTTGAAAAAGCTAGGAGGGACCTAAGAGAGTGGTGGGGGACATTTTCTGCTATGAATCTAGAGCTGGTTATTCTACTCAAGCCTTAGAAGTATACTGCTTTGCTCCTGGTATGATACATTTAAGTGTTGTTTCTTAGTTAGAGTAGATCATGTAAATGTTTGTCCTCACCTTTCGTTTTATCTTATCCCCTATTCTGGCATGTTCCACCTGGGTTCACTAAAACTGTTGCCTTTTCCTGGATATACCCAGGGATATAGGGATGCAATAAGAATACCTATGAGCTCTTGGATGTTCCAGGAGATCTCTAAACTTAGCTCATTTAAATTGCTTTTGTTACTTCACATCCATGTAAGAGGGTGTGTTCCTGCTGGGAGAATGATTTGGGTATTCATCTGAAATAAAACACAAGAAGTTTTTGCTAGAAATGAAAAGAATGTAGTCAGGAATAATTTGGACCCAATTCAGTAACCAAGTGCTACTTGTTTAAGGTGCCAGCAGGAGAATCCATTTCCTATCCAACAACTAAATGAACTTAGTACTTACGCTTTGTACCTGGCTGAAAGACTGAATTTCCAGGAACACAGGATACAGTATTGTTAAGTGGAAGTTCTGCACATGAGCACTGGGAAATGAATGTTTGCATTCTAAGGGCAATATTTACTGGCTTCTACAGTCATAGCTTCTAAAACAAAAAAGAAACAGAACCTTTCTGTCATTAACCATAATAGTAGTTTAGCTATTTTCACAGCATTAATCTTGCTGTTAACTGTTCTTTTCACATTGCAAGGAGACAGCATGTGACAGGAAAAATCTATAACATCATTCAACATCTGATTATATGCCCCTTTTCCTCAAGACCAATTTGCATACCTACAAATATCAGTGTTTCCCTTTGGAATTGAAGGTGTAAAATATTGTCTTTCAAGCTGAAAGTTATTTAAGCACAGATTTTTCAGTGTTTGGGAATTCTGACTGGGTGATTTCAAAAGCAAAACCATATGTCGCTTACATGATTTGGCATTCCTCCAGTTGGATAGAACTTGAGTGGAAAAGTGAAAAAAAAAAAAGTAAAACCTAACAGTAATTAGATGGTAATAAATACAGGTGCTATACTCTGTGGTGTAATTCATTTTCATGGCAAGCTGTGGGATGAGCCAGCAGATTCTGAGGGATACCGTTTTGTGTGTATATATTCCCAGCACACGCTAAAATCCAAAATAAGGTTAAACTTTAAAGGGTTGTGTAACACTGAGATACTTTTCAAGGTTATGGAGGTGCAATATTGCATAGCCATGGAAAAGGAATTGTAGGGGTTTCTTTTTTGGTTGGGTTTTGTCAGAAAGCTTCTCACCATAAATGCAATTAGTGTCGTACCAGGATAAAATCAGTGATTTGATGATCATTGAGAGATCCTGGCCCAGGCTTTCACATGCCCCCATCCTCCCAGACCTCCCAAAAATTTTCTTACATATTCCAGTCATCAAGGTGCCTCCACAACCTTTCCTCTTCAGCCAAATTCTTGACTTCATGGGCTTTGTCAAGACAAAATTAGTTGGGACTAACCTGCAACTGTCCTCTCTAACTTGCTGTAGAGGGAAAGCTGTTGTATATCTTCCCACTGTTTAATCCACCCCCATCTTCCCAGCCTACAAGAGTTCTGGCAAAATGCAACCCCTGAGGTTCTTCTCTTTCTTGTGTCAGAGAACTTTATGGGGGTTCTTTTCTTTTAAAAAGAGAGAGAAATGGATTCAGATGGTGTTGATTTAGCTCATCTACAGCTCTTTTCTACTTGGATAGGTTAAACTTTTATATGTACTGAGGGGATTGGTGTTGCCTGATGATGGGGTGGTCAGTGTGTGGCCACACGTGCCCAAAAGTGAAGGCACAAAGGAGTCAGGACCCCATCCTGGGCAAATGAATGGCATACAAACATGATTTGAAACTGAAAATTCTTGGTTGCTGTGTCTTTAAGGGCTCACTGAGACATGCTTGTTTCTGAGATAACAGGAGAAGACACAGTCATGGTCCAGCCTCCAGTAATTTACCACAATAATATGTTGTGTGATTTTGCGAGAGAAATGAAAACACAAAGAAAAACACTCTGCATGAAAATTTGATTGAGCAATTAAAAACATGTAAATAATTGCAATGCAGGATCTTGAAAAGCTTTCTATTATTCTCTTTGAGAGAAAAAAAAAATCTTTAAAGCGTAGGATTCAGACATTATTCTGGGGCAGAAAATAGCTGATATTTACAGTATAGATTACTCAATTTTCTTTTGCCTGATGAACAGGGCTCCCAAAGCTTATTGTGGCTGTTGTGTCGTTTGTATGAGACACGTGGCTGCTGTGCCTTGCTTTTCTCGGTGTCCCCTCCCCCACAAGCAGAACCCTTTGAGCTCCAAACACAGATGTTACCCTGTGCTCTTTGTGTGCATGTGTGTGCACGAACATGTGTGTGTGTGAGCATAAAAACGTGCCTAATATGCTGGAAAACTGAAGCTCAGCACAGGACTCTGCTTGTGACTGCATTACAGTGAGATGTGAATGTGGACCAAGTGTAGGACTAATGGGTATGAAAGAGTAATGGTTTAAAAGCAGCCACGCTTAAATCAGCAATTTAATGTGAGGAGGAATGGCAGTTTCATTAAATAATGCTATGATCTCTCAACCATATTCTTAACTAGTAATCTCCCCACAGCAAAATACATAGCTAATCAACCTCCTAGCCTGTCAGGAAACTTGCAGGGGAATTAAATCCTGGAGGAAGAAGCCCATAGCCCCCGAGGAAGGCTGAGTGCATGTTTCACTGTCGTCTTTCCAGCTCATCTCAGTGGTCCCACTGCTAGAATGTGCTCTGTTGTCATGGCAACCCCATCTCCTGCTTCCTACAGGAAAGATTAGCTTGTACTGTGCACTGGAGAGAATTTAGGGGAAGTCAAGCTAATCCCTGGGTGCACTGCAAGAGAAAGGTTGGATCTCGCCTGAGGGATGCTGTATCTGCAATGATAGAATTGGCCTGCCACAGACACTGGTATTTAAGTTGAAGAGCAGAATTCACAGTAAGTGTCAGATCCTCCAGAGAGGAATATTGAATGAGGTTTTCTAAGTCTTGGTGAAGACTGTCCCATGCCAGCAGTGGAATGACAGCAGGAGGCTGTGTGTGGAATACCAATATGTTTCACCCATTCAGGTGGTATTTCAAATATAGATTCAAAGCCTCAGTTCCCTGGAAACTAGGTGATAAAAATTTGAAAACATCATTGTGAGATGCGCACATAGAAACCTGAAGTGTGTCTCATTTGGGTGCATAAAGCTGAACAAGTGATGATGAGCATGCCTTTACAAATTGTGTATGCAGTGTGCAGCGTGCTTAAGAATTCCTGAGTGCTGAAAAATAAGTGGGAAAGCGTGAGGAAACCGGTCTGTGTGTGCTGCAAACTCAAATGCAAAAGTGCTGAACTATCAAATTAAGCATAAAAATTTACAACTCCTGATGCAGTCTTGTTTTTCCTTTATATAAAAACCCAAACAATGAAAACATAAGCTTTTTAAAGGTATAGTCATAATATGAGCTTTTTTTTGGAGGGAAACTCATTTTAATATAGCTGAATTAGGGTGGTGGGTGACATGATGCAGTGTGTAAAATTTGTATTTGTTTTCTTGCTGGTAGTATTAAACAGAGGATATTCTAGCTTTTACATTTCTGGTTATTTTAATGCTCTGCCTTTCTTTGAAATGTTCCTGCATTTCACTTTAATAGATGCTCAAGATTCCCAGCTTTAAACTAGACTGTTTGCAGTAAGATTTTAACTGTCTGCTTTTTATTACTGTCAGCTTTTCCTAAACTAATTTTTCCACCAGTTTATATGTTCAGCCTATATATTCTTGCATTTTTAGTATGCATGCCTTTTCTGGTTTTAATCAAAAAACCCCTTTATAATTATTTAATAGTCCTTTTCTATATAGTCATATCTTCTAACTTAGATCTATTGTGCGTATGTGTTTTACATGTATAAAACATAAGCATGCTTGTGTGTTTTTGCAATACATACGTACATATACGTATGCACAAAAGTGGGGTCTTTGTTTTAATGAGGCCCATGAGTAATTCATGATAATATAACACTGAGGAAGGTAAAGCCCTGTTTTCACCTTTCAGGATAGGTATTTTCCTCCTATCTAAAAATCTTATTGCTGAAAAATCCTAGTAAACACACACTCAGTGTGCTTAAAGAAACAGCATATGCTATATTTCTCTGTGTGTCTATACAGCTAAAAGCAGAATCATCTTGCTGATTTGATAAAAGGGCACTGTGTTACCCTTCCAGAGTTTTGGGTCCATGTCATAGGCAGTTAAGGGACAGTGGTTGTTTTTCTCTCCTCCCTCCCAGGACAGCTCAGAAAGAGTCACACATAAGCTCCAGATTGGTTAGCATAAGAACAGTCTTCTCTTCCAACTTCTTTTTTTTTGTGCTGTTTTACCAAATAGTGAGAACACTGATAATCAAAGAAACTGTGTCTTTGCAGTTAACAAACTCAGTAACTGGTGTACATCTATTATGGAGGACTATAGAAATAAACACAAAGGGTATGGAAGCTTCAGGTCATCATTTAGGCTGACCCTTGAATCTGTGGTGGACATGGGTGATAGGGATTCCACAGAAATGCCAACCAAAGTAGGGATCAGGGTAAGAGCAAATTCATCACATAAATGCTTTTAATTAGAAAGAGCACTATGAAATTATTTCTTGATATGTGTCAAATTAAATTGGTGATTAAAAAGTCCTTTTTGTGATTAAAAAACCACACTGGGAAAGATTTGCCAGAAGTTTGATCGTATATTTTCACCACCTCTCTGAGGATATGCTTTTGGCTGTTTATAGCCTTTAAAATAACTGAGATTGTTAAATGCACAGATTTTCTACCTTGTGTGTCATCTTATTAAATTAATTAACTGAAAAGCTGGATTTTTTTTTTTTTTAATTTCAAGGTGATGATTTTTTTTCCATTTATTTTTCTCCAGCATTTAACTTGTGCTAAATGGAGTAGTGTTGGCTGGTAAAGCATTATCTTATTCTGTCTCCTACAAAGTGTGTGATTTTAGAAAACTAATCCAAGTTCTATTAGGAGCTTTCACAAAGGGTCTTGAATTTCGTATCTGCATTTCTAGACAAGAATAAACAGGACTACTTGTATGTGAGGAAGTGCAGTGGGATTCAAAGCATGCATCCAAACCTATAGGCTGTATTCACATTCTCCTCCAGGGAAAGGGTGTGAATGCTCCCTGTAGCAGTGGGATTGTATTACACCCAGGCAGGTACAATTGGTAGAGGTTACTCACACTCAGGAGTCCAGGCTGCCAAACTTGAGGAAATTCCTGTATAACTCTGTATCAGTTAAATAAACTGAAATTCCTTGAGTTACCAGAAACTAAAAAGCAAAATTGACTTTACTTGCCGTATACAGAAATGCTAGAGTTTCTAAACTTTTAAAAAGGCCAGAACTTGTGCATTTTGCCAGGGTTTCTCTTTGGCACTCTCTTGTTCTGAGATTTGTTGGCTTCCCTACAGCAGTGGGTGAGCCCTCTGCTTTTCTCTTTGTTCCTTTCCTGCCCATCATTCCCACTCCCAACAGGTATTACACTCCTCCTGAACTGCATTCTCCCTGTTTCACTGTGTCCCAGTGTTCAAGCTGTCTGCTGGCCAGATGTTGAACTGGCTAACATAATGCTCTCTGATGTATCCTTTCCATGCATAAAATAAGTAGGATAATTTAATGTATATAGTGATTCATCAGAATAGGGTTTTGACTTATGGCACCAAACAGAAAAGTATTGTCAATAGTGTGGCACTCTATTTCCTTGAAACATTTCTCACTATTGCAAAAATAGTCCC
>VZSR01001685.1:14555479-14734602 GCA_013398615.1 Brachypodius melanocephalos | reverse complement strand
GTGTACCTTCAGTTGAAACAGGAATTTTAAATCGATTGAGTTTTTTATGTCTTTAAACATGAACTCTAATATTTTGATCATTTTTTTTATCTTAAACTAATCTGAAATATTTTAAAATACCTTTTTTTAGTTTGAAGCTTGTCCTACTTTGAAACGGTAATAGCCATCCACATGGGAATATTTTGCTTATTTTAAACCTCCATTGCCTTCCTTTTCCCCTCAAAAGTAAAACTCTGAAGCTACTGATTGTATGTAAATTGCATGAATTTAATGGACTAAATTATTTCTCAGGCTGCACATGCTGGGTCCTGTTGATTCTAGTGGGATTAAGATCATATGCATCCAAAAGGTAGATTTTAGCCCAGTGTGTGATGTTCTTCTGGCCAGCTTTCTAAAAGTAAATTAAAAAGTGCTTTCTCAGTGCTGTGCTGCTGGCTTTGTCATTTACTGCATACTAGGTCCTTTATACTAGCTGAAGAGCTAAGCAAAACAACAATGTTAATTTTTGACAGGGTCAAACACAAAGAGAGGAAACCCAAGAATTCCTGGGCAACTTCTCTTTTCTAACAGTAGTTGAGATACTACATGCAGTCTATCTGGCAGCCCTAATAATGAAAGGAGTGCAATTGTTTTTGTTGCAGCTCCATTACTCTAATTTTTTATGCTGTCATCCATAGTAATCTGAATATTTTTGTCTTCTCCAGAGGTTGTTTATCAGGTCATGACAGCGGGTGGCTATAAGGAAGATGAGAGAAACACATCCATCCTCAATGGCAATGCTACATTTTTGGGGTTTTTTTTAGATTCTAAATATCACACCACCAAAATATCAATAGCAATAATACCAAAATTTTAATTGCAGTAGAAAGTTATACAGTAGGAATCCAGTGCTTCTGTAGTTCTGTTGCCAGAAGAGTCCATTGGAAGTTTTACAGGTGATGGGAGAATGAATGTGAGTTCAGGATATGAATGATTGATCTTTTCACTTGTAGTATATTTTATTTTATCTTTGCAAAATCATTCTTGAACATAGATTATTGTGTGGATTTCTTTAATGGTCTCTCTGTAGGTGAATAATCAGTAATTTTAAATTTGTCATTTCTTTAGTTGTTATGATTGAAATTGTTTTCTGAAACATGCTGAGGATGAGACAAGTGCTGTATGTGTGGGTTGATGGCAACCACTGATTGCACCTGTGATTTGTGAATGCCTTCAGTCAGCAGCAAACTAAATGGGGTCTGATCAAAACTATCATTTGGATATTCAAGTTCAAGATCAAGAGTGCTGTGATATTCACTAATGTCCTTCCATTCTGCTCTTTACTACTGATTTTTTTTTATTTTTGTGATGGCTTCTATTGTGGTTACCACCTGATGCATTAACAGAATCAGTCCTTTTTACTGTCTGCAAATGCGCTGTCAGCATAAGTTCATGTCTGACACAAAAGCTCAGACACTAATCCCTGTATTTTATTTTGAATTCCTGCATCACCAGCTGTGATGTTGAGTTTCTCAGGAATTCCAAGTGTAGGAATCTCCAGAAATTGCAAATTGTAGTGCTGAAGTTAAAAATAAATGTTTCTTGGGAAAACAGGCCACTTGAGAATTGGCTGATGACATCCACATAAAAGAGGCTTAGTGTCAGTGATTTCCAGAGGGTTTCATCACATTATTCAACTGGTTTTGGCTTTTTTTTTTTTTTTTGGAAAATATTTCAAATTAGAGCTGTCCCAGGTGTTCTTCAACAAAAGAAGATAATGTTGAAATCAAAGCAGTTCTGAGAAAATTTTCATCTTCAAAGGCTTCTTGAGTGAGCCTAAAAGATTTTGGACCAATATTTCAAAAGCTTCCAAGAGCAGTTTTAGGAATGGTAGGGTAACATTGACTGACAGAATCAGGAACTAAAAAAATCTGTATTTATCTGTTTCCATAAATGGGAATGCCAAGAATATTTCTCAGGTATTGCAGACTTTTCTAAAGAAAATGACAGCCTTAGACCACCTTCTAAATGCTCCTGTACTGGAGCCACTATATTTTATACGTGGTAATAAAGAAAGGGTTTTTCTTTTAGAAGGGCTGTGCTTTGAGTCCTCCAAAATGTTTTTATTCATGTTTTGCAGAATCCAAGTTGATAACTGTTTCTTTGCTTAGACAGGTGAAATTTAAGTTCCTGAACTGACATATGTATTTTGAGCATTCCACCTGTCTCAATAGTTTTCTGTATGCTGGACTCCATCACACTAACTTAATCAGGGGTGGTAAAGTCATCCTTTCCCCAGATGGTTTTGTAATTTGGGGGCCAATGAAATATCTAGCTCTGAAGTTTGCGATGATTCCTACATGCAGAGTATGAAACAGTCTCAGAAAGCTGCCCTACCTTGATCACCAGATGCTATCAGCAACAAACCTTCAGATCCAAATTTGTGTTTGAAGTGCAGTTAAATAGATTTGATTGCAGTGTGTTTACCATTGACAGCTCTCCCTTAGGTTGCTGGGCTTTTTGTTGTTGTTGCATTGGTTCTATGATTTCTTCTGATGGCAGTTATTTGCAGTTGCAGAAAAGGAAAAACCTGTTTGTGTTCTGTGAAAGAGAACACTCTAGGTATTTCACTCTTTTGAGTGTTGGTCCTAATGTTTGCTCTTACATTGGATATAAAAGATAAAGCCCCCCCTCCAAGATCCTAATAGTTATTAGAAATAACATTCTATTCATCATCAGGGTTGAAATAATGTTTCAGCATGTGTAACTTTTCTGCTCTATCCAGTGGTGAAAGCTTTCCACCAAGGAGAAATAACGTTAATCTATTCTCACACCCATCTTCAGATCCAGGTTCTGCTTCTATAAATTTTTAACTTAGCTTTTGAAAAGCCCAGTTCTTTCAGAAATAGAGAATTATTATTCTCTATTTCTATGTAATTTCTAATATGTAATTATTATGTAGGAAGGTTATTATTATTATTATTATTATCATCATCATCATCATCATCATCATTTAGGAAGGAAGGTTATCAGTTTATGAAGGGGATGTTAGGAATTGCAAAGTATTTGAAAGAATACTGAAAGAATTTGTCAGGATTCTGTTGTTTTGAGGGAAATTTGCAGTTTAACTAAGCAGAAAAAAGATTATTAGAAGTGTTCATTCTCATCATTGTTTTTTAGAAAACTCTGAATTTTCTAAGTTTTCTGGAAGCTTGAGAACAGGTCTGCCATACAGCTGTTGGTCATACATCTGTTTCTGTTTCTAACATGCATTTCAATTAGATTAAAGTAGCTATACAATGCTTATCTTTTCAAAATATAAAGCATACTATGGGCCAAATAATCTTGTTTACAGAGTATAAAGGGAAAACAAATTATAGATCAGATTTTGAAATATCTTCATCTTTACTTCTCTGTTTAAAAGAACACCAAGGATATCTGAGTGCTTTTACTCTAGGCTTCCCCTTACTCTCCAAGCTAGCTTTGCCACAGAGAAAATCATCTGTGGACAGAATTCTCGGTTTACCAGGAGCAGCCTGCTGGTTTCCACACACAGATCTGTTAGGGCAGCTCAGTGGTCCTTTTTTCACCTCCATGCTGCCCTTTATTCTCAGTCAGTCCCATATCCTAAGGAAGCCAAGTGGGTATTACAGTTGGACTGTTTAGTAAGATTTTATTCTTTCCCTTTTTAGTGCTCTGACATTTAACAATAATTTGTACATAAATAGTAGTTGAAATTTTAGTGAGAGTAGGACTGATTTGCAGTTATTAAAACATTCCTAAATGTCATTGGCAATGGTGCCTTATCAGCAGTGTAAAGCGCAGGAAAAGCACATGCAACAATTATGCTGTGTATGGATTGTGCCGTTGCTGAAATTTCCTGGGCTAAGAAGCTCTTAAGTGAATTAGAATCATGGACTAGTTATTTTACTTCTTAAGAAATCTCTCCAGTCTGCAAAGAGTAGCAAAACAGCTCATGGTTTCTCTCTGAAGGGTGGTATTCTGTTTACCCTATTTTCTGGCCTTTTTGAGTAACCTGGTTTTGAGTCTAGCTCTCAGTGATGTTTCATCAAGGACAAACTCGACTGCCTTTAATGAGAAGAAAACTTTTGAAAGTTACTAAATAGTATTAAGTTCAAGAACCTGTAGTGTTTCTGTTGGCATTATCTTCCCAGAAAGGAAGTGTAAAATAAGTCTCCATGCAAAAGTTTTCAAGTGCAAGAAGTTTTCAATTTTTAATCTTTCATTTCCAATGCTGTTCATTACACACTCTCATACTTGCTCTGTTCCCCACCCAAGCGGAGTCCACTGCATAGCACTGGGAGGGAAAGTTTGAAACAAGAGATGCATTGCTTAGTCAGGTGGCTTGGCAGTGAAAATTTCAAGTCCCCAGCTCTGGTGAGGATTCTGGCAGTAGATATGCCAGAACTATCTGTCAGATCCTTTGAGCTTTGTGAAGTTTCTGAGCTCTGAATCATAGTTATTTGGCCTGCCAGGAATATTGTGACAACTGACCATCTAGCAAAATCATTTCCCCCCCCCCTTTTTTTTTGGTGTTCAGATACCTCTTCTTCTAGTCCCTTTTTAGCTAATGTGTAACCAAATCCTCATCTATATTTTGGGAGTTGTGAAAAAAATTACTGATGTCGATGAAAAAAACATGGTTGATTTCTTTTCCCCCCTGAAAATTTGGTTTCTGCAAACCAAAAGACTTGTTTTGTCAGTCAGATTGGAAGTCAGCATCTGTAGGATTATGAGACAAGTTGGGATTTAAAAGCAGTGTCTTTAAGAAAGGCAGAAGAGACCTTCCTATAGTGTTAATACCTCATGGGAGCTCTGTTATCTTCTGTGCAATATCATCCAATTGGTGTCAAATTCCTCACGTTATGGACATTTGTGGATAGAGTTTGTAAATCTGCCATTTTTCAACCAAACTTATATTACATATTTCAGGATTCTCCTGACTTGGGCCATAGAAATTTTTAGGAGGAAGAAACATTAACCATTGTAAACTTCCAAGCAGATTCTAGTATCTTGAATATAATAATGCCTATACATCTCACTTATCAGTTTTGGCATTCACTACTTGAGACAAATTTTTCAGATCAAAGGGAGGTCAATCATCAGCACTGCTTATTTTTCTTCTTATAATTGTAGTCAGCATCCTAGAGAGGCTCCAAATAGGCTTGTATCCTTTACTTCAGTGGCAATATTTTTGTGTTCAGGTAGCACTGCTGACTTTTTTAGCACTGCTGACTCACCACATTTTGCTTTTTTTGCTGGTGTTTGGGCTGGCACTTAAGCATTGGAGATACTGATTTTTTTTAAATTTACACTTGGTACAGTAAAAAATACAGTAGGAAAGGCAAAAGGGTATAACCATTTAAAAATGGTTGCTTGCCAGATGAAGAAAGGCTAAGTTTGTTATTAAGTGATGTCCTGTGTGACCAGAATTGTGTCTTCTTTTAAGCATTGAGGAATCCACTTACTATTGTTACCCATGGCAAGCTCAAAACAGGAAACAGTAATGTACATGCTGCCATGGACATTTGTAAGCATTTTAAAGTGGCAGAATCAAAAACAAACAGAATTGAAATGGGACATGTAATTTATGTCCCTCAGGCATGCTTATTTGCTGATGTTTGTGATAGCAGCTTTCCAAGCTCTGGAATTCATTGAATTTCTGTACTTATGGTTTATCTGTGATAGAGTTGTATACTTGACTCACAGAGACTGTCTCAGCAAAAACATTAATTACATCACAGCCACTAAATAAGGAAAGAGCAACCCTTATGGAGTCCTACACTTGCATATTTACTGTTCTGACTTCTCAGATTTGCTAACATTCACTTTCCTAATGTATTAAGGAAGGTTTAATTCACTGTTGATAACACTAGAATTGCCTAGGAAAAAAAAGCTCTAAGTTCCTACTTCCTATTTCACATACTTTTCTTCTGCTTCTTCCCAATTGTGTTTATTATCTATTTTTAAACTGAATTTCTGTATGTGAATGTCAGAGGCACTTGTTTTACTCTCTGCTGAGGTAGGAAATTTTCCTGAAACCCTCTCTGTTAATGTGAGTGGAGACAACTGAGTGGAAAGGATCTGACAGAATTGTTCCAGAGAGAAAAACAAATGTTTTGCAAAAAACCTGCTTCATTTTACCAACATTATAAAATGAAAACTAGAGAAAGAAAAACAAAACAAAAAAAAAAAGAAAATCATAGGAAATGTTTTCACTTCTGGTTTTGAGGAGTTTTCATGTCCTAGCTTTTAGTATGCAGTTGTAACAATAAAATTGCTTTAAGTAATACAAGTCTTTAGACTATACTTTTCTGTGTAAAAAAACAACCAAATAATAACATTAGATTGTAATTTTGAAATCCTGAACTGTAGAGTGACAAAGATTATCATGAAGAGTCTAATCAGTCTGAACTATTTGTAGAAATACTGTTGCTGAGAGTTATGGTGTCAACTCAATTGAACTATTTTTATTATTATAGAGGTACTCAAAATACTGGACTGACAGTATTTTATTTATTAAAGTGATAAATAAATCTCAGTTGATCTTTGTTTTATGTGTCTAAATAGCAATTGGCAACTACTGACAGTGTGTATAAATTACAAATATAAAATAAAGAATGCTTGCAACTCTTCTTCAAAATGGTTCTAAAATAAAACTTGAAATACAATAATAGCATCCTTTGAACTTTAGCAGAATTTTTGCTTTTTGTACATCTGGGAAGGTATGGGTATATTTTCCCAATTTTCTCTTGGGTTTTTTTTGGTTGCCTAGGTGAGATTTTTTCCTTATTTCTAGTCTGTTGTGGTCATCTAGTGACAAGTACAATATTGACACACGTATGATTTTCCATATTTCAGGAGGAAGCATCTAGTGAGCTTTCTGAAACACAGCGAACAGGCAAATCCAGCAATTTGTATTGTAAAGTTTGGGGGCCCAAGTGAAAATGTGGATTAAATGTTGTTAAGGACATATGAAGCTCAAAGCAGCCCCGTCTGTTTATTCTTATGGCTTCTCCCTCCTTTCTTTCCCAGTTTACTGATGAAGGGGGTATAATGAGCCTTTCCATAGCCTCTGCTCTTATGGAAGAGTAGGCAGCAATGTGCTGAGGGGATGCAGAGCTGTCAAGCAATTATTTTCCTTGTGCTCAGGGCTTCACCCTTCCAGAAAGAAATACAGACTGACATCACTGTTTGAACCCACTCAACTCGTGAAAGCTGGTGTGGTATATTTTAAAGGGCTTTATTAAAAATTCCAGGTTTGGGGGCATCCAGTCTGCACAGAACTCTTTCTTGAAGAACTTGATCTCTCCTCTTTGCTTTTGTCTTCTGGCAGATCCCGATGAAGTAAAATTCAACACTACACACCCACAGTATGTCCAAATGGCAGATGAGTTTAATATAATTCGTTTCAGCCCCATTTGGTTTGAAGTTTTGGCACCAAACATGTACCTACATATTACTCTTTGTCTGCTATTGGCACAGCACCAGATTCTTCATGCTGCCAGGAACAGTGGCAGCTGCTGCTTATGCTAAAGCATAAGCCTCTTCCTGCTGAACAAGGAAGAGGAGACTGCAAGATCTCTTAGGTTGCCCCTTTTTTAAAGAAAAGGCTTCACATCTCTCTCTTTCACAATACTTTGCAATCTCAAACATCTTTGTTGCTGATGTGTTCGGTGCAGGGTTGGAATTTTAGTGACTCCCAAACGTAAGAGTCCTGTTTGCCTGCCTGAGCCCTATTTCCCTCCCTGTCTCCCAGCCTTCCTCAGTTCCTAGCTTCTTATCCATAAACTGCTCTGCAGTCTGGAGTCCTCTTTGGGATGAGCATAAGACAATACCTCGGGCACCACTCATGTGTTGTTGGGCTGAGAACTTGTTCCTGTAATGCTTGCCCAGAGATGGAGCTCTAAGCTACGTTCTTGGTGCCAGATGACATTTGCCTGTCAAATATGATCCCATATGAGTCATAAAAACTTTTAGAAGAATTACAGTTTTTCTGCATTGAGAACTGCTTGATAGAGTCTTTGCCACAAAAAGCACCCTGAAGGTTTCTCCAGAGTAAGGGGAAAATCAGGGATTTTTCTCCCCAGAGGCAGTAAGGGCTCTGTGTTCTGAAGTGTAAATGCCAAAGAACAAGGATGAGCTAGATACATAGAGGTAATAAGGCTACTGTGCACCCAGTGAGCTTTCAAATTGGTTATTTATGTGTGCAGTACCCTCCTAATAGACATACTCCTTCATTTCCTTGCTGTGCATATGCAGGGACAGTAGCTCTGCAGGGAAAAAAAAAGCAAGAGTGCAAGTCACTCATGAGGCTTTATAAATGAGCCCTTCTATAATGCTGTGACTGACAGGGCAGTATTATTTTTCTGGTAGTTGTTGATGTCGTGGAGTGGCAGTTTTTCACTGCTCTGTTATTTAACATTATAATTGAATAAAATAGCTTCCTGTTTTGTACCTCCAACAAGAAGAGATGTTTACCCATGGAAAATTGTGAATTACCAAAGTGTTTGTTCAATAATAAAATAAGATGTACATCCTGGCTAATGCTGATTCCACTGTGTATGTGCATGTGTATATCAGATTTACTGTACTCTTGTTGACAAGGCTAAGGATCAGTTTGCTCTGTTCCTTTTTCATCAACTCATGCAGTGAGTAATTGTGTGAAGAAGCTCCTATCCTATTCCTTCACCACTGAAAATAACAGTAAATAATTTTTGATAAGCATCACTGGAACTGATGGACATTTCAGATTTAAATTCAATGCAGTGAGTTCTATAGCTGAATTCACAGAAGGCAATGCCATCAGGAAAGCATATATGTAAAAAAGAGAAAAATAATTGTTATTGTTATTGAGGTTAACTGAGGAGGACAGTTAATAGATATTCTTGTAATGGGCCAAATGCAGTCTCACTGGGAAAAAAGGGACTGAGCTCTGTGAACACCACCCTGCTCTGGCTTCTGGAAAGGCTCTTGCCCACCTCTTAATTCCTATTCTTTGTTTCCTTGATACAGGACAGGGAAACAGAAAATAATGGCAGTAATTTCTTTGAGGAGTAGAGAAGGGTGCTTGAGATTTATACAGGTTCAAAGAAAGACTGGATACTTGGAAGGAAAAAAATGTTGAGCACCAACATGTAACTAGAAGCCACATCCTGCTCAGGAAAATTGTGTTTGAAGTTATTAAGGGCTTGGCAATCCACAGGAGGAAAAATTGTATATGCTTGCCTTATTCTTTTCTCTAAATATCTTCTAATAACCACTGATTAGGAGATAGGATATTGGACTAAATGGATTTTTTATCTGACCAACTATGACCATTCTTATGCTTTATGAAATGGCAAGGTCTGAGATCACCTTTGTACCTCCGTTAATTCAACCCCTGTTCTGTATAAAAATGTGAAAGGGAATGGAGATGATGAATAGATAGAGTTGATTTGGACTGGCTTTTAGCTTATGTATTGAACTTATGCTTCAAACATGACTTGTGATGTAAATGAAGCATGACTGAATACATAACTGTGACAAATTAGTATTAAACAGTTCTTTGAAAAGTGGTGGGAGTGAAATGTGTCCTTGCCTTTTTATCAGTTCATTTAGGAAAGTCTCTGTAATATTTTATACTACAGAAGTTTCTGTGAGTCAGCACTGTACACCACCTTTTGTCTGATTCATGGTGCTCCTCTCCCAAAAATGCCTGCTGCCTTTTGCCACCAAAGGAGTATTTTTTTTGTTAATCCCCATTAAGAAGGTTGCCTTGGTTGGTGCTGTTGAATTGTGGAAGGAATGTAACTAACTTAATTTATAATGTTTGCTTATGCAGCATATTATTTTCATTAAAGTTGTATTTTAACATAGGGAAATAAAGCACATGCACTATGGAAGCCAAAGGTTGAGGAAAACAGCATAGTTTTCAAACAAACTCAAAATTGGTCTTGAACTTGCCACTCTCTGGTCTGCAGTACTGGCTCTTGCAAGTGACCATATTCAAATGGATTAGATTGCTAGGAGTGTAAGGTGGTGTTTTCAAGGTCTGGGCTGATGGTATCCAGCCCAACAAGATTAAAGCAACTTTCATTATCCAAGATTTTGGTAGACAGTCTTCAAGAGTGGGTGTTATGACAGCCTGCATTTGCACAGCAAGAAGTTTCAGTCTCACTCATCCCACTCAGCTCATTCACTTCCAATCTCCTCCTTTTAGAAGGAACAGCTACCCATCTTGCTGCTCTCAGAGATGCTCTGTCGACAGGCAGCCCACTCAAAATGTTCATTTAACCTGAGTGCCTGCTACCTTGGAGTTTGCAGGCATCAATGTCTGTCTGCAAGTGTGGCCCTCTTTTCTTCCATCATTTCCAAAATTCCTTCAAAAGCAGGGAGAAAATCCAACACAGTGATGACTGCAATGAGCTTGGAAAGTTCACAGCAGGAATCTGGAATTCTCCTGTGTTCAAAAATAAAGCTGGTGTTACTTTGTATCTTGCTGGTCTTGGTGGGATCTGGAAGGAGGAACTGGAAGCTGTAATGCAATGTAATAGGACATTAACTTGAAGCCAAAAATTTACTGTAGATGTTGTTTTGAGAATTAGAGTCATAGAACTGTAGAACAGGCTTCCTCTACACCAGGTTGCCCAGGGCACCCTCCAGCGTGCCCTTAATCAGTCCCAGAGATGGGGCATCTACAACTTCTTGTGGCGACTTTTTCCAGTACCTCAGTAAAGCATTTCTTCCTAATATCTAATTTCTACCTACTCTTCTTCAGCTTAAAACCATTACCTCTTGTTCTATCAATTACCTCTGACATGGAGAGTACTTTGACTAAAGGTGTCCAAAGGGTGTTCAGACCAGACTACAGGATCAGTGTGGAGGAATGTGCAAGGTGGAAGAAGGAGGTGTTGGCATCAACAGGTTTAAGAAATACTGGTCCATGGGTGAGAAGTCTGTGCCTAAGCCTAGAGAGTGCCCTATGCTTCAGCAAGAAGGTGGCTACTGCCTCATCCATTCTCTCTGATCTTGGAGTGTTTGCTGAGGGGTGACACTCTTTAATCCCTGGAAGAGCATCTCTGCATAGGTGAAGGAGGCCCCTGTTCACTATTTTTTGAAGTGAATAAGTATTTTGCAGACAGACTCTCACTTTTCAGGCTTAAGTAACAAAATGAGTTACAGAGTACTTCCAGTCTTCCAGCATTCTGGGGTAAGGGTTTGAAAGCTTCACAGTTCCCAAAGACATGCCTTGCCCTGAGCAAGCAGCATTTGATGGTTGATTTTCTGTCATTGTTGATACTTGGGGATAAAAGCAGTCCTGGGTGGTGATGAAGACGTGAGCTCATCTCACAGCCTCTTTTATGACTGCCCCAATACCCAATGCAGAGCATGGGGCCCCTTTGCTCCCTCCCTTCTCAGCTCCCAGTGCCTCTGGAGGCTTCTCTGGAGGTCTGTCCATAAAATTCATCCTGCAGACGTGGTGCAGACAAGAGACAGGATCTGAAAATGTGCTGCCCTTGCCTCAGTGGAGTTTTATACTGCACTCATCAGGCAGCTGTGGGAAGAGAGGCTGGTGTGGCCTCTGACTGGCAGTGGGGCCAAAGTGAGCCCAGAGAGGAATGCTGTGGTTTGCTGACCCTCCTGTGGGAGGGCAGCTCTGCAGTGGGTCCATGGCTGCTGCTCCACATGCACTGGGCTGGCGTGGACCTTGCCTCTGGGGTGCACCTCATCTCTATGGAGTTCCTAACAAGGAGCAGGGGCCAGTGGCCATTGCTGGACAAAGCCCCTTCTTCCCTGAGCTCTCCCCAAGCCACCGTGCCTCTGCCTCTGCTGGATGGAGGGGAAAAAAATACTTGGTATGAGAAGAGGCTTTTGACATTAGCAGTTCATTGTTGCTGAGGTGTTGTGTTATAAGAAGGTGAGAAAACTGTGAGCAAACTGTTGGTCCTGATACCGTCTCTGCTTTAGGTGCAGCCCCACTCACCAGCTGCACCAGACACAGTGAGGAGATGAGGTCTCACCTCCTGCCCCTGGCAGAGGCAGTTGCCACTGGGGAGCGTGGTCTGAGGCACAGGTCTCCATGGATCTGTTCTTGCCTCTTGGCATCCATGTGATGGCCATGAGTGCTTTGCAGTCCCTGCAGGCCCAGGAGATGGTCAGGAGGTGTTTGGGCTGTGGTTGCCTGTATCCAAGGATGAGCATCACTTTACTCTCCTGGGTGAGACCTTCTTGCCTTTTTCCCCAGTTGCAGTCATTCCTGATGTGTTCTGAGTTTACGATACCTTCTGAGGAACTCTTGCTTTAAAGTTGCCTTACTCTTAGCAAAAATAGACAGCTGCCCAAGGAGGAGGAATGTACTAAACCTTGTAATCTGGTTACCTTGGTAACATCTGTAAGAAACTATTGCTAAACCACTTTCTGTTTTTTCTTCATCTGTTTTATGGAAATACATATTTCTGTTTACTTGACAAAAATGTGATTTATACCATACCCATTGTAGCCATTCTCCTGACCATTATCTTGACAAATTCCCATCTCTAACAAGCAAAGTTAAATGACTGTAAAAACAGATATTTGAGTTTATAGTAGAAACCAAGATTTGCTGTCAAGTAACTAAGCTTTTGCTAAGAAAAGCAAAAATCTAATAAAAATTTTCTGTTGTTTCAGAGTATTATAATGCTTGATCATATTTACTCAACATAGGAATTCTTTTGAGTGGTCATGTTTTAGAACAAACATTATTTTTTCTTCTTCATTGTAACATTCTCACACATTTGTAAGATTCAGTTGTCAACCATATGTCATACAGGGCAACAAGAAAAGAAATTAAAGCATTATTGCTAGGCAAAACTAACAGCTGAGCTTGAGAATTGGCTGTTCCTGGCTCTAGCTCTTAGCACAGCTCTTATCATTCCCGTTCAGCCGTCTGTGTCCTGGTGGCAGTCCCTCTGCACTGCATGAGCCGGGACACGAGTGTCAACACACAGAAGTTCCCGAGGGATCAGACTTGTGTGCTGCTGGGTAGGCAGTGTCCCTACCTTTTAGGTGGTTCTTTGTATCCTCTGGAAACTCACTTGTTTCTGTCTTTGCTGCCAACAGCAGGGAATTTTCTGAGCCCTTCAAAGGGAAGAGCATCCCTGCTCGGTGACCCATTCAGTAACTGATTTAATTAATTTTAAACTATGTGTCACTTTTTAAACTGTTAATCAAGAAGCTAATTATCTGCTAACAGCCCCAAATACAACAGTAATCAAAGTGTTTCTCTGTTAAAAAAATCTAGATTTCTTTCTCTTACCTCAGAGCTTTTAAAATAAGTTGGAAATGTGCTTATTTTCTTTAAAAAAATAAAGACCCTATATTAGAATTTATTTTTCTGTTTTGGAAGAGTAAAACTGCTTATTTATTTCTGAAAGTAGAATTTTAGCCCTTTTATTTGTTATGGCCTTGAAGACATAAGTCTCAGAGCATGATAGAAGGTTTATTAAGGATAACTCCTGCTCTTTTTATTCACATACATAGCTGAAATCCTCAAGCAGCATTACAAGTTTGTTTGGTGTACACCTTTAAAAGTCTTATTCTGGGAATGTTATGTCTTTTATTGTATATACATTGGTATTCCCGATAAGTAAGGTAAAACTGATACATACCAAAGTGTAAGTTTTTTAAAAATTGTAGCCATTATTTATACATGTTTTAGAACAACAAAAAAAGTGTTCCTTAAGTAAAACTATTTAAATTATGACTCTTAATTTGTATTGTTATCAAATTACATTTTTTTACATTTACAAAATGAAGCAACTTTAAAAAATATGTTCGTACTGCATGCCCAGTCCTGTATATATTTATGGCATAAAAAGGTTTTTTGAGTGCAGCAAGTAAGAGAATGATGTATGACAGCTTTCTAAACTTTCTTTTTTTTCCCCCTCTGGATCTCTAAGTATTTAATTGAATTAGATCACTACCCATTTATCCAATATTTTCTTCTCTTTTAAAAATATCATCTGAGATTTAGTTGTTTTTTACTGTAATAATGATGGTGAATCAACAGCTTGATTAATCATGTAGTTAAAGCATGAGTATTTCTGAGCACATCTGTTAAAGCACATCTGGGTTTTTTTTTTTTTTTAATTCCTTGTGTATAAATGTGTTTGCTTCTTTTCCATGGAAGTTTAGAAGGGCCCAAAAAAGATGGTGTATTAAGGTGCTAATATATTAAGGTCCGTATCATTCTGTATGTCCAGTTTCAATCTGAATGCATTCCTGACTACTGACTCCCCAGTTTTGTTTCCAGTTTCATAGTCTGCAATAAGCGAGTGTTTGTAGAGCCCTGGGCAGATGTTTTTGCACCATTAGCAAAACCATGTAAATTGCCGAAAAAGAGGTGCTTTAGAGAACAAGAAGAGAGAAAATTGAGTGCCAAATTCTGCTGTCATTTAATCCTTTGAAAAATAAAATGTTTTACTAGATAATCTGTTGGCCAAAAGATTGTCTAGAAATAAAGAAGGGATGAGTGGTAGCACAGGTGGCAAATTCCAGCACTGACAAGAACAGAATGCACAAATCCATAAGTATGTGAAGATAAATATTTATCATACAATCCAGCTGTAAAATCTTGAGGGTAACAATGACACATCCAGGGTTTTTGGATGGAGCCTTCAGGTTCGTAGTTTAGTCCACTATTTATCAGTATTTTTAAGTGTATTATGACATACAAGGAATCAAAGAAGTGAATGGGCACCTGAACAAAATGTAGGCAGGATCTTTGTTTCTCGAATCAGCTCTTCTAGTATAATCTCTGCTGCCAGCGCTGAATATATCAGATGTATTTACACTGTATCTCTGCAAGAGGATATTTATGGATATAACACGTGCTGCTCGGCAACTTAAAACCCGAGATTCAGATTCTCTCTCAGTACCACAAGCACCTCTGTTAATTTCAGGAATATGTAATAGTGCTCTAATGAGTGTGGTATGAGAATCTAAATAGATCCATAGGCATATGGACAGACAGATTGATCAAGACAGACTTCATCACTTTGTCCCTAAAAAGTGGGACTGTCCTTTATGTACACAGTGGTACTAAAGTGTCAGCCCAGACAATTTACCTTTACTTGATAATATTTTATGGATTTACTTAAAACTTTTACTTGAAAATGAGGAGTGTGTGTGTGCTTTTTGCAGTAATATACTGCTGCTATTAATACAGTTTTCCTTCTGTTTTGAAAAAAACATTGTGAATATATAAATTATGTTTAAACTGGACAGAGATGATTATGTGGCATGTGACTGAAAATATATCTTTTTTAACAGATGATTCAGCGGCAGAGAGTTTTAATGGCAATGAGACCGTGGGACACAGTTCCAATGCTTCAGGGGGAACACACTGCAGGGAGATGGCAGAAACCAACAGTAATGGCAAAACAAATCTGGAGCAGGATGAGCAGCCTCTGAACCTGAGTGACAGTCCCCTCTCTGCTCAGCTGACTTCAGAATACAGACTAGATGATCACAGCAGTAATGGAAAGAACAAATACAAGACGCTCCTAATTTCTGATCTCAAGATGGAACGGGAGGCAAGAGAAAATGGAAGCAAGGTAAGATGCTTCCACATGGTCCAGATATGAAGCATGTAGTTCAGAAAAGAAAAAGATTTTTGAGGCCAGACTAAGGTTATTCCTAGCTAAGCACTTAATGTGATGTGTCTAATGTTTGTCAGATCATTACTTAAATGCCATGCATAGATCTGTATGCTCTGTTACACATATATAATGCATACATACGTTAAGTGTATGTGGATGTACATGAGTGAATGCATATGTATAGGCAAATATATTGTGCTGACACATGGGCAAAAATGGTGTAGTTCTCCATCAGACATGATTTTTTTATCAATCCATTTATTGAGAACTGTCTACATTACCAATTTGAAAAAAAAATTAAAGTATGTATATAATGTGATACATATATATATATATGTATAAACATGGAGATACATATGTATGTATATTTACAGATGGCCATCTCATCACATCTATTATGTATCTGTAGAATTTTCATGGTTTAAACCCAGCTGGTAACTAAGTACTTCACAGCCACTCACTCCCTCCCCTCTCTGCCTTGGTGGAGTCAGGAGGAGAATGGAAGAAAGGTAAAATCTGTGGGTTGAGATAACAACATTTTAATAATTTAAATAAAGTAAATTATATTGCTACTCTTATTACTACTGATAATTGCAACAAAAAAGAATACAACAAAAAGCGAAAGAGGAATAAAATCCAAGAAACACAAGTGATGCACAATACAGTTGCTCACCACCCTCTCAGCAATGCCCAGTCAGTGTCTGAGCAGTGATTGACAGTTTCTGGCCATACTGGGCAATATGCTCTGTGGTGGGGAGTATCCCTTTGGCCAGTTCAGGTTAGTTGTCCTGGGTTAGATGTCCTTGCAGCCTTTTGTGCACCTGCTCAGCAGCAGAGCCCAGGAAATTGAAAAATCATTAACTTGGGGTAAGCACTGCTTAGCATCAACTAAAACATCAGTATGGTATTGATATTATTCTCATACTTAATCCGAAACACAGCACTATACCAGCTACTAGGGAGAAAATGAACTCTTTCTCACCAAAACCTGGACAAGAATTAATCTGTATGAATGTTTAAATGTGTATGGGCAAAATTTCCTACCAGAGAATTATCAACATCTGAAAGGAACTGATTTGGTTTCTTTATGATTGTGTTATGCAGGCACCTAACCTGAATTAAAACTGACAAGTTTGCTTTAAGAAGCTGTAATCCCCTGAGGGCTTTTTGCTGTACTTTCTATTATGTGGGTAAGGAGAAGCAAGGGTGTTATTTTGTAGATAAAGACAGATCTTACAGATTAAGTTAGCTAGCTTTCTAGGATGATTTTTTCATGAGGGCCTACAGTAGGGAGGGTGAAGAAATGGCATCTGTCATAGAATTTACCCATTGATCTTACTGGTCACAAGTTCCCTTTTTTATTTTTTAATTATTATTTTTTAAAATATCTGATGACCAACTGGCTTACCACTTTTACAGCAGCAATAATAGGATGTGAGTCCTGGGTCCAAAGACTATTAATGCTAGTCACTAGCTTTCAGAAGCCTTACAACATAGATATACTTTGAATGGGCACATTTTTAACAGGGCTTTGAAACAGGAGTGTTAAAATCCTTAGGCATACTTAGAAAGGGATAATACATGACTGATTATACATGACTGATACCTAGAGAACAACATTTAATTGTGCTAAGGTTTTATCTCCTAGCTTCATTGCCTGTGTAGTAAAAGTAAAAACTTGTCATGTTTTTGTAACTTAAGTGTTTAAGTTTTAGTGGGTAGAACAAAGGGAGACTAAATGGGAGATTTTTGGTCTTATGGCCAATAAGCAAGTCGTATCTCAACACTTTCTCCACGAAATCTTTATGAAAAACTGTTTATCTGTACAGAATACTTTTTTCTCACAAACTTGCATTTTATGGAAAATGTTCTGCCTAGCTGTAGTCTCTGCCTGTGTATGAACCCCAGTGCTGGATTTACTCAGTACTTTGAGTTGCACCATGGGTCCCAAATTGGCTGATATGAATGGTATCTTCTTTTGCTTCAGGGCAGATTGTTCTAATGAACCTTTTATAGCCCCATCACCCAAATATTGATAGACACACAGGCTATTTTGCCTGAGGTGGGTTGTTGCCATCACTTTTGCAAATACACAAATAAGCTTGGCGAAGATGGGGAGGAGTCTTAATGTGAAACTCATTTATAGCTGAGACAAGAACATAGCCTAATGTTCAATTTCCAGTTTGAATCAGTTCCAACTCAGATGCAAAAAAAAAAATTATTGAAAAGTGTTAAAAATTAAATTTATAATTAATTGAGATGACAATCAAAGCCATCTCATTCTTTACGAATTTTAAGAGGCCAGAATCATCCTCCACATTAATACATTCTTTCACACTTGCTGTCATTCTGCCCACTCTATATTGCCAACAATATGCAGATTTGTCTTCTCTTTTTTGTCCTAGTGAAAATCATGTTGATGTTTAGAGTTCATTTAAGTATATGATTATTCAGATATGCAGTAAAAATTATTAAATATAGAGCAAAGACTTTGGGAAGAACACAATCCTGGGATAAACAAAATTTGTTAGAGATTTGCAAGATGAGTTACTGAAGAAAATATCTGGTTTCTAAGTGAAGCAAAATATATTTCAATTATTGGGCTAGTGCTGGAGGAAGAAATACATTATGCTTCCTCCAACTTCTACAATGTCCCTTTTAACCTGAATAGGATGTTATTCTCTTGGGATAGTCAAGATTGTGAAACTCAGAAGCCAAGGAATGGAGCTAGGAAGATCTCTTGGCTGACATGTTCTGATGGATAATTTTGTATCTGCTGCAGAATTTTTATCAAAAGAAGTAGTTAGACAAAAATGGTAGGTTTTCCATCATGTTTTCTTTGAAAACATGATAGCTAATAGAGAAATTTAGTTCTTTGGTTACTTCTTTGTGGAAGTTAAATTTTCGGAATATTCATCTTGTCCATACCTCTTTGAAGCAATTGTATCCCTATGTTATAGGGGAAGTTTACTAAAATAGTGGAATAATTCTGTAAAAAATCTTTGGTGTCAAAACAGGGATACTTAACATTTTCCTAAAATCAGCCCTATGGACATAGAGGATGTAATTAGTGATTTGTAAGAAATGTAGGGTTTGGATTTTTTACTAATAAATCAAGTTTTCTTGCCTGAAAAGACTGTGACAAATAACAGGATTAGATAACCCTGTGAACGACTACAGTATATTATTTAAAGATTGCTCGGTTCAGTTACTGCAGAATATGACTTTTAAAACTGGTGTCAGCAGCACTCTTTAAACAAGTATGACATTGCAGTGGACAGTGTTACTTTGAATCCTCAGTTCAGGCAGTGAGAATGCCTGGTAGGTAATCTCTTCTTTTTAAAAAAACTATCATGAGCTGAATGCGGTGGAGGGAGTTGCCAAATTGTAACAACCTTAAAATCTGATCCAAAACGTTTTACTATTCATTGAAAGTTTGTTGAGCAAGGACAAAATGGGTTTTCGTAGTGTTAAATGCATATGTGTATGTATATGTGTATATATATACTCTTTATATATATGCTTTTATTAAGCTTATATTAGAGAACAGATCCTCCAGTAAGACTTAGTTGTTCACAATAGCAGAAATTTCTACAACCATTTAGGACTAAACTGAAGTTTGTGAAATTTTGCATAGCTGCACAAATACATGCATAAGTTTAACTTAACTGGGCTGGGTCTTTGTACAACAAAACACTTAGAAAGTATTCATCAGCAAATGCTCTGCAAATATGGTTCTATGAATTCAAATAGTTATGTGCACATATAAATTATTTTAGATCATTACTTATGTGTGAGCCTGCTGGGTTTTTGTATGACCATGCTGGTTTTTGTAGCACTGAGACTTTATATTGCTGATTCTTTTGTTGTTGTTACTTCCCGTATCGTATATTTTATTTTAAAAAAGTTATTATATAGTTTTATCTCTTCTTCATTAGTTATTTCTTTAAATACAGCAAGCCTACTCCTTTTAAATGATTTTGTCTCTTCTGCATTTGAATAACAAGGTTTTTGTAATATAGTATAGGAAAATAGCTTTTGAGCTCACCAGTGATACTTACATTGTGCCATTATTTTACCTGGATTAATAAATGGTTTGTTATGTCTGTATTGCAAGGGGAACTCCTAATATGCAAAAACTTCTTTGTGGAATTTTCCAGATAGAAATATATGCAACTGATCATAAATGCCTAGGAGATGCATTAAAATGAGGTAGCAAGGACAGCACCCATGCCCATTTTGTTGAGATACCTACTAATTGTGAACAGTTGATTTTCTTTCTTTCTACCAGATGAAATTTCTGATAGAAAGTTGGACACCTTGAGTCCCTCTGGATGTATGGTAGGCTAACTTAATAAGCATTATGTTTTGCTCAAGTGTGTAATTGGCTTCTTGAAGAATTGCACAAGATAAGAAAATTTTCCTTTAAGTGTGAAAAGTAAAGCATAGTTTTAAAGGAGAGAACAGTAATGATTGCTGCATACCATGACCTTTAATTATAATACTGCATTCTAATGTGCATGTCATTATAGTCACAGTTGTTCACCACAAGGCAGAGCTTTCAAGTAGCCTCTAAAACTAAAATCTTTTTGTCTCTCCTTTAATGCTGGGCTTTTGAAGTGTTTCTCAACTTTTTTTCTACAACCTGATGTAAAGAACAGTGTTATTGTCATGGGCCACTGCCAGGGGCTGTTTTCTTCCAGCAGTTGCAACTTCAAACAGTGTTGTAATGGATGTCTCTACACTAGGGCAGGTTAGCCTGGCATGCTGCCTGCTTTTAACACAGGCCCCACTCCAAGAAGGTATTTAAAGGCTGTAACCTTGTATGGCATCTGAAAGCCAGAGCATATATGAAGTCCTGGGTGAAGTTTGAAGTTCCTGCACAATACTCTAGTTAAAATTTAGTCATCTTCAGTGGTTAGTCCAGCTGTACAACCTTGTAACATCTGTTTTGCTGGAGCTCATCATTACCAAGGGAAACCAGGCATGACTGTCCAAGCAGCCTGAGCTGTGTATGCAATTATACTGATAAACCTGTTGTCATCAACTGGTGAATCCATCTGATTTCCAAAAGTGCACAGGAATTTAGCCACAGATAGACACCATCTACAAGGAGCAAGGTAGAGTCTCTGTGTATTTCTTCCTCACTCTCTTTCCTTTTAAAAGATGTGATTGCATCTTGGCAAAAGGTGGAAGGTCATTCCTTAAATCCAGTGAACATCATCACATCTGACATTGTGTTTCTGAGGCATGTGGAGTCACTGCCTGCCTAGTTCCCTTCTGCCTGTATTTCTGTTTGCAGGTTTCCTTGGGAGAATGGTCATGGTCAGAAAATTTAGGAGCATATGACTTTGTCTAGAGCAAGTGGAATTCTTAGAAATTGCAGTGCACTTTTATAGAGACTGATACTGGCCTATTGAGAAACTTAGGAAGTAATCCATTAAAAAATGTTAATGAAATGTGAAACAGGTATGCATCTACTTGAACCAGGAGTTAAAATGAAGACTTTGGGAATTTGTGTGTTATTAAGAACAATGTTGAAGATGTTGTTTTGGGTAATTTTTTTTTCTTTTTATAACTTAATAATTCTTTTTTTTTTCTTCCATCATCATTGATTATTTATATTCAAGCAGAATAGAAAGGTTTCAGCTGAATGGGAGCATTGTCATGTGGTACTTACTTGAGATGGTTACCTTAGCTTTAAGCAGGAGGGAAGGTGAAAAGGGTAAGATAGAAGTGCCTCCTCCTCTTTACAGGATACCATTAAACTCTGCACATTGGCTTTTTTAGTACAAAGAAAATACCCTTTTGCCTATCTAGTTTATTTTGCTAAATGCCCAAGTTAAGATGATTAATCTGGATTGAGAGTTTAGCTCACAGAAAGGATCTTTTGATTCCAACTCATTTCTCCTCAGAACTTTTCATTGTTTCCCCATGCTTGAAGTTGGATCTCGCTACCTAGGTATGGCATAAGAGGCAATTAGACTTTTTTGGGTTTGTTTGTTCTAACTGGTATATTTTATTTCATTTCCATGGTCAGATATAAAGTGCTCAAGTTTGTGCCAAGGTAACAGCCATATCAGTGCTTTTCTCTTCTTGGGAGATAGATACACTACAGTAGAAGATAAGCCTGTTCTCCTATGCATGGAGAACTTCATTGAAAAGAGAACAAAAAGCGTATGCAAGCAGTTTTGTGACTTCCTAATTTTTTTTCTTCCTTACTCACTTACAAATTAACCTGTTTTTTTTCTCTTACCCAATGAATTGCTGCTTCATGCACAAGGGTTTCAGAACTTGCTCTCATAAATTCTGAGTCCTTTACATTTTAGTCTACTATTTTATCTGACACCTTGATTTTACTCTTCTCTACTTTTAGAAAACAAGCAAACTGAGGAAATCACAATTTTCTGACTCTAAAAGTCAATTTATTTGTTGTTTGGATAAAGCACGTTTGTTCTGTGAAGAAAAAAAAATGTCCTCTCTTTTCTGCTCTTTTGAAGGGAAGTTGTTAGAGGCCACTGAGAAGCTCTTTGGTACCAAAAAAAATTTATGTTAGTTTAGTGGTTTAATAAGCTCTGTTTATCACCGTTCAAGGGTAACAACTATGGTTTTATGGAGCTCTGTTTTTTCCAGACTTGAATCCTCTGATTTTGTGGGTTACCCATAGTAAATGGCTAAATACATCATTATTTTGAAGAGCATGCTTTTCATGCCACTACAGCTGCATAGAAAAAAAAAAAAGTGTTGTGTTTTTCAGAAAATATTAATTCTGTAGCATTCTCTAACAGTCACATTCATCAAAGTCCTTTGTCTATGATAGATAGCTCTGTGTCTAATTCTTCCCATTGGAAGTACATTTAGTAGCAGGTTTTCATGTTCAGTCAAAGCTCTTGAAAGTGAAATTGATTTCCTGAAGGGCATTCATTACAATGATGTAACTCCAGGTCAATTAAAAGGAAGTTGATGATGCTACTCCAGATTTACATACCTGTAATGGAGAACTCAATCTGGCTCCATATGTGTCTGAAATCCCAGCTAATGTAAAACTGGCATGGAAGAGAATAAGTTTTGATGTGACCTTTTATAAATTTTCTCAGAAATTTCTTTTTAAAGGAGGAAGAGCAGATTGGTCAAATACCAGAAAGTGGTGCTCTTCATTCCAGATTGCATGTGTGTTACTCACAGATCCAGCTGTCTATCCTCATTTACTTTTACCTTTGGAGTCTTTGGTCACTCATATCGAAAAAGAAGCATTTGAAGGAGATGTAGGACTTTCTCCCACTTGGTTTTAGTGGCTGGACATCTGTTCAGACAAGAGAGAAAGCTATCAAGTGCCTCTGCAATCAGTGAGGTAAGGTCTGAAATTATTACTTCCCTCCCTGTTTACAGCCAAAAATGTTTTATAACTCTCAGTCTGGGACCAGATGTCTATACCTTTCAGGCAAATTCTTGTTCACTGCAGCTAGATTTGTTCCTGATAGACACTTTCAAGGCTGGGCCTTGTTACAATCCCCTTTTTTGGTTTGTTGGGGTTTTTACCTGATTAGGAAGGAAATTGAATTTGTGTTGAAATCCTACCACAGCAAATGATTTGGATTTGCTGCACTTTTTTCTCCTTCTGTGCTCACATGTGCGGCTCCTCTGCCACCTAGAAAAAGACTGAGAGCAAATCTTTCTCTTGGAAGATTAAACACTATTTGGTGGTAAATTGAGCAAGATATAATGAGGCAGCAATAATTGCTACCTACTGTGATTGTGTTTAGTCTTAATATTATTTACAGTTAATGAATTGTCTTTTTTTTATTTTTCAGATGCTGAGGTTGAAGAGCTGATCCTTAAAACAAATCTGTGATGAATGGCTTCATATTTGGCTGCTTTCTACACATTACAATCATTCATAACTATATGGCTATTCAAGAAGTTGATAATCATGAATGTTACTCCTAATATTTTCTTTCTGGTGCTGAATTCTTTTCTACATGCCAAGACAAGTCTTGAGGAAAGAGGTCAAAGGTTTTTAATTTTTAATGACATTTATAACAATATGTTGATGAGATTTTAAAATAAATATAATTTTTATTAGTCTTACAGATATCTCATTTTCGAATCTTTTTTTCTTGTTGAATGAACGCCAGTAGTCAAATGTCTTGCTGAATGCTTGATACACCTTCAAGCTGTGCTTTTGGGTGCTCTCCATAACAATTGCTGGGAATAACTAATTACATTAGAACCCTGAATACTTTTTTTGGATACTTATTCATGCAGCTGGAGTTGCTGGGTGATGTGAGAGAAGTAAATAGGTCAAACTTTTAGTAGAGGAAAGAGGGAAAGAAAAGTGGAATTCAACTTTAAAACTATTTAACTATTTTGTTCTCTTTCATCCTTACTTTTGTTTCTTGCCTTTTGTTGCTTCAGCTTTTCTGCTAATTCTTCTCTGTTCTCCTCCATCTGCTTCCAAAGACTCATAGGAAGACCTGTCTTAAATTTTGATTTTTGTGAGCAAAATAATAGATATAGATAACAGTATTATTTACCAGAAAATAGGACAGTGAGGAATTAACTTTAATTACTGAGTCTAGTCCTCTGTAAAGGGGAACGTAGATAATAGACAAGAGGATGTGCAAGGGTTCTATTCACAGTTTCCACAAAGTTCTGATTAATAACTTTCAGCCTTTTAGAAAACAACAGTGGTGCATCTGTAATATGCCACGGAAAACAGTGAGGAACTGGAATCATGGTTGATGTCCTAGATCCCTACAACAACAAGGGATTTGCTGGATGGATTTCCCAGATGGTCTCTAGCAGTATCTTATTCCCTGCAGAATGGGGAGTGAAAAAGAACAACTGCCAATAATCCCTATCAGTCTGCTTGAGATTTTGTCTGCCATATGTTTCATCAAAACATCCTGCCTTGTATTTCATCTCTAACAGTGACTGATTTGGAATACTTCAAAGAAACAATTAAAAAACAGCCTCTACATTAGTTATTGAGGCATCTACATTAGTTATTGAGGTGTAGGTAGGCATTGAAAGCTGTAAAATATTTGTTATATTTATTAAACACAGTCAAAAGACAGCGATCAAATAATTTTGCAAAATGCATGGCAAGGAATAAGCCACGGACAGTTACAAATATTACAGAATGGTATTCTTGCACAATCAGTAAAAGATTCTGGAAACTGGTATTTGAGAGCTGTGTAAACAGTCAACATTTGTGTTTCACTGGGAACTGATGAAGGGGTAGAAAAATATACAGCCAAAGGTAGGAGTCTGTAACTGATGTGAGTTTCCATTTCACCCGTCTAAGTGTGGCATGCCATGAAACATTTCAATACTGGATGAATTCCATATGCATCTCTAGAGTTTTCCCTAAGCTGATACTTTTTGGAACTCACAGTGTTTCTATGAAATCCTTCAGCTGTTGCTGGATCTTGGTGTGGTATAACTGAATATTTCCCATAGAGATGCTGCTTCTTATCAGCTGCTTTGGTCAGACTGTCATTCTCAGTGTGCCTTCACGCCTATTCGGTCTCTGTTCTCCAACTCTTCTCATCATGAATATGACATGAGCTACCTCCAGATCTGATGGGAAATGGTACATGCTGTTCTCTTCCTATACATGCATACACACATCATATATATACATATATATATTTATATATTTTTCCTTTTGTCTAATGAGAACAGTCATATCCAGTGGCCATGAACCAAAGTATGGAGTCGTACAGATGAACCAGGAGCATACAAAGAGCTCATGTTAAGGCACTTGCAATGATACAAATATAACCTTGATGTACAGGTGCTCTAGCAGACAAGAGTGTGATTGTTTTTCATGTGTGTTTTAATTAATATTGGGATGAAATTTTGCATCTTGCTTCTGACTCCAATTTATACTTTGGTAGAGGTCATGAAGTAATGTGTTTCCTCCTCTTGTGTTTCCCATGGCATTTGGGAATTGTCTGACTCCACCAGGAAGATCCCTTGCAGAGCTACTCAGAATTTTTTCCCTGTACCTTCTACCATTGAGCTCCTGGGCTGCACCCTCTCAGGATTAATAAAAGAATCTGCATGAAAAACAGGGAAAGGTGAGTTGATTTCTTTAGGGTTTACCATGAATGGCTCCATTATGGCCTGTCCTCAGTCCACAACATTATAGTGTAAGCTCTGTATTGGCTCTCAAAAGGACATATGGATATTCTTTGGGCCATTTTATTGAATCAGTGATATATGGTTTTTTGGACCCCCTCTGAATGAATTTATCCTTGTCTCACTTTGTACACTTAGTCATATACTCTTAAAAAATCTTTTGCAGATGGAGCCCCGTGGGACTGGACCTGTTTCAAAAGCTGTATTAAATGACTAAAATAAAGATTTTGAAAATTCCTGTTTCCCCCAGTGTGTTGCTTAGCAAGAATAGCTGTGTTTAGTGGAAAAGAAGTTAGATGAGTCTCTGGCATGTGTGCCATCTCACACCCTCTTGGCTCAGCTGGGAGATGGAAGCATGAAGGAATGACATACAGGCATGTTTTGGAATATGCTGCTTGTGTCAGTTGCACCCTAAAGATCACAGTCTCACAAGGCCGATGCTTCTCGATGGTTCATTAGAAGCTTTATAAAATCCACCTCTATACATTTTTCTAAGTGTCCATCCTGCCTTCAGGAAACACATAATACACGGGTTTATGTAATACTGGAAAAAGATATTGGAATTCCTAACGGATCTAAATGAGTGACAAACCACTGAGGAGCTGAAAAGTTTGGTGCATAAAGATGGAATTGCCTTGTTAGAGATAAAGCAGCCATGACTTCATCACAAATCTCAGTGGTTATTGCTAATTAATAGATTGTTGTCTCTTTGGAAGGCAAATTTATCAAAAGACTCAGCAGATGAAACTTTGTATAGGTTAGGTTGGAATTGAGATAAAACATTTTTACAATGATTGTAACAAACCATTCATATGAAAGTAGTAAATCATTACACAAAAATGTCTATGGAAGGTAGGTGCTCTTTTTATAAATATATGTACTAATGAATTTGAAAGTATATGAGGCTTGATTGTGTCATTTAGGAAAATGGTGACAACTATTGCCTTCTGTTCAAGAGTTGAGTGCTCGCGTTCTATGGTTCTGTGAATCGGTAGAAGCGTCTTGAATGTTTAAAGAGCCAAAAAGGCTTTTAGCATCTCAGACTGCCAGTTGCCTGGCCTAAGCTTTTGAGAAACCTGGCCTAAATATCTGTATTTCATAATCTTAAGTGCTTAGCCCTGCAGACATCTGGTTTGAGATATAAACTCCAGGACAATATTTATTTTTACTGCATTCACTATGCCAATTCAAGATCATTCTATTTAGTGTAAGAGGTAAGTCGTTTTTAAGACTGTATCTAAGCTCTGTGGGGATAATTATTTATCTTCATTTTCTTTTTTTTTTTTTTGTATTAAATCGCCAGAGAGTACGGTGCTTTGCTTTTAGCCAGTTTCTCCATTCCTATGTTTAGATTTTGATTTTACTTGAGTTTTTAATATTTAATGCCTACTTTATAATGATGTCTACAGTACCTAGAACTTATATGTAGGGCTATTTATGTGAAACAGCAAATTAATAAAAACGGACTGTGTAACTCTACTGTTAACTGTGAGATAGAACTTTTCTCTCCATGTAATGTGGGTAGTGTTGACGTCTTCAAAACTTTTGCTCCACTTTTTACTATTATTTTCCCTAGTTGAAATTTTTTTCCTTGAAATGTATAGGATACTTCTGTGTTAATTTTTATATTTGTTATTTAACATCTATAATTCATATAGGTAATACAAGTTTTAGGTTATCCTGTTTCTAATAAGATAATTCTGCATAATAACTTTATACAATATGAATAAGCTGTTTATACCTTCATCAATATTTTAATTGCCAGAGCTTCCTATATCTTAATTCTTTGGATTTACATAGCATGCTTGGGATTCTGAAAACATCAATAAAAATAAATCAACCTAACATTACATTGGTCCTGTGAGACAAACATGTTCTATCACTGTCTATTGATTAGTAAATACAGGTATGGCATATTTCCTTGACTTTCCCAAAGCAAATCCATCAATTTCTCCAGAAAAGCTGGACATGCTATTTGTTTCTTGTGTGTTATACTGTGAACATTAATCACAGTACAAATCCTTATCTCCAGACATTCCTGTTCAGTTAAGGTAAAGAGGCAGAGTCAACTTCAACTGAGTAGCTATTGGAAAGTTTCCTCTGGTTTTATTAGCATAGCTACAATCCAAACTAGTGTTTTTAAATGTTTGTTTAAACTTGGGCTTTGCTGGAACCATGAGGAATAGATTTTACCGACGATCTTGATAAATCTTTCCAGGCCTCATCATAAAAACATGTTTATGTATGTCCAAGACAACTTATGGACTACATTACTAGTATTTGTGTGATTAAACCTTAATTGACTTGAAGTTGAATGATTTTACTTAGATTCAGTCATACAGCTTACTTGTATAGTGCATTTACATAATATGGAAATTGGCTGCTGTGGCAGTTCATCCTGGCTATAGGTGGCAGAATGGGATTCAGTTGCACAGAGGTGGCATTTGGTACCCTTGTAGGTAATCTGTGCCCAGCATAACCTCTCTGGAAGCATGTGTCTCACACTGGCCTTGTGTGAGCTTTGCCAGTACTGTACAGTGCTCCTAGTGCATCCTAAGATGGCAATGGGGCTCTGTTGTCTTTAATCTCATCCTCTGGTTCCATTTCAGGCTGTCTTGCACATCCATGTAGGCTCTCCTCTTGACACTCGAGTAAGTTTGGAGTACTTTGGTATAAACTGCAGGTAATTCCACCAACATGACATTTTCACTGCCATGCAGCCATTTTAAGCCTTCACTTCATTTGCCTGTTCCTCCTAATTGGCACAAAGGACTTAATATTATTACTCCTTGTCTCCTGTGGTGTTGTGAACTTGAGCTTAATCACCTTTACAAGTTAATCCAAATCAACTATATTGTGCTTTGCTACATAATTACTTATTGAGAGAATTAAGCTCAAAAAGTGGATCCACTCTGTATAGTGATGTTCTCTTTATACAGGATTATCCCAACAGATGATCTCATGACTTTCAATACCTCTTCTTACACTTCTGCCAGAAGTGGAAGTTTCCCATTAACTCTGCTACAATATATGAAGGCAACAGCTGATAGAGGAGTCAGAAAAGCTGGCCATTCAAAATTCACTTAATGGTCTGAGTTTTATATTATTACCACTTTAGTTCAGTGAACTTTTCTTGTAATATTTCATTTCAGAAAAAAAGCCAAACCACTCAGAAAGACAATTTATTGAATAGAACGAAAGGTGAGATTGGGAAAATAGAAGATATTTCCTGTCTGATCTTGTGAGCATGTATTACAGGTCACTGCTTTACCTCTGATAAAGTATCAAAGAGAGGAAAAATTCTGAAATTGAGGGAAAAAACAGTATAAGGTTATGGAGACTTGATGTAGCAAGGGGCAGGGCAGGGCTGCTGGCAGCAGCAGGTCCCAACGACCAGACAAGCAGGAGGGGCTGTGCAGGTCACAGCTCAGCGTGGGAAGGGCAGGGAGCAAGCCAGGAGCAGCCTGAGACATTCTTGGCCACCACTTGCTCATGGTATAGCTCATCTTCAGTGGGGCTCCTGGGAAAGCGCACAGAGGTGCAGGTCCCAGGAGAAGTGGCCAGAAAAAAATAAAATGCAATAGTGCAAGGTGCTGATGAGTATATGAATTAATGACATGAAATGTAAAGTGTTTTAAGTGGCATTGGTACAAGATGAAATGTTAACCTCAGGGACCATTCCTCTCTCACATGGGAGAACTTGCATTTACTTTGTAAGGGCAAATTTCCATGGGCTGTGCTCAAGCCACAGCTGGCTATCTTACAAAGTAGAGATGTTTTCTTTTGACTTTGGTGGAAAGGCAGATACAGGCAAGAAAAAGGACAGAATTTAATTTCAAAAATTAATATGCCTCTGTGGGATTGACCCACACCCTGAGGGTCCAGCCTGCAGAGTAGTGGCTTAAAAATTAGTGAGACAGCTCTTTGGGTGTGTTTTGTAAAGCAAAAGGTGTTAATAAGTGAAAATAACAAATGGCTACATAAACAAAAGATAAAGCCGAGCAGGGGTGCTAGAGGACCTCTAGCTGCCTGTGAAGACACCCCAAAAAACCCCTTGGCTTCTTTGTGTCCTCCTTTAAGTACCTAATGTTTCAGGTGGGCTTTACTGGCAAGCTGCCAATAGCAACAGATACAGGCTTTGACAGGCAGTGACAGGGTCCAACAGGCACTGGTCTCTTGGCATTGAGCCAATGGCTGTGAGAAGGTAACAGAAAGTTCTAGGTCTTTTACCTTACAAGAAATACAAGGGGCAAGTCCCAAACCTTTCCATATATGGAAACACTTGCTCAGTGTAAAAACCACACTACTGCATGCCTCAGTAATCCTACCCTAAAGCCTTTCATCCTACCAGGAAAAAAGGCAGACAACATCTTACCATGAATTAGTTAATTGAGGGCAGTGTAGTTTTCAGCAGTCAGATCAAGTGAAGGACCAACCATTTTTGGTGTGCAAAGTTTACGTGTAAATAGTGATTCTGTAGCTCCAATTATTTAAAGCCTATGAAACAAGATCTCTGGAAAATATAAGGCAGAAAGCTTAAAGTTGGATCCTATGAAGGGCTGTGTATCTTTTCCCCAACTTTTGAAAGGCTGAATGGTAAATAGTAATTTGTTTTTTAATTTCAGTTTATAAACCTGGGGGTTTGCAGTTTTAATAACAGCCGGGATTGTCCTGAAACTCATGGAGAACTTTGATTAAACATGTAATGCAGAATTTATTAGCAATTAAAAACTACTGGATGGTCCATTTGTCACCTATGTTTTAGAACAGGGCCTTGGAAGGCAGTGCATTAAGAGAAATACGTCTGTGCACAGGCATTCTGTTTTTATATTAGTTAGCCTAATAGTTTCATAGGTTTATTAAATAGAAGCAGTTACTTGAAAAGTTGAGTCTTTTAAAGAACATCACCTTTTCAAATGTTTTGTGTGAATGGGATTTGATATTTTAAACAGATTTTGTATAATCATCAATTTATATTTTTTGCCTTCAGTCAAGCTGTGAGGTTAAAGTATATTAAATAAATAAAAAATATGACCTCCCAAACTTATTCAGTACTTTGAACTTCTTAATAATGCCACTTGTGCATATATTCACAAAATTAATAGTGTATTATAGCTCATCATGCTATGGAAGTGGCTAATGAATATGGGATTCTTCTCTGTATGAATACCTCCCACACACCATTTTGAAATTCCTTCTACCTAGAGCCATAATTTGCAAGGTATTTGTTAGATCTTTTCAAAATATAGCTTTCCATAAAAATACATTTACATGCAAAGTGTTACTTAGAGATTTTATGCCGGGATGTTCCTGTTTGACTTATGTCCTAGGTAAAAAAATGTTATTTAAAATCTTGGCTGCCAGGAAGATTTTATACAAAAAAGTACTGTTTTGTTATCGATATGTGCAGTTTATTCTATCAATGTGAGAAGGTGTTTGTTGCAATTTGTTGTCTTGATTTTTTTTCCAAAGGGGGTGTTTTATGCTCTGTCGGTTTTTCTGTCCCTGAATAACCTTTGAAACTAATTTCACAAGGTAATAATCTTGACAATGATGAGTTGCTATGAGCTGTGAAAATCTGCATTTGGCTCAAGTAGGAAGACTCAGATTACTGCCTTCATGGGGGAGTTGGACTTTTGAGGGGTAGATGCTGCTTGGGCAATGAGTGATCTCCCATGCCTCAAAAAGTCACAGACTCCTGCCCTCTAAAAGTGAGAGAGATGTGGAGCGAAATGGAGAATGCATGCTGGTGAGACTTGGGGATCTAGGACATACATCTTTAGGATGTCAGGTTTCTTCAGTTCTACTTTTTGAAGATAAACTGGTTTAAATATAATATACTGGATATCTCAGTGTAGGAATCAGTGAGCAGATTTTAAAGCTGCTCCTTTACAGAACTTGTAGAGGTAAGCTGTGACTGTCAGCATGAGTCATGTCTGTATTTTGTTTGTTTCTTATGACACTGTTGAAAGCACATACTAGATAGAAAAATTCAGTAGCTTGAACCCATATCATCACATTCATCTAAAAAAACTGCTGTTGGAGTTGCAAAATTTCTTGACAAAGAGGTCATGTTTGCCAGAGAAAACTAGTTTCTAAATGCTTCCACTGCTTGTGTGGTGTTACTTTTTAATAATGGAAAACAAAGCTATTAGCATCCTATGCCATACATGAACACGTCCTTGTGTTCCAATAGAGCCCTACTATAGATACACACTAGGAAAGGAAACTTTACTAAAGTTATCTTTGCCTTTCAGTTTTTAAAATTAATTCTTGCCCAGGAATTAATAAAACCTGCTCAGGTTTTCTGATCCATGACCTGGCCACACAACAGAGCAGAACTGATGCCAGTTCCAGTGAAAATAATGCAGATGTTCACAGAAAAATCTTCTGTCCCTCAAATTCTGTGCCTCTTGTATCTGAGTTTAGTAAAATGCAACAGATAAGAGTTACATTCCATATTTGTGCTTCAGAAGGATCTGAGAATGTAGATCACAGCACTGCATGCCTTGAGCTCGTCGGGCTCTGTGAAAGGGGAAGCTCATGAGCACACGGTGTAGGCAGTTGCACCACAAGAGGGGGACCACTTTCTAAAAATAGATATATAGATGAGTTCCTTTAATTTTTAAAAATGTATTCTATTTTGTTTTTCTCTTTGTTCTTTGAATTTCATCTATGAAAGCTAAGGATACAATAGTAGTCACACAAAATAAGAAAACAAATCAAAAGGGACAACAACCAGTAAAACTTTAGTCTAGCTCAGATGCAGATTTAAAGTTTTCAGCTAGTTCTCTTCATGTGATAAGCTGACTGGTCATAAACTCAAATACCTTTTCCCTGAATTTAGTGGCAGGATGATGATTAAATAATTTGGGTTGGAGAATGATACAAAGCAGTTTTTATGGCTGCTCATTTCTCCATAGTCAGGTATTGAGTTTTGATGTCATTATGAGAATATGCATTGTATGCTCTGATTTGTTCAATTTTTCTGGCATAATTCCAGCTGGTTTTCCTCACAGAATTCTTCCTCTGCAAGAAGGTGGATTGAATGTGGTCTTTGGCAAAGGTGAAGTTTTGCCAAATAGGATTTTATACTCAGCTTTGTACTCAGCTGGGGGAATTCTCCATTGCAGGGCGGTGATTTAGTTAGCTAAAGTGAATGCATGTAACTAAGTGGTCCCAATATTCACAACTCAAAATATCTTTCCTAGTAGAAGGTAAATATTGTTTATTGTAAATGAGTTTGAGCCTTTACAGACCAAGTCTATTAGATCATCTTGGAAATTTCAGTGCTGCTTGATGGTTGTATGGCTCCCTCTAACTGAGCTCCAAGTACCAAGTGACAGAAGCATTTTGCAGTAAACAAAGTTTATTCAACTACAAGAAATTACAGAAAGTACTGAGGCATGGAATCAAGCTCATAAGTGCAATTTCCTTTCTAAACAGCAGCTGTTCTGGGAGCTTACAGTATGCCATGTTATCCCAGTAGAAACTGGCTGATTCTTTTCTCACAAGCCTGAGAGTTTAACAGGCAGCATATAAAATCTCAGGGCTCATTTATGACCAGACCAACCAAAACACCTCACTTTTGTATCAAATATATACTAAGTACAAGCTGGAAAATCCTGTACCATCTTGGGCAGGTAAAATTATGTCTTACAAGGGCAGTTCCTGGTTTCTTCAAGATGGTACCAGGAAAGGTATCATCCAATAGAGATATTTAATGATACTGGTAGGGATTTAGGGGGCTACTATGACCTGTCTGACTCTTCTGGGGAAAAGCATTTGCTCTTCAACACAGCTGTGTTTGCTCGAATTGCTGCCTGAGTAGTTTGAGCAGCAGTTGTTGAGCAGCTCTCCTCCAGGAGTCAGGTTTAATGCTTTTCGTAATGTTGTCCATCCTCCACCCCCAAAATGTCAGACCATGTCTTTCACAGAAGCACAGTCAGCATAGATTTAAATGGAAAGATTCTTCTGTTGTTTCTGTTTCTTCCTGGTATTTTTGTATTGATCTCAAGGATAGATTGACCTCGAGAATTAATAGGTAGAAACTGCCTTTATGAGGAATTCTGCAGCATCCTCATGATCGCTGTCCTGTGATAACCTCAAGCAATGCCTCTGGCTTACTCTTATGAGAAATGTTTTATTTATCCTTCCCTAAACAGGGAGGGTCAAATTAGGTGCATTTCTTACAAGATTTACTTGATTCACAAGATGCGTTTCTTTAAGATTTATTTGTGGTGGATAAGTAGGGAATTAATCAGTAATCTATTCCATCAGCTTCAGCTACAGACATCTCAGCTGCTCTTACTCAGACTATTGCAGACTAGAACAGGCCTCCCCTCTGGTTCAGGAGCCCTGTTTTCATCTGCCCCTTCCTGATTGGTCTCAAGTTCTAAATCTTCCCACCTGGTCCTTAAGCAATAATTAGGCCCATTAACCTCTGTCTCTCAGGGCTACTTACTGGGACAATCCAGCTGATTTATCTCCAGTGAATTTTTTAAAGCTTGTTAAAGATTGCTGCTATAAGCAGATAGAGGTAAAAGGCCAAAAGGAAAAGCAAGAACAAGCGTTCTCAAATTCTACCCTATACTTCTCACTAGGCAATATCTCTTGCAAAAAAATTGTGTTGTGGCCCTGTTGCATTCCTATCGTCTCCCTAGAAAAATCAGTCTTTAATATGTCACCTTATTACCATGATCAGTTGTAAATAGCTATTCAGATTCTTTTGGGTTACATTTATGTCATTATTCAAATGGTTTGCTTTTTTTCCCTGAGTCTGTCTCTTGGTATGTTACTGTTACAGGTTTTTTTAAACTGTTCTTCTGAAGATCTAAATGGTTGGTCAGAAGAGAGAGAGTAACAGGACTGTCTCCTCTCGCCTATCCTGGCATAGGGCTGTTGTGACTGAGCAACACAACCTGTAGGAGGGAGGGCCTAAAATTCTCCTAAATGATGGAGACAGAGCTGGAATTCCTTCCTCCACTGCTTCCATCGATTGATTCTAATCCCCTTCCTGATTATTTCCACTTATGCCATGCTCGGATAGAAAGGAGAAAGGTGTGAGGAATTATGAAATGCCATTGTGTAGGAATGAGCTAGGAAGAGGAAATCAGCACGGGGAAGAACTTATGATGAATTCAGAAAGAGCATACCAAGAAAGGTCCATTGTTAAACCATTTTCCTCTCTCATCCCAACCACCGCTTCTAGTTCCTCATTATTTCCAACATTTCTTGTGTGTACTGTGTTCTTCCTTCTCATATTGAGTTACGATACAAAATGCTGCATGTCCTGTATTAGAAAACACAGGCGCATGGCTCAGCATATAACTATGTGTTTAATAAGTCCAGCTGCTGTGTGGCCTTAGGCAGACGTCATAGGGAGTTGCTGACATCAAACAGCCCTCTTTTGCCAGAATCTTGCCAAGGATGGGACAGAGGCACCCTTCATCTTCATTGCTTTCTTTCTCTTTACCTAGTGAAAACCTGCAGTGATTTTGTATTACTATTTCTGCATCTGCCTCTGCTGTAGGTGTCTGGAAGTGTCTTTTGAAACTTTGTACAACCTGGAAGTCACTTGTGTATTTTCCATCTCTAGCTTTTCTAGGTACAGTAGGGACAGGGGAACAAGGTGAGTCTCAAAAACCAAAAATCAGTCTTTTCTTCTGGATTCCTGATATAACTCAAACTCTTTCATTTGCAAATGTGTTTGCTCTCTGGGAATATTTTTTTGCTTTAGAGGAGTAGAAAACTGCCATGGTAAGGAGTGTGAGAAAGAAAAAGACAGTGAATTAAAGGGGAAGGTACAAAGTCTGCAGTCTCTGTGGTCATAGTTCTCTTAGCAAGACTTCACCTGTAGTCATAGATTTAAGAGGTGTTGTTTATAAATAAACACATAGTTTCCAAGTGTAGATTCTTGCTTTGGGACTTAAGGAGATAGCCTTATGTTTTGTAGAATCATGGAATGATTTGGCTTGGAAGGAACCTTGGAGGTCATCTATTTTCAATCCCTCTGCTGTGGATGTGAGCACCTTTCCCTTGACCACTCAGAACTCCATTTTCCTTGGCCTTGAATACTTCCAGGGATGGGGCATCCACAACTTCTCTGGGAAACATTTTCCAGTGCCTCACCACTCTCACAGAATTTTTTCCTAATACCTAATCTAAACCTACTTTCTTTCAGTTTGAAGCCATTCGCCCTTGTCCTGTCACTATGTGCTCTTGTAAGTAGTCTCCCTTAATCTTTCTTGTAGTCTCCCTTTAGGTACTGGAAGGTCGCAACTGGTTCACCCCAAAGCCTTCCCTTTTCCGAGCTGAAAATCCCAATTTTCTCAGTCTTTCCCCATATGAGAGATGCTCCATCCCTGTGATCAACTTGGTGTCCCTCCTCTAGACTCACTCCAACAGGTCTATGTCCTTTTGGGACTGAAGAAGAAAACAGATTATTGAACTCTTTTGCTGTCACAGCTTAAATTTATGGCAAGAGGAAACAGAGAGAAATTTAGGGAGGAAGAAATGAAGGGAATAGTATCAGAGACAAGAGAAGAAATCAAGAAGAGATTGAAGCAAAAAAGAACTAAAGGTATAATGAGTTCAAAGATAAAGAATGAAAAGATTTAGGAGAAAGCAGCATGGAAAAAATGGCTGAAACTGAACCAAAGGGCATGTACATAAAAGAAGGAAACAGAAGGGGAAAAAAAAATTATGGCAGTTTTCTAGGTAATTGTAGATGTCTTACAAGTGGCCTATGACTAAACCAGTGAACTGTGTGTGCTTTATATTCCCTGGTTTTATTCCTCACCTGAAATGAGGAAAGGGATTCTTAAGTTTTCCAGCAGCAATATGCTCAAGATTAAAACAGAGCATCCAGTGTTGACAAGAAACCTTGCTCTTCTGTATTTATGACAACATTATTTCCCTACATACAGATACCTATAAGAAATTGAAACCATAGAAATAAAACAGTAACTTAGCAATTTACAGTACTGCTTAAGAAATTATATCACTCCTGTGTCTTCTATTTTTTGCTGACATTGGCTTCTTACCTAAGTCAGACTTCAAAGGCCATTGCATTATTCAGTAACTACTTCTGTTTTGAAAGCTGGCAGCAGTTTGAGATATTTTCAAACCTGTTGGTCAGTAAGTGGGATCTTTAATGGATAGACTGGGTTTTGTCAGGGATTCTGCTGTTTCCTTGCTGAAGAGTTAGAGCTTGCCTGTTTTATCCTTGTTGATGTGTTTGTGTATTAAACCTTAGCCAGTTAGCTAAGGACAGGCTGCAAAGAGGGGAGTGAGAGTCTCGGGACCTACATTGTAATTGTCATTGTGATATTCAGTCTTATAAATGTTCTCCATTTTAGTTACTTCCTGAATGTGTTGCCTGCATTAGAGGTTTCATTCTCAATTTAAATAGAATGAGAAGAAATTAATAGTCCAGTGTTTTTGCAAAATATTTTGTAGTTCTTACCAGCCAGTTGTCTAACAATTAACCAAAGAATTGCAGGTCAAAAGTGGTCACTACCTGACTGTAATGCGAGCCTCAGTAGCCACTGAAATATATTGCATATGAAAAATGTTCACTAATCCTCATATATACTGCTGCTATTTCATTTGAAAAGGAAAATAAAACGCCCCAAACCCTGACAGAGGGCAAGGTGTGGCATCTGGATGGAAACTGTAAAGAATTTTGGCAAAAGGCCAAAGTTTCACAAAAAAATGGAAATTATTGGTTTCCAATAGAAGTTTTAGGTTGGTAGATTTTGCCAAAAGCACAAGAACTACATGGGGCTCCCTTAGGCTCTTGATGTCACTGAGCTATGAAACTACCTGCACAGTATGCTTTTATTGTCCTTAGAAACTCACCAGTGAAGTGTTCATTACTTTGATAATAAAGTAAGGTTAGTTGTTTGGGGGTTTTTTTGGGGGGGGTTTGTTTTGTTTTGTTTAATTTATTTTGCAATTGAAGTTCTTTAAAAAGAGTAAAAATTAATTCACATCTTCTGGTTTGATTTTGGGTGTACTATAGAAAATGTTTAAATACTCTGTTGGCACATAGTTTGCAGAAATCCAGAAATTTGTGATGGGGCTTTCCTATGCGTCAACCTGTGTTTCTCAAATTCTCAGAAACTCTGTCAGATCCATTTAGACTTCAAAATAGCAATGTGTGTTGCCAAAAATAATTTAATCTTTTATTTGAGTCTATCACCATTTCAGTTTGACTTCTCAACACCCACAAAGGATATTGTATTTTTTCCAAAGACACAGCAGACACATTTTGCAATATGACTAGTTATTGGTGCTTATATAACTAACTTCTTTTAGTATTTGGTTGAAAAAGTCTATCTTCCTACATCATGACATGAGTTCTAGAAGTTCATTAATAAAACTGTTTCGTAAAATAAAAGCTATTTAGTAGCTAAGAAATAGGCAAGTCTCCTGCTCTGTTAAATCAGCTCTGCTCTGGTACTCAATACTGGTGTACTAGGGTGATTTGGAGATACTTATTCTGATTCCCCCAAGAATTCTTCTTCTCTAGAATGGCTGGGGAAGGATCAGGAGCTTTCCCGAAGATGCCCAATCAGGTAATAAGAGATTGGTTGGTTGTGGAGAAATTAGAAAGCTCTTTAAACTGTAGCCTATAAATATTCTTCTGCTTGACTGAGAATTCTCAGTTGCCTCTCTGTTTTTACTCTCTGCTTAATTTTTGAGGTTATTTCTGTTAGGGTAAAGTGATGTATTTTGATGTTGGTCAATACCAGTGGGCATAGACCTAGGACAGACTGTATTTTAGCTAAAAGGAGGAAATAGCACAGAAAGATATGTGTTTCAGAAGGTGTTTCAATTATTTCTTATCTTTCAATTATCCAAACTTCTAGTTATCCAGATAAACCCACTGGAATGAAAGTGTCTGGGTAATTTATAGTTTCCTTGTGGCTAATAAATATGCTTCTGTTGAAAGGAATATTATAAGCAAACATAATATGGCATAGATTGGAAAATTACTGAGAAAGAACAAGCAGATAGTCTTAGAAACAGTCAGTGTTCTCTCAGGGATTACTGTAAAAACAATGACTGGAGAGATGACCATGTCAAAGATAATTTGGGAGCAAAATCTTTTTGTTTCTTGGTTCCTGTTGTACATAACTGAACGATTTGTTTCTGGAAGTCACATTGTTAACATAGAGCAAACAAAAAAAGATATTTTAATATTTCAGTGTAATACAAGTTTTGTGTAAAAAAGTCCTTTACAACTTAACATGTTAGATAACACATTTTTAGAGTCAGACCTATGAAACTCGAGCTTTCAGCTCTCCATTCTTCCTGTAAAAATGCTGCTGTCCTCATGCTCCAAATAGCAGAATTGCACACAATGGTGCCTTCCCATTATCAAGGGTGAAATTTTATTAAGGAGCTGGGAAGGCCAATTATGGTGTTACAAGAGGAGCAAACTGGTCATAGTCAGATGCAAAGATATGGTTAAGAAGAACAAATATGTGAGGAGTTTATAAAAATGAGGTTAATTGGATCTTGAAATAAATGGTGAGATGCTGGAATTGTATTTGGGAATTCAGAGTCTTCTCTGTAATGAGAAAAGAAGGGATGGACAGTAAAGTTCCACATGTGATGATGTGAAGGTTTAAAGGGGCCATGAAAAAGGATAATAACAGTAAAGTCTGAAAGATAGAAAAGCATAAGATTTAAGAGAGGTTGTGGAAAGAAAATGGCTTATTAATGCAAAATAATAGAGAGTTGGACTTCTATCTATAAAACCTGATAGTGAATTCCTTAGGATAATAGCTGAATCTGAGTATTCATTTATGCCTCCTGCCTTCTATTTGAATTGGAGAAAAAAATTAGCAATGTTTTTATTTATAATTTCAAGTATTTCAATAACAAAAGGGCATGGATATGCCAGAACTATTTTATGTTCTCTAATGTGTTACTTATATTACATGCATTATAGATTTAATGAAAAAAAGTAAAACCAAAGCCAAACACAACTACCACCTGTAGGCAAGTTCCCTGCTACATGGAGAACTCACAGTTTGCACAGGAATGAAGTGGAACTCTAACAATGCAATATTAATTTCAAAGATGTTTCTGAGGGAAAGAGATAGGATGTGAATTTTCCCTTAACATTTCAGGCTTAACTTTTAAACTTTTTTCATATGTCAAATAAAAGGCATGCTTCTCACTCATACCAGTTTACCAAAAGCTAGTTTTCGTGCATTTTTCAAAAACTTTGTCATATGTAGAGACAATTAAAAATGTAAATGTGAAAAAAAAATTAAAGCTCTAATTTAATTGATAATTTCGGAAAAAAATACCTTCAAAGCAAACAAAACCAGTGTCATCAGAATATTCTAATCTCTTTCTGTGTCATAGGAATAGCTGCTGTAAAAATATGTATACACAACAGCACATGAGAAAATATACAGAAAACCACATATAATTTGCAAGAGTCATCACTGAAATTGTAGACTTTTTTATATTCAGTGGCAAAGAGGGAAATACTGAAATGTAGGAAGAAGAAGAAAGGGCTGGATGTACAACTGGGGACAAGCAGAATTCTGTCAGCTTTAGAATGTGGTTTTATGTGTCTATTAAAAAGATTTAGTAACTTTTAAAGATGTAGAGACAGATTTCTAGAAGAGACTCATGTAGAGTCAGTAGTGTGCAAGTCTCTTGCTCACAGGAGTCGCATGGTTTACGAGTGTCTGATACAACAACTGAAAGAATTACACACTACTCAAATAGATGTAAAACTCTCTAACTAAATATAAATGTAAAAAGTAATGTAAATGTGAAAAATGAAGCTAAAAAAAAAAAAAAAGAATTGCCACTCCATCAGAGGCATCTTTCCCTGAAAAGGTGGGGTCTTTTGTTCCACACTGGCATTTTTAACGTCACAAAGATATGATTTTTCCAGTTTTTGGGCATTACAAGTAGTCACCATGAGTAATTAGCTTTCTATCACTGAATAACTTTTGGTTGGGTAATTAAGTGCCATCTTTGTACACTCACTGGGGTAGCCAAGAGTCTCTGCTGGGAGAAGCTTCCTGCAATGAGTTCATGTGGTGTCATCCTCCAAACCCTGTCCAATGGCCATACACCAGTGTGGGACCCCAGCAGGCTCTGGAGCGCTATGGTAGACTTTGTATTTTTAAATGTTATGGATTACTTCTGCTTTAGTCCTCATAAAATAACAGCATGATTTCTGTTGGCAACTGTGGGGTTTCTACACTGCTGTCTTTTGCATCTTGAGGGTATTCTTCTACAAATAAAGGAATAAGGTTTTTCTGCTGTAAGCATGCTACAAATTGATCAAACAATAAAGAAATATATTTTTCCTAGAAAGGCCACAGATAGAATACATTTTGAAGTTTTGGGAATTGCTCTTTGAGAAGGTTTCAAATCAGATGGAAAACATCCAGAGCAGACCAGTAAGAATGATTGGGGATCAGGAAAACATGGGCTTCACAGCATAAATGAATTTATTGGGAAGAGAAGATTGAGGAGGGGAGACGTGATAACAGTCCTCAGTTGTTGGAAAGAGTCTCATAAAGAGAGAAGAGAATCTTCTCCCAAAACCACACCTTTCCTCCACTACAATCCATGGTAAATACATAAAAAAGAAATGGGCTTAGTACGTTTATGAAAGTCAGAGGTTGGTCTTAAAAATGTTTTAATAGTTCTGCAGACAATGAAACACTGGTGCAGGTTGTCTGGGGGATGCATGGCATCTCTGTCACTGGAAGTCTTAAGATAAAAACTAGAAAAACAGTGGTCACGATTGACCATCTGACCTTGCTCTGGGGCAGCAAGATAAAGCAGATGATATTGTGATGTCCTCCCAGGTCTTCTGTTGTATGATTTGACTTCAGGTGAATGTTGTTGCTGACTTGGAATGTTTTAGAAAGAGGTTGATATCACAACCTTCTAAAAACAGGATGTTAGGCATGAACCTTTACTTTAATTTTAATAAAGCAGTACTGCCTAGTACTTCTTATTGCATGAAAGAGACTAAAATAATAAACCTGGAACCTTCAAGAAGGGGCAAGGACAGAGTCATCAGAATATAAATATCAGCATCTCAGTATTTTTAAGACAGGTCAGTAATCATCTAAATGTTTGTGGAAGGAACTAATCTTGTCCTTAGCTTTGGCCACATTTGTTCTCACTGAATAATTTGTAATTGCTGTCACTTTTTTATCCATCCCTGAGTTTTTAAGCACAAAACATTCACCTGTGAAACATTTGGCATCTACCAATGCTTCCACTTCACCAGGATTTAATCATTCATTGCTATTAACAGAGATGTGTATCCTCCCCTCCATGCTCATACTTTCCTGTCAGCACAAAAGTTTTTGCTTTCAGGTGGTGAACTGGAGCCAAGAACTAATTCTTGTCTTAGGCAGACTGGCAAATATTAGAAAAAACAAATACACAAACAAACAAGCAAAATCAAAACATTTTCACCAGATTCGCTTCTGCAGTCTAGTTTACTGCAGGACCATAAATGTGTATGTGTCAAGGTCTGTTCAGGAATCTGAATGAGCATATTCCTGTCTGTCAAAGGTGGGAGCAGCCTTTTGAAAGGACAGTGCAAGACCTAAAATTGGGTATTGTGTACAAAGTATGAGTTGTCCTCTGCTCTCCCACCTCTTGTTTAGCACTGCAGCTGCTTAATAGAGTAGCAAAAGGAAATTCTCACTGACCTTTACATAACTACAATGTCAACACAATTGAGAGATGTCTCTTCCTTCTCTGGATCAATATTCATCTGTGTAGAAATACAGAAAGGTAGAAATTTTGTTCTTAACTGAGCTTTTGCAAACTCAAAGTGAGCTTTAGAGAAGATGTTGGACAAGGTCCTCTATGCAATGCTTGCTTGAAAAAACAAATCAAAACAGAACCAAAAACCAAAAAAACACCCCGACTTGAGTGTCTGAGAGACGTATTTAAGCCATTTTGGCCTGAATTTGTTTCCTTCACAAAAGGAAATCTCAATCCTGGTGCATAATTTATGATCTTGGCATCCAGCCGAAACACATGTACATTCTGAAATCAGTTTTGCATCTGTTTAACTTTGTGTACATGAGTAGTCTAATAGGATTTCCTCTGATGAAATGACACATGCGAGATCAAGTGACTGCACAACAAGGATTTCAGTCAGTAGGTTTCTTTAGGGCAGCAGCTTGTGTGCTTTATGTGGTGTCTAGTACATGAAATGGCTTTTTGATTATCTCAAAGCCTTCTGCATGCTATATAGCTGTAGTGGTGGATGAAACAAAGAACTACAGAAGAACAAGTCTTGCAGCATAGGTCAGATCTTCTACTGCATAGCACTGTACAAAAGTAGCAATTAATTAATTGTAACTTTCTTTTTGAAAAAGAGTCTTCTGAGAATCTCTTCAGGTTTGAGGGAAATCACTTCTTCCTTTGTAACAGGCTACCAGGCTGCAGCTGTTGGCCTTCTGGTAGCCATTGGCCAGGTTGAACACTTTTGCTTACATATGCTTGACACTCTGATAAGATACAGCCATCACCTCCTTTAGGGTGGAACCCGAACTTACCTGATTAGGCAGCAATGTAGATACTCACCATCTTCACAAGACAAACTATCAGTGTATCAAGAACTGGAGTTTTGTTTTTGCTGCTCTTGCAAGCCTTGTCTTCCCACGCCATCTCACATCTGACATCCTGAACTCTGGCTAATTTGTTGCCCTAGCAAAAGTGGTGCTGAGCTTGGTACTTGTTGAAGCTGTTTTTATCCAGAGGCTGGCTCTTCTGTTTTGTTCTGATGTTTTCTTCCTCTTCCTACGTAAGGGTCTAGGGAATGAAGAGTGGTCAGAGACTGAAGAGACTCAGGGAAGGGGATGAGATAGACTGCAAGTTCTTATATTAGGGATTAAAAACTGGAACTCCAGGGGATTGGTACTGTGAGAATGTAGTCTGGAGAGGATATATAAAAAAGGAAGGCTTGGAATATGAGTGCTCTCAAGACAAAGCAAATGACATTAAAACTGATGGTGTACAGAGGACCAAAGTAAGATGGACATGAAAACAGGAAAAGGGAAAAAAAAAAGAAGCTGAAGTAAGAATATAAAGCAAAAAATATACCTGACGGGTGAATGGTTTTGTTTGTCTTTCCCTTCTACCTCACTGTGCAGACTCATTCTGTGACTGGCGAAATACCCTGAAATAAAGACAATTTCAGGAAGCTCATAATGTGGTTCAAGGCATGCCATTTGAAATGTATTTTTGTTTGAGGAGTTATGCTCCTGACTTTTGGGCAGGATATTAAGGGAGGAGGCATCTAAAAAAAGTGTGTGTGTGAAATTTATCATGTAGCACCTGATTCAGACTACAGAATGCTTTGAAGCAAGAGAGAAAAACAGTGAAGTATTACAGCAATAAGATATAGAAGTAAAATTTTGCTCTGATTGACCTAAATGTGAATCTGAAGGATCTGGTGGAGATACTCTGATATTTTTGTGTGGTTGGGGAAAAGCTTTGATCTTTAAGTTGTATGTTGTAGAATGTTAAGTTGTGGAGGGATTTCTGTTACTGGTGCCTTTTCATGGTCTGCAGTTTGAAGTGAGTGCAGTGGGAACAGTTAACTGAGGACTTGATATTGCAAGGGAAAACACACTCTATTAATGTTTGGTAATTGGATACTTTTTGGTCCTACAAGTTGATACACTTTCTTGAGATGGTCATCTGTTTTATCCAACAAAACAAATTTCTGCTCAGGGGAAAGTTCTGAATGCTGATTTTCAAAGAAAAAATGCTTTTACTACATGATTCTCAGAGAGCATTCAAAATGTAAACCTACACATCTCTAATTCATTCTGGGGTTTTGAAAGTGAAACTAGAACATTATCAACTCCTTATTTTGAATAAATTTTTGTACCTCTTGATAATATTTAATATTCATTAGGTGAATACCAGTGTTTCCTACTTAAATCCTCTTTGCCTTGAAATGTTTAAATTTTAATTCTTTAGAATATAAAACATATTAACTCTTTAGAGTTATGTTCAAATCAGCTATCCCTTATTTACATCTTGATTAATACAAAGAAGTTAGTATTTATAAGAAACTTCTGTATGTAGTACTTACACAAAGCTGTATGGCAAAGATTTCATGTTAACTGTAGTCATTATAGGTAATTAATTTGTTGGTAAATTTATTGAATTTGCAGTTGGTCACATTTTTTAAAAGCATTGAAATTAATATAATTGTGCATTGTTTGCTCTTGGAAAGATTAAGAGAACTTTATGTTGAATAAAATATAAAAAGAATTCATGGAATTATTGAGATACTTACCAAGCATTTCTGGTAAGTAAGACCTTATTTTTGCTGAGAATTTTTACAAGCATATTCTTTTCCTCTATTTTCAGTCTCCTGCACATAGCTATTCAAGCTATGACTCTGGCAAGAATGAGAGTGTAGGCAGAGGTGCTGAAGATCTGTCTCTGAATCGAGGAGATGAGGATGAGGATGACCATGACGAGCAAGAGGATCCTGAGAAGGTTGCTGAATCAGATGGGGTAGAAGCTGAGCGACTGAAAGCTTTTAACGTAAGCCCTCTTGCACCCACCTTGTTTACTTCTTCTGTTCCTTTTGCATTGTTGTTTTTGGGTAAGTTTGACGATATGAAAGGCACATTAATTTGCGGGATTTATTTCAATTATTATTTTAATGCACATTAAACTCTTGTCAACAGACGACAGATTTTCTGTGTTTCATTTAGAATTTTGAGGCAGAGTGCCATCTTTACCAGTGAGGAAAACAAAGCTTTGTTCTGTATATGTGCATATGTGACCGTGTGTGTGGCTGTGTGGATGTGCATGTTCACCCACTGAATGGAAAGAGGCTGTAGCTAGTTTTGTCAGGAGACCATTCTGGTGGTCAGCTGTTCTCTATTGCTTTCCCAATGTATATAATTATGCATGAAAACACAAGCAATTGTTCAAACAAAGAAAAAATGTGAGTCAGTTCAATAAAATGATTAGCAATCACAGCTTATTGTTAATAATGAAACTTAAGTAATGCCTATTTTCACAATCTGTTCTGGTTTATCTCACAAGTTCTGTATCCTATAGACTATTCTTTTCTTGTCTATTTTTTTAAACCCAACCCACCCCCACCCCAAATAACCCTTTAAAAAACTGTTTGCTTTATATTTCTGGCTTCCCGTTACAAAGCTCTTCAGTGGATAGGAAAAAAAAAGTGTCTTCCTATCAGTAATCAAGCCAGGAAGCTAGGAAGAGAAGAGAGCTGCCCTCCAAACCCATCTCCTCTGTCTCCCTCTTGCCAACAGATGTTTGTCAGGCTGTTTGTAGATGAAAACTTGGACCGAATGGTCCCAATCTCTAAGCAGCCCAAAGAAAAGATCCAGGCTATCATTGACTCATGCAGGCGACAATTCCCTGAGTATCAAGAGCGTGCCAGAAAGCGCATACGTACTTACCTCAAGTCCTGCAGGCGGATGAAAAGAAGTGGTTTTGAGATGGTGAGTTTTGACTTAAAACCCAGCCCTAGTTTCCATCAAAACCCCATATGTAAATCCATGGCACTATTTTGTTTTCATCTTAGCGTCTTTATTTTTTTGTTTGTTTATTTTTCTTTTTTTTTTGGTAATACCAGGTCAGAGATTTCTTTTTCCCTCCTTCATTCTTCCTGAATTTATTCCCCTGGATTTAAAAGCACTATAAGACACTAGAGTTCCCAAAATGAACTAATATGGATCTATAGGAAAAGAAGAACAAAGCAAGACATAAGGAGGGAAACTGAACTATGGACTATATAGTGACTTATTTCTTACTGTAAGTTACACTTACAGATTTTTGCCTGGAAAAGTCTTGCTGTAAGATGGATTTTTCTCTAAAATGCCTCTGCTAGCTGGATTCCAGTAAGCTCTGTAAAACTGATCCTGCTAGAGAAAGGCTATACTGAAGAAAATGCCCAGTGTAGTAACATCATAGTGGCAATGGCTTCGGCTTTGGGCATTTTCTTGTCTGCCTTAGCCAATTACCTGTCAGTGAAAGTTACTCCTTTGAAATATAGATGTGGAAAACATGATTAACAGTTGTAAAACACAGACATTAAACTGACAATTTGAACATCCCAATAGTTTAGTAGTTATAATGGAACAAAAATTAAGAAGATTATCATGGTATACAACTGACAGTGTTTTCAGATATTGTTATTTTAATATTATTATTATGTGCCCAGTAGCACAATAATGAGTAAATAAAGTCTTCTCACTAATTGGCAGCTTCATTATCTCTGGAAAACATTTGTATTTCCAAAGTGGAGGGAAGTCAGGAGAAACTAGATAGCTACACACCTTGTGTTTAATGTCTTAGCTATCTCTCTGGCCTTTAGATGACAACAAAAACACCTCATTGTTACAAATAGATACCATTTAGTGATTAAACATACTTTTTTTTTAATGAATCATCTGCAAACCCATTGATTACATTAAAGAATTATTGGAGATGATTGCATTTTACTGCTTTACTGTTTCTCTCTGTCTTTATCTTTCCTGCAGTTTTTGCAGAATATTTATGAGTACCATATGTTGTTCAAGATGGTAGCTGACAGGTTTAAGAACAAAATATCAGGCTTATTTGTAGGGTAAGACCACTATTTGGTAACATAAAAATCAAAGACAGAAACTAAATTTGTGTGCGTGTTTAGGACTCTAATCAACTGCATGGTTTTATTATTCGAAACATTGGGATAACACTGTTTCTGAATAATGGAAGCTCAGATGAAGAAAAGCAGGTAGAATAAAGGACATCTGTGCAGACAGAAGTGCCAAAGATTGACTGGTGGTGTACATGGCAGATTGTTTAGCCCTCCAAAACAACAACAAAAAAGGACAAATAGAAAATAAATATTTTCTGCAATATACTAAGTAGCATTAAATTGCGTCTACTCACTCTGACAATAATTCATCCACATCAATTTCAGCTTTCTTGATGCCAAATATTTTATTTTGCAATACTTTAAATTGAAAACACTTACAAAATTAGCCAATGCTAGCAAGTCTCTTCACTGTTCCAATTTATACTCTTACTACTATCATTATTCCTGCTGATGAGAGGTTATGTAAACTGGCTCATTTTTGTAATCTGAAAGACTTGTGCAACTGTTTTGCAATATGAACAAGGGACTACAGTCTGACCCATAAGAGCTGGGTTGGCTTGACTTTAGTGCACATCTGCAAATGTTACTTTCATATGAATAAAGGTTGCAGGATCAAATTTTTTCCTGGAAGGGGAAAAAGAGCAGAGATTACCAGGAATATGATCCAAACAGGCAATCTTTATAGTTCAGAAAGATTTCCTGGTTTTATAATGTTTCATGACAGTTTATCATGGGCTTTATCTCTTTCTAAACAAACAAATCACCCCCTAAAACATTGACTTTTTGCCCATGAATGGAAGTGACAAGGCACTGGAATTCATGCCAAAGACTGCAGCCCTCTTGGGCCTGAAGGGATATCTGTCCTGTGTCCCTATTTGCAGGTAGGAATACAAGCCAAAGACTATCCAAATCTCTGGAGGAGCTCTCATCAACTTCCTAAGAGAATAAGCAGCATTTTATATATATGTCTTGAATAATTCTGAAATTTAATGTGTATCCCTTTGGGTTTTTAATTTTTGGATTTCTAAGGTACTGTATCACCATCTCTTGCTTATAGACATTTCTTTAAATGCTACCATGGACAGAGGCATTTGACTACTTGATGTAAATGTACATACCATTTTGGTAATGGAGAAGAATCACCTTTTCTGGTTAATAACATTTGTTCACAACAATCATGAATGAACACTATGGTGTTGTTTTGAATAAGGGCTACCCTCAAATACAGCAAACCAGTATAATGGTCTGCTCAGCAGCAGTACCAGTACCATTGTTATATTAAACAGGATGTCAGATAATAACCTCCACAGGAGATGCCTTTTCCTATACACATGTTAAATACAATTTTTTTGTTGTTTTGTTCAGGTTCAAAATGCTACATTTGGAGCATGTAGTTGCATGAGAAAAAAAAGAATATTTTCTTTCATGGCATATGACAGTTCAGACTGTGTGTAAAACCGTGCAGCTATCTACAGTGTCATACTGTAAAGTGAAGAGAAAATGTAAACACTGTGCTAAATTAGTATAAAACTGCATGGTAAAGATGAAAAAGCATGCCTGGAGCCTGATTCTGTCAGTTATTTGCCATCTATAATCCCAATGACAGTTCTTACTGCATAACAGGCCAGTTCTAGCTTTGAGGCAATAAAAAAGGCCCAGTCTTATGAGTGTTCACATTGTTAATTAACATGATTCTTAGTATTATTATGTTTAAGAGATTACTTATAGTTATTCTGCTTCTACTTGTGACAGATAGTTGTCTGTGGACTCCAAGGCAGCTTGCACAGCTTCTTGTTACAAATATGCCTTTGAGAAGCTCCTTTCTACTTTGGAAAGGCTCTGCCCATTTGACTGTGTAGCTTGTAGCTGTGCAGTTTTCATTCTGACACAGGTGTATACCTCAATAAGGCACTCAGCTTTCCTCATGAATTGCAAGATTGTTTTTCTCCTCCCATTTTCTCTTGCTAATGGACTGTTGAGGATGTTCTCTTACTAAATTCTATGATCTTGCTCAGAATCTTTCATTGGGAGGGAAATCTGTCAAATACTGAAATCACTGGCTTTTGGATAGGATTTCTAGATTGTGCTTCTGCCTGCATTGTGCTGTATTACTTTGAGAACTTAAACATTTTTTGTATTCTTAAAGAAATTATTTCTTTTTCTCTTCATTAGCCCATAAACAAAAGAAAAAAAAATACTTCCTCATTCTCAAGGACTGATATCAACGGGAATTCCTGTGTATAGATTAGGTGTTGTGTGACCTGTATAGGCTATGCAAGAGGAATTTTTCTCCCTGAAATAGTGAGATGGTCTGTTTCACTAATGTTTTTCAAATCCTTTGTTTAGACTTGTCCCAGCCTCTGTGATAGAGAACTGCCAATTAAAAAGATTTAGTAGACAGTGCTGGAGATATGTGGCATGCATTTATTTACTTATAGTCCAGAAAAACTTCAGATGCTAGAAATAATGAAATAAGGTTGCACTGTCTTAATAGTTATGTTTTTTTACTACTCTGCTTCTTCCCATCTTCATGATCTCCTATGATCAGTCTCACTGCATTCAATTTGAAATTGAATGTTACACTATCTTTTTCATAGATGTGCCACTTTTTCCGTGAGCATCCCAATGCAAGAGTAGGACTTTAAACTCTCATTCACAAAGAGATTCTTCCTCTTTTAAGCAAAAGGAAACCCTCATTTGAAGTACTTCTGTAGTACAATACTATCAAAGAGCAGAGTGTTCTATGTTGGAGAGAAAAGGCCAGTCATAAATGCTTTTCGTTATCCAAAGACAGGTTTGGATGTGTTGGAGAAGAGTCACATTGTGCCTAAAGGCAGCTCCTGATTTAGGTCTCAGTGTTGTTCATCCCAGCTCCTTCTGTCCTACTGCCAGCCTCAAGAACAGACAACTGAGCTCCTTGTCTTTCACTGCCACTGTCACCTGGTTGTGCCAGTTGGCTGAGGGAAGTGTTTTAGCAATTTGCAACTGTGCTCATGTTAATCAGGGTGTTTTGAATGTGTCTAGTGGCTTGTCGTGTGTCTGCATTGAGACTGAGCAACCCCATCCAGAAGGGGGATGTTTTCTGAAATCTGCCTCATTAAGATTACTTGGGATCTGTCTAGGTTCTTGGCGTGTGTCTAGGTTCTCTTTTTAAGTTTTAAAAAGAAGAATATTTCAATATTTACTGAATTTATTGCTGAAAAGTCCAGCTGCCCTTGAGTCACATGAGTTTTCAGTCCTCCAGGCTTTTATGTCTGCAAAGGTCATAATCATTTTCAGGAAAATGAGGATCTGTAGATTCAGGGATGCATATCTAATTGATTAATAAGCTGGGAAGCATTAAGAAAATTATCAAAAGAACAGTTACATGAAGATCTACAAATACTAATAGAGTTATTACTTTGTATTATATTCCAAATTCTGTCAGTTGGGCATTTCCCTTTGTAAGCATCTCGCCCTTGTTTGATAGTGGTTAACATCAATAAGTCTGATGGGCAAATTGGTTGAAAAAGGCCAAAGCTACTCTCTGATAAACTTGGACTTTTACTATTACATCTCGTATAGTCTTGAAAAATGTTCTAGAAACAGTTTTTCTAAGGCTCATAGATCTGGTGGTGTTGGGGGTTTGGGTGTTTTTGTTGTTGTTAGTTTTTTTTTTTACCACAGAACAGTTAAGTGAATACTCGTGTGATTTTAAGAACTTCCTCCTGATAGGTTTTGCTTTTTAATGACTTTTCAAAGCATAGGCAATTTTAGAAAAGTGAGCAGTGGAAGAAGTAACATTTCTTCCATTAACCTTGCAAAATGTGAAGAATTTAGCTTTAAAAAAAGGCATGGTATTTGGAAAAAAGAACTAAAACTGAAAGTCAAAAATACCTACCAACCTGATAGACTTAGTTTTCTACATGCTGTGAGAGAGGAAAATATAGGAATGCAATTTTGACTTTTTTTTCAATTTTTTGTTGATTTTAGAATAAAAGTAACTCCCTCTGAAATGACAATAAGTTCTGACATAGAACAAAATCCCCTTTTTATTGAAGTAACAAATAGGTTAAAAGACTGTTCACACTGTTTATCTGTAAGCTTGAAATCAGAAAAAAAAATAGTAAATATTTCAGTGGGTTTTGATACTGTGATTCTGGCTTAGATTGAGAGATCTTGCTGCAATGTTACTTGATTAACTGGCCTGTGCCAATGGTTTAAGGATAGGAAGTCAATTCAGTGTATTATTTAGGGGAAACAGTAAATAATGTTAGATCTCATAAGTCCTCTGGAGTTTTGCTGGTAAAGTGCTATCAGTGTTGAATATAATCCTCACCTGACTCTGAAGGAGTTAGATCAGCAGGATGATTCCTGGAGTTCCCTGTCACTGCAAAATACCAGATAAATCTTGGATAGAGATAATTGTGCCTATGTTTGTTAGAGAAATCAGGTGACGTTGGCTCCATCAGCAGGCAGAAGCACTTAGATGAACCAGGCTGGAGAAGTTCATCCCCAGCTGTCTCATGAGTCAACAATGAAGTGAAAAAGAAGCCTGGATGACTACTTTGGACAAAATACTTCATTTTTATGTAAATAAAGTCAGATGGATATTCTTTCTGTTGCTCACATAAGTGATTTAAAATTTCCTCTAGTTCTGCTGAAATTGCTCAGAGGCAGAACTGGACTTAGTCCCATATGTAGGCATAGCAGCAGCAACAGCAACCTGGTGGTGGATTGGAAAGAGTCATTTGCTAAACTTTTATACAGGAATATGGACGTGTTAAGAGATACTGAGATTTATTTAGGTGACATCCTACTCAAGGTGCAGCGTTTCAATTCAATGTATTTCAAAGCTGAAAACTTTAAAAAGTGATTTAAACATCACTAGGTATTTCAAAAAGCCTCTTCTGCCATTTAGAGAAAATATTTCTAGCTATTTCATTGAATCCTCCAGTAGGTGTTACAACTGGGTATTTATCACAAGACTGCAAGACAGCAAAATATATCAAACCAAGTGAAATGTAGTGCTAGAGGCATTAAAATGCCAGTCCAGTTGCTTGTATTCCACTAATCTCTACTAGCAATTCATAGAATCACTGAATTACAAAATGGTTTGGGTGGGAAGTTACTTTAAAATTCATCTAGTTGCAACTCCTCTTCCATAGGCAGGGATACCTTCCACTGGATAAGGTTGCTCAAAGCCCCACCCAACCTGGTCTTGAAGATTTTCAGGGGCACCCACTGCTTTTCTAGGCAACCCAACCCAGTGCCTCATCACCCTCACAGTAAGACATTTCTTCCCAATATCTAATCTAAATCCCAATTTCTTCCCAATATCTAATCTCTTCCAGTTTGTGACCACTATGAAAGTACATCTAATATAGGGCAGTATTGTACTTCATTCAGTCTTTAAATTCAAAAATACTCTGTAGAAGTGTTTCTGAGTCATTTGCAACTGTGCTGTGTAGGACAGTTCTGTCATACATTTCACTGCATTATTCTAATTAAAAACTCTTATTTGAAGATCATGTGTTCCCTGCCCTGTAACGTTTTTTGCATATTTTCTGTGAAAAAGTGCTATTTAGATATTGCACACTGTTACAAATATGTTGGACATTTGAAGACATTGTGTTAGATCTTAATAATTTATTATGAAAGAGTTGTGGCATATTTGAAGTGTTTAATTTTGGAAATTAATTAATCTTGAAATACCTGAAGAAAAAGCTGACATACAGGAGAGCACTAGGGACTGTCTAGGTTTTGGGAGCCCAACGTACAAACAAGTGCTTAGTGTGCCTTTGGAAAAATTCAGTTACTGTCAATGAGACATCTTAGGCATTCATCTTCAATTTTGGATGCCAAATCGCTTTGGAAAATTTTAAACCATATTTTTTCAAGTTTGAGTAATAGTTAAATGCTTCCTCATTCTCACATTTATATTAATCTCCCAAGTAGCAAACAATAGGAGTAGGTGAAATGGCCTCAACTTGTGTCAAGGCAGATTTAGATTGGCTGTTAGGAAAAATTTGTTCATCCAAAGGTGAAACAATGGAAGAGACTGTCCAGGGAAGTGATGGAGGTACTATCCCTGGAGGTGTTTAAAAGAAGTGTGGATGCAGCACCTGGGGACATGGTTTAGTGGTGAAGTTGGGAGTGTTGTTTTAATGATTGAACTCAGTGATATTACAGGTCTTTTCCAACCTAATTGATTCTGTGATTCTGTGATTTATATTAGGGTATCTATGAACAAAATGAAGTAACTTGCATGTTTATGTGTTTGCAACTGTCTTATACTGAAAGATGTAATTTTTGGGGTTAATTTGCCTAAACTAGAAGGTAGTATTTATTGCACACATCAGCTTATGATGCTTGGCATTTCAGCAGGTGTACATGTGTGCCCATTATCTGACTAAACAGATAGATGTATATTTTCAGAACTGAGCCAGACCAATGTAACATGTAAAAGTATGTAGACCAAACTTTAGTACAACAACTTTGGCTTTTATTTATACTGGATCTCAAAAAACATGCCAAGGTAGTAACTTTGGAGTCAATGGATCTCTAATCATGGATGGACTGCATGCACAATAAATTGCAAAATTCTTTTTAGTGAGTATACTGCTCCTAGTGGTTTAGACTGAAATGTAATCAGTTATCAAGCATATCAATAATTGGTAAATTTATGCAAAAAGTGTACATAAGAAATTAAAACATAGAAGCTTTTTAAGATTCTGTGTAGAAATACAGGAATTATGTGATTATGCCAGAAAAGGCATGTGATGTTTCACATGAAAGTACTGCAGAGGTACCTCACTTTAAAGAGCAGACTTGATGTTGCATACAGTTTTTATAGTAAAAATGCGTATTTTACAGTATATTGAACATGCTAGTCTCCTCTTTGTTAAAGAGTCAGAGATTATACCAAGACAGACAGTTTCTAGATGAACTGAGCCAAGGATTTCTGATTTCAACTACTAAGAATTAGCAACCTAGCAGGACTAGTCTGTAACTCCAGAAAGGCTTGTTGTAAGATGCTTTGGTTGTTGATATCCAGATCTAAGGAGCATCAAAATCGTGAAAGGGTCTTCATTAGATTTAGCATACTTTAGGCAAAACAGCATGTATTAGACTAGAAAGAAGTATTGACTAATTTTATTTTCTAATAGGCAGCTTGCAAAATTATATCTGTCAATGATTTATAAACTCTTCAGAAAGAGAAAAGGGATGAGTCTATAAAAAGTTCAAACCTATTTGAACAAAAATTATTTCCCGTAAAACATGCAGAAGTGTATATCTGAAAAGGTTTAGTGTGCATGTTGCTTTGTTGTCACTGTTGTCATCTACAGGCTCTGTGGTGGTCTCAAAATAGTTTCAAATATGAGAGGACTGAAGGTGGTTGGTCATCTCTTATGGGTTATTGAGGGAATTCCAACCACTTCCTAAATGTCAGTCACTTCAGAAGTTGTGATAAACAAAGGCATCCATGTACAAATGCAATCTAGCAGGTTTTCCTTATATCATTTATCAAAATGCTCTTCACCTATGTTGTGTTAGAGGCTGGATGCTAGTTGTGTGTCAGCTGAGGAGATGTAAAAAACCAAAACCGGATGCATGTTCAAAATGTGACTCCTGCTTTAGTGCAGTCACGAGCAGTATCATGTTTCCAACTAAATACAAAGCAATTCTGTATACTGCTTTTGTGTGATGGGCATACAATCTGCTCAGAAGGTCTGTATTACACTTTTCACCAGATTCCTTCTAAGTTTTTTTCATCTCTTCACTGATAAAAATTTCTTGTGTTTTTTCTATCTGCCCTTGGTTCAAAATGACATAAAATGTTATCCTGCCTTGTGATTTGCTACTTTTGGTTGATTAAGTTTACAGGATTTCTTGTTTTCTTTTGTTTTACACATGGGTATTTCCCGTATAGTTATTTCCTGCTTTACACCACTGTGAAATGAGAGAAATACCAGACTGGGTCTGTGAAGCTTATGCTTCAAACAACACTAGGCACATTCTAAACCAGATAAAGCTGGTTGGGATTTTTTTGGTAATGCCTTTCTCTCTCTCTCACTTTCTCTCTCACTCTCTCTCTCTCTCTCTGTTTGTTTTTTTTTTATTTTATTTTTATTTTTTTTTGTTTTTGTTTTTTTTCCTTTAAGAAATATTAGTTTGTCAAGGGATTTCTATTTTGACATAAAATGAAACCTGGTTTTCTGCTAGTTCAGTGGGCAGGTTGTGGATCCAGGGATTGTTAGGGCAGCCTGGCAGCCCTTGGAAAAAGTTCTCCTTGACTCCCACATTTCCTGCTGTAGTTCCAAACATGTAGGAACCAGCACTCAGCTCTCAGCTCTGCACAGAGCAGTCTGGGAACTTGCAAAATGTCCTTTTGCCTGAGATCTGCAGGCTTGATTCTGCAAAACTGAATTATATCACTTTTGCCATGTTTTCCAAGGCCTTTGAATCTCACTCTCAGCTTGGGGATTGAGAGATGTTCAGAACCCAACAGGGATATTTGAGCTTCTTACAGGATTGGTTTTACAGCTGTAGTTATGAGATAGATCATGAATAATCAGAAGTAGAGAGGAAAAGGAAGCTGATCTAAGCCAGAAAGGGGCTTCTGAGCTTAGAAGATGGAGATATTAATTCAGTTTATTTTAAAACAATTTCTTTGAACCACTTACTTTAAAGTAATTTTTCCTCTTAGGCGAGGCTTTTCAAAATTGATCTTTTTGACACTTTAGAGGTATGGAATTTTGCAAAGCAGAAAATCTCCTTTTTGGCAGCTCTGCTCCTAGTGACAGAGGACTGTGTTCATCTCAGTCTATGCCACTCTAGAGCTCTGTTGATAGAGCCTGAACCCTAAGCAGATGTGCTTTGCTACAATACTTTACTCCCCAAGTGAGTGGGCCATGTACTCATCATATTTTCCCTAAGGTTCACTCTAGGTAGTTCTTGACATGGAAAATCAACAGCCAGCTGCAGTGATGATTGAGAGAAATTATGGGTTAACGTATTTCAAGAGGGAGGTACTCCAGTACCCAGAGATTTCCTCGTTTTTGCAGGTGCTAACTTGAGTTCAATATTTCAATAGGGAGCACATGACCACTACACTCCTTTTCAGAGAAAAGATAACTGCTTGATAACTGTTTTTATCATAACATTTTTTTTTCTTTTTTAGCACTTCAATAAACTTATTCTCTCCCATAAACAAATAAACTGGGAGAACTGGTGTGCAATTTACTGTTTGGTCAGAACATCAGTTTTTTTGGCTCATATATCACCTTCTAAAAATCTACTAATATGTAGGTATAGTTACAGGTTTAGCTAAAGGCCTGAACTGGAGGAATTAACCAGTTTTTTGCTCACCATTTTTCAAAAATATCGTTGTGTGAGCATCACTGTTACAGGACTACAGTGAGACTTCCATGCAGCCAACAGAGTCAGTGCACCTCGAACATACATAAACCAGTGGCATGGACAGTGGTGCTTGGCCAGCAAATACAGAGGGGGATCTAGTGGGATGCAGCAATAAATGCAGAATAACATCACCATTCTAGGGAGGGAGTTTATTAAATATAATGCTTTGTCAGTGAAACCCTTCCTCACAGACTTACTTCTTCCTCTGGGGCTCTGAGTAGGGTGTCTGCTTGTACTGCATGTAATATTAACTAGCTTCTGTCACGGCACTGGGGTTTATGTCAGTAAACCCTCATCTCTTAGACTGAGTTATTTTCAAACTGGACACAAGTTCAAGAGTTTGTTCTGTCAAATCAATCCAAGTAGAATTTCTTACAGTATTGCAGCCTCTGGTTGCCTTTCTTGCACTGCTGCTGTGCTGATGCCAGAGACCTTGTTCTCATGTCAATGGGGAGAAATAAGCCTGTTGCACTAGTGAGGAAGACCCATAAATCCCTGTCTGTTTCTGAAAGCTAGTTCATCTTCTGGTCCCAGACAGACTGTAGTCCCATGCTGTAGAGAAAATAGAGTGTCAGATTAAAAACTGGCATTCTGCAGAGCATGTCCAAAGTCAATAAACAGACTTTAATTTTTAAAGGTAAAAATCAAATACTGATAATGGCTGGCTCCTCAGTTCCTGAAATTTTATGAAAACCGTAAAATCAATTGAACCTATATGATTAATCTGTTTTAAGGTTGTTCTCTAGGAACTGAAAGGGAATAACTTCAAAATTTTATTTCAAAATTAATTAAGCAGGTTCATATCCATGTTTTTGGGAGTAAGAAAGTAAAACTCTTCAAAAAAAACCCCCAAAAACTAAAGACCAAAAATCAAAACCACAAAAAACCCACCAACAACAAAAAAGCAAAAAACTGCACCCAAACACCCTCACACATGGCCACATCTTCAGTAGGTAAAAATTCACATAATAAATGTAAATTTGAATTCAATGAAGCTTTGAAAATTTGTGGAAGTTCAGAACTGGGCTCAGTAAATTGCAGTCTCTGAAATGGGCTTATATGTACATCAGTATCTCCGTTATTATCCCCACTTTGTTTATTTTCTTGGTAGTTCTGATATGTCTTTGTATCTTAATGAAGAAGATTATTATGAGCTTCATCTTTCAGGAAGATTGTTTTGTATGTAATCAGGAAAAAAAAAGCTGCATAAATATTCTTCCTAATGAAATGTTTGGCAAGATCATACTGGAGTTCATAATCAACAATGATGCTAAAATGATTCCCTTTTTGGGAGGGGATTCACTGCACCTTTAACCTTAAATGTGTAAATGCTATGAAATTAGTAATGACAGGTTTTGAATCGTAAAAATGAACCATATCTAGTTGAACCACAAAATATCTGGAGTGTTGGAAGGCTGGCATTATCGAAAGAAAAACAGATTTTTTTTTTTTAAGTCGTTTTAATCACATCAGTCATGTTGCAGCAAGGAATGCAAATATTCATATACTACAGATTGAGGCTGCTCTGAAATGTTCTGACAATCTGTTAGGTTTTGAGTGATGTTTCAACCCTATCACTTGGGTGGTTTTTTTTGTTTTTTGTTGTGATTTTTTTTTTGTATGACTATAAAAAACACTACTCATCTCTGTCACATGCTGCACAGGATAAAAAGCCTTTCAGTTTTCTTAACAAGAATCAGACGGCCAGGGTGCTGCTGGAACGCAGAGAATATGCCACTGTCTGTTCAAAGTACAGCTTAATGAGCCAGACTAAACACACTGGACAATAGAGCTGTGGGGGGAAAGGGCTTCTCCTGGATCTGTGGATCAGCTGCGGCTTTAACATCTAACTAGTTTCATTTTTCATCTTTGCAAGTTCCATTTCCCTGTTTTGTTGGTATAAACTGCATTTCAATGAGCAGACTCTCCTGCCTAGGTGATGGTGTGGTGTGCTTTGAGAAAGGACGTTGTGGATTATGCGAGGAATAATTTCTGTGTTTCTTTTTCTCTTTCATAGTCACGACCTATTCCCTCACACCTTACTTCAGCAGTTGCAGAGAGTATCCTGGCTTCCGCCTGTGAGAGTGAAAGCAGAAATGCTGCAAAAAGGATGCGCTTGGATAGACAGCAGGTACTGTGTTGTTTGGGGGTCTACCACATCCATATTTATAAATGCACTGGACTCATTTACATAGGATGCCGTGCAGAAGGGTGGTGCAGCCCCTTATATGCTTCTTGCTAGCAAGATTAATTAAAATACAAAAGCTGTAGGTTTTTTTTAATGAATACACACAAGCATGTCTTTGTCTATATTTACATAAGCTGTGTGAGTGTGTCTAATATATTTGTAATGTCCAGCTGGGTAAAGCTATAGATTTACTTTTTGGTGGCTGTAGATTTTCAAAGCATAAGGTGTAATCTCTATAGAAGAAATAAAAAGAACAGAACATAGAGTGGATATAATGTACATAAATAACAGAAATGGTGCGTGTGTCCATGAATCAGTGTATTTATTTGTGCACATATTCTCTTTCAAAAAGTGTATGCATTTTAAACGTAAGGTGAAATAGTGTTACTGCTTGAAAATACCTATTTGCCTGAAACAGAGAAGTTACTGTGCTTTATAACAAAATGCTGTTAATTAACTTATTAGTGAGTTTTTAAAGCTCATATGTTGTTTCTTGCGTGATTATTCACCTTTTGTAGTGCATGTTACAATTTTATTACCTTTAATTTTCTGGAAATTACATGTTTCCTTTTAGTTTTCTGAAATCCAACTGGTGGTTTATTTCAGGCTTAGATTATTTCTTCACAGATACAGTAAATGTCTAACATTCTTATTACAAAGACTATTATGCTTTATTTCTCTTAATGATTGTAACAAAGTAAAAACCTTAGTGATATCTCATGTGTTCCAAAATGTGCTTCCATCATGGCAAATGAACTTTTATTTTGTGGAATAGAACATTTTTAAAAGGACATTTTCCTTTCATGAATAGTCTATTGAGTTCTTTCAGGTCATGCCCTAACTGTATAAAGGATTACTACTGCTATACTTATAAAATTGATAGTTTAGGATCTGAGAGTGTATGTTGCTATTTCTTTTTGCTGTGATTTTTTTTGCTGGTATTTTCATTTTTCTGCTACATTTGCCTTAAGATTTACAAATCACATGGGATGTCAAAGCACTGTAATATTAAACATAATTTAGTTTAGAAGCAGTGCTCATTCAGACTGTGCAGGTTTTATATGGTCTCATTTGGTCTCTGCTTTTTCAGTAATAATAAAAAGAAAAGCTACAAAGTCAATGTGCCCTTAGCCCAAGGGGAACTAGAAATGACTTGCCCAAACATCAGTTACTTTCGTTGCACAAAACTAATGGCTCAATTCCTTGGTCCAGCCAGGGTGAGGCAGAGTTTTCAGGTAATTTAAGTGAGAATCCCATGGTGCTCTTCAGGAAACCAGAGACCTGTTGAAACAAAAATCAATATTTAAACTGTAGTCAGAACTCAAAAAACCATATTAATGTGGGTTTTTTTCCCTTTTATTTGTAGTGTTACTATCACAGAAGGATTTGATAACATCTTTATGGGGAGAGGCATTTCTTTGCTTTTCATTACAGAATTAAAAATCTGTAGTCAGGATATCTCCCAAACTGATCACCTTAATTGCAACTGTGATGTTAAGGTAGCAAAGCTGCCTGTGAACAATGGGTGATGGGTTCTTCTTCCTTCAGCTCTTCCCCTTTCTTGCCAGTGAGTTCTGGGAACACAGTGAAGTTGCAAATAGCACCAGCCATTTGTTTCAGCAAGCAGTAAATTAGCTGAGCTGGTGTAGCTTTGGTGCCTGCAAAACTACTTGTGAATTCAGGACAGATATGCTGAGTAGATATTCTGAACCTGCTGGAAAAAAAATATGGCAGTGTGTGTTGGGTAGCTTCATAAAACTTAGTGAGAAATTTACCCTTCAGGGTGGAATAGAAAAGTCATTAGAGAAGTAGAAAACCTTGGGTTTAGCCCCAGTTCCACTAAAATGTAATTATTTATTCCAAGGATGTGAAATTAATGAAGTAGACTGAGAGCAAAGCATTCCAGAATATTTCTGAGTGTGGTATTTAATGGACAATAGTGTGCTCAGTTCATATGCTGAGATGGGAGCTGGATGTGTACCCTCACATCTAGAGAGTGTGACTAATAGGTAAATGGGTTCTATTTTGCATGTCTTCCTATTTTTTCCTCTTAACTTACTGTTAAATTTCCTTCACTTTTCTTATATATATCTAAAATGTTATGTTTTCATTAGATTTTTTTTTAAACAGAGGAAGATTGGAAAAGTTCAGTTCATCATGTCGTTTTGTCATTCCATAGCTCTTAAAAAAAATCCCTTCTTTTCCAAAATTGGGTGTTGTACCACTGGGTATCCCCACCACCTTTTTCAGAATATTACCCATAAACCATGAATTAACAGCACAGTGAGTGTTATGCGCAATCCCAAAGCTAGCATAAAACTTTGCAGCCTCCAGAGCTTCTTTTTTTCCTTGTTTATACTCTTTCCTTTTCTTCTCCATTTTTCCTTCTCTCCCTGACACAACACAGGCCTTGAGCAGTAAATTCTGAGTATCTTGCATATATGTTCCTTATGGAAGTCTCTATTTGTTAAAATTACATGGATTTCCAAATTAAATAGTTCTTTTGCCTATAGTGTTAATTTTAGCAGTGATTTGATGAAAAACCATCTCAATTATTGCTCAGCAAAAAGAAGCAGCTTAAAAGTCAAAACTAGAGATGCTTTTAACACCTCATTTTATTTTTAACAGAGTCTTGGCCATGCTCATGAGTATTCGCTGTTTCTTTCACAAGCGTTAAATGTGAAGGGTTGGCTTTATATACAACCCCATGTGCCCATTTGTTTTCTCTTTGGAAGAAACCTGTGTATGTGTGTGTGTCTGCACACACAAATACTTCATCTTATGGATTACTTTCTAGAAGTATTTCTGATAGCTGCAGTGGTTAATATAGCCCTGATCTGGAGACAGTGTCAAGTGTGATAAAGTTAAGTCTGAGTAACAAAGAAACCATCCTTCAACCTATGTCTTAAATTCCACTTACATGATCTTTGTATTCCCTAACTCAAAGCTGAAAATTTCTGCCAGCAAAAATCCAATTTAAAAAATAAGTTAATGAAATCTGGTCTCACTGGCGTCATTGACTTATTTTCAATATTGGTTTTTTCATGCCAGGAATTTATTTCTTAATGGAAAAATCAATGTTTTCTTGTCTTTCAGGAAACTAGTAATTTCCCATAGTTGTTGTGAACTGCAAAAATAAAAGCACTGTCAGTTTGTGAGACTTCTTTTTAAGAAATATAAATGTATTTACTAGGCCGTGGTAGCTCAGACTGTAATGCTTTGGCTGTCTGACCATGTTAGATGTTACTCAAGTGCTCTCTTAAGCTTTAGTGCATTTTCATTTTCTTGAGATCAAGCACTGTTTGGTTGGCCAGAAGCTTTAATGCTGAAAAGTTATATATTCGATCCCTATTACCCAACCGAAGAATCCTGTCACTTTCACTTTTAAATTCTGCCTGGTACCAAAAATAATTTATTGTGTTGCACAATTTTTATAGATTTATATGTTGAAATTGTCTAGGTTTAATGGTAGTACTGCTGAACAGTGAAATGCTTGTGACACTGGGCTTGATTTGGTTGATCTTTCACAGTCCAGATCAGGAAGATGGTACAGAGGCAATGCAGAGCTTTTGTGCCTCTCTCCAGATCACCTCTGTTGAGTCTGGATACTGAAAAGAGTAACTCTTGAATTTTAAAAACATTTTTGATTAAGGTTGGTGACAAAATGTAGAAACAATAACTGAATCATCCTTACATGATTTTGCTTTGGTTAGAGATAGAAGAGGCATTATCTGAATCCTTAAGATCTTCTGTGCTTCCTCTCCTGGGATAATCCTCCAAGATCCTTATTACATCTCTATTTAGTGTGAAGCAGTTGCATTAAGTGGAGGTTCTGAACTACAAAGAACAAGGGAGTCATGAAACAAAATAAGTAGAGCTAAAATACAGCCCTATTCACTTGTATTCATTGCATATGGTGAACAATATAACCATTCTTCTTTTGCCATGCTCTTCACTTTGCAAATCAAATTGCATCTTGGTTGGGCAAAAGAAGCATCATCAAATAAGTAGAAAAATATGGGCAAAGCAATCCTGTCATTATGTCCTGGGCAGTGAGCAGAGGGGCAGGATGCCTGCTTTATGCACTCCAGACCTTGGTCATGTGGCTCAATTTGTTGTTCAGAGCAATGGAAGTTTTGTTCCAAGAGCTGAGCCACTGTCAGTCTTTGCCATTTCCAAACCAGTATGTGTGTGCTGTAGTTTTTGTAAAACATCAACATGAAACAGCGTGGAGCAGGGCTGGCCTATGGGACTCTGGAGAAAGTGGAGCTGGATTAGTGCTGCTACTGTTATGTCTGAGATAAAAAAATCCCCCAAAACAATGAAAAGTCTTCAAGGGAAGATGTAAGAGTAAACAGTAATTTATATACATCAGTATGACAGAGGACATGCCTCTTTATTTTTACTAAAGAAGATGAAGTGGTGGAATCTATCTATGGAAAAGCACATAAGAATGATAGTTAGAAAAAATGCCTTCTACTTCCTTTGGACACAAGTGTTTTTTGTAACACTTTTTTTTTTTGCTGCATTTTGTTTAATTTTTTTTTGTTTAGAATTTATATTTTTTGCATGCTGTCATGTTGCAAAATTTATGAATGGGCATTTTTCTCTAATTGAAATAAGTAGGTTTTGGCAATCAAGACAAAGTGTTAGCACTTGGGAATAAGGAGCGAGGATGAATATGAGAAAACAGGAAAAGAGCTGAATCATAGAGTAATAGGCTGTAGAAGTATATGAACCTTTTTATGGATGTGTCATGTATAGTTAGCCAGATCATTTAGAAAATTGATGTTGCTTCATTCACAACATGTGTACCAGTTAGGAATCTGGACCTTTGAGAATACATTGTTATATTTAGAATAGTGGTCACCTATGACTGCAAAGCCAGTGGCATGGATGCTCTCTTGGATTCAATCCATGTAATTTTAGCCATTTTTACTCCACTTCAGTGACTAATGTCATGGAAATACTGCAATAGCATGCAGGATTTTTTGATCAGCCAAAGGAGGGAGCTACATCACTTCTTTCATCCTTATGGCCCAAGTATTTGGACATCCAATGTGTGATTCTATTGTAGGTACACAGCAAATGACAAGTTGAGCCCAAGAAAAACTGAAGCTCAGGGGGAAATGAAACTTATTGTTATCTTACATATTTCCCATCCTAACAGAAGCATTTCTCAGTCAGAGTTGGTGCTTTTTAAATTAATAGTGTCTTCACAGAATGCTTGTATGTTAGTATTTTATAGAATACACATGATAATAAAGTTATTCTGCATTTAATTTATAAAAAAAATGTGAGTTTAAAAGGTACAGTTTCTTTTCATTCCAGAGATTACATGAAAATATGTAATGAAATGCAATGAAAATAGCAGCAGTCAGACAACTTCATAGTCTGATAAAGGTGTTGTCCTCATACATTCACGGTGCAGACATCACAATACAACTCACTTGATGTGTTAACCTTAGTTTAAAAAAAAAATCTTTGTTTATTTGAGCTTTTCAAGTTGGCAAGGGCGAGTCTATGTTCAAAGAGTATTATGCACTATGATGCTATGAAGCAGTTCTTTGTGATAAACACTGAATGTATTTTTAAGGAAATCTCCCATCAAGATGACAGCTGTAATTTTTTTCTATGCTGTGACTTGTAACTAGCCGAATTAAATATCAATAATCCTCATGGTGGAGGGAAAGATAACTAACTCCCAAGGAAAAAAAAAAAATTAATGATCCCAAACTGTATGAGGGGCAGCTGAGGTCACTTGGTCTGTTCAGCCTGCAAGAGGAGACTGAGAGGAGAGCTTGTTGCAGTTACAACACCCTTACAAGAACAAGAGGAGGGGCAGGCACTGATTTCTTCTCTGTGGTGACCAGTGGCAGGATCCAAGAGAATGGCCAGAAGTTGTGTCAGGGGAGGTTTAGGTTGGATATCAGAAAAAGGTTCTTCACGCAGAGGGTGGTTGGGCTCTGGAACAGAGTCCCCAGGGAAGTGGTCACAGCACCAAGACTGACAGAGCTCAAGAAGTGCTTGGACAATGCTCTTGGGTACGTGATGAGACCCTTTGGACTCTTAGAGACTGTGCAGGGCCAGGACATGAACTAGGTGATCATGATAGGTCCCTTGCAACTCAGGTTATTCTGTGCTAAGTTTGCAAATAGGCACTTTAAACACATCCTTCTCAGCCATTTTTGTTTTGGGTGATAAAAGCAAGGAAAATCGAAAGTTTTCAGTGTATAGGCTGTTAAGGACATTGTAACATTTAGTAATTTTAACAATATTGCTTTTATCTGTTAGAGGAGTAGGAATAGGTGGCTATTAGGTTTCTGACAAATGAATTATGGCCTAGACACATATGCTGGAAGCTGACCTAACATTTGACTCTGGATAGTTGTCATAGCAGCAACCTGAATAGAGCAGATTGGTACAAGTGCTGGTTGCAGAACTGGATACAGGTTCTGTGCTAATGCAACACATCTGAATATTAATAAAAGTGCACATGTACTGTCACTAGGAAACTACTATTATGGTGTTTCCTTCTATTTATATCTAATTTCATAAAATTTTAAAGAAATTGAGGTTTGTGAGGAGATGTTAACTGATCTGCCTCCATATAATTTCTGCTGCTGTTTTGCTACATGTAATAGGGGGTTGACATAAAGAAAGGCTCTTCAAGCACCGTTTTATTAACAAAAATAATGTCTGGCTGTTGCAGACCAGGAGCAGTTTATGTTTTGATTAAGAAAGGAAGGAAATTACTGGTGGACAAATTACAGATAATTGTGAAACTGCTTTGGAAGAAACAAATTAAAAATCTAAATTGCAGCGAGGGCATGGACCTCTATTGCAAGATCACTGTGTCTGGCTTTCAGCAGTGATGGGTAAGAGACTTTTAAACCTTCATATTTGGAGGACAGAGAGAATTTTGCAATTAATGCCCAGCTTCTAAATCTTGACACTGACGAATTTTTTCATATATTATCCTTCATGTATTACCCTTACAGAGCAGAAAAGAAGGAAGAAAGATATACATTTGTGTCCCTGATTGTATGTTGTTCTCTTTCCTGACCACTACAGCTCCCAGGAGGAAGTAAAAAAAAAAAAGTATGGTTTTAAAATGTTCTCTATGTTCTATTACTTATATTGTATAGTGGCAATATAGGGCAATATATTGTATAAAGCAGATTTGGACAACATTGGTTACAGCAAAGGGAGTTATGCAAAAATATCTCCTAGCTGATGCTGGAGGATGCCCTGCTGAGGCAATGCTGCTGTGGCAGAAAGGTTCAAATGCAGAGGGAGCACAAAGGAGTGGTTTTGTGTCAGGGTGATGGAGTCCTTGTCACAGCTATTCAGTATGCAGGAGGAGCACATCAGCTGTATATCCTTGTAACAAGTGGAGGAGAAAGCATCAGGAATTCCCTTCCTTGTGGGTTTCATGGAGCCTGATTCGCTCTAGAGGATGGAAGAAAAAAGGCACTTCATCCAAGTGGCAGCCGAGCAGAGGGACAGGGCCATGTCCCACCTTTGTTGTACATTTACGTAAGACCTGAAAAATTCCAGCTGAAAGTGATTTTTGCTTCCCAATGGGAGGTTTGTGGAGTCTTAGAAAAGAGCAAAAGGAAGCAGATGGTTCACTTAACATAAAGCAAACAAATAGAAATCGGAATCCCAAAAGAGGCAAATGTCACTTGCAAAGAGCTCAATGCCTCTTACACTACAGAAGCTTTATTAATAATAGCTTTTTGTGTTTGGACATCTCTTTGTGATTGGTGTTTAATAGGGATCAGAATGACTTCTGTACTTCAGTACTTTATCCTTATTTATCTGTGTTCACAATGATCACTAAGATGACTGTAGTGTCCTTGGATATCCACACTCTAGTTTGCATTGCAGGCCTTGTTCACTTCCATCATTTCCCCACCCAGTGATTATTTTACTTCTAGGCTGGTCTTTGGTTTGTTTTTGTGGTTCCAAATGACATGCCTTAACCACTGAGGCAAAAAAAATGTTGTGCAGGCACCGTGGATTATTGTCAGGAGATCAAATTATGTACAAGTATGGGGAAACTTAGCTTCCTACCCGGAATGCTCTGGCCATATTGTCAAGGGGAAGAAAATAAGTGGTATGCATTGTAATTTTAAATCCTGCTGCCTTTCAAGTCAGTGGCAAAATTCCTGGTTTCAGCAGTGCTGGATAGGGTTCTGTCATTAGCAGATGCAGCTGGAGAGGATGGCGAGGATCACAGGGCAGCCCCCCTCCCTCCACACTCCAGACCAACCTACATTAAATTTGCCACATGCAATGGAAAGGAATAATGTGCAAGGCATGCAATTCCAAATAATTTCATGCCTTGGATTTTCAGTCAGGCCCCAAGGTGAACAGCTAATTTTTCACCTCAACACAGAGATCATTAAATTAGAAAATGCTGTATTTTTTCAGGCTCTTTATGCTGAGCATGTGTAGTTGAATTTCAAGCTGCTGATTTCAGAATGTACTTTAAGGCACCCTGAGCTGCAATAAGATCTTGAATGTGAGGTAAAATTTATGTCAATGTAAGTTTTGTGTTCTGGAGTTTGATAAAGCTGAAGGCTCAAAAATGGAATATTGTGTTGTTTCTTGGACAGGAACTTTAAAGCAATCTTATCCCCCTTCCTACCGTCAGTGAAATGAAAATGAACAGCATTGAGAACAGCTTTCTTCCAGGTGTCTTTAACATCCATTTTATGTCAAGGAGGCAGAAAAGGAAAGGCCAGTGGAAATGTAGATGTAAGAGTTCTCTATTCAGGTCTGAAGGTGGAGCTTTTAGAGTCAGAGCTTCTGTTCTTCCTGCTCCAGCCTCAAAAGCCAGGGATAGAGAGCTGTTTACTTATCCCTTCCTTTCATATGCCAAGAAGATATTAAATGTGAAACATTTTCTTGCCTGTCAGATGTTTCTATCATAGATATGAATGTCTTCCTTTTCCTGTGTTTAGCTAATGACTTCATTGCATACACCCTCCTGCCCACAGCACAGGCAGGGAATGATGTTTCTGGTGAGTAAATCCCTGTTATCACCCAGAATTTGGGCCAGTTTAATGAAATTTAATGCAAAGCCAGTGTGCATGAGCATAGCTTTATTTTTCAAGAGAGACAAATTCTGGTTTGGGTTATTGAATTAGTAAGATTTAGAAGATTTTAGAGAGCCATAAATTACTTCTGAATTCCAATCATCAGTTGCACAATGAGTTCAGAAATATTCCTCAATTAGAAAACGCAGCTCTGCCCACAGAAAATACATGTAGAAGTATATGCACAGACTGCTTATGTTTGGTAGCAGGAACATGTTTGTGATTCAACAACTGTCTTGATGTCCTAAATTTAGAAACATATTTTTCTAATAAAAAAATAGACCTATAATAAGCTGTGAGAGCAGGGGCTGAATGCAGTGCCTAAGAGCAGCACCAGCTGCTAAAGAGGCTAGGCACAGGACAAGGCAGCCAAGCCGGCTGTGGCCAGCAGCCCAGGCATTGTGCCAAATGAATTCTCCCCTGAAATGAGAATATTTGGGGAACAGATTTGCACTGCAGTACACATATTTCATGCTTATTACTCATGGTATTTCATATTAAGCTTCAGTTTTACTGTCTCCATTAATAAAGCAAATCAGAAAGTGCATCCGCCAAAGGCCAGTCAAAGTTCATTTCTTTGTTTCTTCCAATGACATACACTACTTTGGTTTGATGATTATGGAGTCAAAAGGCCATGCCCCAAACATCACTTATGATTTACTTAATCTTTTAAAATACAGAACTCTCACAGTAGTGAAGTTAAAGGATGTGTGCCAAGTTCTGTAAAAAAATTAGAGCAAGTCTTCTTCAGTAGCAAAATATTCTCTTTCTACTAAATAGTTGGAGACAGTGTGGAGGTCAGATTTGTTTAAGTTTTTTTTTAATATCATTTAATTTTTAAAGGTTTTTTAACTATCAAAGCTGGTTTTTATCTGAGACAGTGTTCGTAAAAAGACAATGCAGACATACCCTGCATTGAATTCATAGAAAGAATTTTGTTTTCCACAAACAAGCTGTTCAAGTTTTAATGCAGATTTGAAATAAAATAATTGGCATTCAAATGTATCAAACACAGGGTAAAATATCTTTAAAGTATCTAAACCTACCTTTGAGAAAAAGGAACCAAACATTAAATAAATGCAGAAAAGTAACTCTCTAACAGACAAGAAAACCGGGGTTTGTTTTCTTAGGGTTTTTTTTAGCAGGTCTATAGCTTCCACCATATTTTACCTGGTAGAAGCAAAAGGATGGAATCTCCAGCAGGCTTACTTTTTTGCCTTTTCAAAGTAGAACACACAGACATTTTTAATTAGTTGAAACTGGGGGAAGTTAATTCAGCATTGACCTCAAATGCTTCATATCCAGGCTGTCATCTGTTTCTAAATGCAGAAGAATTTAATTTGGGATCTAACATAAAGTGCTTTGGTCCATTCTTTCTGCCACACGCTCCAATATGTGTAATATTAAAAGAAAGTCTGGAGCAGAAGAGGAATAGGAAGAATCACTCAAAATCCAAATTGTACTCTATAATTTTCCATAGAACCTTTTTCAGTGGTTGCATCTCAATATCCCAGATCTGGCAGGAGTATGGAAAACTGTTTTGTGTTAACAAAATAGGCTGGCAGTGGTGGGAGTGATACCAGTTGTACCACACTAGATGAAGAGACCTATAGTGGGAGGTTTAATTTTGTTGACCATGATGATATTATAGTAATAAATCTGCAAAGCTGGCACAAGCATTGCTCCAGTACTCCCACACACATTTCCTTGTGCTCTTCCTAAACATTTGATTCATAAGTTTAAAGATTTTCTCTGTTGGTGCTCTGGTGCCCCAGTCCTTCTGCACTGAATGGAGTAATGCTGATCTATCCCAGCTGCAAATGTTGCCCAGCACAGCCACTGGAAAATGGCATTTTGGCAAGGGGGGAAAGAAACTCCTGCAGGAGCGCCTTACTGAGATAATTTCTTTAGCACAGTATACATAAGCATGAAAAGTACTGAGAAAAAAGCTTGATTGTGATCATAAAAGTGGAGCTGCCTGAGGCATAGCAAGGCTTGTTCTGAATGAGAGGAATACACTGCAAAGGAGGAATTTCTCTTGCTTTGCATATTTCTGGTTCAGCAGTAAGTACTGCTATGCCTTTGTCATCATGCATCAGTTTCAGTAATACAGTGATTCATTCAGCACCATTACCTGCAGGCAAAATCACTCTTGGGATGGCAAAAGAGGACATTGTTTTCTTGCAGACAGTTGTTTCTCTTCTGGCAGGAAAGTCAGATATTCAGACTCCTCCATTAGTACTGCCTGTCAATAAAAAAGCAGCAAAAATGATCAGTAGCTATGATCTTCTGCAAGGTGTTGGCCTCTGCAAACAGATTGGCTTTGAGGAGGTTTATGTAGCAAGATGAGAATAAACATGGCATAAACCTCTCCTTCATTTCCCCTGAAGTTTTACCTTTGTTTTCTTCAGATTTTTAGCTACTCTAATTCTAGCAGGGGCATCCTAGGCCCTGGAGTTCATTATGCAGAGCATCACTTTTGGGATCAGGCAGGTACCAAACAAAGTCTCTTAGGAAAAAGAGCTGGTTAAGCAAACCTGTGCCCATAGTCCTGTGTCCTGAGAGATCTTAGTCTGAGAGCTCTGTGGAAGTGACAGAGGGAAGGAAAGGATCCTTTCATATCCTCAGTGTCAGAGGCTGAAGGGGTTGGTTTAGTCTTCCAAGGGAACTTCCTTTAAAGGAAAATGGGGGCTGGGAGTGGGTGGGGAGGTACAAATAGAAAAGATGGAGATTCTCAAGGTTGACTGCTATGAAACAAAGCTTCAGTCAGTAACTTATCATAAGGTCCGAGGCAAGGACCTTGTTGTGCTGTTCTTTAGATCAGAATAAAAGTCTGCCTTTGTTTCCTGCCTATCCTGAGAGGAAGAAATTCTGTGTGAGACCTGGGCCCTAACAAGTCTCTTCCCTCTGCTGGCACAACAGGGAGGAGAACAGTTCCACCTGCCCTTTCTCCTGTTGTCTTTCCCTGCAAGGCAGAAAATGGGGGCTGAAGACTCTTCCGTTCTTCACATGACACCTTTGTCTGGATTTGTACTGCTTTCTCCATAGGAAATGTCATGTGTACTTTGTGAAATACACTGTCACCCACAGGAGTTTTGCCAAAACTCAGACATTGGCACAATTCCTATATTTTGCCAGGCCCAATCCTGCCTCTTACATGTCTGCAGCTGCTTGTAATGTGATGCCAGTCATTGCTGGACATGTGATTTAAATTTGCACTGAGGAAATCACTGCTGTGCACACACTGTGGTTCACTGTGCAGCCTCGCACTGTGCATCCGTCTTGGATATTGAGACAACTTTCAGTTAGTAGTGGTGGAATACCTAGATAACTAAATTATTTTATATAATAAAATTCTCTAGAAAAATAAAGAGCATGATCAGCATAACTTATGGAGTAGTTTATGAATGGTGATAACTGCAACCTAATAAAAAAACACCAGGAGCTATAGTGTTATTAACTCGCAAGGATGCTTTCTACCATTAGTCCACCTCAAATGGAATTGCTCCACTGAGTTATGCTTTTTAATATTCTTTTATTCCTGATGGAGAAAAAAATCCCCACAGCAGGGAGAACACATTCAAAAATCAACTATCTATAACCTCACTAAAGAACAGAAGGTTTATCTTAAGGGCCACATGAAAAGATAAATGCTATCCCTTTCCGTTTAGGCAGAGAAACACAGTCCTTTAGTAGAACATAGTTTCTCTTTCCCCAGGAACTGTGCATCACAGTTAACTAAACTGCAGGAGCAGTTCATCCACGTGTCCTTGCTCAACCAGCAGCATTGGTGACCCCTGAAAGCTCATGTTGCACTTTTGCTGCCACAGTGGAAAATTAACTGAAAAGCTGACAGACTATGAACAGTGAGCCCTATGTTTAGGTACTGCTCCAACAAAAGTGGTTCTCCCACAGCTCCTTGCAACAGTCATACAATACCTCTTCCCAAAGGATGTTTTCTGTACTGCAGGTGATGTGGCAGTAGTGAAAAAAAAGACTCAAATGGTGAGATGTGAAATCACCAACCTTTTACTTAAGGTTAACGTACCCATTCCAGTTTATAGATCATGTGTCATTCTATCAAAAATGTAGAAGTCTGGGGTTCATTTATCTTTCTTCTACACAATAGCACCTTTTTATTTTGATCTTCTTTTTCCATGTCAGTCTCATGGTTTCGTTTCTTGCTGAACACTGACTGATGTAATTTTTGATGCCTAGTGACAAAGCGGATGGTGACAGTTCATTTCAGTGTTAATAATCTGAAAGCAAAAGGAACCTACTGCCGTTCTAATCTGAAGCTGAAGCATGGCTTTCTTTTCTTGGCTCTATACGCTGTGTCAGGAAGACAGTTTGGAGATCCTTGAAGTTCTGGCAGCTGGTTTAACATTTTGATAGGCACTCTTTAAGTTTCCACATCACTATTGGCATTCCAGTCAGTTTAGATGCCTAGCTGGACTCCGTGTTACACTCAATTTAACTCAATTAGACTCTATCAATATTTCACCACCATCTAAAAAATTCTATTTATAGTTCTTTATCAGAAGTATGAAAAAAATTTTATACTGGACTTCAAAATCGTCATTAATACCTAGACTTCTGGCAGTGACATGTTCATTGCAGTTGCCTGTGCAGGCTAGTAGCACTTTTTCATGTAATCTCAGGTTTTCAGGCCAGAAAATTCTCCTCTGAGACTGATGTGCTCTCCACATAATGATGAGGTGATAGACTCACAGCTGAAGTATGAGTGTTCAGCTTGGCTGGAATAGCCAGCTCCAACTGAGCTACAAATTGAGTAGTATGTCACACAAGAATGGGCTTTCTCATTTTTTATACATATTTGATTTAAGTAAGTAGAATGAAGAAAATAATACAGAGAGCATGGCAGAGAAAAACATAGTCTAGATCTGATAACAGAGAGTGGAAAACAATTTAGCAGTCCCCCAGCTGCTCCTTACAAGAAGAGAAAGAGTGTGCAAACCCAAGAACAGCAATTATGTCCATCTTGATTTCACTACTAAGTCCACTCCTGAAATATCAAAACATTTCCCAGTCTAAGGAATATCTGGTATGAGTTCTGTGGCATTATTTGAACTTTACTTCATGTTTTATTTTAGCCAGTTTGCTCAAATTTGCATTAAGTACTCCTGGATAAAATCTCAGATGTCTTTCTGCTGGCTGTAAGTAGATCTCATCTATAAATCTAGTGCCTTTTCCTGCAATGCTGTTTTGGAGGACAACTAAACTTAAAGGGGAAGGAATCTGTCTCAAGGTGCAATTATTTTTTTAAATCTATCTGTACTGATGGTTTTGGACACCAGGTTATGCTCTATGTCAACAGATGCATCATTTTATGGAATACTGTGAATAGCCTGAGAGGTGGAGAAATACCCATGGAGAGATATTATGTGACAAATATAAATATAAATATAAATATAAATATAAGTCTTGAAAGGTGATTAGAGAACTATTCTCCTTAAATAAAATATTGCTGGGTTATATTTTAAGTATTCTTCTAAAGAGACTATAAGATTCTAGCACCCATTTTTCAGGTTTCAGCTACAGGTCTTGTACAGCAAGTTGAAATTTCAAGTGGATGTTAATTTTTTGTTAATGATCTCACAAAATAAGGACTGGAAATTTCATAGAACTTTATTCAAAATAGTTTTGAGGTAAGAAGGCATGATGCTACATGGCAAACAGGTCACACAGGTTAGCATTACTATGTGCAAATCCAGAGGCTGTGGCAAATGCTTTGCTTTTCATATTGTGAATACTTAAACTCTGCTGATTTGACTGAAAATTTGGCTTTTGTTCATTCCATTGTAAGAGAAATAAGGCTTTCTGGGGAAGGCAGTATCTTTTCTTAGACCAGCTTTTGAGCACAGAAGTTCTCCTGGTCTTGCCTTACATTGCCTCCATGCTGAGCTTACAGCTGAAAGAGCACATCCTACAATATTAAAAGAAATCCTTTTACAGGACTATAAATATTCAGTACTCTAGATATGATGATCAGCCAATGCAAAGGACTACTGTGTAGCTTCATTTGGATTTCAAACTTAGGAAATTATGTAGAGCTATGAAACTATGAATAATGTAGCTAATTTTCTTTTTGTTTGAGCCTCACTAGTCTTGAACAGGCTTTATTTTGTGTAGTTTGTTTAGTAGTAATCCCAACAAAATCCTTAGCAACTGGAGAGGGGAGAAAGAATGTGCAATGGAAACCAAAAGTGAAGTGAAAGCTCACATCCATCATTTGCAGAAATACCATTTCCACTGTTGCTAAGCACACTGAGTCAACAGCATTACTGCAGAATTAAGAGAAAATTTAGCCTACTGTGACATGCCAAAGTAGTGTTTAGCTGTCCGGGCTTCCAGGATATTGGCCATAAAATTAAAAGCTGGGTTAAAAACTAGAGAGTTACTTAAAAGTAATTAAAGCTAATAAAAGATCCAGTGTTCTGTCAGAACAATGTGTGTCATCCAAGCAGTTGGTAGAATCATCACTCATTAAGATTACCTGACATTTCCCATTACAATACCAGGTGTGCTGTTCGATGGTACCTTCATGACCTTCAGCCCACAGGGATTACATTTACTGTTCTCTATGTCTTCCATCTGTTGGAACTCTTTCAGAGATAATTACAGCCATTTTCAAGAATGAGCAAAATTTTATCCTGTAAGGGTAGTTTGATCCTTAAGTATATTTACCCTTCCTTAAAAAAAATATAAAGCTCTGTGTTTGCTCTTGACAATATAGTGGTGTCATTTATACCAAGGGTGTGACACTGGGTGCACCTGCTTATACAATCAAAGTATTTTAGTTGCTAAATTCTGATCTCAGTGTAGAAAAGAGGGGAAAAGTGTTGGGGCTGGAGCCTGGTGAGGGTTGACAGGAGCAGTGAAAACAAGGGACAAAGGGAAAGTGACATTATGAGATGGGGTTGAATGAGAAACATGAGTGAGCTGAGGCCGGCAAGGTGATGGAAACTCTCCAGGTGGATGAAAAAACTAGTGGTGAAAGAGGATCAGACATTCCTGATCCTCAAATAATGTGAGTTATTGTAACCATGAGCTGCTCTGGCTAATTATGGAACCTGGCTTTTCTCCGTGTGGGACAAGATTTTTGGCCTTAGAAAATACTGATGGGAGTCTGAGCACAGAGAGAAAATCTCAAATGGAACCATCGGTGTGTGTAACACTGGTTAAATACAAACAAGGAAACAAAAGGCCTTGAGTTGTTGAAGCTGCTCAGGTATCTGGCATCAAGAGACTTGTTTGGAAAGGAGAGATTAGGATTTACTAGGCAAGAAGATTGAGATGAAGGGCAGAAGATGAGATTGGAGAAGCAAAGAGGATGGGGTGAAGTCTCAGGGATTTTACAAAGACAGAGCACAAGGTGTACACAACTGGTCCTGGCAACAGCAGGTTGGTGTCTAAGAAGGGGCCAGATTCTGGACCCTTCAGTGGGAGCCAGGTTTCGTGTGGCTTATCTTCCTTTAAATAACTTGCTCCATGCAGATGATGACCGCTACTTACCCTGGCAGCTGCTTCTCTATGCAAAAACTGAGATGGGCAGAGAATTACCAGACCCACAATTCTCTGTGAATATAGCAGAGTGTCTTGTGATATAATTTCTGAGTTTGTTCCCAGTTAAAGACTTCAGAGTTTTTAAAAATTAGTTTACACAAAGAAAAGCTCATTATGTTGTTGTGGTTGCAGAGCTCAAGTACTTTACATATTAGGTAACTCTAGCTTAAGGTTGCCTTTCTTGGCAGAATCTCACCATCTGAAAAGCACTGATAAACGTCCTATCCATCAGGAGTATTGTAAGGATTAATTGGGTATGCTTTGAAAAGTGTTACGTGGTTTTATCATGTTTCTATTTATTTTATTTTTGACTCAAAAATTGTGGAATTAAATTAGTAGCATTCAAATAGAAAAATATATGAAACATTATCTCTTTCTTCTAAAGCCATGTTACAAGCTACTGAGACCTAACAAAAATTTTAAAGCCTGCTTTGTTTTTTCAAGTGAATGATTTTTTTTATCCTATGCTGAAAAAGTGGAAGACCATATGCAAATAGGCTTGCCTATTTGTTTGAAGACTTATCTGCATTTGAGTTTTCCTAACCTCAAAGTGGTATTCTAAAAGAAGTGTTTATTGACAAGAACAACAATCAATCCACATTTTTCAGTTTATCTTATTAAAAACAGCAGTATCAAGAAATATGAGGCAAAAATGTGTTTGCCTTTCTGTCTCTTTTCTAATTCATGGAGAAAAAATCACGCTGACATGGGGCAGTTAAAAGCTGTTATTCTCTGAGTCGTAGATTTGTCAGTCTGGGAAGTACTGCATTATTGAAAGCAGTGGCTCTGTGAGTGTCACCATCTCTGAATTTTTGGAACATTATAATTTATACTCTTTTTGCAAAAGTTTTGTTAGCTCTGTGGTGAGCTAGCACTGGCCATGTGAGTTGATCTGCACACACACTCCCTGTCAGGATTTAGATTTACATGTTAGCAATGCCCGTTGCTGACAGGGAAGCCAAGGCAATAGTACTGCTCTCTCTTAATTGGACTGCACAGTCTTTCTGACACTTATGTATATAAGGGATCAAAACTCTATGTAGCACAGATTTGCCAGGGCTTTCTATTTCAACAAACTTTTGCTTGTGTTATTTTGGAGGTGGTAAAGGAGATGGGGAACAGAAGGGATCAGTGACACTGCTAAAGATGCTTCCATGAAGACTCTTTGAAAAGAGCTGTGTGTGCTGTGTCTCTGCTGGCAGGAGAACAAGAGGCTGGGAACTGCCAGTGAGCCTTGCTCTTTGTCCTAACAATCTGCACCAACATCATGTTGCTGTGGATGGTTATTCCTCTGTAAACTATTCATTTGCAGCTCAGAGCATCAGTCAGAGCAGAGAAGGGTTTCTTCAATATACAGGTTATGCAACAGCTCATGGAAAATTTTCTTAGGATGTACTGTCCTTAGAGGGTTACTAAATTGCTTCCCTGATTAAAAATAAAATCAAATAAGTTTCTTTCTATCTGCTTTTTTGTGGAAAAAAAGAGTGTTCTCCCAGTGCAGACCTTGACATAAAACTGTGACATAAATATCTCTGGTGTATATCAAGTTGAGGATCACAGTAAAGACCTCATACTTCCTATTTTCAACCCAACACGTAAGTTTTTATTTTAGCATGCTTTTATACCTAAGAAGTATTTTCCATATTCTGATTTCAATCATTTTGCAGATAATGTGCTCAAGACTTAAATTGCTTCTCCTCCAAAATAAATTCCAAAGAGAAATACTGTTAGAGGGATGATTTATTTCATTTGGCATATACTAAATTAAGGTAGTATGAGTCAAATTCTAGATGAACAAATGTTTTATCTGTACCTTGGTCATACTTCTTATTAAAGGTAAATTATAAATAGTTTTAAAATGATTAGTTAATACTTCAAAAGTTTAGTATATTGTTATGATGACAACAGTGTATGTTCCAGGTAGTTAGGTCAAACTTGTCACTAAATGGTTAGTTAATTGCTAATGATTGTCTTGAAATTAAAGTATTTTTAATGAAATTTTAAATAAATAAGCCTGTTCAGTGTAAGCACTATATAGGGAGAAACAGGAGATGCTGAATAACTAGCACAGAATATTTCAAAGATCTCAGTTCTCAGTGGAGCAACAATACATTTAATTTCTATATTACTTTCAAATCAAAGGCATTTCAGGTGAAAAGAATGAAGAGAATGAAACTATGGAGAATGAATCTCATGTATACCAAAATAAATATGATATTCATATTCTCTGTCCCCAAGAAAAAGACAGGGTGGCTTCTTTATCCTTGGTATGGCTGCAAGGAAAAATGGCACAACTTTGCCTTTTGAAGTTCAAAACATTTCCAAAAAAAAAGCTTAAATACCAGGGGAATGTATGAGAGGCAACACCTAACCCCCTGGGACCAGGCTAATGGTTCATAATCCTACCAGTAGAGCTGATTCCTGAGCCTACTCAGGAAAAGCTTGACAAAAATTCTGCCCTATTTCTGCAGGTAGTTATCATGAAAACTGAGGTAAACACTTAATTAAGGATCAGATTTAAAGTCTGAAATGTGTGGCAACTTACTAATCATTTAGGGACAGGTGATCGGTGTGCTCTTTAAAGAGATGTGTAATATTTTGAGGCAGCTTCCTTTTGCATTGTGGCCAAGAGATTAGAGTTCATGTGCAGAACACTAGTCCTGGTCTCAGCATCATCCTCAACTCCTTTAGCCTCCTTGAGAATGCCTTCTCCACTGGAGGAGTGCCCAGACTCCACCCCAAGCCCCATCCCGTGGCACATCACCGTGTTTTGTAGGGCTATGATTAGTTCTCTATGAAGATCCTCCTTCAGTAGCAGAGCTCCAACTTTGGCTTTCTCAATGCCACCTGTGGATTTTGTATTAGGGAGTAGCTGGAAGGCAGCCTCCTTCCAGGGCAGCACTTGTGAGAGGGAACTGAGTCCCGCTCCCTTTTCTCTGTGTGCTGTCTCTGTGAATTGTGCATTCCTTCCCGCACGGTGGCACAGCCTCAGCGACGACTCCCACCACAGCTTTGCTTGGAGCCTGGTTGCTAGGAGATGGCAGCTCTGAGTTCAGGTCCCCTCCTCACCAGAGCCAGCAGAGATCCTGCATCCCAGCGTTTCCACCTCTTCACCACGTACTGCGACAAGTAGCCAGAGCTGTGGTCTCCCACTTCTTGGCCGTGTGCTCGGGAACACGTGGGCTGGTGTGCACCAAGGTGCACCAAGAGCCCTTGCTGCATCCTCCAGCCAAGCTCTGCCTTCTGGGCTTTGCCAGGAGCTCAGTGCATCTGCTCTGCAAGAGACTTCCAGTTTTAGGGCTGCAGTGCCCTGACTGTAGGGGCTCTGGAGGACATCTAAATTCAGGGACAGAAATCTGTGGGTTCCGGACAGCGAGGATAAGGAGACCAATCCTGAGGCACTCTGCTCAGCTACAATAGGAGTTAGTCCTGTTTGCACTGTGCCCCTTGAACACAGTTTAGTCCTTGATAGTCTTGGAGAAGTTCTGCTGTTGAGTTCTGTGAAAAAAAATGAGGCTCTGAGTGAGTCTATGGCAGGAAGTATCATTTAGTTTTAGACATAAGGAGGCAGAACATCTGAGTCTTGAGAGTGTTAAAATTTTGGACGATGAGTTAAACTATGTTGCCAAGATGGAACTTTAATGTGAATTATGAGATTACTTTACTATGAATATTCTCTGAGAAAATAATATATTTTCTCTCATAAGAGACATCAATGACCTTTGGAGATAAAAGGTAAATGATATTAAATTTGAATTCCTGGCAAAAATGTGTTGCAATTCTGGCCATTTGTTTAAGATTATTATTACTTAAGAAAATGCTTAGGAGACCACTTTGGCCAACTCTCTAAAAAATGTAAAGTTTTGGCTTAGCTCATACTACTGCCGAAGAGGCCCCGTTCTTTTTGGTTATGGGATTGTCTGATGGTTCAGTGTTCCATATTAAATATTAAAGTTTCTGTTAATAATATGTATCCCTTTTCCTTAATTATCTCAGTTGTACTTCAGGTGAAAGTTTCTTTCACCAATAAATACCTGCAAGACAGGGATGTCTTCATTTAAGAAAAGTCAATAGTGTCTTTTTGAGAAGTGGAACCAAAAACTGCATACAGGATTCACAACCCTTTTTACTTCAACACAGAGACTGGACACTGCTTGAACTATTTGATCTAAGTAAAAATTGTAAAAAAGGTTTCAGATATTTATATAGAATTCTTAATAAATTTGGTATATTTACCAACCATAAAAGGCTTGTGCAGAGAGAGATGCAGAAAATAGACAAAAATAGACAAAGGGGTGGTAATTTCAGCAGATTTTTTTTTCAGTTAACTCCTCTGAAAAGATCCTTTAAAAACAAAACTTCCATAGATCCATTTTATTTGAAAACGCTGAAATATGTTTTCATCAGATGAAAGTGTAAAATCAAACCCATATAAAAAGTCAAGAAACAAAGAAAATGTTGAAATACATATAGACTAAATCAGATTTTGTGTCACTGAGGTCGCTGTGGCAGGATGAGCAGTCACACACTAATGGATCCCTACTTTATAGGCTTTGTGTGGAAGGACACTCACCCAGACTTCTCCAAATATAGAAATGCAGTTTTATTTTATTCCTCTATTCCTTCTGTCATTTCTGTGTCTAATACATCAAAATAAGTAGATGGTGCTTTCTGTATTGGTTTATCTTACCAAGAAATACAGGATTTTATGACTTGTAAGAGTCACTCCAGTACTCAGGAAATGACTATTTCCTATCCTTTCCCTCTATTTCTGGACAGAGTTGGGATTTGAAGAAGACTTCAAATTTGTAGTGAGCTCTTCAGGGTGAGAGGGTACATGTTCTCCTTTGAGAAACAGTACGGTTGGTTTGTGGAACACAAATGAATATTCTCAGATTTTTAGGAAACTTGTATTCTTGCTTATTTCCTTAATTTCTTTTATGCTGATATTTGGTCAATCAGAAACATATCTGTGCTTGTTTAACATTGTGAAAGCAATAGATGTAGAATCTTAACAATGGAAAAGACTTTCACACACAAGGTGAAATGGCGCCGTAATTCCAAGCCTTTTCTTGTTTTTTTGCAGGATGAGGCTGCTCCAGCTGACAAGCAGTGCAAACAGGAGGCAGCCCAGGTCACTTACTCAACATCAGCTGTTTCCAGCACGCAGGAGGTGTTGTACATCAACGGCAACGGGACCTACAGTTACCATAGTTACAGAGGGCTCGGAGGTGGGCTGCTAAATCTCAATGATGCTTCTAGCAGTGGTGAGTTTCCTTACAAATTGTGCCTGTGTGTATGTATGCTGATGTGTGTTTCCCCCTGCCGCACAGAAAGCTAGTCCATGGGGCTCAATATCCATAGGCTATTATCACATAATGAGCAGGAGCACAATCCTGCAAACACCTACAGCTGAGCAAAATACCTACACCCCTGCACGACAGTCTCTTTCCAGTTTCAAGGGACTAATACACAATAGGGCAAGACTGAACCATAAGCCTCTAACAAGGCAGAGTAAAAGAAAAAACAGGTTAGATCTTCAGTCGGTTTGCATAACTTTATAGGACCTTGTCAATACTGTCCTCTCCTTCCCTGATCACAAAATGAGACCATTAGTATATTTTTTGGCTCAAGTTTCAAAACACTCAACTCCATGTTGTGTAACACAAATGAATTGACATAGATTTGCTACATGATCTCACCAGCTACTTTAATTTGCTGTAGATAAGGATCTGGCAGTGTTAAATGAGAAATCAGTATATTCATTTATACCCTACACTACAAATGATAAGATAAATATGTGTCACCATGAGATCGTGTATCCCTCTGAAAAAAACAAGTGGTGTCATTTATTTAGACAACACTCCTTTCTTCTTACATTGGCATGCTTTTGTAACCAAAAAAGTAAGCAAATTGTACTATTTGTTTGAAATTATCCCTCATATTGATTTTGTACAAATGCAGAGAAATACCCTTCTGATAAAAAGGGTATTGTCTCTCTGTCAGAGAAATGCGATTACTCTGGAAGCCTGAGGTTTTATTGACTCCCAGGACTATATTTAAAGAAATGTCTCTGAGGATGGAGAAATCCCTGAGGTTTTGCCCTGGCTGATCCCTCTCTGGCTGACGAGAGTGCCAGTTCAGGTGGAGGGGCTGACTTGGGCTGGATGATAATTGCTCAGCTACAGCCTCTACATTCGGCATGCTCAGCAATTTTCAAAATGCTCTCAGCGCTGCAGCCTGCAAGGAGTTCTTGGAATGTGGTGTGCTGGGGACCTTCAGTCACATCCTCGACCCCTGCCTGCAAACTTCTCAAAGGTCTGTGGATGATTAGTGCTAAGTTTTAAAAAAGTTTTTAAAGAGATAATATTTTAGGTGTCAAGAGTCTTTGACACAGAGTAAATGATGATTACAGTTATTTCCATACACATTAAGAGGACATCTGAGGCACTGAATGTGGTCTCTGATCAAATATTTTCATAATAGTAAGACAAGCTGTGGAAATCTGGATATTTTTTTTGTGAAAATGCACGAGAACTTTAAAATTGTCTTTTACATTATGTCCAGAGATGATCTAAACCAGTTCCCACTGAAAACAGTTGGTATTTGCCCTTTTACCCAACTAAGAGTAGGCTTAAGCTCCCCATATGTTATTTGTCAGCAAAAGCCATCAATATTGTCCTGGTTTATATAATCTTAAACTGTGAGGAATCACAACTGTTTTGTGTACTTGTTTTTCCCTTCAAGCCTCTTGTAATAGGATACATTTTCATAACTCCCATTTTGCAGTGAATTGTGGGGTTTAGGCAAAAGTATTCTATGTCGCTTCAGCATGCAGTTTTAAAAAATGATGTATGAATTAAATGCCATCAATTTGTCTTCCTTTCTAATCAGAAGGCACATCTTCTTTGTGCCTTTAACATAGAGGACTCCAGTGCTTTTTTCACAATTAAAGCTCAAGACAGGTTTGTATACAGACATATGCTCAAACATTTCTTCTTCCTTGCCTTTCCCTACTTGCACTGGACAAATTTGTCTGTGTGTCCTTTTACTTTGAAAGGCCAGTAAGCCATTGCACTTCTGCCGTATGGTTGTGCACAGCTGGAAGGTTGTGCAAATGTGTCTGTCTTCTCCGCAGGGATCCCACACAAGCCAAAGTACATAAGCTCTGGGAACCAAAAATCCTTGTGTGCCAGGACTTGGAAACCAGTTGTTGATGCTGACAGTCTAGTTAGGTTGGTGATTTGTGATCCACTTGCCATTTCAGGAAGATCATCAGGAAAGTTGCGGAAAGGCAATTCCATCCATTCCTTAGTCTCACTGACACAAAACCAACCAGGAGCCAACCTAATTATCTCCTGGATATTAAGGGTAAATTGCTCTGGTGGCTGGTTTCCCTACAGGAGAAGTCGGAGGACTTGGAGGCCAGTGAGATCTGTCAGTCCCCTGTGATGTGTTCATTGGTAGACAAGAGGAGTGGCCTGGAGTTGCAGCTGCCAGGGGTAACCATTGCCCTCATGACAGACCTCCTAGGACCCTTGTTTGCAGTCATTACACTGCTTCAAGGACTCTTTTTCCAAACATATGCAAGGCTGTTAAAATGGTTAATGAGATACTTCTCTGGAGAACAGGATATTAACTTGTGAATTGTTTTCAGGAGCTAAGAACTAATTTAAAAATGCAATTCCTTTTCAATATAGTAACCTATCAAATGTTCTAGTCGTATTTACAGATGTTCTCCTGGTGTAAAAACAAATATGCACCTCAGTCAGAATGTGTATATAAACAAATATGATCTGGGGTTTTTTTGTATCTGCTTAAACAGAAAAAAAGGAACTTGCAATAGCTGCAACAGCTATCTAACACTCACTGCTTGATTGCCTGTTTCTGGACCTTCCCCCACAGTAATATAATAATTAATGTCCAATTAACTCTCTGTCTAGTAGTCTAGCTGATGTATGTATTTTGTATTCTGTGACTCATTTAATTTGGCTATTTCCTCCATATAAAGTTCATCCCTACTCCGACCTTACAGACTTCTCTATCTGTTCGCCCAACTGTGTGGTGGCTCTGGCTCAGGGACCTCTCTGTGCCTGCTGTTGCAGTGCTTCCCTCCACATGGGGAGGTCTGTCCTTCCACATGGCTAATTACAGAGCCATAATTAGCTCCTCACACAACTGCATGGGGCAAGCCCTCATGAAGCTGCTCAATATGAGCAAACAGAATGTAGCAGCTTGTGCAATGACCCTTCCTTTATTATGGGCTGGCAAAAAAGCACAGAAGGAAAAGGCTTGGTCTTACAGCACCAAGATGTCCTTTTAAACTTTTTGGGCCAATCCAGCTTGGCTGGAAACATTCACCAAACAATCTGTGGGTTGACAGAGTCTCTGTCAGCCTGTACATGGGCTGGGTAGAAGCCTTTGGTCATGTTGTGTTTGATTTGTTTCGATGGTAAAGGAGAGCTGCTCTGAGAAGGGTGGATTTCCACAGCTCTCTTTTTTTAAGGCTGATGCAGTTCCTGTTACAGAACTGAATGGAGAACCTCCAAGGTGCAATAGCTCAGTGGATGTTAACAAATTCATCTGCCAGCTCTTAGCCAGCCACAAAGGCTTCAGTTGTCCCCCCTCTATCGTTCCTGGACTGAGCTCGGAAAAATGTCCAGCTTGAGGGCAGGAGGGTGAGGACAAGAGATAATGTTGGGACAAAATCTCTTGATACCACCACGAGCTGTTGAAGTCTCTGCATGTAGCCTGAGCATCTCTTGAGGCAGTGGGATTGGCTTGTCTTCCCATGTATTTCAGTCCAGTAGGCTGCTGTCTGCCCTCTCCTGATGACTGTCAGCACCCTCTGAAGTCATGTTGGGCTCCTTGGAGTCATGGTCTTCACAGCTGCTGCATTTCCTGAAGTCCATTTTCACTAAGAGTAGTGGAATGTATTTCTGCTGCCGTAGCTGGGTTGCCTAGAGGTGATTTGGAACTGTTGCTTTTGCATCATTGTCTGGCTTTCTAGCCAGAAATGTCAGTCAGTTCCTTTTGTGTATATAAAAAGAGGGTGTTTCAGACTCTGTGTTGTGATGACCATGCAGGACATGCCCTTATGTCATACTAAGACAAAGTGTTGTGTCTCCATCTCTCTCCACAGATCTGCAGCCTACCTCCACCACAGCCACAACTCAGCACTGCATCCCAGGCACCACGAACGTCCAGTCCCCTTCCAGCTCAGGTGAGTTCTTCGGCTGAATCCCATTATATTCATACCATGGCAAATCCTGGCCCTGGATTTCTTAAACATGTGCCATTTAGCCTTCCTGGTCCTGGTCCTTCTGCATCTTGATGCATCCTCCAGATGGTGCAGCCCTGCTGAAGGCAACAGAGCAGCTGGGGGAATCTCCCAGAGCAGGTGCTGCTGACTTCCGAGGATCAGCATGACCTGTGGCAGGGAGAGCAGTACTGAGCACTCTTGTTCACATGTTCATGAGACAGCAGGGAAGGTGCCTCCTTCCCACATCCAAAAATTTGGTCAAGTTGTAACCTTCTGTAAAATCTTGGCACTTGCATGATTGATAGTGGTGATAAACTTGGTGATGTTCTTGGTGGCAAACTAGGTGAAAAAAAACCCAACAGATGAGAATATCCAATATGTAGCTTGTTTTTAAAGTGCTGAGTGGGTTACTCACAAGTTGACTAGCCAGGATGTAGGAGTTGAATGGGGGTTTTGCTGTGGCTCCTCTCTCCAGGTCTTCTTTATACCTCTATTCTTGCACAGTCTTTTGTGTTCTCGGTGCTACCCTGATAACATCAAAGTGGAGAAAGGGGAAAGGTAACACAGTTTGTCTCTAACAGAGAGCCTGGAGCGTGAAGAAACAGATCAAGAGTGATAGAGTTAGGAACCTGGGACAGTATGTTTAATCTCATTTAAAAACCCCAAAGATGGTGTTGGGAGAAGTTAAATGGTTTGACCTATATTTTGGCAAAGGGGAATTTCTTGTTGGAAAATTCTGACTGAATTTTCTGTTAAGACCTTCCCCACATTCTTCCTCCTCCTTCCTCATCTTCTTCAAATTGTCAGATACGTGGCACAGGCAAGTACTACTCCATTCCAGCCACAGGGATGGAAATGGAATGTCTGTGGATGTACTGGGCAGTATCCCTGAGACTTCCCTGCCTCTGTGCAAAGCTGAGGTGACAACTGTTAAGGCAACACAGTACACACCTCATAATTAACCTCCTGTGGTGGATTGGAAGGATCGCACATAATCATTTAATCACAGGCCACTGTGTTTCCTGATCACTGAAAATGAATGATGGCTGTAGGCATTTCTGTGGTTTTTGTATCACTTTCCTCAGGCAAGACAGCATTATTTGCCTGCTGTTTAAAGTAGCAGAAGATGTGTCTTCTAGGGGGAGAGGTGTAGAAGGAGAAAGAAGCTTAAAAGGTCCAATTTATCAGTCCCTGTTTTCTTGATTTCTCGTGGCACTTCAAACAATACTTTTAGGCACATCTGCTCTATGTTTGAAGGCAGGAGGAAAAGAAACATTGACAGATACATAATATCACAATAAAGCATTCTTATTACAATAAATACATCGGATTTGAAATAAAAAGTAGCATGCTTGGATAGGTTTTCTTCTATTTAGTTTTATTGGAGTATATAAGGATGTAGTCCAGCCTCTTCTCTAAAGCCACTCATGGTGAAAAAAATGGGAGAAGAGAATAGGTGCAATAGAAAACATACACACAAGAGATTTCAAAGCATGCGAAAATGTATTTTTCTCTAAATAAACGTCACTGCTTTTTGCATTATCACTGACGAAAAATGTTGTTTAACTACTAATGAACATGTAGATGCTTAAGCACATAAAGGTTTTTAAAATTATTTTTATTAGACACTATTATCTACAATAGTGATAACCATTTTGAGAGTCACTGACACATTTATTATTCTTTCAGTAGTTGTTAATTATAAGATTGGTAGCTACCCAGTGACAACATACAATTCTTAAGGGAATTTTTCTGAGACAGTTGATAGTGTCTAAACAATCAGTATCAGCACATCTACATCTGACCCATATTTTGGAATTTGAAATAAATCATGTTGGTAATGAGTAGTGCATGAGGCAATAACTAGTTCCATTAAAGTCTTGTAATTTACAGAAAAAGCCATTTGTTCCACAGTGTGTTTAGTGGCAGACATTTCTAGCAGCTAATTTGATAAATGTTTGTCTAGCACATGAAGAGTGGGTTTTTAGAGTTTTCATATTGAGCCTGATGTGGTTCTAACAAGAACAATTGCACCTCATAGGGAGAATTAGGTCAATGTAAGTAGACAGAGATAGTAATATACAATTTATATACACAAAAAATATTCTCATGTTAAAGTGTCAATCAGGTGGCCTAAACAAGAGGCAGAGGAACAATAGTCTTCTGAAATAATATAAAAGAAAGGGTCTGTCTCAACAATTTGTTTAATCCACTGCTTGTGAGAATGTTGTACTGTTATAAAAACATGGAAGGTGACAATTTCTTGTTGTGGCAATATGCACTGAGAGAAAGAAAAAAATGGAAATAAGTCTCCTGTCTTAATCTCTGTGATATGTGCTTAATTTTTGCTGCTCAATAGACATTGTGGAACCTGATAATGTTTGCAATCAAGATTTTTAATAGTCGTGAAGTACTCCAGAATAGGAAGCAGTATGCTAAAATATGCAGTAACATCTTGGAGGAACCTGACAATGCAAAGTACATTGCAAAAATATTCAGTTTTCCCTCTTTGCAAGTACACACATTCTTGTTCCTGTGAGGACTGGCAGCCTAATAAATAATGTTAAATACACTAAAGAAATAGTAAAGATAGTTCTTAAAAGACATGATGGTGAAGCTGCTGAGCTTTTTCCAGATTTAGTAACCTGTAGTGATGGTTTCTGGAGATAGATGTAGATGAAGTGTCCTTAACCAGCTATTTTAAGCCTTCAGAATAGCTGGGATTTATTTTTCTGATTAAAGAGATGTGGTAGGTATGAGTAAGGTTAGGTTTCCATGTTTCAATAGCTGATTTGCATAAAATTACACAGGAAAAATCTACAGTACCAGAAAGCATTTATAGGTTGCACTTATTCCTTAGTTTTTAAATGACCAGGTATGACTGATGAAGTTGCAAATAAGTTACAGTATTTCAGTATTTAGCAGCCTCACCAACCTTTGAGAATCTCTGTTACTGCCAGTGAGTGTCTATCATGGCCATTAAAGGCTGAGACCAATATAACACATTCTGGGACTAATCTCTGAGTGAGGTGTTCTCCCAGATATAAAGCTTGGGCTGTCATAGGTAAGCTTTAGAGGTGAGATGTAGGGGTCACATAACATAATTAAAAGAGCTAAAATCCTTATCTCCACATGAAGTATGGCTTTTTTCTTTTTCTTCTTTTTTTTTTTTTTTTTTTTTTTTTTTTTTTTTTTTTTTTTTTTTTTAAATCTGTTCATTTCTCTGACAGCTTCCCTTCCAGAAAAGGCCTTGGTGTTCTCACTGTCCCAAAATTATACCTATGAAACTTTTCTCTCTGTGTATATTCCTTTGGGTTTTTTTCTCAGGTGGGTTTTCTTTGAGGAGGAAGGAGGACAGCACTGTGAGTTGTTAAGAACAAGGCAGGAGTTGGGGAGTGAAGTAAAATCCCATTATCCTAGTAAATGGAAATTTTAAAAAAATAAACCCACCAAGGAGTTTGAAGAAACTGGGTATGTTAAAATTTGAGATATCTTATTTTCTTTGTATACGAGAGCTCTGACACAACAGAAATCTCCCAGGCCAAGAGGATTTTTGTGTTGTGACTGTCCCTTTTGTATGCAGACTGCCATCCAGCTTTTTCCAGTATCTTCAGGATGCAAAGATAAATATTTTGAAGAATTAAGAACTTTCTTTGTGAAAGTTAATCCAGACACCTAGGAAGACAGAGCCAGGCAGATCTTCATACTATGTAAATAACTGTGACCCTATAAAGCTGTGAGGATTTACACTGATTTGTGCATGATGGATATCTGGTCTTCTAGTTTTACTTTCAGAGTAGTGCACTATCAGTTTGTTTAAGGGAAACCTGAGAGGTATGGCCAAGCACATTTCCGTGTATATTTTATTTATGAGTGACATAAACTGATATCCTATTCTGTCACTTAAAATCTGGATTACCAATGAGAAAGGCCCTTCAGTTACATTTCATAAAATGATATGCTCTGCTGCAGAGGCTCTGTTCTGCCAGATATTGAGTGTGTGTGTGTGTGAGTGTTTTTGGCAGTGACATGAATGAAAGTCTAGGAAAGAACATAAAAGTTAAAGTAGGTTCATATGGAGCACAATGCCCTCAATATGTCAGTGGCAGCTCTTTCACTACTGCCTCAATAAATATAGAAGTCTTTAATGACTTCTTACAATCATTCAACCCAACTGGCATTATGATTGGTATACCATTCTTCCCTGGGTTGAGATTTTATGTAAAAATATCCTCTGAGCTTCTTCAGTCATCATTTTCCTGCAGCGTGAGGTCACTCTGAAACAAATTCACTGAGCTAATTGTGCTTAATTTATCCTTTGTACACTGGAAGTCCTTTAAAAGTCAGTTCATTTATACCAGTGTAAAACCAGATAATACAAGCTGTAAGGCTAAGTGCTGCTCATTCTAGTTGTGTAGTAGGAAATCAGATCTAATAGGAGCCTGTTTGAGTAGTTTCTTTTCATAGTCCCAGCTCTGCTTTTCTTCCCTCAAAGGGAGCTTTTTTGTTAACTTCAGTTTTTGTGGGGACATGGCAATCTCTGCATTTTTTTGTGGTCTCAAATGTACCTCTGCACAGACATATAAGAAAGAAAATGAAATAAGGTTTATGACCAGATCTTCAGCTTCTGGAAATCAGGCATCCCCTTCCATTAGTGATTACAATTGCAAATCTGTGGTTTTGAATCTTATAAATTTTGTTGGATTATTTAGGAAAACCTCCAGAGTATGAATTAGTTTCCTATGTGTTCTACAGTTGAATATGCTAAATTTTAAAATTATTCCAGTCTTTGTTGGAAAACCTTGGCATTGACATATATTGTCCTGATCAAATTGAAGAGTGACATTTTTCTTGCAGGAAAGCAAGATACATTGCTTTAGATGACTTGATCCCAATTTCCAGGGGAGTATTAAGTTTAGGGTTAGGCTAGTCTCCTCTTCTGCCTGTCAGAAGTATAGATTTGCTACACTGCCAAAATGAGAGAGCAGTATTTCCCAGATTTGCACAAAATATACTGATTAATAGATATAGTTGCCGTCTATATCCTTCTATATATGTTCAAAAAAGTCCTCAGTCCAATACTACCTGTTCAAATTTACGCTCCAGGAAGAAAAAAATGGGTTAAGTGAAAATGACAAACACTTCATTAAAGCACCATGTGTCTTAGCTGGTTAATAACTGATCAAACAGCCAGGGAAATTCCACACAAAGCCAAAGTTCATGATGGCAGATGTTTTGCCAGTCACAGTAGCCTACAGACTGCTCTTAGGAATGCTGTCTTCTATGTGAAGTATTCATGGTCTTGAGAATATTTTTGAAGAAAAGTGCTAAGCGTATTGCTGTGAGCTGCCAATACAACAGCATGGTGATTGCTGCAGAATCTCTTGTCAGTGTTCTGGCCTTACAAGATCCTTGCAATGTGTTGCCAGCTGTATGCAGCCCTCACAGATGATAGTGTGCTCCTCACTGTGGGAGCCAGATTGTCACCAGCCTAATCTCATTCATGAGCAGCTATTTATGTAAGTGATCAGACAGCATCAGGCAAGTCATGTGGATGACCATTTATCTACGTCTGCAAGGGATTCAATCTGGCCACATGCTGATTGAAGCATAAAATGTGGAAATAGCTGTCTAGAGAACATAAGTTGGATTTTCTGTGATAAAAATTGCAAGTGTGCATATTGCCATGAAGTCTATGATGGCAGCTGGAGCTGGGAGGCGGCGCAGGAGATGAACCTTCTGCCTGATCACCGTCATCAGATCCTAGAGCAGAGTTTGGGGTGCAAGTGGCTCACACTGTTGGAATATGCCCCTGCAGGGTAATTTTCTGCTGGCAGTGGACTTGTCCCCCATGTTTTATAAGTGAGGTCTGTGATACATAAATATAAATTGCTGTGGTTCCTATCAGGGCAACCAGTAACAGAACACTTACTGCTTATTTCTGCTACTTGCAGCTGAGAGCAGGTCCTGTTACTCTGCATTTGTATCTACAAACCTGTGAAATGTCTCTGGCAGCAGATCTGAAGCTTCCTTTCTTTCCCTTTGCTGTCTGCAGGTCCAACAGATCTCAGTATGAAGAGGCAGTTAGCAACCAGCTCTGGATCCTCCAGCAGTTCCAGCTCCAGGCCACAGCTGAGTCCGACTGAAATAAACGCAGTGAGGCAGCTTGTGGCGGGGTACCGAGAATCAGCCGCGTTTTTACTGCGCTCTGCAGACGAACTGGAAAACCTTATTTTGCAGCAGAACTGAGTCATGTGACCTTCACACCGGCCTGGTCTTATCTCAGAATTTCCACTAATGACATTTTGATTTCCCAGAGCACACACTTCAGTTACTGCACAGTCTTTTAGGAGAGTTAATTACCATAATGCCACACTGTTCTTGATCCATAAAGTGATGTGTTAAGGTGCTTCAAGTGAACTTCGACCTCTGGTATTTCTGAGGTACTTTACTGTGTCCAGCCTATTGCTTTTGTTTTAGTGTGTCAGCATAAATATCGAAAAAGTGGCTAGAAATTAACTCATTCTAACAAGTGGAGGAAACAGAAGATGCTGTGATGGTTTTTTAAAACAAGTGGTTCAAGATCCAAGTGCAATATTAGTGGAATGTGATACTGACTCATTGGACTTAAAGCTGCAGTATATGGCAAAACATTGCCAAATGTCCTGTTGCTACAGGGCACAATTGCAATTAAAAGGATCTTGTATTTTAAAAAAATGTAATTTTTATAAAAAAAACAAAACAAAAGATTTTTGTTTTCATTCAAGATTTTTCATTTTTACTTTGGTAAACTTTTTCACTGGTCCTGAAAACGTTTTGAGGAGCTATTTTAAGTCCCCCCTTCCTCTCTTGAATCCCTGGCTGTGCCCTTCTCCCCCACTTCATATTCTTTCTACAACAAGTAACTCTTGATGCTGGATAATTTCCCCCCCTGTGTACTGTAAATTGTCATCTATGGGATACCTTCCGAAGGAAGTATGCATTTCCTGCATTCATGCCATTCTCAACTCCATTCTGTAATATATTGCAGCTTTATTAGCAATTAATAAAGAGTTGAGCGTTTTTTAAAAAAGACATATCGTTGAGAAAAAAAAAGGTGATTTGATTTCTTATGGTGAGCTCATCTGACTCCATGATCACTGCTGCTGTCTTATACAAGTCCCTCTAGTTGTGATTGGATATAGATGATGAATGTTAAGAGGTTGCAAGTGACAATCTGAAAATTTGCACTCTTGTGTGTATTTATTTTTTTTTTCCTTAATTTAAACAAAATTCTTACCAAGGAAGGTCATTGACACTTCTGGTATAATTTGTATAATTCCCAGGCCTAGCTAAAACCTGTACAAAATTGTAAGTGGATGCAGCTGCAACTATAATAAAACTCTTCTCTCCCCTTCCCCACTCTTCCCAACCCCTCTATTTCTTATTTTATAATATTGATTACACATTAATGGTGTTTTCTTTGTGCACTATGGCAGGCTTCTTTTTAAGTATATAGAAAAAGGTACTTTAGTTCATGCTTATTGTACTATCTGTTCTGTTGTTTAGCTTTTGTTGAATAACAAGTTTCTTGTGCATTCCTAAATTTGCCTTATTTCATGTACAAAATTTTATGTAATTCCGTTTTTGACAATGAGTTTAAGGCATCAGTGATATTTTATATCTACTTGTTACATATAGTTTTCCAAGTAATGACTGTGATTGTGACCAAGTAATGTGCACTTTTTCTTGTAACTGTGGACATTGCTATGCTTTTTTTTTTCTCTAGTGTTTCTAGGATTACTGTTGCTTACAGTTATGTAAAAGAAAAAGAACTTTTGTGATACTGTTGGTGAATATTAATGTGAAAAAGCCTATGAAATATGAGTATTTTGGAGGTACATAGATACACAAACATCTCTAAGTTGTGGACTCATGTTCACGTATTTAAATGAGAATTCAAAACCCGAGGGCTGGAATCATTTCCTCTGTTTTGTTTGGGTAAATAAACAGATTTCTGTGTTTAAATACATGATTGTGAAACATTATGACGTTTAAATCAAATAGCATTTAAAGCTATAACTACTATGATCTTTAAACAGGGAAAAGGACCTTCCAGTCCAATTCGTGCAGCCCCTCAAACATAATTTCTCAATATTACTGAGTAGATCCAGTAGGATTGAGTAATTAGCATATATAATTTAAAGTTGGCAGGAGGGAACACCACTTTGCCACTCTACATTTGTTCTTAAAAAACTATTGGATATCTTTTTAGAGGCCCCTATTCTTGGCTATGAGAATATTGTTGCAAATCCTTACCAGTTGTTGCCCATCGCTTGGGAGGTGTGTTTGTTTCTAACATCATCTCCCTGTGCCCCTGAAAGCCTACAGCTCATCTCTGCTGTAGATGTTGGGTTGCCTCAGCTTTTGTCTCACCAGGAATTCAAAAGCCCCTTCAGACCCAAGAGCCTTTTTCCTCTCTTCCACTTTCAAATATCTACACTCTCTCCTGTCTCCTGCATGCCAGGAGGGGATGAAGCAGGTACCTTGTGCCAGGTCACTGTGTTGTCCTCACCCCAGAAAAGCTCTGGCATACGTCTTCCACAGATAAGAGTGGCAGCTATGCCTAGGCTTCCAAGTTTCCTTGGTCCTGTTGTGCAGGGCAGTGTGCCTCACACTGCCAGCAAAGCAGCATCCAGCAGTTCGTCCAAGAGGCTGTTTGCCAGCCAGGAGTCCTCAGCTGAGCAGCCACACCACTTTTCAAGCTCTTTTGCTAAATCCAGGTAAGGACAAAAAGCTAGAGGACAAGGAGGTAAGAAATTTAATTAATTGTTCTATCCTCTGACTCCTCTTTCTTCTCCCTTAATTCCTCCTTCTCTTGAGGGAAAAGTAGGAAAGTTTGGGGTCACCACATAACCTTCAAGGCCCATGTGTAGTTTCCCCCTTTTCCAGCTCCATTCCCAGCCTACTTTGATAGTTCTCCATGTCTTCCACAATATGTCTTCTACACATATCCTCTTCTGGAAGCCGCCTGCGGAATATTTAGGGTCTTCTTCAATCACAGGAGCCATTGATGTCCTCTAAAATCCCATGCAGATGCTTAGCAGTAACTGTGTCTTCAAGTGGTTTGTCTATACCACATTCCATCAGACAGATGGGAGTTTTTATTCTAGAGCCATTTCCACCTCTAAGTACTGGGTTTATTAATTTCTTTTGGAACAATCACAGATTCAATTATAGGTTTAACTTCCTCTTCTAAGAGGGTACTGAAATTCAGACCTATCCTGTGAAGGATGGACCATAAACCTCTGTCAGTTTTTGTGTGTGCAAATCTAGATCCAAGCATTGCAACTAAATCTGTCCTCTTGAATCCAGGTCTCAGAGCCACCCACTTTGTGTCTGCTTTGAACCTTCCAAGGCAGTAAAAGCACAAGAGAGAACATCTTGCTCAGGCACCCCAAAACAACCTCAGGATTATTCCTTTCTCTCATCCACATCTTCTGTAACAAAGGCCTGATTACCTCAGGCTAAATATTGCTGTTAGGATAAGGCCAGTTTGTACCAGCATGAGTGTGTCCACTGAGTATGACTGCTTAAGGCTGCCTTATATCCAGTATCTTTAGTAAACTAGTGCTTCAAGTTTGGTGGATGTCTCACTACAGAACTTCATCAGTGCAGACTGGCAGGTGCTGGTCCTTCTGGAGACAGCCTCACATCTTCCCAGCTATTCTGGAGTTTCTTTGTCAATGGTCCTGTCAGATTTCTAGTCTTCAAGGGATTGTTGGGCAGGGAGGGATGGTGGGAAAATGTCATAATGTCCATAAATTTCCCCACAGAGTTAAGTACCAAACCTGACCATGGTCTGAGTGTGTTGAGTCTCTTTAGGCTTACACACACACTGGGATGACAAGTTGGTCATCCATTCTTATCTCCCTGATTTCATGGTAGTTTTCATGGACAGCTGTGTGTAATATCTTTAGATGCAACTTCAGATTGTGAGAGTGGGCAATCTGGCTATCTTATCAACTAATCAAGTTGGTTTACTGCTTTCAATGGCTGCAGAGAAACTGGAGTCAGAACACGTGAAGACATCTGGAGCAAAACCTTTTTACCCAGATTGGCACCTTGCTGCCTGTCGTTGAAGGATAACACCACCATACCAGCCATACCAACCATGGTGAGTATCAGAAGCTACAGAAAGAATTTACAGAGGTAAGCAAGTATTTGACAGTTCTAAAGCTGCCCATCCTCTACAGAGAAGAAATTTTCTGAATGAGGGAAAGCAGGTGAACATGTATGTGACTGTGGCTATAACACTGATTGGAAAACAGAGTTATACTGAAGTGACTGGATATTCTTGCCTGAGTTGCTGCTGAATACAATGTAGGTGGAGGTAGGTTTTGTTGGTAAAACTCCATTGAAAATGAGTTTTCTCATTTCTTTGGAGTGCCTAGCACTGTGTTAAAAGACTTCCCATAAATCTGTTGAAGCTCCTCTGAATCTGGCTTTGAAAGTCTTCTGAGGCATTCATAAGGAAGACGTTTTTCTATATGAAGAAAAGCTGATCTTGATAGATCCTGAAGTAAGGATCTAGTCCGGGCTCCACCTACTATTGAAAAACACCAGCATGCAAAAAACAACTGTGAAATAATGGGAGAAATCCAGCAGTGTCATACAGGTGGTTACTGGATTAAATATGTAAGAATATAAAATATCTGTGCTGGACAAGATCAATTGTCACAGCCTTGTAGTCTGTCTCTGAATAATGTGTGAAACAGATAAAGATGTACCAGGTGTAGCAGGCCAGAAGAATTGAGCAAGCCTATAGCAAGAATTTTTAAATGCACATGCAGCTTGGTGCTGTGGTGGGCTGTCCCTGGCTGGCAGGTAAGTCCCCACCCACCCTCACACTCCCTCCCCACGGTGGCACAGGGAAAAATTCCAAAGAGCAAAAGCAAGGGAAAAAACTGGGTCAAGCTGAGTAAGTGAAGAATGAAAAACAAAAAGGGATGCAGAGGTAATCCCTCATCGCTTCCCACCGGGAGAGGTAATGCCCAGCTGATCCCCAGGCAGTGGCTACTTAGGACATGTACCCCACCCCAATTCTCCCTACTTCTTTTTGGCCAAGAATGGTGTCATGTGGCATGATATATCATTAAAAAATATCAGGAAAAAAGAGAAATGGATTGCTTGAGGGCAGGCAATCCATGAATGCCTGGGTCTATTGACCCCTTCCCATTGTCAGGACTAAATCGAATGTTGTACAACAGGGTGCAGAAATGGTTTTTTACCTCTACTCAAATTACCTGCTTAAATCTCTTTTTCACCAATGAACAAAGGAGCACAAAGGAGCTGGAAAGGCTGTAAAATTACTAACTGCTTTGTGAACAGAAACTTTATGTTGTGCCACATAATTCAGGTAATTTCCCGGAGTCTGGATAAAAATATTCTATGCAAAATTTTTTGCTCCTTTTTCTAATGATGTCTGGAAACACAGTGTAAAGGTTCTAATTATTGTGACTATATATAAAAAATTTTTTGTGAGTACATCTTTGCTGTAGTTAGCCAACTATGGTGTAAGGAGAGCTGGGAAAAGGATCCAGCACATAGTTAGGTTTGTCTTCCTTTTCTTGACTCAGCAGGGAGGTAAATTACAGTAGCTAATTAAAAAGAAACAGTCTTACTGAAATTTCAAGTTTTTTTAGAAAAGAACTTAAATTAAAGTTTTTCCTAATACTCCCCTGGAAACTTGTATCAGATAATTTTTCCTTTATTCCTGTGAGGCTGCTGTTTTGTTATTATAGGGTTGCTAATCAGTTCTTGGTGCTGTTTCTTTTCATGCACACTCACAGCACAGTGAAGTACTCATAACAGGAAAAGCAGCAGGAAAAACTGGAAAAATATGAGGGATAAGTATTAATATTTCAAACATGTCTCTGTTTAACTGTTTTAAATTAATTTTATTTGTGGTTCCCAGCTCACAGTGCTTTAGCACCACGAGCTTGACCTATTTATTTCCTCTCATATTTTGTAGTAGGAAGGGGAGGGTTTGCTCTGTGGAGAAATAGCTTCTAGCTGAGAAAAGCTCTTACTGCCCTAGCCAGCAGGCAGCCTTAACAATGTTCATTTGCTGCACCTGATATTTGAAAATTGCAAGCTACAAGGCATGCTTAACTCATAGCACCATTCTCTAATAATTAGAGGCACAGACTATTTTTTAATGTCTATGTACAATCTAATTATACTATATTAAACCATATATTAATGGATTTAAACTGTAAATAACAGCAAAAATAAAGTTGGGGATTTAATATAAATCCTTAATATCTAGCAGATTTGGAAAATTTGTCTCAGTGCTAAAGTATAAAATCATATGATTTCTCCTTTAAAAAAATTACTATTAGTATTGTTTGTTTACAGTATGTGGAGTCCAGATTTCTTCTGGTATTGGGGGGAAATCTCTGTGGTGTTAATCCACTCTCTTGCTTGGATTCAGGTGTCAAGAAGACAGCATACCCCATTTAGTGTCCCTGCCATTCACCATTCTACTGCCTTACAAACAATGATGATAAAGAGCTTGAAATCATGGTCAATTAAAAAACTACCACATGGTTATTGACTAAGGTTTAATGGTCCAAACACTAAATCATTTACATTCTGTAGAGTCATATAATCAAATAATAGTTTGGGTTGGGGGGGACCTTCAAAGCTCATCCAATCCAACCACCCTGCATGGGCAGGGACAACTTTCAAAGCCCCATACAACTTGGCTTTGACCATTTCCAGAGATGGGGCATCCACAGCTTCTCAGGGTAACCTTTTCCAGTGCCTTGCTATCCTCATTGTAAAAAATGTCTTCCTTACATTCCATAGAAATTTACCCTCTTTCAGTTTAAAATCATTGCCCTCATGTCAATGTCCCTTGTCCTGTCACTGCAGACCTTGGTGAAAAATCACCTTCTGTCCTTCCTATGTATCAAAATGCTTCTCTGGCTTCTCCAGAGCCTTCTTTTCTCCAGGCTGAACAACTCCAACTCTCTAAGCATTTCCTCATAAGGTGGGTGTTCCAGCCCTCTGACCATTTTTGTGGCCCTCCTCTGGACCTGCTCCAGCAGATCCATGTGTTTCTTGTGTGGGGAACTCCAGAGGAGGCCACAATTTCGATTAGGCAGGCAAGGATGTGTCTGTCTTCCTGGGCTGCAAGCACACACTGTTAGCTTGTGTCCAGTTTTTCATCCACCAGTATTCCCAAGTCCTTCTCCAGTCCCAATCCATGCATTCCCAAGTCTATATCAGTACAGAGGCACAGAACATTGCACTTGACCTTGTTGAGAATGATGAGGTTCACACTGATCCACTCCACAGGCCTGCTAAATTCCTTCTGGATGGCATCCCAGAGGATCCAATCTCTTGGCTCATTGTTAGCCTAGGAGAAGGCTGTTATGAGTTCTGTATGATGCTACAGAAAACCTCTCAAACCCAGTGGCCTTTTGGCTGGGCTCTGCATTCCCTATATTTTTGGGCTGAGGAGTTTTTGGAAAATCTCTCTGGAATGATAGAGGTTCAGTATTGTGTACAGCTTGGGGATGTTTCAGTGGTAGTTCAAAAACTCTTCCAGTGGCAGCTTGTCCCAGTCTCACTGTCACTGGGACTTCAGGCCGATATTTTAGAACTTGAAAGAGAATTCCACTGCCAAGAAACTGAGAGAGAAATGCGGTTACTAGCTGTCTCTGTACATCGTGCTAAGATGGTACATTTTTAGGATGTAAAGCAGTGAAAATTGATCTTCTTTGCTTAAAAAAGGCCATCTGCCCATCCTTGTCATTTTAAAAGGACACCTTTTTATTTTCTTCTGTAGGGGAAAATGAGAATACTAACAAGGATACTAACTTTTCATTAGGCTTCTCTTGCTCCCCACCAAAAAGAGGATGTCATTGTTATGGTAATGCAGTGTGAATGGCAAAATATGATGACAGCAATCAGTGGGCATTGAGTGCCTGGATGAGCACCAGCTCCTGAAATGACTCTGCAGACCCAGATCTGTTTGTCTGAAGTTACTTGAGTCAAGACTCAACTTCACACCTTTTGAGAGGGCACATTTTTGTTCTCTAAATTTGTATTCATGAACTATCAGAAACAGCTACCTACAAATGATGGAGATCTTCTCCCAGGCTGTGAATAAAAGTTATTTGGGACACTCCTGAATGGCAAAAGGAATGGAACCCATTGAACAGAGAGCAGATCTCAGGCTAAGGCCTTTGAAAATCTGTATAAAAATGAGAAGTGTTCACCTCAGTCATAGCTTCAGGATCTGGCAAAAATCACAAAGAGGGTGCGACTGCCTGCCGCCCAATCAGTTCCTGAGCAGTGATCCTGGCCAGCTGTCCCTCTTTTCCCTCTCTCAGGTTATGTATGGAGCCAGATGGTTAGTCCTCTGGCATGCTGGGGTCAGCTGTCCTGCTTCTTGTGCCCTCCAACCTTCTCCCTGGTGGGGTGGGATGAGAGAGTGAAGAATCCCTGGCCACTACAGAGCAACAACCAGAACACCAGTGTGTTATCAACACTGTTCTCATTCTAAATCCAACCACAGCACTGCACCAGTTACTGGGAAGAAATTTAACTGTATCCCAGCCAAAAGCGGGATAGTCGATAACACATCTTTAATTATAGTAGCTCTTCCAGCAATCACAGCTGAGCTGGGAGGCTTGCACCAAGTACTCTGACCATAAGTTGCTTTTTAGAAGGCTGACAGTTCTAGGATGAAGGTAAAAAGCTCATTCATTACTGATTGAGACTCCTCCAATTCAAAAACGTGTAAGCATTTGGTTTGGATGCAACAGACTCTGTGTTCATCCACTGAAACATCCTAGCTGTTTTGGTATGTTCACTTGTAAAATTTAGTTGCAAAGTAGTAGATTCAGTTTGAATGCTGAGAAATGGTAAACCACTCTGAAGTGGGCTAGTTGTGACAAGCAGGCTCACTGTGGTATCTTTGCTTCATGAATATTTCACTGTTGTTGAATTCAACAGATACCAGACTTCTTCCCAAAGTATTTTGAGATACCAAAATAATGTAGTGATCTTGTCTCATTTCCTTCAAGAGTGACAGTATGACATGCTGGAGGTGTGCTGTGTAAAACCCACACTTGTCAGGGAGGTTGTATTACCAATTAAGAAGTTTTGGTTCTGTTCTGCAGATGGCAGTGCTTATCAGCCAACGCTCAAGTAAGACCTGGGTGATCAGCCCCTCCGGGTCAGAGGTCCAGAAGGGTTTCTCTGTGGGTGTTACTGAGTCTGACTAAAAAGTTCCATCAAGCCTTGCCTGACTAGAAGTCACTCACAGGCTCCTTATGGTTAACCCTGTACCATGGTACCTTCCTAACCTCCATGCTGTGTTTGTTCTTACACTCCCTCTTTACTGAATTTGCAGGGTTGGAGTTTTCACTAAAACAAAGTTCATATTCTTAAATATTTTTTTGCTTCCATCTGTGCTGAGGAATCCTATTAATGAGCCCCCATTTATTTTTTCATATTAACCCTTTAAGAATCTAGAAATTCAATTGTAAACACAAATGTCTTAAAAACAGAAGAGTACCTTCAAAATATGGATTGCGAAAATCATTAAAAACACCAAGAATAGATTTACGTGATCCCTGAAGCTTAGAGTAAGAACTTTGCTGAGAACATGAAGCAAAGGTAGACAAAGGAAGGTTTAGACATTTCTAATAAGACTTTGAACTTCAGTTTTTGTTCTCTAACTGAATAGCAACATGTGGTTTCATGTGATGTGATTGGAGAGGGTTTGGGGTTTTTTGCAGCCTGTAAAGGGCTAAGATAAATAAATTTTAAAAAACCCAAACCAACCAACCAAACAAACAAAAAAACCCTGAAAAATTTAACAGGTGCCTTCATTGGGAGCAGAGAAGTGTTGAGGAGAAGTCAGCAGGCCAGCAATCAGATCAAACTTTAAAACACTGCTACTTTACTCTTCAAATGCAGCATGCCTGTGCAGACAAAAGCTTGAAAACTAAACACCCTGACTGGCATTAGCACCGGGCTTGCTGTTGGCAAGGTGAGAGAAAACTCGTGTCACGCTGTAATTTGCAGCAGCTCTGAATGGATGTGATCCTCGTTAGTGCAGGCACCTGATTGACTATCAGGCATATCACAGTTCCTTTTAATTGATTTCCCAGAGTAGACTGCTTTTTTTTTTTTTTTTTTTTTTCCCCAGGAGGATGAAACCAAAGCCATCACAAAAATGGACATGCCTGAGAGTTGTTCTTTGATGTGTGTGACAAAAATATCTAAGTGGACTGCTCTTAGATGTAGCAAATGTGTGAGGCAATTGTTTTGAATCTCTTTCTTCAAAGGAGAGGTTATCATTAATTTCTTTAGAGAATGTCACTCATCAGTCACTTACCCACCCCATTGTTAGTGTGTCCCACTGAAGGGCAGATACCGTTCTTGGAATGAGAGAAATTGGTGTATTCCACAGGCATCAAAAAGAACTTTTGGGGGCAATGAGAGAGGTTTTCATTTGCAGCACATCCAAAACAAGGAGAGTAATATCTGTGTGGGAGCATCTAGCAAAATTCACCACCCTTTTAACCACTGGCATCCAATGTTTTAAATAAAGTTCTGTAATTATTAGTTTTATTTAACCGCTTTATCTCCTGCTCCACCAAGAATTTTCACAGGTTGCTGTATCATGACACCTACTGGTAGAGACAACCAAAATAAATAGATGCAGCTCCTTCTGAATGATGGAATAGATGCATCTGCCAAGAATGGGATTTTTGTTTCCCATTGAAGTGGTTACTGATGTATGTCCATTCACACGGGAAGCACAATCACTGCAGCTTGCAAAAGGAGGGGATGTGTTCATTCACAACAGTGTCTGCAAGAGACAGCTGCAGCCTGGATCAGTGTGGCCCAGGGTGGTGTGGCATCCTTGGCTCCTGTGCCCTGGAGTCCAGACAGGCCACTTCATTCTAGCTTTGGCTGAAGGGATTGTGTAAACGACACCACCTCTACCTGAAAGGCAGAGCTGCTGATGCAGCCCAAGGCTTTGGAAAGCTCTTTGGGCAAGCAGCTTCCACAGTCGTATCCTACAAGGGCTGCTGAAGTTCAGCCTGAGTTTCTTTCACTTGAGGTGATGTAACAGTCCCTGGAGTTTTCTGAAGACACCAGGGGTGGATTGAAGGTGCTTTTAATCTTTTTATATGGTTATCATCACGAGGGGGTTTTGTGACCTATACATTTTCTCACCTTATATCATCTGTCTCATCCACACAGAAAAGAGATTTGTAGGAACTATGATTAGGTACTTGTGGCTTGAAATTAAAATAACATATTTTACCTTATCACTCCATGAAAGGGTGCAGAATTTTCCAAGGTGTTTCTAAACCAAGCAACTTCCTGGCATCTTCACAAAAAGCAGGATCTTTCCATCCTCACTGCTAACTCCATTGAACTGTGACCTTTCCAACTCAGACCCATGCTTGTATTTCTATTACCACCTGGAAAGTCACCTGCTTCCCTAGTGTGTCCTGTTTCATTATTGAACAGATTTTCCCTATTTGACAGCACACCAGCAGTGCTTTCATGTCTCAGGATATGGTTTACCAGTGAGCTATTACCTAACCCTACTCAAGCTTTTGAGACCCAGTCTAGGTTTTCTCCTTGAAATAAATTACTACAACAATGTGACATATCAAATTGTCATCCCTGTTAAGTTCTTCCACTGTGCATAAATCCATTTTCACACTGCACAAAGGAAAATCAAGAAGCTTTTCCATCAGTTTGCAAGCTGTATGTCTGGCCAGTATGTCATAAATCATTTTATGTCACACATGTATGAATGAGAGCTTAGCTATATGGAGAGAGAGAGGAGCAAAAGGTAGTAAGGATATCAGCATTTATTTGTTCTTAGCACACAAATAGAACTTTTTCCCTATTGCAGTTTCCAGAGCAGTAAAACAGATGGCACAGGTTCCCAGTGGAAAAAATACCTTTTGTTTTAATCATTTTTGAAAACTTTGTTTTGAGATATCAAAGGTTTTTTTGGTGGTTTTTTGTTTGTTTGTTTGTTTGTTTTTGTTTTTTTCAAATGACTATCCCTTTAAAAGCTGCAGTTGCATCCTGGACACATTCAGTTGAATTTCACCTGGGAGAACTTTTTGGTGTGTTTTTACATTAGATAGAAAGGCTCCTAAGCAAATACCCCACAGCTTTGTCAGGGAGGAAAGTGCAGATCTGAGTTTTTTGGTTAGATCCCTTTTCGCTGCCACTGCATTGCCTCACCAGTTTGTGCACAAGGAAAAAGCATACCTACAACTTCCTTCAGTTGTATTTTATTTTTGCAAATGAGGCCTTGCTCTTGGATGTTCATTTAAAGAGTAAATTACCTCTCACCTGAGATAAGACAGCAGAAGGAGCCTTCTTGTTAGATCAACCTCTCCTGAGACCTCTAACCGATGTATTTACTGTGCATCACAGCTAACAGAGGATGAAGCAGGAAATTTGTCACCTAAATCCTTGCAGAAAGAGATTGGGGTTTTTTTCCATTAATTTACAGCAGATAGGGTGATAGCTAAGACATGGTTTTCCTTAAAAAAAAAAAAAGCTTAATTGGCTAACTATAGCTGCAGCTCCACTTCCACTGTCATCTTTCCTCCTGGGTAAAATTTTGTGCCAGTTCACACAGACAGGTTAGTTAAAAGGCAGTACCTCTTGAAGAGCCAGCTTATCAGCTGCTTTGTGGTTATGAGGAATCCTTTCCCCATACCGTTCCCTATAGTATGCTATTTACAACCTCAAAGTTGGTTGCAAGTTCAATGAACTGCCCAATCAACACCACTGGCATTGCACCCCTCAGCCTCAACAGGAAAGACAGCTGCCACTTTGGATTTCCTGAAGGTCTGCTGAGCATGGAGCAAAGCACCTGCCTGGACTTAGGCATGGAAATAAATCTAGGTATAAACAAATATGGGGAAAAAAAAAGAGGGAAACTAATTCCATTTACACATCTACACTTGACTCTGTGTAAAGACTGTGTAGGGTGCACTTATACTTGATTCATTAATCCTCCCTTTTTCTGTCAGGGTTTTCCCAGGTTGATTACTTAGTAGCCCAAATCCAACCAAATACATACTATTACTGTAGCCCCCTTTCCCACCCTTTCTCCCATGTCTGGGGCAAGAGGAAAGGGAACTTAAGAGAAGGCTCAGTTCTGTGCTCCCAAACTCAGAGCATCCCCACCTGCTTTTGCTAGGCATGTGGAAACTCTACCCTTAGGGATCTCGGGCTCCTGATACAGCAACCAATTTTTCACCCCTGTTCAGGCAATGAAAACCTTAAGCCTATCCTGAACACGGGAAATCTGGTGTTTCTTTTCTTCGTGTGCCATTGTGTGTGTACGAGGAAAGAGATTGGATCAGCTGTCTTTAGTCACCGCAGTCAATCAGCTTAAGAATGTAATCATCCACAAAAAGGAAGGGAGGCTAAACTGCTGTCACTTGCTGCTAATAAAAGTTACAGCATCAAGCAACAGCGGGAGACAGGCCTTTGTTCACTGCAAGTGAGTGTTTGGCCCTCTGTGTGCCTTACACTGTGGCAACACCCTACACTGAGGAGGAATGGAATAAACTTGGGGGAGATATTTCTTCAACGTGCTACTTACTCTGCCATTCATTCCCAGTGTCCCTGCTACTTTGCTGAACATTAATGCTCAAATAAAGCTTCCCCTACCTCTACCTCCTAATTCTGCATTGTTAGGCACAACCCAGTGGTTTTGTTTCTTAGATTTTCCGGGGCTTTCTTTTTTAGCAACAGCTGGTTGGGTTTGGCACAGTAATTACTGTTTGTGTCATACACTCAGCTGAATGGCTGCACTGCAGGACCAAGCAGACAGGCTGTGAGGCAGCAAGTCCTTACTTAAACAAAAGAGAGCTTTGATAAATAGCCACACTGGCCAGGAAAATTATTAAAAAATATTTGCAACAAAGTATGGGCTCAGTTACTCGACAGACACCATATTTTAACCTGCCTACCCCTTTGAATATATTATCTCTCATAGCTTATTTGGGATTGTGGAGTTGAGGGGGTGGTTAGCAGAGTTTAATTCTCACATAGTGAGCATTAGGAAGGATGGTGGGGTCTTGTTGACCCAAAGAAGAGATGAAAATTAATTCAGACTTTTGCACTGCCCAATGTTGCTAAGTACTGATATGGGAAACACCTTGGAGTTAACTCACCATCAACTTACCTGGTGTTCAGATCTTTGTGTCCTTTCTGAGACCATGCTCACTATGAACTGCAAGGAAGCTGTAAAATCATTTTAGCTAGACAGACACTGAAGAGTTACCGAGAAGCAATTCCCTGTTTCAGTCTTGCTAATATTTTGGGATAATAGAAGAAAACCAAGGCTAAGGAAACTGCTCAAGCCATGATAAAAAAAAAAAATTCAATATTAGGTACAAGACATGAAAACCCAAACCTAACATCCTAACCAAAACAACAATCCAGTTGATATACTGGCTATTTCTAGTTGTTTCTATGAGGAATCCCAAATCTGATGGGTTTTTTATGTACTTTACAAACCAGGTAAATATGAAAATATAGCTATAGCTGTCTACATAATAGAAATTATGATTACACTGAAGGTCTTGAACTGGGAGCAAAAAACGCTGACCTTCCAATAGAGAATGATAAAAAGGAGGCATATTTTAGCCTGCCAGTGGATGAAGTAAGTTTCTGAGACTTTAGTTTATCATTAATGTTTCTTTTTTTCCTGTTATAGTATTGTGTAACATCACTAGTATTTGGAGAGCTTAGGATGACAATCTATGAAGATTCATTTAAGCTTTTTTTTTCCTCTGAACTAGCTCTTGTACTCCAGTCTGTATACACTGCACTTGGGATTACTGCAAGCATTTAACAAGTGCTTAATGTAAGACAGCATTAAGTGCACCCGAGATGTTGGGACCAGCCCCTTGACAGAAAGCTAAGTGTGACATTTCAGATAATGCCAGACACTTACAGCACACTTTGCTGTCCTTCATGATGAGAAACTCATGACTCTGTGCAGGTCAGAAACCACAGCATGCCTTGAATGCCTGAAGGGTGATTCAAAAACAGCAACCAAAACTGCTAGTTTGAGTCATTGCTCTCCATTCAGTGCTGACCAGGTTAACACTGCCAGAGGCCTATCCACCAGTGGAAAAAGACAGGCAAGGCACTGTGAGGATGTACTCCCCCATCTCCCAAACCTGGTCTTTATTTCCTGCACAGCCGCCCAAGGGATACCTGTGAGTTATCATCCAGTTATCATCTGTGTCAATGGATGAATCTGGTCCTGATGCTGCATCTGACTCCTAATGGATTCAGGCCAGGTGGAAAACAACACAATAACCAAGGGCTAACCTGAGCTAAACACCCCCACTCCCTCACCATAGTCCTGGTCAAGGTTTGACCAAAGCCAGGTTTGGGAGGAACTAACTTCTGTAGCTGGTGTGCAAATAGGACTCTAAATCATTGCCCTGCTCCATAATATATGGACAGCCAGGGGCCTGTTGAGCTCTCCTGCACAGCCATGAGCTTCAGTCCAGCATCTCCCCTTGAGCAGGGACACTTCTCAAGGTTACTCCTCAAGACTGAGAGATTTCTTGCCAGAATGGATTCTCAGTAGCAATTCTCAGATTAATAGGTTCCTTTAATTTTAAATCTGAGCTAAGTGATATAAAGGATGGACTGTGTCCATATAATAATTTAGCTATAAACCATTGGTCAAGTCTGGGTCTAAGTCTGGATCCAGCTGCACCTAAACTCCCTTCTGAAAAGAAGTTTAGAATAAAAGGGGGTCTTTTTTGAACCTCATAACTCAATGGGAGGCTCTCCATGATAGTTTTGCCTGGTCCTGCCCTCCATGCAGTAAATGACCAAGTGTATCCTGCCAACAAATCTTCTTAAGTCACTGCTGCATTTGCATTGCTGGTTTATATCAATAATAATAAAAAAATTCTAGTTCTTTCTTATGAGTGAAGTGCATCACTCTATCCATAACAGGCACCCACAAATAGCACATGGAGTTCCATATCCCATGAGGGGCACAGCAAAGCTGATGGCCCAGGGAAGGGGTAACAGCACTGAAGTTTTCCTTGAGAAGCCTTGAGCTTTTCCCCCTGAGCACTAAGTTGCCTCTCTGGGTAAGGTACACAAGCCAAGGAGCTCAGTGACAGTCAGAGGTAAGGCGCTGTTCTGTGCTGAAGTTTGGCGCTTAGCCTGGGATCCTGAACTGGAAGTGACAGCCTGAGACTGCAGAGCCCTTCAAGGAAGGAGAGAAGAGCAGCCTTTAAGCCTGACAGTTATGTGCCTCCCTGGTGCAGTAATATCAGAATCATGTCATGGGAAGGTTTAAATAGAAAGTGTTCCATTTAATGGGATTTTGGTCACAGTACTGTGGCTCTCTTTAGCGGCATAAAATGTACATTTGAAGCACTGCCTCTTTCCCATAAACTTCTGGCTCATTTTTCTTTGCTAGTGCTTTAATGGTGGGCAATTTTTTTTCAAAGGGAGAAATGTTCTGCAGCACCATAGATGATTCGATGGCTTAACGCATTGCACTGCTGGCTGCTGGAGGCAAAATACTGCCTCTTCAATTTATCTGTGTTATATGCTAATTGATGTAATTGCAAGAAAAAGGAATTAATTATGGACTGTAGAGATAATTTCATTGAACAAGAACACTACACAAGACAAACAATATGGCATTCCTTCTTCAGTTGAAGATTTTTTTTTCCCTGGCTTGTATTTCTCTTCTTCAAACCCCTTGTTACGCCACTCTCTTATCACTATACTGAAGAAGCTCAGGCTTTGTGTGTGAAACCTGAGATAGGGACAACAGAAGAGGTGAAACAGATGAGAGAGTAACTTCCAGAGAAGACAGGGCAAGGGAAGGTTGATGAGAGCAGATGAAGTAAAAGAGTGAAGGTATCTTTCTTCATTTTTCATCAGAGCATCCTTTGCTATCATGTGCCTCAGTTCCAAATGGGAAATAGCACAACTCATGGAGGAGCTCCCAGTCCCACTTGAGACAACCATGTTTCTTCCATTCAACAACCTGCTCTCTTTTCTGAGGCAGGCAGCAGCCCCAAGAGTTGATACTGCTTTCAGTAGTACTGCAAGATTTTTATTTAAAAATTAATTCAAATACACAGTTCTTCTTCCATCACCAATACAAAATTGGTATGTGTCACACTTCTTGATAGAGTCACACCTTTTACCTAGAGCTCCCTGGGGGCCCTTCCACTCCCCAGGCCAGTGGCAGACTCCCCCATACAGAAATCCCCTCCTTGGGCTGGTCATCACAGTCTTCTAGTCTTAGAAGAAGAAATAAGTCTACATCACCCTACTTTACTCTACAGTTCTCCTTCTAGACTGGAACTCTCTTCTGCTGTAGAAAACAGTTTCTTAAATCTGCTCACATCTGTCTCCTCTGTGCTCCCAGCCAGTATCTTCTGAAGCCAAGGGCCTCATGATGTCATAGCGAGTCTCCTCTCACCAACTTCAACAACTATCAGCCACTGCCAACACTCTTTTTGAAGACTATAAAACCAGAACCTTGTTTTCACTCTGAAAACTTTTCCTGATGCCATTATTATTTCTGCACATCCTGCAAGTCTTGGCTACTAAATATTCCTGCCATGAACAAACATGTTCCAGTGATTAAATGGTGATTTTAGTAGTCGTTACTACATGTTCAATATTTGCTTATAGAGGTAACATATTTGAAATTTTTAAATGCAGGAGGAGCAACTAAGTGGGATTGATATGCAAATAAGTCATAAAATGCAAATATGATATGTAAATTGTACTATCTTTAGAAAAATTGTGGAATTTCTCCATAAATTATACTTTGCAGAAATGCAGGAGTTTGTGGTTAAGGAGAGAGAAAGTAATTCCCAGTTCCAAGTGGTCCACGTGGTCTGAAAAGTGCAGCTGCAGCCATAAGCTCCCACGTCACCTTTTCTTCTCCTCTAATTTTCAACACCATGTTTTTCCTGCTCCTCATGTCCTGTCTGTCTCACTTTCCCTGTTTTCTGCCAGCCCACAGCCACCAAGGCTGCTGTAAATGATCTCCAGCTCAATGCTGTGCACGCACACAGCACACAGCACATCAGTGGGAGAGGTCAGGCTCCCTGTGCTTGTCCACATGCAGGAGAAGGCATTCAGTCTGCAGCTCAGCATGGACCTGTATGGTCCCATTTGACCCCACTTCTGTCTGTGGCTTCAGATAATCTCAACCTCTTAGTCCTTTTTGTTTTGTTCTCCTTTTTAATCCAGGGCAGTAATGTGGAGCTACCCCATTCATCACCCATGTTGTAACACCTCTGCTGAACAGGTAAAGAGGCTGTCTCAGCTTTCTTGGGAGTCCTGAGCTGCCACTTGCTTCCACCCTCCAGCAGAGCAGATGGGCCATTCTGTAAAGATAGAGTAATCTTTTTATAGGCACAGTGGGGAGAAAAATAAAAAACCCTGTATTCAAGTGCACTCCTCTTCATATGAAGCTCCTTCTTCCTTGGTTTCTTGGTTGCCCCACTCCTGGGACTGTTCAAGGCCAGGTTGGATAGGTCTCTAAACAATGTGCTCTACTGAAAGATGTCCCTGCCCACAGCAGGGATATTGGAGCTGGATAATCTTTGGGGTCCCTTTCAGCCCCAGCCATTCTATCACTCCAAGATTCTATGGTGATTGTGATGACCTGCCCCAGGTACCTCCTTGTCTTCCCACTGAAGTCCCAACACCCTGTAACCAGCTCCAGGCCCTCTGGTAAAGGCTTGCCTGAAAAAGAGGGTTCCAATAAGCCATGCATGGCTGAGCTGCATGTTCTTCATGTTGGTGAAGATTTTCCAGCTCTTATTTGTGGTCAGAAAGCCCCAGCAGATAACACATGTCATTTCCAGTGGTGATATTGGCTGAGGCCCTTTGCAGACTCCGTTTTGCATCTCTTGGAATTTTTGAACTCGATTCAGTGGGAACAGTTTTGACCATCAGAAAATGTATAACTACACTGGGTGTATTTACTGATTCAAACATTTCCCTCTCAGCAACACCTAGTTTACCCTCCAACAGCTTTCACTCAAGACATCCTTTGATCACTTTTCCTATTCTACTTTAATCTTCTTCCCCATCGACCTCTGTCACGCTTTGCTTTGATACAATCATCTACTTCCAAAGTTTTCTGTCCTGTTACCCATTCCATTTTTGTCTTTTATCTCATGCCAGCAACTGCGTTTCCTTGGCCTTTACACAGGAGTTCACCTGACGGCTCTATTTCAGAATGCTTCTTTGAACTTTGTTTAAAGATAAAAAGTAAAAGTCATGGTACACAGTATTTGCTAACAGCATTTACTACTATGCGGTACCTAATGTAACACACTTATTTTGCCCCTGAAGAAGAGCTACCAGAAATGGACCCCAGCATCCCACTGAATTGATATGTTTTATAGGTTATCTTTCTTGATCCATCTTAATTTAGGTGTTGGGCAACACATCCTTCAGCTGAAATCCTGTCTCACTGCTCTTCTCCAATATACAGCAAATGAAGAGATCATGTGTTAGAGAGCAATTACAGGCGTGACTTCTCTTGATCAATAATAAAACAGTGATAAAAAAAAAAACTTTTTAAGGTTTTAAATATTCCTTTTTAAACTCCAGAAATCTGAATTTCATGGAAATGTGTAGTAATCTTCACATAATCCTGCGATGGTCCTGCAAGTGCTACCTTAATCACAAATGGTGCATATTAATGAAGGTCCTCACCAGATGAAAGAGAGTGTTAAAGAGAAGTTGAAGATTGATGGATTTAATACAATCAACTTTGACTCGCTCTCAGATTGAGTCAAACAGCTTCCAGCTACATTTCTTCAAGAGGGGGAGGGGGAAATCCCAGATGACAGATGCCATGCAGAGCAAAGCCCTCTCTAAAAGAAAAGAATAAATCATTTATGTACAGTATTCACTAAAAACTGCAGGGGGCAAGAGACTGCAGGTTTTCCTTTTAATAAGGAAGAAAAATGCATATATAATAATTGCTGTTGCAAACATACACAGTGCACAGAAAGTGAGGCTGGATTACAGACACTCACCCCCCAGGACAGAGCATTGATAAATTACTCCTGGGTCACTAATCTACTAATATTTTCAGGATTGTCTTGTTACAAAACAAAAGAAATCCCTACCATTCTCTTTTAAATCTGTGAGTTTCTATCATTCAGTGATCAGTCCAAAAGGCACAGTCCATTCCGCTGAACATGGAAGAGGTCACAGAGTGCAAACGAAGTTGGGAACAGGAGTGGTTGGATGGGGTTTGCAGGAAGGGGAGGCTGGTCTCTGTCACTGCTGCTGGACTCATTAATTCAGCCAGGTCAGTGATTTTAGCCACTGTTGCCACAAGTGCTTCCTGAGTAAGCTTTTCTGCTTTTACTTTTGAAACAAAACACAATTCTGGATAGCAATCCACTGACTCTCAAACTTCATAAAGCAGAGCACCCATTTTCCTGCTAAAACATGCAGAAAAAATAAACTTTGATGGTCTAATTTATGGCAATAAATTGGAAATGTACTGGTTCCCCCTCCTCCTGTAATGACTGCTATCACTTTTAGGTCTGCAAGCATCAGGACCCTTTTCCCAGATGGAACAGCCTCTGTGTCAGAGCCAGCCCTCCTGTCTGCTCCTCCAGCATCACTCAGGATGGGAGGGCAGGGGTTACATCCCTACTGTCATTCAGTCATTCCTGCCTGGTCAATGGTCCCTTGAGGGCCATTAGCCACAGAACTGTGGAGAGCAGCTCTGAGAGACTATTCCTGATCTCTGGCTGCATCACCTCAAAGGAGGTGCAGCCTGTAACCATCTTTGGCCTCCTTTCCTGAGTTATGCTCTCAGAGGACAATGACAGCAGGACACCTGGGTGTCTCATGCACTGGAGTAACAGAAGCACATGCATTTTCAGAAGCGTATTAATCATTGCAAGATATGTTTTTAAATATTTCAAAGACATGATTCTTTTTTTTTTTTTTTTTTTCAGTAGCAGCATCTGTTCCTTTCAGGGGGAAATTTGTGACTACTGACACTGATTGCACCACTCTCAGTTAATGGAGCAGAGATCATGTCCACGCTTGAGAATCAGCTAAGGGGCTAACCTGCCATGCCATGTCTGTGGAGGCAAGAAAGCCCACCCAAATCCAGGTTCTATGAGGAGAAATGACCCCATACTGAAACATCAGGCTGTGGCTGGCAGGTCTGATCCCTGCCAGGGCTCCAGAACATTCATCACACCTTCCTCCTGCCCTCACCAGCACAGCACTGATTCACCCCGTGCAAGGACTGGGCCCCATGTATTGAAGGGGGTAAAGTCTGAAGTGATTGTTGGTGTTTCTCAAACATCCAGGCCTGGCATCTCTTGGAGGCAAGGAAACACAGGCATATCTTATCTCTGCAAGTCTTTGCTGCTATAGCTGGTGTGCATGTGTTGCTGTCAGCTAAACCCACAAACTGCTTAATGGCAGGTACATAACAGCCCATTAGTTCAGGGCTGCCTGGGATGCTGGCAGGTGTTTACATGAAATTTTGCCCTGCTTGTCATAGCATATAGGACAGCCAGCACCTGGCAACCTCAGTACCCAACAAGAGAGTGTTTAATTGCTCCGAAGCTGTGGCAGCAGCTGACGCCAACCTTGTTAAATAAACAACAGGTTCTGCACCTGCCTGAGCAAAACCCTGACCTGTCTCCCAGCCAGCCAGTGGGCACACAGGGAGCCCTGCCCTCCCCCTGCACAGCAGCCTCAGGGATTAGTCAGAGACTATCTGTATTGATTTGTCCTTCAGCAGCAGAGGTTTGCCCTGCTCTTGTTTCTGGAGTATTTTACTGAGCCATGAGACATGAAAATCTCCCTAATTAGATTTCTAGTTTATGGAGAATTCTCATCACACACACTCACACACACATACAGCCCCAGAGACATACAGGTTCAATGATAATGAAAAAAAGGTACTATGGCACAATAGCCAAATGCCTGTGCCTTGTAGAGTGCTTTGATACAGTACAGAACAATTCTGAGTTATTTCTGAGATCTGGAGGCTTGGTACAAGATGGGACTTTTTATTCTCCAAGGAGTGAAGCTGTGCAAAAAGCCTAATTTTTGTTAGGTATAGCCATCCAAGATAAGAGAATTATATACCCTGACTTGTAACAGGTGAGCTGGTACTCTCAAAGCCATATTATTTTATCACCGTCTTGCCTGATTAATTAATAATTAATTAATAAGTTGAATATTAATTAATAATATTATATTTAATAATATAATAATTAAATATAAATTAATAGTAAAATAGTAATTTATTAATTAATAGATGACTCTTATTAGATTCTACAGTAAATGCACCTTGCCTGGATCCACAAATTTACCAAATCAGGAGGAATAGTGGGGAGAAGGAATTACCCACCTGCTGCAAGGATATTTTCCCCCCAGGTATTTTTTCTTCCCTCCCCTTCATGCTGTTGAAGATGTGCTCTGAGGGACACCACAGCATCTCTTCCAGGCTCCAGCCAGGGGCAGGTACCTGAGGAGGCTGCACGTGAGGCACAAGTGTGTAAAAAGGAGCAAATGCAGAGAAAGGTCCTCGTTCTTCACACATAAGACAAAAGCCACTGAAAGAGACCAAGTTGTTACAGCAAAGAGGGGAATTCCAGGTTAAAGCTAGAAAAAGGCAAGAAAATGCATCACCAGAACCTCCCAAAAAGGTGACAAAGATCAAGACGGTCCCTTTAGGAGCTTTAAGGGGCTTGGTTTGGGGCAGCACTCCAAAACCAGAGTGCTGTCCTAATTGGGCTCTCTTCTTTTGATCCACAGATCAAGGTGTTCTCCATTTACAGGTTTTCTTTAAAATTAAAAGGCAGAAAATACGTAGTGGCATTTCTTACACTGCAGTTTTAACACACTGAGATATAAAAGACCATCTGTTGGGTCTCTCAGCTAGAAGAGAGATGAAAAGGAAAAGGTGGAGCAGGAGCACCACATCTACTTTTTGGCTGTATACTCATCCAGACATAGGGGTACATTAACCACGCTTTGGGAGCATTAAATTTCTGACAGGGACAAGTTATTTGCTACTGATAGCTCACAAAAGCAAGCTAGCACAGCAAATCCCCTTCACACAGTCCTACAGGGCTTCAGGTGTCAGTGGTCATCAAGAGACTATTCTTGCATGTAACTGTTTTTTCCAATAAAGTGTTGCCAGCCTGCATTGCAAAGACAGCTGATTACAGATACAGTAAATGCTGTTAAAGCACAAGACTGAGCACCTCTGTGCCACCAGTGGCCACTGCCCCTTCTCCTGAGTGCTGTGCCTCTCAAAGGCTGCAGTGCTGCAACCACTGCCCAAGAAAAACCCTGTTTTTAATACATCCCCTACTCATGACACACACAAGCAGCAGAAGTGATTTTATTGAGCAGCAGTGCAGGTTTTAGCTTAAGCAGATCTGAGGGAATGCTGTCTTTGGCTGTTTGTGGGATCATGTTGCCTTCTAGTGGCTGGCCCCAGCTCCCTATTGCAGGAAGGTTTTGGGATACTCTTCCACAAATATATCAGGAGTGCAGAATATTTTCTAAATTCCTTCTAGGAGAGAAACAACTGCCAGACATGAGTCATGCTCTGTATCTCTTCAGAGGCAAGGAAAAACTTTATCAAGAAAACTTTTCTTTTTGACACACATTACTGTTTGAGTGTCTTCTAGCATAAATTTTAGATGTGTTTTAAGCTCTCCACAACCTGTAGCAAGACAAAACAATGGAAATTTATCAGTTCATGGTGCTGGATAGGCTTGTCTCTCCTGCATGAGGCCAGAGAAAGAAACAAAATTAAAAAAAAAAAATAATAAAAAAAGTGAAGTTCTTTCATTCAAAATACTGACTGCACAACAATCACAAAAACTGGAGCTGAAGGAGAACTCAGGGACAAGTTTTGCTGATTGGACTCTGAGAAGCAGGATGATCTCCATCCTAGCAGGTGGGGAAAAAACAGGTACTGCTGAAAAGCATACATTGGTTGGGGAAATACTTAAGTCAGCATATTCAGGAAAACAGAAAGCAGGAGAGAAAGAGAAATGCCAAAGTCAGATGGGGCGGTCTCCCTCCCAGACTGGGTAGAGGAAGAATTCACCAGTGATGCAGTTAACCAAAGGTTTTTTTTCTCTCTTCCACAATCTGCCTGAAAAACCAATTTCATCTGAAGTAGTTGCACTTGAAAGGTGATGGCTGCTTCAGCCAAATACTCCCAATGGGCTTGATATTGTTGGCCCATGTTACTTGCAGCATCATCAATGGGCTGGATCCTAAAATACTTATCTAGAAATGCAAGAAAAGTCATTAGAAGAAAAAGAACCAGAAATTATGGCAGGAAAACAGTGGCTAAGTTGCATCACTGGCAGAGACAGATACATGAAAATGGCCAAAGCTGAATTATTCAAAGTGAATTAAAGAAACACAAATATAGAAGATGATTTTTTTTCCTCCTCTGATACACATGACCAAGGCTTGGGGGGGAGTGAAAGAACAGACAGAGAGGAAACAGATTTACAGCTGGAAGCTGGAAGTAGGAGTGGAGGAACAAAGACTGGATTGTCAGCTCACAGGGTGAAAGAAAATGTGACAGCAAATAAAATGCAAGGAGTCTGCTACAAGAGTGCTGAAAAAAATTAAAGTAAAATGTCAAGAAACTTGAAGGAAAGCCTTTCAGTTGCACAGATCACAGAGTTCAAGGACAAATGTATGGGCCTGGAGAGGAATCCAATCACTGGTGGTGTGCACTTTTTTTATGATTCAACACCCCAACACCTCCCTCCTTCTTCAACGCATAAAAGTTTTATTATCTCAGGAGAAATTAGGTCCTTGGTATTGGGAACTTCTGAATAACATGGCTAATGAAATAAATCCTTCAATCGAAATGGGATGTTTCCTCTCCAAGTATTTTACACATGTACAGAAGAACATGATGAAAGAAGTCAGATTAGACTGTTGCTGCCCTCCCTCTTGGCTCTGTGGTCTATGAATATACTTGTAACACATGGCTGTGTCATCCCCACCTGCTCTCCAAAACCCTTCCCATGCACACATTGCATTCATGGGAGACAAAAGCTACGCACACGTGAGCAGCAGCTGCCTTCACCACACTCTGCACGAGGTGAACGTGACAGAGATGAGCTAAACACATGAGTATACCAAGAAAAATCCAAGTCTGTTTCTCCTATTCAGAGTTCCAACTGCTGATTCTTGGGGAACTGCCAGTTTGAAGAAGGCAGCTCATATTCCTTGAACATCCAAGCAGTGGGACAGGTGAGAATACAGGTTTTAGACAACTGTAACTCTGATTCTCCTGCAAAGCATAGGAGCATTAATTGGTGTACAGTGGCATACCTGTTCTCTTTTTAAAGCAAATGGTCAAAAATAAAATGTGTCTTGTGGCTGTATGCATAGTAAGGTTGAATGTCTTATTATGATTCTTTTCCCAAATAGGCTGCCACCTCAGTAAGTGCAGTGTAGAATACTCCTTTCTGTTGGGCCAGTGACAGAATTGATGCATACCTGCCTGAATTTAACCTACTAATTGACATTTTCTTTTTTTACCGAAGGCCATCAGCCTTTTTCCCGTCTTGTTAGATTCTTGAGTGACACCACTCTGCACAACAAATGCCAAATGATTTGAAACACACAAATAAAATCTTCCAAATCGTCACCTGCACACCTGGGTCACAAAAAGAAAGAAATGGAGAACAAGGAGAAGGTGTAGGAAGACGAGAAGGTATTGGAGAAGGAGAAAGTGAAGGAGAAGGAAAAGAAACTGGAATGTTAGAAAAGTTTTACTAGCAACTTTCTTATTGGTTTGGTGCTTTGAGAAGGTCATGGCTTAAAACTTAGTCTTTTTTTCTAATCAAATGTCATCTAAAGTATTTATAGGGTTACCTCTTGGAAAGAGAAAATACCCCAGACTGCTGTAATAATTGTGGGCTATCTAATGAGATGATCCTGGGTGTAATATGGACCAACTACATAAAGCCCATAGGAAGTTATTTTGTTGCAACAGTCAGCACCTTTCATATGGGATCACTCCAGATGACTTGTTTTTACATACAGATAAAGAATTTGGTTGTGGTAAACAAAGAAATGTATTTGGTAGAGGGTAACAAATCACTGTAATGGTCTTCAACTAATTGGAATACTACTTCACTCTAAATCAAACAAATTTACTTCTAAACTGCCCAGTTTGAAAGTCAGCAATTCCTTTTTCCTCGAGAAAGATAAAAAACTCAACATTCAATAATTTTTTTTAAGCCTGAGAAGGCAAAGGTATATTTAATAATTCTACAATAGGATCATTCCAGAAAGTCACAGCACATGGAAAATGAATGGCATTGATGACACTGATTGAAAGTAGAAAAGCAAGTGGAGTTCAGGTTTTAAACAATAAATCATTTGGATCCAGTTAGATGAAATTGTGCCAAAGGAGAATTCAAATTTTTTTGAACATTCTTCAGGTTCATCATAGCACATTGATTAAAACCCACAATGCCTGTTCCTTAATCTTCCAAAAGGACTAAAAAGCAAAATAAGCAATGCAGAACAATATTAGTGCTCTTGTCTATGTATTTAGATATTCACACCACCATTCTGCAGGTCTAACTTCATTTATTTATGGGAGACGAAAGTAAAGGCTGGTAGCCCTTATGTCAGCATCCCCAGCTAAGCTTCACAGAGGCAAGGTTCTATCCCCTTGTGCATGGAAACAAGAGCTTTTTATTCCCAAGGAGGTAGTTCTTATTTTCCAGTGTAAACTGTGCTAGAGCCACTTGGAGTGTGTATGTAACACTTCATTATTATTCTTCCCATATTGCCACCAAGACATAAAAATTTGTCTCCTGGTACTCTGTGCCTGGAACCCTATTAGCCTCTCTATTTGCAAGCAATGGGAAGTTCATTGTGTGACCATAAAATGCCATCCCACATTCCAAAGAAGTGACAGCATATGGGTGACTGATCTCATATGAAGAACCCTAAAATATAAACCACAGAGCTTTTCTAGGAGGAATCCCATTCTAAACACGGAGAGTTGATTCATCTGTTTGCTTCCTTCTAACTTTATTGCCCACCCTCAAACTGAAGTGTTAAAAGACTATCCTGTGTCTAAAAACCATGAGGAACTGAGTTATGCCTGCATGGCATTTTGTGTACTGTCATTATCATATTCTGCCCACACTTGAAGCTAGCTGGAAACAAGAGAGCTCTGAATGAAAGCTAGACAGCCATGCCTGCTTAAAGCTGGGCCCAAGCTAATAAGCCTTGCTGAGAAGCAATTTTTTTGTTGTTGTTGCTGTACACTGCTGATTCATTAGCATGGCTATGTAGCTTCAAGTGAAGCTGTAGCTGTCATCAGTGAAGTAGCTCACATCTGCTCAGGACATGTATAGACATATTTACAGACTATTAGCAAAATAAGAAGAGAAACAAAGGGTTTTTTAAAATTACAAACAATAGACTTGGTGCCTGCACTGCAGTCATCTGCAATACACCAGTCAGCGCAGTCACTCTGCTATTAGGCAGGAAGCATCAACTAATCCTTCTATGTCACATCTCAGGGAGCATCCACAGCTCCCAGAGCCACAGCTCTGTCCCTGTCCTGCTCCCGAGACAGCCCAGATGGACCCCATGACTGCTGCAGGGGCCATGTTACAAAGACAACAATTGGCTTATGGTTAATCTTAATTTTCCCTTACTAGTCATTAGTTTGGTCTCTTCTTCTACAAATATTCTCATTACAATGATGTAAATGCTTAGTAATCCTGATTTACAATAATGGTATATTATCCATTCCTAATTGCTATTCAATCCTAATTATCTCCTTGAAATATGTACCTGATTAGATCAAGATTTAAAGACAAGAATCAAAGCAAGTGCTTAGGATCTCAGACCACTGAGGACAGGCAGGAGAAGGTCTGTCTGCCAAATTTGGAGCAGGTAGCAGAGCAAGATGGTAGAGCATAGCTGGAAAAGAGGCTCCACTGTGCTTCCGTGTGGAAATTCCGTAGCTGTAACACCAGCTCTGCATCCCATGTTAAAAAAAAGTGTCTCTGGAGTGTGAGACACCACATGTCAGAAGTGTACTGTGAAACATATGTTCATGTTTTCCCTTTGAGATAGAGTATTTCACATTTCTTCTTTTATGTATACTTTGGATTACAGATGAATCTATTGTACCAAAATACGAGCAACTGCTTTCCAACAGGGGAGACTGCCTTCCATGATCAGCCTCCATGATTTTGACTGTAAAGCATTTCAGCAGACTCTTGTATATTGATATTCATTACCTCTATTGTTTGTATAACAGACACATAAACAGGCCAGTCAATAATATCAGCTCATATTGACTAGCTATTCCTACCTTGAAACAGGAATGCCAAGCTTCAATTGATTCACACTCATGCATTGTGTAAATATAATTTCAAATTAACGTGTACAAGAAAGAGCACATACTGTTATTAGCACGGGGAGTAACCTGGGGATGCACTGCAGCACAAAGCTGGTGTTTGAGACAGAACTAGTCAATAAAATCCAAGGTATAACTTGGCACTGAATATCCCATGAACTTTAAATGTTGCTGGCTGCTGCAAAGCTGTAGTTCAGTCTTGTGCCACCACCTGTAGCTCCCTGCAAGCCCCAGGTGAGGAAGAGAGGCCACAAAATGCATCTGACCAAGTTTTTGGGTACCAAAATACCTCTGTCTTTCCTCTACAGTGCGCTAAAGAAACAGAACCCCACCTTGCACAACAGATCAAACCCCAAAACTTAGCTCACATGACATGATCAAAATATTTCACAGAATCATAGAGTATCTCAAGTTGAAAGAGAGCCATAAGGAGCATTAACTCCCTTCTCTAAGCAGGAGCATCTAGAACTAAAGCATATGGCTAAGGGCATCACTGGAATGCTCCTTGAGCTCTGACAGGCTAGGTGCCAGAACCTCTTCCTTTTCCAGTCACTGGTCACCTGCTCAGTGAAGAAACTTTATCTAAAGTCCAACCTGAACATCTCTACACGCATTTTCCATTTCCTTATGTCCTACTGCTGGTCACCAGAGAGCAAATCAGCACCTCTGCCTCTGCTGTCCTCCTTGGAGAAGCTGGAGACCATGAGGAGGCCACCCTTCAGCCTTCTCTTCTCCAAGCAGAACAAAACAAGCAGCCTCAGCCACTGACATTATTATAGATTAGGAAGAAGTTCTCCACAGAAAGAGGGCTTGGGCATTGGAATGGGCTGCCCAAGGATGTGGTGGAGTCACCATCCCTGGAGGTGTTTAAGAAAAGACTGGAGGTGGCACTTTGTGCACTTTGTGCACTTTGTGCCATGGTCTAATTAAAAAGGTGGTGTTTTTCATAGGCTGGACTCAGAGATCTCAGAGGTCTTTTCTAACCTGGTTGATTCTGTGCTTCTGTCTTACCCTCAAAACATTTTGCTGTCTTGGTCACCCCTCTCTGGACACGCTCTAACAACTTGACAATGCTCCTGACAATGCCCCCAGCACTCGGAGCAGAGTGGGACAATCCCCTCCCTTGCCTGGCTGGCCATGCTGTGCCTGATGCACCCCAGGACAGGGCTGGCCCTCCTGGCTGCCAGGGCACTGCTGACTCACATTCACCTTTCCACCAACCAGGACGCCCAGGTCCCTTTCTACACTGCTGCTCTTCAACTTCTTGCCCCCCGGTCTGTGGGTGTAACCAGGGTTGCTTTGTCCCAGCTGGACAATCCATCCCTTGCTCATGTTCAATTCCATGCAGCTGGTGACGGCAGCTCTTGAGTCTATCCAGATCCTTTGCAATGCCTCTATACCACAGCTCCTCCTAATTTAGTAGTGTCAGCAAACTTACTCAATGTACATTGAATTCTTGCACCCAGATCATTTATAAAAACACTAAAGAGCACTGGCCCTTAGCAAGAGCCTGGGAAATGCCACTATTGACTGGCCCCCAGTCTGATGTGACCCCATATACTATGATCCCTTGTGCCCAGCCTGTGAGCCAGTTGCTCACCAATTCCATGATGTGTTTGTCCAGCTGTGTGCCAGACAGATTATCCAGAAGGATACTGTGAGAGACAGTATCAAAAGCTTTGCTAAAACCACAAGCCCCCACATCTCCTCTTGGTCAACTAGATGGGTGACCTTGTCATAAAGGGGAATTAAGTTTGTTAAGCAGGATTTTACCCTTGTGAACCTGTGCTGGTCATGACTAAGGACTGTGTTGTCTCTCAAGTGTTTTTCAGTAACTCCCAGAATAACCTTTTCCATGATTTTACTGATCACTGAAGTGAGATGGACAGGCCTGTATTTACCAAGGCCTTTCTCCTTACTCTTCTTGAAAACTGGGACCTTTGCCAGCTTCCAGGCAAATGAGACTTCTCCAAACTCCTGAGACTGCTGAAAAATAATGGAGAGAGGTTCTGTGATGACATGATATCAGCCAGCCCTTTCAGTACCATGGGATGAAGACACTCACCCTCACTTTTGGCAGCACTGAACAGACTTTTCAGCTATTTTCTCACCTGGGTTTGCTTGATTTTTAACAAAATAAAAACCATTTAAAAAACCCCAAACCCAAAAGAAAACTACTCAGCACAAACATTACGATTACAATGACAGCCTAAATGAAAATGATAATAAAAAATAAAACCCCAAGAACTAAGTAGTTTGTTTAAGAAAAAAGTTTTTTAAAAAAGAAAAGAATGTTCCTTAGGCAGAAGAGAAAAAGGCACTTCAGCTGTCTTCTAGCCAAGTCAGGACTAGACCCTGGTCCTGCATCTTTCTGGTTCCACAAACAAGTTTCACTGACACTCTCTGTTGGTGGTGAGAGGGACCATATTTTTTCCACCAGCACCCTGATGCTGTAAGATCTCTCTCTGCCCTACATTCTTATCTATTGAGGGCTCATCATCTAGTGTTTTCCAGGAAAAAAAAAAAAAAAAAAAAGCAGCTCACTGATGAGAAGAAAAAGATAGCACAGAGCAGCTGCTGCTGTAATTGGCTGAAGGGCTAACAAATGACCTAATATTCTCCTAGCTAGGATTTATCCAGCTGCTCACTGTTCTGATTAAATAGGACTAATCCATCAGGCAAATATTGCTTTGCCAGTTCAAGAAATAAGCTTACCTGTTTCTTAATTTTTCTTTAATTTTATTATTAGAAGATAGAGTGCCACTTCTCTAATCTAATGTTTGTTCTAAATTATTCATGGATAATTTCATAAATTAACATATAAACCTACTCCCATAGAGCTCTCTTATGAAGCTGCTATTTCTGATCTTTATTTAAAATTGTGACTTAAAACAAAGCATAGGATGAACCACTAAAACTCAGACTTTTCTATCAGTGAATGTATTTCATACATGTTACAGGGTTTTTCCAAGTATTTCGCCTCTAAAATAGGAAGCTAACACAGTTAAAACTAGCATTTGATTGATTGCTATATATACTTATAATTTTCCCATTTCTGAAAAATGCTCCTCATTCCAAGATAAATATGCCAAATTAAATTGTAATCAGTATGATTTTTTTGAAGTCACTTGGTCCCCATCATGAGAAATAACATAAAAGGAATGTTAAACATGATTGAACTTTTACAGTCCTCACTCTATTTCAGTTTCTCTCTCCTGATTCAGGGTCTCAGCATCCTGCCCTTCAACCCTTTCCCCCTGAACACCTCTCTGTGAACCCACCAGCCACACACCACTACCTTTGGATATTCTGCTACTGCTGTAATAGAGCACTTTCCATCTCATCACCATCTTTGTCTTAGCCTTCCTCACACTGAGGAGAATAATGATGCAAAGACCCAAGCGTGGTACTATGAAAGGAACCAAAACCTTTAGTACCAGATAATGTACTACAAGATATCATACATTTGTTTCAGCTAATATTATTGCTCCAGTGCTAGTAAACCTCACTTGATCTGCTAAGTCCTGCCAGGAAAACACATATTAAAAATATTAATTAAAAAAAATTAAAAAGGGGGAAAGAAAAAGGGAGCAAGCAGGAAAACAGAACAGTATGGGAGCTTCCACTTAGAGCAGAATCTTGTTATGCATACTCTTAATGAGCAGAATGTTCCTTTTCCAGTGACATTTGTAAAAGCCAATTTCCAACACTGTGTGTCTTTTTGCTCTGAAATACACCACAAATCTTTCCTATTGAGCCATTCAAGAGCTTAGCATGGATAAAAACAAACAAAAATATATTCACTGCGTCAGCACTTTCTTTCCTCCATTGCACAGGTGACCTCCATCAATATCATGTGTCACTTCTGTTCCATATGGCTGAGCTCATGTTTCAGGATCTTACCCCCTGTCAGGGCAGAGATAGGTATGGCTTCAGTTCTGGGATACTCACTATGGAAACCAGGAAAGAAAATAGAAATACTGGAATGGATCCTGAAAGAAATAAAAGACTAGATAGTTTATGGATGGAAGATCCAACTTCCAAGTCTCTCTCTTCCTTTAAAATACACTGTGTAGTTTATCTACCAGAAAAATGGAACAGGAACCAAAGCTGCAAGGTGACTTACATTTCCCCAGATGGCAATATCAGGTGAAATATCAGGACTTTACCAGATCCAGGTGTCCAGATCAAAGACTAGATTTTGGTGGGGCGCTGGATCTGGCTGACAAGGTGCACGTTTTGGCATTAGCAGTGTTCACTCTTTGCTCTGTTCAAATCAAAAATGACAAATGTATTTCAAACTCACTGTAACTATAGAGACCGACTCCATGATCCTGGTGGGTCCCTGCCAACTCACAACAGTTTATGCAAATAATCAAAAGAATCAAAGGAAAGAATATAAAAATGATTACTCTCAAATTCAATTCATATTTTTGTTAATAAATCAAGAATGTGCATGATGGAAAAACCCTGTGACCTTGCTTGCTCTGATTTGCCATCTGCTCAAAAACAAAGGCAAAATAGAGAAGATAGCACAAACTAAAGGTGCTATACACGTTAAGTGCAAGTGACTGTTATTACTGAAAGAGCTGTGTGTGGATACAGCTCTTCAGCAAGAAACTCAGGCAACCCACTGTCTGGCCTGAGGCACCCAATCACCAGCCACAGGTTCATTTCAACATTTCTGACATTTGGTCCTTAACTCCCTCTGACATCTGGGAGGCCCTTGGGACTTAGCCCTCCTGGCAGAACAGGAGGCAGCAGTCCCAGGGAATGGGTTTCTCCTGAGTAGAGCAATCATTTTCTTGTGCTGCAATTGTTGATTTTAGCTCCCTGCTAAGATCACTCCCCACTTTTCCATCTTCATCTTGGAGCTTATGTGAAATCTGTGTTCTGTGTAAGGCCCTGAGAAACTGATCTAAAAAGAAATGTCAAGGCTTTTACTGTTATAAGAAAGAGAGCCTTATAAAATTGTGATCATTAAGCCTCCTCAGTCAAGAAAAGCAAGAAAGAAAATTATTTCTAAAGGTTTTAGTAAACAGATCTGAATTTGCCATCCTGGGTAACTGAGTACTGCAATAAAATGCCAAGTAGAGACTAATATATACTTACATCCTCCTAATTTCCTGGTTTCACTAAATCCAATATAATAAAATTGACAGATGCTATTTTATCTATTCAAGTGATTCATGAAAGGCCTGGAACCGCAATGCTGCAACAAGATATGACATTTGTGCTAGGGTTTGAGTTTTTTTAAATAAAAAGAAATGACTGGCCAGGGACTGGTGATAGATTGTGATTTACCTAGCACAAAATGACAAGCTTGTCACCTTTACCTACAGAGGAAAGAGAATTACTAAACCTGGCTACTATTTATGTATGAATTGCCTACCCAGTCTATTATTTTGAAATTGCTGAAGAGAAAGTAAAATGAATTAAGGAAATAATTGAAATTTAAAGCTAAATTAGATATTTTTCATGTCACCTTTTAAAATTATGCTAATTGGTATGCATTTTTAATGACAACATTAGCAGCAAGTAATAAAAAGTCAGCAGGATCTACACACGGATAAATAACAACACACTAATGATAATTACATAAACCTTCTGTACAGTGACATGTGGGTCAGGAATTGAATTTGCACTCTCAAATTGAATCATCTATCAGGGCTCCACATCACCAGTAACAAATGTCACTGGTAGGTTTCATTTCCCTGTGTTCAGACTGCCCTCGTGGTTTTGTTTGCTAAAATCCAATAACAGATTATGTTTCAAGGCGAAATCTTGACACCTAATGGTACTCAATGGCAGTGTTGATTGCAAAAGGGTAGCAAAAAGATTGCAAAAGCAGCATTTGAGTTTCAGAAAAGAGCCTATTTCAGACACTTAGAGAAGGTAATTTCTACTTTATTTTTTAGGCATTTAAAGGGCTTTTCTGATAATAAAAGAACTGACTTAAGTGCATGTGTTTACAGTTATATACTGACATAACTGCCTTGTCAGAATGAGACCTTTCTTAAGTGTGTGACTTTATCAGTGAAGTTTTACAGACTGAGCAAAGAGTTCTTGAATTACTGAAATCAGGCCAAATAGGAAATGATTGAAGGCAAATGGAAATGTTGCCTTTAGTTTCAGAGAAAATACACATTTTTACATCCCTTTTTATTTATTTATTTTTTTACATAATGGAAAATGCTCTCCTCATTACAGAACAAGATGACAGAGTAGCTGAAAATAATTCTCATAAGATCAGAAGAACATGGTACTTCCAAACATGACTTTATTCTGCGGTAACAGGAAATATTAGGCTGAGTAAGTCACATAACACGAGCTGTTTTGGAACCCTGAGCATCTGCTCTGCCTCTCTTTAGGCACAGGCTGGGCAGTGTTTAGATGAGAAAGCCTGAGGTACTCTGACATGTGAAAAAGAAAAGCTCAGCTGCTGTGTCGAGCACAACAGGCAGAATTTGGGTAGCTGAAGGTCACAAGTTGCCCAGGGCAGGAAACAGGTAGGTCCAGCCATCTCCGAACCTGGTGTGAGCAACTCACAGCCTGCAAATCTCCAAGGAAGGAGCAGGTGGTGCTTCTGCTGCAGGGCACTTTGGAAAAGGTGGCAGCCACAAAGGTCAGGAGGCACAAAGGGAGAGGATCTCGGGCAGATGGGAGAAGGAACCACGGGGAAGGAGAGGTTTGGGGCACAGAGGTGAGGGACTCCTCATGTCAGAGTGGGGACAGCTCAAGGGACTGCTGCCTGAGAGGACCCCTGAGGGACTGTGGCCATGGAGCAGGGGGAAAAGGAGCAAGGAACAGCAGAAAGAAACCAAGACCTGCCCATGCACCCATGGAATGACTAAGGAGGCGCTGAGGGTAATCCACAGCAAACCCGAGGCAGGATGATGCTAGTAAGAGAGGTAGAGATGTTTGCCTTAGGCCTGGGAAACAGGAAGGAAAGAGTTACTTTCTCATTTATGACATCCCCCACCAAATACCTGAATCAGAAGATGGTGCTAATTGACATGAAATCAAGTAAAAATCACCCCATTTGAGACGGTTTCACCCATGACAGTTTTCTCGGTTGTAATGGTTGAATTAGATAAGGTCTAGTGAAATGTTTGACTTATATGGATAAGTGGATAGTTGGATAGTGGATAGCTTATAAGATAAGCTCCATCTTATAATGGAGAATTGGCCACAACTCTTGATGCTTCAGGACCTCTTTACAGAGGTTTATCAGTTTCCTGTCATTGTTAAAAACATAACTTTAAATTTCTCAGTTTAGCTTCTAGCCAATATATTTTTACACCTTCAACAAATGGAGCTATCTATTAGAAATCCATGTTCAAATCATTCTTTAACTACCTTCAGTATTTAGATACTATAACCTTCAAAGGCTTTTATCTCTAGCCCTTTGCAAGTAATTTTACAGCTATTTGGCAAATTCTTACCAAGTTTCCATATTCATTATTTTTGGACACCTGAACTGGTGGAGTTTAGTGGCAGATGCACGAAAGCCAAAGAAAGAGTTAATACCATCTCTACATTCCAATTTAAATAAAACTGGGATTGGCTATTGCAAAAAAAAAGGATGCACTAATTTGTTAACTCAGTCTATTAAATTTGATGATTATCCATGTAAGATAATAAAATAAATTTTAAACTCAGCCTGTGTTGTGAGTTTTAACTTGGACTGATATTTTCTGTGTTAATTCAATAAGCTGTTGCTCAGTTTTCATGAGAAAGAAATGAATTTCTGTTCATATGGCAGGAACAAAAACAGTGGTGAAATCACAGTTTCCTGAAAGTCAAATTATATTTTTGAAAGTGCAGTATGGTTCTTAGGAAGGCTAAAATAAAGATAAGGTTAATTACATATCCAAGTGCAATTTGCATTTAAAGTTAAATAATGGGGAAGTACATTTAGTTGAATGTTTCAAACAAAAGGGAAAGTATTAGCATTTTCTTCCTGGAATAATCTGTCTACTTTTATTTTTAATTAAACTAGCTATATTAGGTATGTATAGATCATTAAAACCATGAAAAATAATGCATCTAATCTATAAAGAATCTAATAGTCTAATAGAATATTTCTCCTTTTGGATATTTCTTAATGAGGTTAGAACTCCAACTTGTGATTTTGAGTTTTTTCAATCCTAAAATCCTAAATCCAAATGCTTTAATAGACTTGAGAAGCCAGAGTTACATTCCTTAGCACAGACTACAGAAACATGGGTGATTAGCCCAACAGAAGGTTGCTTTATACACGTTCCCCTCCACTTAAATAATCCCTTGAGTCCAGTCACCTCTCCCAAAGCAATGACAAGGGATGGAAAAGAGGAAGAAATGATTGCAGACACTTGAAATCCTATATACATACTCTTTTTTTTGACAAGTATTATTCAGGCTTACTTTTCTTGAATATAGTATACAATGCGTTCAAGAGAATGACTTTTACTGGAAATGTCATCTGGGTTCTACCCATAGTTACCTCTTCAGCACACCAAGCACACCTTGGAATTCTGCTCACCAAATGTGTTAATCAGGTGTTTTGGGAACCAGTAATTTAGTTGTAAATCCTGGTCATCAAGATTGATAGATCAGTTAATACCCACGACAGGAGCTCCATTGCTTTATATAACTTGAATAACAGAGTCCTGAGGAAAGCCAGAGATGGTATGAACAGGATGGTCACCAATAGAACCTTCCTTTTTCTTTCTTCACTGAATGTTCCTTCAGCAGAAATTGGTTGGGACCACCCTTTCACACAGCTCACATAAGATGAGATTCAGAAGAATTACGCTGGGACATGTGATACTGCATAAACTGTGGGTTTTTTCCCACTGGTTTGTAATTGAGAAGCAGAGGGAAGAGGGATATTCAAAAGCTAGATAGTGAAAAAAAGAAGACAATAATAAATAATAACTAGTAATGTTACTAGTTATAAATAATAACTAATAATTATGAGAATAATACTATTTTCTCTCTTATAATAAATTTTAATTTCATTTTTGAAGGAATTTTTCCCTCTTTTTCTATGCATTTTTCCATGTGACAGCTCTGAGACACAAAATTGCAGCAAGAGCTGGTATGTGGTTTTTACACACTGCCACATCCTGAGAAGTTACACTCTCAGAACGAAACAGGGTGAAAAAATCCAAAATAAATATAAGAGGAAAGGAGAGTCCTCGTGTTAGAAAGATGAAATTAGAAAGAAAAGATAACACCCTTATTCCCAAAGAGAGGAGTTCCTCATTCATTCATGCAGGCCTCCTGCTGCTGGCTTTGCCTGGTTATGTTTTTGTAAGGATGGGCCATTCTTGAGTTCTGATAAGCCATCCCTGAAAATCAGCCAGTTCTCCTGGACCCTTGTTTTCTCCAAAGCTGTATCCTATGGGGTTCCCCCAAGCAGATCTTTGGACTTGTGGATATATAAAAGAATCACCCTCCTTTTTAAACACATCCAACTGTGTCTCCACTCTCCTTCATAAATAAGCATCACTGGGAAATGAGGGCTTGTCTCAAAGGCTTGTCTCAATGTTGGTAACCAACAAGTGTTGGACAAGTAAAATTCCAAGGAGCTAAAAAAATTAGAGCAAAGGCAGCAGATGCAGGAGACACAGCACCACTGGACAGGTCCGACCAGTAAAAGGAGAAGGAAAGTAAGTATGGAAGAGATACAATCAGAGGGTTAGAAGTGGAGCTGGAGAAAGTTTACACTTCTGAGGCAAAGGAGAGATGATGAAAAGCTGAGAGCATTCATATTATGGCTGTTCTTGCCTGAGAAAAACTACAATACTGAGACTTTGCAAAAGACAATGAAAATTCAAAAATGTCTTGTAAATACTGCAGAAATAAATTCTTGCCTCTATTAGAGATCTGAAATTTTCTTTCTGCCTTCTGTGAAGTAAATTCTGGCTTTCAGAAATGCAGTTGACTAACACAGTATGTTTAGAGAGAAGAAAAGAACCAGATTATACTGAAATAGAGTTGAGGTGATAAATGTGCAATGCTGAGCCCAACAGTATAAGTGAGCTACATCTGTATTTTCCTCTTGAGAACATAAGCTTGTTAAGCTGCTGAATGAGAAAAACTGAGAAACACAACAATGAGATCATGACTACAATCTGCAACCATGTTAATCTTACACTTAACAGCTTTCCAGCAAAGCACAGTAGGAAACGATGGAAGGAAGATTAAAAGTTAAAACAATTCTTTGCACAGACTCAGCCCCATTCTTAGCGTTACCATATCACTGCCTGAAATTTCCAGGCTAAAAGTGTGTCTCTAGTGCACATGCAGCAACTCTGGTATGCCCACATTCCCTGATGACTGAGGTATCCTATAAAAGTGATGCATCTCACACTCCCTGCCTGCTTGTGCCTTCACACGTGACCCAAGCAACTCATGTACAGGAAATAAACTCTGTGCATCTTGACACACATCTTGGCTTCTTCTGTGACTGTAAACTAAGAAGCCTCCAGGACTTTTTTCAGCAATTTAACTGATTTCAGTCACGCCAACTAATACACTGCAGGAAGAACTTCTGCTGAGGTGCTGGCCTGCACCAAGAAGCACCATTCCAAGAAAGTCCCAGTGCTGGCTCTGCCAGTTGGCCTTGGAACTCACAAACATTTCCAGACACAGGTACAAACATTCCTAGAGGTCAGTAATTTAGTCAGTATGGCCACACTGACTGCAGGGCAAGGTCCTCCTGCCTACCAGGACAACACTTTCAGCAGAAAAAGACTTTGGCAGATATACTCTATACTACCATGCAACTTACATGCATAACGCACACAAACACATGGGTAATCAGGAAGCAATCATGATTACCCCATCCACCTACTTTGGGACACTTTATTGTAGCTTGGAACTTACTGGGACACTTTATGTAGCACGATTGTGGTACATAACTCTGCTTCATCCCCTGTTGCTCCAGAGTGAATATGGTAAATTCATGCAATTCTTAGTAGGAGGATGAGTGTAAAGTACATTAATAAGTTTTAAAGTGCAAGTCGACAGACAAGTGAAGAGTAATTGTTTTGAAATATAAGGAAGGGTTATTGTGTAATACCAAGCGCTTTTAAAATAAAATCCTATCATTTAAGCAATAAACCTACTTCTCTATGCCATCAATTCTTAATAGAAGAAATTCTGTGTGTATGAACCCCAAACTCTTTAATGACATTTTGCATCAAGCAGAAGAAAGATTATTTTTGAGGCACAATCAAGGAATGTTTACCTTTCTAAATGTCTGATTAGCACATTTTTTTTTTCACACTCCTGCATCTGCCAAAGCTGAGACCTCTCCTGCTTGGTCGAATGATAGAGAATTTATTTATTTTCTGCAATAGCTCCCTCTTGGTGAAGTGACAGGGGGGCATCACGGCAGAGAGCTGATAGTGGCAGCTGCAGTGGGGGTTCTGCTGCACTTTGATTGGTTGGATGTTCAAATTTGGGGTCCTTCTGCACATGCATTCCAGTTCCAAACAAATTTCAGTCTATTCTAAGGCATAAATAATGCCAATGGTTTTGTTTTCTGTTTGCGTGCTTTGAACCAGTCTTTACTTCATGTACATGTAATGCTGCTGCATGAGGAGGCCCTAAATCACATATTAACATTAGAAGAAATAGATTCTTTCTTCTTGACAACTGACAGAGATCTATTCACAGGTAAAATGAACATTAAGTTGATTTAAAATCCTGTAATAGTGAACTGGTACCCATTTACACTTCCTAACACTGCAGCAAATAACTACCAGCTGTATAGCCACAGAAAACCTGCAAAAAATGGCAAATTCTGCAGAATGTGTAAGAAAGAGAGGAAGTGCAGCTAATTTTAATTTAGTGTTTATGATGGGTGAATTAGTCCTTTGAAATTATTTTTGTGTGGTATATAAAACGGATTTAATCCCTTAGGCTCTTCATGTTTCATGCATGAGCAGACACCATGCTCACTATTTCTTTCTCATTTTTCTGTAGTTAGTATTACAGTTCATTTTCTGATATTCAGTATGGACCCTTCTTTTTGTTTCAGGACTAGCTTTTGCTTGATAAAAAACATATGCTGTGTCAAGGTACTATTTTCTTCATAATTTGTCTTTATGATCCCGAACATCATAGTTCCTCTCTTGTGCACTGTACATTATTGATCTTAAAGACCTTGAAATCAATTTTATCTTTTAAATTTTAGAAATTTTCAATAATGGTTGCAAGGTATTTTAACATTTAGCTTAAAATTACTTGATGGGTTTGGATCGTGACAAAGTTTTTTGGTGTTTGAGTTCAAACAAGGTTTTGAAGAAGCAAGTCAATTTTTACTGCAGAGAAGTGATAAGTGATAGCCAGAGGACAACTTTTAACCATGTTTCCTCTTCTGGAGCACTTCTTTCCTTGAGGAAAAGTAGTACACAAAAAGTGATAACCTATAGTACAAGCCTATAATGGTGAAATCAGAAATGCCAAACAAAAAAATAAGTTTGATCAGGAAAGGACATTAAAAACAACAACAACAACAAATAAGGCATTCTTGATGACATCAGCAGTTAAGAGGAACAGCAAAGTGCCAGCTGGTCAGGTACTTAAACGAGAGGGAAAACCACACCTAAAAATATTGATTATTGTCAGATAATTAACATAATTGGCACCAGAGAGAAAAGGGTACATCTCAGTCTTAAATAAGTTAGAGAGAACATCTGTGAGCTGTATGTTTTATACTGATGTGAGCACCGGGACTGTCACTGGGTAGCACTTGAAGTGGGGCTCATTCTGCCACAGAGCCACCAGGACTTATCTTCCAAAATGTGTGAAATCAGATGATGCAGAGAAAACTGGGGAAAGATGAACATAATATCCACCTAGATTTCAAAAAAAAAGAAGGATTGCCAGGGAGTTAGTATCATCAGCTTCATTTCATTGTCTAGAAGAGTGTTAGCACAACTCCATGGTTTATAAGCACCCTCAGAGGTAAAAAAATAAACCAGCTACAGTCAAGATGAATTGGTCAAGAAGAAGCTGAGCCAACCCAGTCTAATCTCCCTTCCTGACAGAGTAACAGGCTCTGAAGAGTTGTAGACCTAACACTTAAATTTCAGTAAAGCTTTTAGAAGAATTTCCACGACATTTTCATAAACCGGAAAAAATAAGGTCTAAGCAAGACTGTAAACCAGTTAGTCAAAAATGGTGGGGAAAACCACTCTTACACAGTCATAGCAGCACCTGCAGCACAGTCAGTTCTGGCTTGGCTCCAGTTCCTTGCAGCATTTTAGTCAATGAGATGAGTGATGGGACACCAAGTTCTGAGCAGAAGACTGGGCTTGATGGCTTACTGAGGAGTTGTCCTGTCGTAGCATAGAAAGTGTCCTCTTTTTCTGAATTTGTAGATGATACTTACCTGGGAAACACTGTAAGCTTCTTGAGACACAGGACTGGATTTTAAAATGATTTGGACAAGTTCAAGTTATGATTTAAAAGCTTATGATATCACTAAGTACCGATAAACAGAATATTCTATACTTAGAAATAATTCTTCCAGTACAGTATGGGGAAGAAGAAGCTAAAAGCAGCTTTACTGAAAAGGATGCAGGGGGTTACAGGGCACAAACTGAACCCAAGCCAAAGAGGTCATTGACAAAACAAACATTGATCTGGGACACAAGGTACAATTTTAGCCTCAAGGGCATGCAGACCAGTCCCACCTTTCTGCTTGGCCTCAAACTGAGATAAGGCATTCACTCTTGGGATCTGAAAACAGAAAGAATCTGAACTAACTAGAAGGAGTGCATAGAAGAACAATGAAAATAATAGTTTAGAAAACATGACCTACCAAGAAAGGCTGATTATCAGGATTATTTTGATTAAACAATGGAAAAGCAAGAGAGAAAAAAAAAAATGAACAGCCTAGATATCTAATAGACTGCTGGAATGAGTATAGGAAGAAGTTATTTTCCATGCCTGTAAAGAGTAGATAAGACTGAATAATAAAATAGGCTTAAACAGCAGCAAGGAAGATCTGGGTTAAACATTAGGATAAGTCCTTTAATTGTAAGGACAGAAAAGCACTGAAACAAACTGTGTCCATGAGCGAAGGCTGTGCAGGGTGGGTGAAGCAGACCTTCACCACCATCACCAGCACCACCCTCAGCAGTGTGAGACTACTGAGCAGCACCAGAGACAAGTCTGCCTTCAGATTCCTGGCAGTCCTATTTTTTAGGTTCTAAATTATGTGAATAAAATCAGCCTCCTTTTTGCAGCAAAAGAAATTCTGTAATGCTTAATCCTGATTTAAATGTACTTCATAGCCCACTTTTCTAATGCTTTGCTCTGCTCCAGTTGTCCTTAATCGTTTTATTTTTGTAACTGTGTCACAATCACCAGATGCCAGAGAGAAGAACCCCTTTGTGACTGACACCTCACATGTATTTCTTTCTACTCCTCACAAGAGTTATTTAATTTTCTGCCAAAGTTTCCCTAAATCCTTTTTTTATTAAGTATTCAAGTACCACTGGCACTACTGGACATGTAATTCCTCTTTGCTGCCACCTATGTACTTCATAAAGGTCATGACATTATTTCTCAAAAAATTTAGAAGATGCAGAATAGAGAAGGTGCCTTCCCCAAATCCAGTAACACTCTTCAAATTCCCTTAAATCCCATGGCTATCTTCACTGCCCTTTCACTTGATTCTGAAGCAACTGAAAAGACAAATGCAGATTTTCCCTCCAACTCAGATTAATTCATCCTAGGCAACATGACATACTTATCTGAAATAGGTGACACTGACTGTACTTCTAGATGACTTTTTGAGCTGTCCTACACAATGGAGAACATAATTAAGACTTGTGTGGCAGTGCAAGAAAGTAATTTTATAACCAGGAAACTAATGTTCTGAAATTCCTATTTTAGGGAATCAAAACAGAGACCATTAATGTGAAAAATGTTGATCATACAGTAACTTAAAACTCATAACCAGAAAAATACCTTCAAACATAGTTTTTAAGAAATGAGCCATGAATTTTCGTAATTTTATCTTATCAATTAGCTATGGGCCTGTTTTTCCTTAAATATTTCAATTTCTCTCCGAATTCAGAGCTACAAAAGATGTTCTTAATGCTTGCAATTCTACAGATACTCAAAAACTAAAACAATTGGCAGGATCACTTGCTCCAAAAATGCAACTAAGATTCTTTTTCTCTAGTCTCTCTCCTTATCCATGCTTCTTTCCTGTGAGAGACTTGGCTGACACTGAGTTGGACTGGATGATCTTAGAGATCTTTTCCAACCTTAAGAATTCTATGATTTTATCTCTGTTGGTTTTGTTTTCCTAATATTCTGAGGACACTTTGAGCTTGTTGATCTGTAAATGTTCTAGGTGCAACTTGGGACCATGGTCTGTTCTGACTCCTGCAGGTCACTCCTGCTCACCCTCATTAAAAAACTGAGGCATAGACTTTTCCATAACCTAAAGGAAGTTGAGGAAAGCGTGTTGCTGCATTTCCACAGCTAGTTCTATTATTTTCCCCAAAGACTCCATCTTATTCTGCAAAATGCAGAGGTGAATGAGTGAAGATCAAGGCACTGAGTACAAGTCTCTCCCTGATTGTCCATATTTGCTCCCTTAAATGCCAGAAATGCATACAGCAGTGGCAAAGATTCTGCACGACAGATGGTGGGCTGAGAATTCTCACTCAAGGGGAATGGAAAAGTGATTTGCTGAATGGATCTGAGCAGTTGGGAATCAGAAGCAAATAGGACTACAGCAAGGACCAATATTTAAAAAAACCCTCACGTCTCTCCCTTTATATTGATATCAACAGTCATTTATTTTCTCAATACAGCAATGATTTCTTATTAAGAGAAGCCAACTATCCAGTATAATCAGTGTATTTCCAAATCTGTTTTTTTCTATGTGAGCTATTAAACTATATCCTCTGCCCTGCTGGCAGATTCATGAGGATGCCAGAGATTTTTGAAGAAAACTCTCAGTTTTTGTTGGAAAGACATGGAGATAAAACTGATGGATGAACTAAGATCTGCAAGCTCAGGACAAAAGACACAGAACAGAAAGGCAACCTGTACTTAGAAACTCACATTTATCCAGTGTCATCAGCTTCCAAAAAGTACAATCCAGCTATTTTCCCCTCATGACTATGTAAAACAACTGTTGATATCATCGCTGATGGTCAATCAAGAGGCATCTCCCAAGCTCTGAGCACGAACCTTCAATGCTTGCAAGCAAGTGCCTGACATTTAACGGAGATGCAAGCTTCTCTTATCAGTGCCTCCTACATATTTACAGAGTGCCAATGTCCAGGTTCCTGAATTACCTCAATGAATGTGGCTTTATTTCTATGTCTAGCTCAGCTTCTATAAAACCCAGCTATACAAATAATGTACTCTGCCTCCACAAGCAGTTACCAAGAGGTAACACGTGACTGTCTACCTTTCTTAGCACGGAAAGCTGTCTCCAAGGTGGTGGTGCTCCAAGATATTTTAACTGAGTAGGTTCAGATTTGATTTAGGTAGGTTTAGACTAGATATTAACAAGAAATTCTCTACTGTGAAGATGGTGGGATACTGGAACAGATTGGCCAAAGAAGCTGTGGATGCCCTGTTCCTGGAAGTGTTCAAGATCAGGCTGCTGGGGATTTGAGCAACTTGGTCTAGTGGAAGGTGCTCCTGCCCATGGCAGGGGAGTTGGAACCAGGTGGTCTTTAAGATTCCTTCCATCCTAAATTATTCTGTCTTGAATGTTCTACTGCAAGTCCTGCCATACAGCAAAGGCCAGGGTTGATAACAGCAGACCCTCTGCACACCAAGCTGTGGTAATACCTCCGTATTATATTCTGTGGAGCACCTCCATACAAAGAGCTTTGTTCTGCCACTCTTCATCCACGAATGACAAAGGAAACTGCAGAGTGGGGAAAAAAAAGAGCTCCGGCTCTGGCCTGGGGAAGAATTTTTTCCAGTGTATCAGTACTTCAATTCCAGAATGCACGACTCAGACAGTGCCAAGAGCAGGAAAGGATGATGTGAGCTTCAGGGCAACATTTCTACTGAAAGCCAAGTTCCAGGACTGGGGAGGGGGAAGGAAGGCTTGTTTTCACTACAGCTACACGACAGGAAGATGAAGCCAGAAACCCTTTGTATTTGTGGCAGGCTTTCTCTGTGCTGCACACTCTTGCCAGGAGATAGGAATGCTTGGAGACCACAGCAGCCTGCTTTCTCCTGATGCCATCTGCTGGCTGAACCGCCAGGGTAAGGCTGGGCTCAGAGACAGCACTCCGACCAAAAAGCGATCACAAGGCTTCACGCAGCAACGCTTACAAGGTCCTCAGCAAACCCCTCAGAAAAACTGAATACTTATTTTTCAAGATGGAATAAAAATGCGCAAAATTATTTTACAGCTTTAAAATTAGGGAAAGGACAAAAGTTAATATTTAGCTAGTACAGCTTTAACAAAATTATTTACATTACGTTGCTTAGATGAAAAACAAAACAATTTTAAAAATAAGCTGTTACTTCCAGAAGAAGGGCTGGTCCCTACTTTGGCACAAGGCTATTAAAAAAAAAAAAAAAAAAGTTCTAACCAGAACAAATTAAGTTAAATTATCTGCATGACAGTAGATGCTGGGGGGGTTGCTAGGTGGGCATTGGATATGAAAAAAGGTCACTGAATTATAAATTACAGAGGTTGATACTGCCTTCTTTCTGCATTTGGACAGATCTTGGCAAACAAGGCTGTCATCTGCTGCTAACAAGACCCTCAGATGGTATCACATCTGAAATAATAATGACAGGAGGCTGGACAAAAGATGGTGTTTAGTTGTGATATTTTTGAGCAAGCTTGTGAAAAAGCTGTTTGTTGTTAATCCTGTAACATTTTGCACCCTCACCATCAGTACTCAAAGCTCTTTGCAGATTAACAAGATGGAAATGGTGTGGTTTTTTACATTTTAATATAATGGCTACTGAATTTCCATTTCAGGAAGGCCTTCCAGACCTGAAGAAATAATTGCTTTGAGGAATATAACTTGGACTGGTTGCCTTTCATGCACCATGGATATTTAATTTCTTCTGCTGTGGGAACAGGGAATCAGGGAAGTGCATGCTGGGATGGTTGCTGTTGTTAAAGATGTTCTGGACCTGGTGGCAGACAGAGGCAAGCACTAAAATACACCCAGCATAAACTACCCAAAGTAATATAATCACTTTCATCCACAAACTATTCTACTTAAACAACTTAGTATACAACACTAGCTTTATTTTCCTAGCATAAGATGATTAATAGTCAAATTACATCAGAAGTCATTCAAACTGTGCCTTACATCATCATAATTGAAAAGTCCTTTACAAAGGGCTGATTTCTCTCTCACATTTCTAGTTCATCAACCTGTACATACAACAGATGTGCACAAGGAGGATCTCCTGCCTAAGGCACTGAACATAAAATAAATAAGCAAATGACAAATATTATTTTATCTCTTTATTTTTTTCCAGAATATTTTAATATTGAAGCCCAAGTTGTTATTTTCAAGGGACAGGGAAGGGGGAAAGGAAAGGGAGAAAAGTTATGAAGACAAATTATTTTATTTAATTTATGGTTTTGTGAATGGTCATTTCTGTAGGCAACAAAAGGTTGTTTTCTTAAAAAAATCATAAAACAAACAGCACCATTAAAGAAAGCATGATCCCTGAATTCTAAACAAAACACTGTCTTCAAACACAAAAAAATTGCTAAAATGCTTGTTTCACCCTGTCACATCTGGTGGGGTAACAAAGCAAAGCATAACAGCACTAAACTATAGCAATCTTGCTGAAACCAACTACACCCCCTTCTGAAAATTCAGAGAACCACTTTCCAAGCTTGTCTGTGGGAACAGCATTTTCTTTGGTAGAGGACTGAAGGAGGGTATTTACTTCACTGAATGCGGATAGAAAAGGTATCTATGCACGTTAGGGATCTCCCCAATAAATCTGTATTTCTCATGCATGTTAGGTACGAGTGGATTTCACATTGCTGTTACACTGCAGGAGTAATACTGCCCTATAAAGGCATAGAATGGCTAATGCTGAACAGATGTAAACATTCAGAATACTGACAAAAAAACCCAAAACATACACACAAAAAACCCTGTACTGAAAATGTGAATCGAGTTAAGTTTCCATAAAGCAGAAAAAATATTTTACAGCAGTACAAGAGAATTATGGCAACAAAGTAAAGCACTTTTCTTGTAACATTCATGAACAGTACAAATACAACAAAGTTATTCTACGGACTAAATTATTCTTTAACTATCAAATATAGTACAAAGCGAAATATTATGTGCTATAAAAGAAGCAGCTCCTTAAATTAGACTAAAAAATGCTTTTTTTTTCCTTTTTGTTGGTTTTACAGTGACAAAGCATGATGATCGAAGACAACAGGATTTGATAGATCCAGAAACATTTAGCTACACAGGTCCATGATAAAGCCACTGAGTATTTCGCTGCTTCCCCCTCAGTGTTCCGCAGAGGCACGGAAGATGAGCCGCTGCGCTGCTGCCAGGAGACTGCAGAAGTCATTCAGTGCTCAGAGCAGGGCCCTTCATGTGCGTCAGCTAAAATGATCCCTTCTGGTGACACTTCTGTGCTCATCTCGAGTGCTTATCCTGGTACTTCACCACACCTTGGAGAAACTGCTAAACCAGAGGCTACAATAACAATTCTGAAATTGTGCGTGTGTTCATAAGGGGAAGGGGGCGCAGCATAAGGTAATTTTACTTCAGAAATTGCATTATAAAGCACCATATGCACCAGCTTAAAAACTGTGCAAGGAATTGCAGGGCCCTGAAAAACCATCTGCACGTTCTGTATCTTACCCTGACAACATGCACCACCCTCAAGAAGAAAGTCTATAGTACAGAGAATATACCTTTTGCTTTATGGCTCAACCTTTATTTTTGTCTTTTAAATGCTATTTCATGTACTAGATTTCTGCAGATAAATAAAATGCAAACAGGGAGCATCCAGTTCACCATTTCTTAATTTTTCTTTTTAACATTATTTCAAAGGGAGTTTCTGCTTGGAAAATTATTTCAGAACAGAAACACACAAACGCACTCACTGCAAATGCCCTAACGTTATCCGCATATATCACAAGTATGCAATTAAAACAATAAAGAGGGAGGAAAGAAAAAAGGGTTTCTCCCTCTCACCCAAAAGTGCTGCTCCAGGGGTAGGAGTAGGGGGACAATTTTGGAGATTTAAAAAAACTAAAAAAAGGTAAATTATACATGCTGGACACTGGGACACATACGTACGTACACACAAACACAGAGCAGTGTGTTCTTAAGTAATTCTTTCACCACTTTTCAGTGCATAAACTATTAACAACCCACGGTGCAAACGGCATGGTCATTAGAAAACACGATGACATTGAGCCTGAAACCTGAACAATCAAATGACAAAAAAAAAAAAAAAAAAAAGAATAATTCAAAATTAACGTCTAAATGTGACTGGGTTCTTACCAAAGGCCTAGGGTTGCTCTCCCCTAAGGACTGGTGTGATACCAAAATCCACATAAGGTTTTCAGTCACGCTAGGATTCAATCAGGCTCTCACATCACCGCGGTTGCTTTTGAGTATTTTCATACCCTAAACCTAATCCGTAACAACACTTCACCACTGTTGCTAACTAATTGCTCCAATTTATTCCTGGTGCAACTCCAATGACTCAAAAATGAAAGGAGTGGAACTGCACTATGGAAGAGTTTGGTCAGTCGTGTAATGTAACATAGCACCATCCAGTCTAATGCCATTTTAAATACATTTTTATCATGACCTCACACATGCAAGTTGCAATCCTGATACAAAAACGACAATATGACATGAATGAGTGACCTACCATGTTACTCACACTCTTACCCTTCAAACAAAGGAAAACTATGTTGTGGCTGGAATTTATTTCTGTATTATGTTAGTCAATACAAGAACTATTTCCAGATGCAAGTACAAACAAATATTGACTTATGTGCTGTGGACAGGAAAACCTGAGCTAGAAATAAGGATTCCCAGCAGGCTTATATAAACATAGGTAAACAGAAGTCTAAGACTGGTTGCTCTCTTTTTCTTTTCTTTTAAATAGAAGATCCTAGCTCTACCAAGTATAAATACAATGCAATACAATTCCAATACAAAGGCTCCTCAACTATGAATCTGATATACATTAACTGACTACACTCATGCTTACTCATGAGTAGTGCCCAGTTGCTGTTTCACCAGCAGCTGGCCTAGCAGTGGATGCTAATTTTCACTTGGTTACTTTTAGGTTTTTGCTTGGCTGGCTTATTTTCCTACCAGAAGACCTGAAAGTGCTGAGAAGCCATTTCTTAGTTCACATGCCATATTAAGGAGCACTTTTGTATAGAAAATAAAAAAGTATTATTGTAACAGCAACAAATCTGTTAGTTATTACAAATGGCCTTTGTACCACACAGTGTCAGAAATAATATTGATATGTTGCTAATTACAATAGAAGAGAACATCAAGGTGCACCATAGAGCTTCCTATGACAGGAATGTATGCTGTAGATATTCCAGCTAACTTTTAAGACAACAAACGGCATTTATCATGATTGTGGAAATGGTCCCGCAAGAAAATAAACATGGTTCCTTCATTCAGCAGAACCTCACTAACATGCCCCTGAGTCAGGGAGACCGGTTACAGTTGATGAAAAGTACACAAATGAAGGTCAGATAAAAAAGTATGCTCTAAAATACAGCATACCTTTAATTTCCTAAATGTAGCTCTATCATTCACATTAGTACTTCAGAATGCAACAGTTTCAGTGCACGATGAAACTAAGCAGTCTTACATCTCACACATTCTTACTACACTGCTCTCTTTAAACTGTGCAAGGAAAATCAGTTTTCTTGGGCAGGCTGTAAGGTCTTTGGATTAGTGAGGTTCTACTGTGATGGTAAAAAAAAAATGTTTCTCTTGATACTGACATTTGGCCAACCACATACTGACAGATGAACAACTTGAACTCCACGTTATATTCTTGAAGTGGGAGTAAAAAAAAAAAACCCAAGGTGTTTTCATCTCCCCAGCAACTGCATGTGCTTTATCCCTTTATTTAGGTGAATAGGACCCCAAAATCACTGTTCTTCTTTTCTGCTATTATGGTGGCTAGCACATCTGGAATGCAGCTATAGTCCTGAATGTAAATACAGTACTGGATAACTACTGAAGATTACTTTAAAGATGCAGTATCCCTTTTAAAAATACATTTTGCTTCCATATTTCTAAAAGGGGTCTGATTTCCTTTGAGAAAAAAAAAAAAGTCGGTGTTGTAAGTACTTCTAAGAATAACTTTAAATGGCAAAACTCTCAGATGTTATTTAAATAGAGTAACTCACATAAGAGGAAAAAGGAACTATAAGCCAACATTCAACCAATACGCAATTAAAATCTTTCCTTATTCATTCATCAGAAGAATTCATCACTTTTAGGCCACAGAAAGACTACAACCTTGAGAACCAATGACCTATGTCTGGCCTTATTTTTATATATATTTGGGACTGACAAACCAGGTGGACAGATTAGAGATGAAAACAAATAAAGACCATTTGAGTGAGAAAAAAGGAAGAGAAAACAGTTTTCTAATCTCCAGCAGAGAAGTTACTTTCTCCAGATTCCACTGAAGCCAGTGTGTTTCCAGTGTTGGTCCCGCTAACGCATCACATATACAAATCTTTCTCAAGGAATCAACAAAGAAGAGATGATGAGTAAGATTCGAGTTCCACAGTCCCTGGCAGGCACATAAGGAAACTTCTCTAACCATCTAAATTCCTCTTTAAAATTTCTTTTGTTAGGTGACTGTATTTTAGCCCTAGATAGTGAAAGTCAATTGATGAAAACAATCTTGTCAGCAGAAAGACTGCAAACTGACTTGGAAGCTACGATGGTTGGCACCCCACACCTTGCCACTATCCTACTCACACCAGTTGCTATTCAGTGTGTTACTCATTCTGCATAGTTACTCCACTTCTTACAGTGCTATTCTTCCACTGATCTTTAACCTGCAGCTTGTATCAATTATCAGACAGCGGAGAAAAAATGTGCTGCACTTTGTGCAAATAAATAGAAGCTACAAATGACATGCATTAATGCATTTTTCTTTTTTTTTTTTTCCTAGCACAGCAAGAGAGCTCATAGATGCTTCAGTAACAAGGCTATCTTTCTTTTAAACTACTTCTACAGGTTTCCTCTTCTTCCCAGAAAATGGCACTCAGGCAGAATAACTAAGTTCTGAAAGCACCACGTAGAAGAAAGAAAAAAAAAAAAAGTTTTTTAAAAAAATCAATCCACTAATTGCAAACCATTAGTGGCCAAAACTGTTCCAATTTCTCTGTTCCTTTGTCCTGCTCTCCCATGTTGATAAGGGATACTGCATCTTTGACTCAGCTCCTACCGCACCACCAGACAAGCCACACACAGTTTGGAAGGCCCTATGCAGTCATCATGACAGAAGGCTCCGCAGCCTTTGCACACGATCATGGCTTTCAGCCTGCAGGAGCATTTCAGTTCCAGCTCATCGGCGTTGCTGCTGTCAGCAAATTTCTGAACCGGGATCTGCGCGTTCTGGTTAGACAGGCCTGTGGCAGTGTTTGAACCACTTCCTAAAATCCCAATCGATTTCTCAATTGCAGATGCTGCCCTTTTGAAACTTGTGCTACCAAAGTGTATTGTTGGATAATTTCCACAGAGCTGCTGCTGCTGCTGCTGCTGCTGCTGTGGGTGCTGCGTCTGTATTTTCTGGGCAGCAAGTTGGGTAAAAGGCTTCTGTGGCTCAGAAAGTAAATAGGAAGAGAAATCTGCATTTTTTAACGCAAACGCTTTTAACTGTTCTTTCACTTCGTTCTGATCATAGGAAGCTTGTTTCATGCCCAGTTCGCAGCTGCTGCTTAAACCTTCCTCAAAAGAAATAGGTTCAGATTTTATATTGCTACAGATGCTGGCTGGCTGAGGCCAACTAAGTCTTTTAGTGGTTTCCATAGTAACTGTCAGTTGTTTTTGATCAGAGGGGACTTCTGCATTTGGGTGAGGAGGGGGAGGAGGTGGCAGGGGCGGAGGGGGAGCAGGGGGATGCGCTAATGTTTTACTCTGCAGAGTTTGAGAGGCACTGGCAATGTCATCACCTTCCTTGATTTGAATGTTAGGGGAAAACACACTTCCTAGCCTCAGCTGGTGAGCTGCTGTAGAAATATTCACGTCTCCCAAACCCTTCTGTTCCAGGTGTCTGCTAAAAGCAAATGCGTTGCAGCCAGGTGGGCCTTTTGAAGTAGTTTGCAACAAAGCTGCCGTAGGAATGGGGCCTCTTGCAGCCATGGACATTTGGTAAAAATGCTGTCTATGTGAGGTACTGGCTTCTGCGTGAAAGCTGCCATTTTTATCAACGTGAAATAAGCTCTGCTGGAAACTGCATGAAGGCAACGGTCTCTTCTGCTGCTTGATCTCTGGGCTGTGAGCGATCCGGCTCTGAATGCTGTGTTTGTTAAGCCACTCCTGCTTAAATGGCTGTCCGTGCCCTAGCTGATTCATGCTGGAACTAATTACACAAGGAGCCACTTTAACATCTGTGTCCATTGACACCTTCCCAGGCTCACATTTAATTTGAGCATGTTCCCCTATAGTCCTGGCCATCCTCTTTTTCGGATGGTTTTCACGCTTTCTGATTTGTAGTGGGGCTATGCTGCCTGCTGCAAATCCTTTACCATCTGGATTAGAATTGGGAGCATGTTCAACAATATTTCTCTCGGCCACTACTGTTTTACATACTGAGGTAGTTTGCAAAGGCAAGGGAAGCCTGTTAATTTCTAGTTTGGCTCCTGATCTGGGCTGCGGCAGCACTTTTTCTAAAGGCAGATTGCCTTGCAGTAACTGTGTCACTAAGGGATTGTTGGCCTCCACTGACGACAAGCGACAGCTGGAGCCCCCGGCACTAGTAACTCTCTTTAGGGTTTCTGTTGTGAGGGCCAGGGAGTCTTCCATGGAGTCTGCGATGGATGTCTTGGAGGTCTGTGGTGGCTGCACACTCGTGGCTATTTCTGCAGTCTGGGCAGGCATTTCGGTAAAATCCTCTGTGTCCATCCTGAAGCACTTGTCAGACTCATTAGCTTCCGATTTAACAGGAACAGCAATGCTTGTCAAAAGACTCCTGGAATGCTGTTCTGACATTTGTGCATAACTGGAAGGTTCACTTTTGACATTTTTCAAGCAGTTTTGCTCTGCGTATTCCTTATGCTTACCAGAGGTAAGATGGCTGACTACTGGCTGGTCTGTATTCATTGCCTCCTCATCACGCCAACAGATTCTATTGTTAGTGTTGTACTGATTGGCACAGGCAGCATTGGCTTCATTTTTCAGTGCTGAAGGACCTCTTAGTTGCTCAGCAAAGCCTTGGCTGGTAGAAACCACCTCAATTAATTTATCTTGAGGAGCAAGAGGCACTTCTCGAAGACTTGAACAACCTGCCTGCAAGTTTTTGCTGTCTTGCTTTGCTGTAATGGCGATAAAGCTGGAACTGTGCTCAAGGTTTTCACTAGTGACCACTTCAGGCCTGCTTATGACAGACACCTGAGGACAGGCTATACTTTGTAAGGCAGCTTCTGTCCTTACAGGTCTGCTCTGCAGGTCAATGCTGTTCTCTGCATTTTCAATAGAGGAAGAAAGTGACAGACTGGAATTCTGGTTCGTAGTGTGGTCAACAATGACTTTACAAGGTATAGACCTATTCATGGCAGTTTGTGTAAAGCTCAGTGGATGAGATTTACCAGAGAGATCAATCCGGTTTCGTACTCCAGAGCTTTTTTCTAAGAGATCAGCGTTCACTTTAGTAGCGTTATCGTAAGAGCTTAGTGTCACCATGTTACCAGTAAACATTGAAATGGGTGGCCTTGCAACAGAATCTGCTGCTCCAAGGGCCTCACTGCAACTTAAAGCTGACCTGACGGTAGTGTGGATGGAGGCAGTGCTCTGCTCGCTACACCCGGTTATGGCTATCTTATCAGAAGGAAATCTGTTGGTAGTCCCCACTGGGGGAATCAGTACAGAACTACCAGAGAGATGATTTGGCAAGTTACTTGCAATAGATGAAGCTGGCACAGTGGCATAATGACTGGAGACTGGGTTATTCACATTGCTACTGGGTACTGGCAACCTTTTGTCATCGATGGCGTTTGATAAGACTGTGTTGTCTATGGAGACTGGTACATTACTGTTATCAATACATTTTGGTCCAACAGTTATGCAAGGAGTATCAGCCCCTTGGATGGTTTTCAGCATATTTATATTACAGGCTGAAATTGCTGTGTTTGCGCTGTCAACAGACATTAACACAGAGGATTTATCAACAGAACTTGCAAAAGAAAGTTCTTTAATTGCTCCAGACATAGCAGTGCTGCAAACACACACAGAGACTGAACTTTTATTATAAAGCACTGGCACACTGTTACTTTCAGTAGAGGTAGATGAAATAATTTTCTCACACAATTGTGGCACAGGTATATTTTCATCAGAACTGTGCACAGGTATCTCAGTAGCAGTTTCTGGTAATGTTGCTGTGTTAAGGGACTGCTGCAATAAAGTGGTGGTCTCACGGTGATGAGAAGACTTGTTGCTAGGGGACCTGCAGTTAGGATTAACTATAATGACACCAGTAGAACCTTCAATCTTTGTGTCAGTAGTCGATGGTATCTCCAGAGATGAGGTACTATTTTCCTTTGAGCTGAACTGTGACTTTGATTCTTTATTCGTCTGGAGTAAATGAGCTCTGGCTTGATGCTTCGCAAATAGCTTGGCCTTTGTTTGCTCCTTGATGTGTGCCAGCGTTCTTGTCTTTCCACCTTCGCATGGGGTCCCCATTGCGCCAGAGACTATGCTGGCAGCTGCTGCCACGGCTGCTGCAGCTGCAGCTTCTCTTTGGGCTCTTGCTTGCTGAGCTCTTGCTTTGATATCTGCCAGAGTTCTAGCCCCAGTGTTTCTCCCACTGCTGACTGATGTACTTGGGGAAACTCGAGGTTCTGGTTTAGAAACAGGTTGGCTCTTGATGATAAAAGGTGGTCCAATTTTTGAAAGCTGAATCTAAAGGAAGAAAAAGGAAAAAAAACCACAGTAAATTTTACTGAGATCATCAACTCACTAAAACAATCAGCTGTCTCCTTATGGGTCAGAGAAAGGTAATAAAAGGAATTACTCTTCAATGCAGGTGGACAGAAAACTGCTAAAACTTAATGATATTTATGCTTCAATATTTTATCATCCTCCTGACACCTGTATTAGCCTACTCACACTGATCCTTCTGACAGGGAGAAAGATTGAACCGGACGACAACATGATGCTTATCATATACAATTTGTCAGACCTGTTTTATATTCACTGCATCTACCTGAGATGCTCAGCAAGCCTCGTGCAGCGATACTGGACAAGAACCTGCAAGCAATCCCTTCCTGCAAATGTGAAAAAGTAATGATCATTGTAAGTGCCATACAAAAAGTATTGTCTTTCTCCTTGGTCACCAGTGATCAAGGCATCAGGAATAGCCTGTATTTTGCTTATAAACCAGACAACAAATCTTGCCATGAGATACGATGTAGTGGTATCTCCAGTGAGCCTGTTTTCCAACTTCCACAATAAAGGATTTAAGAGGTGTAAAAGAAGTGAGTCACTAAAGGATATGTTTTTCCTTTCCTCACTTGCATTTTTAAGATATTCACATTAGTACATCCCTGGATAACTCTTACAGTACTGCACTTCAAAAGTTAAATCCTCAAGACTATAAATAATAAAGCCACAAATATTAAAAATTTAAATACCTAACACTTTAAGCAAAATAATATCTTGTAAAATCACTGTAATTATTAGGATGTTTCCAATTAGGCATATCATTTTCAGGATAAAGAATCTTGGAACCACTTTGTAACTCATACACTTTCTCAGGATACTCCAAGGTTGGCAAAAAAATTTCCTTTTCTTAGAATGGACATATGTCTACTGGCTGTCCCTAGCATCAGGACTTAGTGGTTAATGCTATGACTTGTCTTCTGAAATGAACTGAGAAGAAAACTAGGTAGTATTTGTAGAAAAAGTACTCATAAGATATGATGGGAAGTGACAGCCATATAGCAGAATGACAGAAGAACTGAGGTTCTTTTTTCCTCTTTTAATTACAAAGGAGGTTTGTTGGTGAGATGATACAAGACACAAGTATTTGTTACATAAAAAGCATACAATTGTGACTGTCCACAATTCTTCAAAACATTCTGCTTTCAGCTTCAGCAGCAACATTTTTGAGTTTCCACTTTGCATTAGCAGAACTCCTAGAGCTTTAAGTGCTTGCTGGTTTTTTTTTTCTTTTTTTTAAAAATTATCATTATAGTAGTGACCTTTTTTATTCCCTAGTGATCTGTTTTCTTTTATGCTTAGAAAGTTATTAGAATTTATTAGGCTAGATAGACACCTTCCAAATATGAAAGAATATCACTAAACTCAGAATGGGGCTAAGTTCCAATTGCATCACTGCTCTTAAAAATAAATTAGCTGAAATATGCTTCTGCACTAGTGATTAAAGCAGTTAGTCTATTTGCCCTCCCGGCCATATTAACAATATTCAGTTACTGCAGCAGCTAAAAATAAATGCAGAAAAGGGCATTTCTGAATAATCAGGAACTAGTATTGCAAAGTCAATAGCTTAAATGCAGTAAATTGGATCTTAAACTTGGCTGATGTCATCAAGTATGAAATTAAAAGGGTCAAAACACTGAGACTATATATAACTGAATCTACAGAACTCTCTGTAATCAAAACCAACTGAAATATACTTTCTTACATAGCAGAATAATACACATAAAAGCATTTGCTTAGGTGGTGCATTTTTTTAACCTTTTGCTTTGCCATTAACAAAAGTATCTATACATATATAAATCAGATACTTCCCCCTGATGGGTCTCTGTTTCCAGTTAATTCTACAGGGAAATCTTGTATTTCAGCCTATCCCAAGCCTTGGGCTTGCAAAAGGATCTTCAACTATCCTGACTCTTGGTTCTCTTGCTGGATTAAGGTGCTGATTGTTTTTCTAAGTGCTGGTTATGATAACATTTATTAGTCATGCTTGCTGGAGAAGACATCCGCAGAAGAACAAGCACAAAATACAGAAGGGCAATTAGAAGAAGAAATGCTGCATGTGACTGATGGGGAAGATCTTGAATTAGATTAAGCCATGGATCCTGGAGAGCTCTCCCACACACAAAATCAATTTTTTTTAGCAAAGACCCCTATCAAACAACTGTAGATATATCTGTATCAGAAGTAATTTGGCATGGTGGAAAAGTAATTGTAAAGCAAACTCATCAGTACTAACTGCCCTTATATAACCCTGAAAAATACACCATGCACTGTGCCTGTATGCAGTTCATAGATGGACATAATAAATCTTTTGTTTCCAAGCCACCCTGTTCATTCATTACTTTACCTTAAGGGGTGGAACTCGGGGTTCCTCTCTGGGTGGCTGCTCTTTATCAGATGGACTTGTTGATGAAGCATTACGATTATCATCATCTATTCTAGCTCTCTTCTCTTTACAGATTCCAAAACCGTGCTGTTCTGCTGGTTTCCTCTTTGGGATCTCTGGGTCTCTACTTTCATTTCTTGCTTCTGGTGATTTTGTGGGTTCTAAAGACTTGGAAGAATGTGAACTCTCTAGACGACTTTGGGTGCTGCCTGTTAGCTTGTGAGATTTACTTCTGCACACTTCAGAGAATGTAGCTTTCTCTAGAGATGAGGTATATAGTTTATCATGTGGCTTTGATGGAAGCAATTCGATATTTTTGCCAAGTGATCCTTCTGATAAGACAGATATCTCTGAGGGCAAGAGTGTACCTTTCTTGTCACCTCTTTGCTGAACACTGTGATTTTTATTTTTGATCACCTCTGGAGGAGTGTGTTCTGGGATGGATGCAATGTAGGATTTCTCAATTTCAGAATGTGATTTATGTGGCTGATGACTGAGGTTTTTGCTTTGGGACTCTTCCAATACTGAAGTATCAGGTATAATTGTTAACGGACCAACTTTCATATTTTCAGGGGCACTCTGAAGTTGTTTTGGTTGAACAAGATTCTCTTCTTGAACCACCTTAGGAATGACAGAGTTTTCTTCTTTCAGAGTGGGAAGGGAGTCTTCCAATAAACACGGTGATTTCCTTTGCTGCAGAGTAAGTCTTTCACTGCTTGGGGAATTAGAAACTGGAGATATCTCTGATGGAAGAGGCAAACTATTTGTCACAAATGTTTCCGAAGTTAGAAGAACAGAAGATACTGAAGATGTTTCTGATGTTAAAGGCAAATCAGACATTGGAGATGTTTCTGATGTTAAAGGTAAATTAGAAGCTGGTGATGCCTCTGATGTTAAAGGTAAATTTGACATCAAAGATGCTTCTGAGGTTACAGGTGAGGTGGACATCGGAGAGATTTCTGACATTAAAGGTGTGTGCAAGTTTTCATCACTGGCCTTTTGCTGAATATCACCTTCAATGTTTTCAGAACTGGACACTTCAGATGAGCAAGCCGTTTCTAGAGATGCTGGAGTACAGGGTTCCTCTGAAGTTGACTGAGTGTCTCCTCCAGGAGAGGCAATACAAACTTCTGGACTTCCAGAAGAAAAAGAAGTTTCAGAAATACAAGCATTCTCAGACAACTGTTCCTCAGGGTCACTATGAAGCTCCATATCCACTGCAATGCCTCCACCAGTGAACAAGGAGCTTTCCGGAGAAGCACTTTGCATTTCTGGCACAATTAGCTCTTTTGCAGACTCAGAATCCTTCTCAGCTGTACTGCTGACAGAGTTTGTGGATGAAGCTGATTGTGCTGGTGATATGCAATCCTCCAGCTGATCTATCACAACTGACATCTCCTCCTGAGGGCATTCTGATTTCAACTCTACTTTAACTTCAATGCGAGATACAGTATCAGTTACATCATTCATCATGACACAGGACTCAGTGCTGTCTGCAAGCTGTACTGCCTCTGTTTCCTCATTTGTGCCAGCTGGACTTACAGACTCCTCAGAAAACTCATGTTCTGGCTTATGGTTCTCCTCTTGGCATTCACAAATACTTGTCTCGACCTCTTCGGCAATTTCCTCCTGAATGACTGATTCTTCAGGTATCAGTATATCCTCAGAATCTGCTGTTAGATCTTTGACAGGAACCTGTTCCATACTACAATGAGATGGATTATAATCTCTCTCTGGTAAAGGTGGAACTTTAGCACCTTTCTCCTCTTGATCCTCAAAGGTTGCTTGCTTAGAAGGACCAGGTGTGCCAGAAGATCTGCGCAAAGAATTGCTTTCATCTTCATCATTGCTCTGCACTGCAGTGAGCTTTGTTGATTCTACTCTTGACATTCCCAACCTAAAGAAAAACAGAAATTAAAATAGTTATTTCCATCACATTAAGGATAAGGGAATAGGCTAACCTTTCTCATCCACATTTTTTATTTGCAAAAAATACATATTTTCTAGCTTAAAAGAGAGGCTTGCTTAAGTGGTGGCTAACTAATTTATATACAGTTTTATGTATTTTTTGGAAACTTAACTACTGAAATTTTCTTACAAGTGTTAAAAAACATGAATATTTTTAATATAAGTAATCTCTCTGTTTACATTCCTGGATTTTTCTGTTGTAGGTTTTTTGTTTTGTTTTGTTTTTGAATACTAGCACAATATTGCAACACTGGCACAGCATCCATTGCAAAAGAAATGCACAACTGCATCTTCTTCTAGCGAGAGCAGTTGTAAAGGAAATCCCTTTTTTCCCTCCTTCACCTGCTTTTAGGGTCAACACAGCTAGCAAAAGGACAGAAGTTTAACATTCTCAAGGAGCTCAAAGATACATATTTACAATCAATACATTCACTCTCAGGGATGAAGTGCAAAGGAACCACGTACACTATGTATACTTCTGAAGATTTTCTTACCTTTGATCCTGAAAATAATAGTTTAAATAAAGTTTTATTACTTCAGCAAAATTAAAAAATTCACAAAACACCCAACACAAAACTAAGGCCAAGAGATGAAGAGGTTGTTTTAAAAAATGTATTTGCTCTGACATCCTCATTTCATTCTAAGGCCAGCATCTTTAGTAAGATTTTCCAGGCAGACTTTATGCCTCAGCAATTCCATAATGGTAGAAAATACAGAAAAGCTTGGTGGGAGGCCTTAAAAGAAATTTCATGGTCTTAAGGATCTTCTAATCTACTAAACAGATCTCTGTTGTCATTTTAATCAGAAAATAAAGAATACAATGGAAACAAGCAAGCATAAAAGATACTCAGAAGCTATGGAAGCAAAATTGCTTGTCAGTGTGTAGCCAGAGGATACAGAGATACAAAGGCCTATTCAGATGAAAGTACAGAACGCTTTAAAAACACACTAAAAAACCAAAATCTGTGTTGTGCATTTTAAAAATAGTGAACAGATGTATTACAGTGAGAGCCGTAAACACAAAAAAAAAACCTCCCAGACCAACCCAGTCCGGAACTGGCATCCCAAAAAGCACACTTAATCATTAGTATTGCCTACTACTAGACACTAATCATGAACAAAGCCTCCCTATGGCATCAATGCGCTGAGGAAGGATCCTCTAGAAAGCAATTCAGAGCAGGAAAGTCACAACTCCCACACTGAATGCACTTCAGAAGATGTGTCTTCCTTCTATATGGACTGTAAATTCCTTATACTGTCTAAGTTTAGGTTATAAGGTTAGGTGAGTAAAGTTTAGTTTACCAAGGTTTTGGTGAGTAACTTCCTCTAAAATTCCTTGTGTTAAGGAGCCAAAGTTATCTCAGGAAAATGAGAAGGGAAAACAAATCCATTCCATTACTGAAAACAGAATCAATGGTCTATTTTCTCTAGCTGGGTTACATCATGAAAAGATATTGCTTGATGGTTATCTTTATGGACTGAAAATCAGCAAAGGAATGAAGGACAGGATAAAGGTGAATGGAACTGTCACATGGATACTACACAAATACACACATTCTAGTAACATATTGAAGATAAAGAACTGTAAGGGAAATAAGATAAAGCAGATTAAGGCCAGCAGAACATGTACTGAATATTAATTTCTTTTTTTCAATATTGGAAATACTACTATGTTGAAGAAGAAACTGCAATGAAGAAAAAGGTTTTCTAAAGAAGGCAGTTCAAGATCAGCATCTTTAAGGTTATCTCAGATTGCAAAATAAACAGCTGATCTGTCTTCTCCCTTAGAGAAAAAGACACCCAAAGCTTGCAAAACAGCACAAAAATATGATGGCAGCAGCAAGCAGATTTCCATGAAAGTGCTAAGGACAGGATTCAACTGGTAAAGTAAGGGCACTCAGTCATTCAGTAAAAAAAATGCAAAAAGTTGCTCAAGGATATATTAATGCTGATATTCTAGTGCTCTGAGTAAGTAGTACTGGTGAGGAGGGAAACAAAATAAGAAAAGGATTAAATCAGCAGTAAAATTCGGAGGAGGTCTACCAAAATTAAAGCTTTGATCTAGAAGATAATACTATCCTAACATGTAACTCTCAAAAGTGAGGAAAGAAATCATATACTGACATAACAGAGTACAGCCCTTGCAATTTTGGGGCAACAAGGGAGAAGAATGTGAATTTCTAGCAACAGGCATCAGCTGATCCTAGATAAATTACTGCAGAATAAGATTTTGTATTTTGAAGAAAGTAGGAGAGAGGAAAAATGAACAAACATGAGGAAGTGGAAAAAGAACAAAAATGGATGGAAGTAAACTGCACGTGACAGTGCCACGATAAACAGCTTGGGTACAGATAAGGGCAAACTCAAGATGCAATGCTTAGAGCTAACAGGGAAAAAGCACTCTAAAGTCTTTGACTGCCATCAACTGTGGAGTGTATAAAAATGTTTAAAGAGATTCTGCATCTATTAATGGTCCTTCTCTAAGAAGGTGAAACTTGAATTTACTTATGGAATATTAGAAGATCGAATTCACTTACAGCAAAAATACTACTCTGACTGTAAAGTGAGCAAGACATTCATTTTGCAGAGAGTGCATGTGAAAAATAGCTCAGGGAAACTTACAAATTCTGCTAGTTCAATCAAATCAACACAGCTGAAAAGAGACAAAGCCCAATCATTCTGAAATCTGGTTTAAAAACCAAAGTGAAAAAAGGTAAGAGAATCATGGAGCCACAGGATATCCTGAGTTGAAAAGGATCCACAAGACCACTGAGTCCAACTCCTGCCTCTGCACAGGACTGCCCCGTGAACCAACACAAGGTAGAAGCAACAGCAAAAGCTACCATTCAGTCAGTAAACAATGACAAAAAGTACTTAAGTCAGCAAAGTACATCTGCCTACACAACAGGCAAGCAGAAGGATGCAAGTGAGACAATGCAAGCAGGGGAAAGGGCGGGGGGGGACCAGATTCAATACTTCAGTCAAAAGGGAAATTATGTGGAATACGACATTTTGCATTACAATGTTGATGTCAGAACCCCATGAAACCAAATGACATGTATCATCACAGACTGAGCAATTATCTGCCAAGCACTGTGGTATCCAGCATTCAGCCAGCACAGCAGGACTGCTGGCTCTGCAGAATTATGAGCATCATTCTCTGTGCATGTGACAGTCATTTCTGACTGAGGAACTCCTGCATTGCTGGAGTATAAACACCAAACAAACTTCTACTTCTTGTGGAAGGCCTTATACCAGTATCTTACACAGCCCTTTCCTCCATGAAAGGTTAGTCACTGACTCTTCTCTTGACATGCATAATAAAAAGCCACTCTTTTCATGTTCTTCTTCTGAAAACCTAACTAGTGTTTTTTGATATTAAAAGGATCAACACATGGATTAAACTGAAGTCTCAAAGCTTTTACTAAGAAATTAAGTCTGGCACATTAGGAGCCTAGAATTTCCATTATATATAAAGATAAGGTGCTGTAAAAAATACACTGGGGGAAAGCATCTAGCAAGTGTGCAAAAAAAAATACTAAAATGGATCTGTCCATTTCTTGCCTTGTTTTCACTACATTTCCCAGTGGTCCAAGGCAGCAGATTGTGAAAATAGCACTGTGACTGTAGAAACTTTTTAGTTACTCTTTAAGATAATCAGTTATATGAAGGGTTCCCTGTGCTCTGGATTTCTTAAGTGAAGAACATATGACAGCAAAACTAAGACAACTTATGTAATGATGGTTCCCACTGAATGATTTTCCTGCTAAGCATTATGCCTACACTTGATTGTGTAGACAGTGAGGTAGATTGAGCATTGACTGAATGTCAGATCTAGAGAATTGTAATCAGTGGCACAGGGTGTATTTGGAGGCTTGCCACTAGTGGTGTCCCCCAAGGTTCAATACTGGGCCCAATATTGTTTAACTTACTCATGGATGAATGGGTAGATGCCTCCTCAGCAAGTTCACTGACAACACAAAGCTGGGATGAGTGGATGATACACCAGAGCCTGTGCAGCCCTCCAGAGGGACCTTGACAGGTGGAAGAAATGGGCAGAGAACTTTCTGAAATTCAACAAAGGCAAGTGCAGGGTCCTGCACCTGGGGAGGAATAACTCCAGGCACCAGCACAGGCTGGGGGCTGACCTGCTGGGAAGCAGCTCTGCAGAGAAGGACAGAGCTGGTGGACAATGAGCTGTCCATGAGACAGCAGTGTCCTTGTGGGCAAAATGGCCAATGCTGTGCATTAGGAAAAATATTCCAGAAGGTTGAGGGAGGTGCTCCTGCCTCTCTGCTGTGCCCTGGTGTGGCTACAGTGGAGTGCTGTGTCCAGTTCTGGCTCCTTGGAACAAGAGAGACATGGAGCTTCTAGAGATGGGCCAGTTGGAGGGCAACAAAGATGATTAAGGGGTTGAAGCATCTCTCTTAGGAGGACAGGCTGAGGGACCTGGGCCTGCTCAGTCTTGAGAAGAGGCAACTGAAAGGAGACCTCATAAATGTCTGTAAGTACCTAAAGGGAGCATTTCAAGAGGATGGAGCCAGGCTCTTCAAGTGGTGCCAGGCAATAGGACAAGAGGCAGAAACTGAGGCACAGGAAATTCCACCTGAATGAGAGGAAGGACTTCACTATGCAGTGACTAAGCACTGGAACAGACTGCCCAGAGATGGTGTGGAGTCTCCCTCACTGGAAAACTGCCTGAATGCAATCCCATGCCATATGCTCAAGGATGACCCTGTTTGAGCAGGGAACTTCGACCACATGAGCGACTGTGGTTCCTTCCAGCCTTATCCATTCTGTGGTTCTGTGATATAATTAAAAAATACTTTAAAACAAAAAGAAAAAAATCAGTAATTTTTAAATAGCTAGTTTATAGTTCATAATACATTCTTAGTATTTTTAAAAACAGAGGTATAATTTTAAATATTGATGAATTCGCTTTTAAAAATAATTTCTAGAAAGGATTTTCTTGACTATTAACAAGATGTGAATCTCCTTAAATTTTATTTCGTAAAAAAATGAAGATAAGCACTGCATCTTCAACTGCCGAAGAATGCCATCTCTGTATCATCATCATCATCATCATCATCAATGAAATTGTGCTGACTCATTCCAGTTGTGCACCTGGAGTGACACTATATTTAATTTTAGTTAGTTAAAAGTATTTATTTATTCTTGGCATCTCACTTCTAAAATTAGATTAGTCACTGTCACTTTTGTCTCTAGCTAATACTTTTCTATGTCATACATTCTTCTCAGGCCAATGGGCCATCTCGGTCAAAAAATAAAACACTACATTTTTAATTTTAGTCTGTTACAGGTATTTATTTATTCTTTGCATCTCATTTCTAAAATTAGATTAGTCATTGTCACTTTTGTTTGTCTCTAGCTAATATTTCTTCTCTGACATATATTCTTCTCAGGCCAATGGGCCATCTCAGTCAAAAAATAAAACACTCTATTTGATTTTAGTAATTTTGCAACTAGCTTAGAAAAATTAAAACAAATTAAAACATATTACAGAAATATTGCTACTGGTCTTCTCATCTGTAGAAGCTGTATTTATAGTTTTCAGGAGGGAGGAGTTGCCCTAATGCTATCTTTTAAAAGATAATTAAAAATATTCACATGCGTGTGTCTTAAGCTCTCTTTGGAATGAATTTTTATGGATGAGTTATGACTCTTTAAAAATGCAATTGTAATGCAAGTGCAGGCACACGACTATAATTCTACCCACAGCTTCTTATATTGGGGAATGACTGGTCTTGATAACTGCTTTATTAAGTTTTACAGCACATGACTGTGCTATGTGAAGCATAGAATTATATTTTCATTTCCTCCTAAAAGAAAATATAAAAAAATCCTTTTATTTGCTTCAGTACTTACTTTTCACCATAAAACCTTTCAAAGAATTTTTCTTTCCAAGGTTCTGTTTTCTTTTCCTTTTCAATCTCTTGTCTGATGCGCATCTGCATTTCTGGTGTAAATTCTCCTAAAAAACAAATACTAACATTGAATAAAAGTTGTCAATGATTAATTTAATACAGGTAATTATAAATCGTGGATACAATGATTACATGCAGTGATTTCTGATACAGTCATCCAACAATGCCAAATGAAAATAATGAAAACCAAAAGGGAGAGTGACATAAAAAGATTTAATTTACCATATACCATTAGTATTTCAAAGGTATATTGGCAGGGTTTAGTTGCATGCTTTCATGTTTCCAAGGCTGACAGTGATGAAAATACTTGGGGTTTTTTTTAAACTGTCAAAATAAGCTGCCACAGCAAACTGCAAAAATGTACTCTAAATTCAAAATGGAATCAGCAATTTCTCTTTTGCTGAATTACTGGTTTATTACAGTTCCTATTCTAAAAGTATTTCTCAAACATAGAGAAAGAGACATTTCTCATAAAAACAATTAACCTTGGGCAAACCTGAGAGCAAGCAGAGAGTTACCTTCTGCCAGTCGCTGTTTCCACCCTTGCGCTGCATATGCGAAGAACTCGTTATTCAGAGCGGAGCTACTGAGGCGCAAAACTCCGTCGCTCCCCATCTAGAAAAGAAGCCGATGGTAGCAGAAGATAGTGTCAGAAACAGCGTCAGAAGATCACATCGAAACAGTTTCAATTAGGGGAAATGGGGGAAGTGTAGGCAGTGGGAAGAGCACAAAATGACTACTACTAGAACAGCATTTTCATGACAGTCGTTACTGTAAATGGAAGTGAACTAATCCAGCAGCAATGTGCTCTCTTCAGTCATAAGCGTTACTGATGATAACTCAGTTTATGACTGATTGATGTGCTTTAATCACGGCCCTGTCTTGAGACTATGTCTAGAGGCATTGAACGCAATCAAAAACCAAGATTGTTATTGTATTTGTGCATCTGCCTATAATATGGTACAAGACAAATTAATTAAATGCAATGAAGACAGTAACTTTGCTGTTTCTAAATAAACCTAATACTCATGTTAGCTAATAAGCTGTCTTGGCCAAAGAGTGGATGACAGGCATCCTTAACAAAAGGACTGATGGAAACTCAGCACTGAAACGGAAAACAGCTCTACTCATAATTTAATTAAAAGTGAAGTCTATGGAAGAACATTAGAATTATTTGTATTTTCTACATCTGTCAAATATTCAATGACAAGAGACCATTAAAATCACATATTTTCTACAATAATTTTTAAAAGCAATCCAACTATTGAGCTGTCTTTTACCACAAAACTTAATGTATATTTTCAAGTTTGTGAAAATATTTCTGTTTCTGAAAGAATTCTAATAATTGAAAAAAGTCATTATATGAAACAAATTAGCAGTGGATATCACCTCCAGAATAATAAACAGACAGTAAAAAAATTAGCAAATTACAAAGAAAAGAAACAGCAGTAGAGGTAATGTTGCTAGAACAAACACTCTCGCTATTTTACATTCTGCCTGGTATATATGAGATAAATGTTTGACAATGCTATTTGTAATCTAGCAGTAAAATCCAGCACATTTTCCAGCATATTAACAGATGTTTTAGCTAAGTAATATCCTCTAATTCTCAGTGCCCATTTCAAACAAGAGCCAGAAAGACACAGGCATGCCAGAAACATTGAATATTTTGATGTAGCTACCTCACTGAGCTATGTATTTCACTGATAATTCAAACCCTATTTTGAGAAGTCTTTGCTAATTTACTCGTTGCCTAGTTGATATCCTGTCCCACAATTATCTCAGAGGAGTAAACCAGAAAGATGTGAAATGGTAACCAGAGAAATAGCAATTAGCATGGACTCTGAAAAACAGGCATTGCTAAAGGCATTTGATTACAGTAAGAAAATCATATGTGTGTGGTACAGAGCTCCTCAGCAGAATATGAACCTACAGAACTGCTGCCTTTGCTTTCCTGCTATATGGCATTGTTTTGCCAACATGTCAGAGAAGTTGGATTTAAGTGGGTTGGATATGTAACGTTTCTATACATCTCAGGATGTGGGTTATGGAACACATGCATATTAATTACAGGTAGGTTATGACTAATGCTGAAACTAGAGGAAAACTGGAAAGACACAGTGAAACATGCAGCAGAAGCAGCAAGATAATAAAACCAGTGAGGTGAGAAAGGCGATAAAGAATATGTATTTATTGTATAAATCAAACTACTGTGACAAATTATTTTCTTCCTGCACAAATGAATTTTGCCAGAAATACTTAAATTCCACAGTTAATACATTAAAGAGGGATTTTTAAATATCCGTCCCTCTTGGACCTGAAGAAACAAACCAGTATATGGTCAAAACCAGCACTTACACTATTTAGGTCACTAGAAAGGTCAGATACAAAGTCACAAAGAAAAGAATCACAACTTACTAAACAAAAAACTCTTTAATCTTCTAAGAAAGGTGCTGAAGCTACCTTAAGTTTCAACATAAAAGGAGATGAAATGGAAACATTCACTTGCCAACATATGTTCTACTCCAATCTTCATTAAATTCAACATTTTTTCTTTAGCCTGGCAGTGTTTTGCAAAAAAGAGTCATACACATTGAATTCTAATAATATTTATCCACATTTAACTGCAGGCTGTGTTGGACCTCCTGAAACTCCATGGCTCATCTGATGACAAACAGTGTAGCCATGTCACCAGCCAGATCAAAAGATTTTATAGGAAAGTAATGATTTGTACACAATAATTTTCTGTTAAATAAGCAAAATTATCCAACTTATTCTAAGGTCACACCTCTATTAGATTTCATGCAAAGCTGGAATGTACTACAACAGGTGGAAAGAGATTGCCATTTGTCAGTAGCAATCCACTATCAGATTGCATTAAACATAATTTGAAACTGCAGCCAAGTGTGATTGAGCTATTTCACCAGACTGCATAAATGAAGAGCATTATAAAGACTGCCAAGTTATATTACCATGTGAATACAAGAAGAACAGTATTAGCTTCATTGTAACCCAGTTGTTCTAAGAAGAAAAGCAACCTTTGCAGGAAGAGTTAGCCCACCTTTTATTTTTGTTGGCTAATATACTTCAGAAAAAAAGTGCCAAGTTTCTGGGTGCAAACTTCTTAACAAAGTTTCAAAAAGAAACTGTGAACTCCAAGCTAAATGCTAGGAAAAGGTCCAAACAAATTTAAATGTGATGTAGTTCACCTGAGAAAAAAGCACAGGGTGGAACTTTCAGAACAGAAAGCAAATGTTAGCAAGGTCATGGGTAAAAGTCATGGTTCTTGTGGACCAGAAAAAAATGCCAAGTACTAAGTATCTGTAAAAGAAAAAAAAGGAAGGGGAAACAAACTCCCAAAAGAATACCAAAAAGGGAGAATTATACTGGTTACCTAAGAAGAAAAAAATACTACAGGTCAACTAACAATGGAATAACAGTCCATTTGTGACCTGTATCAAAAAACAGATGAATACTTAACTGACCACTTTAGGTGTGAACTACAGCGGCTTACAAATACTGGGGAGCTATGTCCACAAGACTGAAAAAATTATGTTAAAGATGCTTAGGTTAAGAAATATAAGAACAACAAGCTAAACATGACGTCACTAAGTGACTGCGTGATAGTTTGGCAGAGAAGGGCCTTTCCAGAGACCTGTGTTCAAGGGTCCACATAATTCATGGAAGATTTATGTAGCTAGAACAACAAAAATCTAAACACAAGAGCATCTAATGACACAGAAGGTGGACATGCACTAATAAGTAGAGGAGAAGCTTACAATTATCTATTTTCACATGACATGAAATAATCATTTCAGGCTTAAACATTATAGTGGGATGTATGAAAGCAGATGTCATTGTCTAGACTTGGTACACATATGGATACTAATGTTAAAAATGGAAAAAATGAAGACTTGTGCAGCCCCAGTGACTTTGCTCAACTTGCTTAGGAATTTGAGATCAAAGAAAATGTTTGCTGGGAATGGAACAGGAAGGATTTATTCAACCAGAAAAAGCTCAGAGAAAAGAATGAGGACAAAAACGCTAAAGAAACTCATAATGGCCAAAGAGGTAAAGCAAATGAAACAGAAATGCTGAAAATGTTATAGAAAGAATAAAGGACTATGTAGAAAGCAGATACTACTACCCAAACTAAATTAACAGAAAGTTCAGTCGTTTAGCCATTTTCAGTTCATTTAAAGATTTCTACACAGTGAAAAGCTGTTTGAACAAGTTGGAACAGATGAAATCAAAGTAATTTTACATGTAGTTGTTTTGAAAGAGTCCATCAGAAACAACAAAACTAAAAAATATCTTTTATTCTTTTTCTCAATACCCCAGTCACGTGAAATCAGGCTAACATCTTTCACACTCTGTTAAACTTTGAAGGACTAAGAGGTCATCCTTCTACAATGTTACCTAACAACCTCTACTGAAATATTTTCTTTCTTCTCCTGGAGAATGCATTCTCACCTGAATCAATAAGTTAAAGTGGAAATGTTGAAGCCATGGAGTGTATTCACTTCTCTAAGCTCCGATGACAGAGACAGCACAATTAAGCACTAGCTTTAAATTAGAATTTGGAGAAACATGCCAATAAAGCAGTTCTTAAATACATTGTTAATTTTTATGGTATTTAAAAAATGCTGTCCAACAGACAATGTGCTAATGAGCTGGAACAACAAACATTTCTTGGAAAGTTTATGTTTTATTCTGTTGAGCTTTAAATTTCTGGGTTTTTCTGATTAAGCACAATGCTAGAATTATGTTTTCTAATTAATACTTTCATGCAGAATTCACAATGCCTTTTGAAAGTTCCTCTTTTTATTGAAAGCAAACAAAAAAAACAGCCAACCCCAAAACATATCTGTTAAAACCCAGCATCTATTTGCATTACAAAGCAAATGTCAAACACGCTTATCAGAATGAACTGAGCAACCTTTCTAGAATAACTACTTCAATTATTTTCCTCCAAGTTTTGCTGAAAATTCTCTTCTGAAAATAAGGCAGGGATTATTTTTTTAGCTGCACCTGAAGATGTATATTGGTGTTTAGTAAGTACACAGCAATTACTGCATAGGTGTGTACTGGCAGGTCATCTGATTTCGGCTAGAATGTTGAAAGACAAGGAATTAGTCACTCTATTATTTCTACATCTCTTTCAAATGATTTAAAGTTCTCCTAGTGTATCTATAAAATTTCTAATGATCCACTGTACACAGTTCTCATGTAATACACCACATTTCTTACATGAAAGCTTACGTGTGAATATCATGCCACTTGACTAGAATCATAGAACAGTTTGAGTTGGAAGGGGCCTTTTAAAGCTCCTCTAGTCCAACCCCTGTGCAATGAGCAGGGACACATTGAACTATCAAAGTAACACATTTTCTATCAGGTGTCTCAGTGCCTCATCCAAACTGACCCTGAAAGTTTCCAGCATGAGGCACCCACCACCTCTGTGGGCAACCTGTTCCAGTGTTTTACCATCCTATTCATAAAAACCTTTCTTCCTCGTATCTAATCTGAATCAACCTTCCTTTAGCCTAAAACCATTACCCCTCAGTCCCACAGCAACAGGTTCTGCAAAGAAGCTTCTCCCCATCTTTTTCACAGGCCCAGCCAACCCAATTCTCTCAGCCTTACAACAGAAATACCAAACAAAACCAAAATTGACCAACTAAAAACATAAATACAAATGCAATCAAAAAATCAGCAAAGGAAGTGAAGATTCACCCAAATGAAGGCTCCAGTACCACTCATTTTTTATACCCTTTCTAAAAATTGCTACTAACTCTATATTTTTTATCAGGGGAAGAACAATCCTACAATTCACATACTTTCCCAAAGGTATGTAAAAGAAATTATCTTCAAAAAATGGAAGATATGAGAAAATAACATTTTGATGCTTTTGCATTAAAACTTCCAAAATATTACAAATGAAAAATTTAGGAGCATTTATATCACACAGAGGAAACATTTGATTTTATTTATGTGTGCAGAGAGACACCACTGCTGTTTTGTACCATGAATTTGTAACAAATTTGATTCTCCAGTACTGGGCACCAGCACTCCACTGACCTGTGACTATTGCACAGTGCAGATGGAGCATTTGAAGATGCAGCAGCTTTAGTGACTGACATTCTGAAGGCAGACACTTTATAGAGAGCTTTATGCTCAAGTATTGACTTGATCTACATCATCTGAAATGAGGGAACAAGGACAACAGAAACTGTGTGATGAACCTCAGGAAGGTGTTGGTAGGTGTGATACCTACAAAACCTACCATTTTCCCTGTTCATGATGTCCCTCCACCTTCACCCTAAGAATATCGCCAGACATGAGGTTGAGTGGATCAGAAGTGACAAGGAGGCTGTAGGAATCATCATGGTACCTAGGGATCTGCTGATATTTTTATCAGCAGTGATAGACATAGACTGGTAATGAAGTGGTGGTTTAATAGACGCTATAGGCGGAATGCCTTAGTCATCTTCAACACGTGGTGATGCCCCAAGAAGGTTTAGAGATATGGTAATAGGTAAACAGTGATTGAAAACAGGCCTTGTGGAGGAAAGGAACACAGTCTACAGACAGACTTGTTTATTTCTTCAAAATTTGAATGCTATATTTATATTAACAGCCCAATAGTACGGGCAAACCAAATTCAAATAAATCCTGTTCTGTTATCCACTGCCAAAAGAAGTTTATTTATAAAAGGAGGAGTTAAAGAAGAGGATAATGTGATGGAAGTGGTAAATTTATTTCAGCCTTTGATGGCTGAACACTAATGCAAGAACTGCAAATGGTACGTAGGAGGACTTGGAAGAGTTAGCTGACAATCGACATTTTTGACTTAACTAGCAAAATGATGATCTGATAATTCATGATTGATAGTAATATAAAAGATTGGGCTTGTTTGTGAAAAAAGAAAAAAAGAAAGAAATGACAAAAGAATTTTAAAAGTGTGATTTAAGTAGGCATACTTTCACAAATGCAGAATTAGTTGGAAGAATCCTGAAGAACACGGTGCTAGTGAAGAAGGAGTTAGAAGAACTGTCACAGTTCTTTAAATAAACAATGCTGACCACATGGAGTGCAAAATCTCCTGCAAAGGAGTAATGGGGATTGTACAATAAGACCACATTGTCTTAGTTACCATCTCACTGTTGATCTCACAGCATGTAGGGAATGGAAACGAGGTCAACTTACTAAGCAAGAATACCACAGCAGAACATGGTATAATGGGCCAAAATTAGACACAGTTGGAAAGGGACACATCAAACTCCAGAAGAAAGAATTCTCCAAGTACATGAAAAGCAAGAAGATGATGAAAGAAAAAGTCCACTGTGCAACACTGGGGGAAAACTAGAGGAATACAGAGACAAACCTAATGTTAAAACTTCCTTTCTTTTTTTTTTTTTCGTGAATCTTCACCACAAATCTAAGTTAAGGTGCTTAATACAATTAATACCAGCAACAAAAGGCAAAAGGGTCAGAATTGACCTTGAACCGGCAAAGCGCTCAACAAATATTACCTAAATTAATTCAAATCATTTAGCCTGTTAAATGCTCAGATCTATTTCAGAACTGTTGAAACGTGGGATTTTTAAGAAATTATGAGTACAAATGCAAAATTATACATGCTAGTTAAACATATATAGCATATATGTATCACCTGTGTCTAAAGAAGGGAATAAGAACAGCTAAGGACTTACAGACTTAGCCAGCTTCAGAACTCCATGGCCTATGCACAGACGACCCATTCTTTTTTGTGATACTCTAGGATGCCCTAAGATACTGATAAGCAGACATTTGAGCTGACACAACCCAGAATCTACATAAGACCTTTAACATTTTGAAGAAGTTAGGTGCTAGCCTTCAGTTGACCCAAGAAACCTGTGTTTAAATACCTAGCTTCTTCCTCCTGTCTTCGTGCTCTGGAAAATATGTGCAATGGTTAAAGCACAAGATAGAAACACAGAATAATTTAGGTTGGAAAAGACTTTTAACATCATCATGTCCAACCATTAACCCAGCACTGCCAAACTCACCACTAACCCATTTAAGGTATCACACCATACATAAGTGCCTGAGTGGAGCAGCAGCCAACACAGATCTGTCAAGAGCAGGTTAAACCAGATCAGTCTACTTTGTCTCAGACAGCATAAAAGGCCTTGTGACAGAAGAGAAGCACCACAACTTGTGTATCTTGATCATAACAATGCAGTGTTGCTTGACATCTTCTTAAGCAAAGCCAGGATGTACAAATTGTAATTAGGTCACCAAAGAACTACTCAGAACTCTTTACTTAGTGAAATATTGTTTATTTATTATGAACTGGGAGTCTGTATATTCAGAGGCATGATAAAAAGATGGAAGTAATTTGAAAACACTATCAGTCAGAGAGCATGTACAGAGAGCATTAGATTTCTGTTGATGGTTTTGTGAATTACTTTGGAAACCATAGAGATAAGCAGGGCATTGCAACAGCGTAAATGCAAAATTTGACACCCTTTTATAATACAGAAGTAGAGAAATGCAAAATGAGGAAACTAAGTGGCTATGCAATAGCTCTGTATTGATGGACTGTTCACAATAATATAAGTCACCCTTGCAATTGCAAATAAGGTGAGCACAGCATTCTAAGCTACAAACAGGAGTACTGTGTGGAAGTAGAGAAATGAATTTTCCTCTCTTTAGTGTTACTTACCAGTTGAGCTGAAGTAAAACGTTCAGTTCTGACTGATGCAACTCAGAACCCGTACAAAACGCAAAGGAGATAAATGAGGCTAAGAACAGACTTAAGATCCTAGATCTACAAAAGACCGCATTATTATGGTCTGTTTCTCAAGAAAAAGAAACAGGGACACAGCAATCTCCACACTCTACACGTAGATGCCAGAAAGAACAAAGAGTAACAGTCAGAATTGCAGCAAGAGAGATTCAGATCAGACCCCAAAGAAAAAGTTTTCTACCAGTGAAAACAATGAAGCACTAGATTTCTTTGGGAGAGGCTGTGAATTCTCCACCACTGAACAGCCAAAAAAAGTTTTAGCCAACATAAAGAAAAGCAGACATTGTTGATTTTGCCTTAGTGTAGAGAAGATGAGATAAATTATCGTTTTTGGCCACGTTTTCTATGTCAAGATGGTAGAACAAATTGCTATCTATTACAGCATCATTAAAAAGAAAACTAAAGTGCTCTTGCACATATTTAACTTCTGATCAATTGCCAACCTCCAATTTCAAAAAAAGGTGTTTCAGGGTCAGTCCTTGCATTCTGCCTTCCAGACTTCTAACCCCTTACTGCCCTTCCAGTGGACTCACTCTATGCAGTCTAATATAACTGACTACATTTGTGATTTGTATCTGAAAGAGCCCCTCTTTTGGATAGAGTGACCTTTGGAAACACTGTGATTTCTTAAGATAATGGCTTAGCTTGCCTGCATGCAATTAAAACCTTAGATTACTCTCAGTTTTCTGGAACCATCGTTCTCAAACATAAACCCATTGTATCTGCTACCAGTTATGCTTCATGATGGCTGGAAGGGTCCTTACTTACTCAGGAACAACTCTTTTACTAGCAGGTGATAGCTTGAGCTATGTTAAAAGTCAAGGTAGATCCTTTCTGCCTTGAGGCTGCGTATGACAACCCTGTGGAACAGATTTCTCATTAAGCCCAAGAGACAGAAATTCTCATTGGGAAATACTGAATGGCTGCAGAGACCAGTATTATAAGGCCATATACTTCGTTCTTACCGATATTTTAGTGTGAGGTACTAAAAAGTGAAACAGAACTTATTACTATATGTGCTCCTGTAAGTCTTTGGACTGTTCATGTTCTGACTGACACATTCTTCAGAAACTAACAAGACCTGCTTGCAATTACAAAAGCCTAAATTCTCTGCAATAATGCAAAACAATCATTACCCTGTTCACTACTTTGGCTAATGACCTGGGAACCAATTATATCAAGGAGTTATCCACAGCTAGAGCTCTCCCTGTTAAATAATAGGTAGCAATTATAAAACTTAACTTCTATCCATCTGCAAAATACTTTTAAGTGAACTCACATGTATTTTGAGTATGAAAATAATTGAGTATGTTTCTCTATTTCCTTAGAATACTGCTGACTATTCAAGTATGCCATTACCTATCTAAAAATAATTCTTCCACTTATACAACTACTATTCAAAAGAGATTGTGACAAATGGGACCAAACTAAAAGGATGCCCTAAAGTTGGCAAGTCTGTAATAGAGAATGAGTGTGAATGCACCTGAGTCAAAAGGAAAAGCAGCGGTAGTTGTCACAAAAAATCTGTAAGTTCTGTTAAACAATTGCTGCATTTCTGATGGCAGTGTTTCTGCTACATAATTCAATGCTAAGCAAAGATGCTGTAGTTTTCAGCGTTTAGTCATATCTGAGTGGTACCATATGGTAACAATATCAGATCAAAGCAGAGGTTGATAATTCCAAGGAACAGATCATGTAGATAAAGCTTGTGAAAGACCACATAATAGCAAATTACTAGGAAAGCTGTCAAATAAAAGTTTTCTATTTCTGTTTAGTTTAGCTGGCTTAAGACTGAAAAAGGGAATTTTAATGTCCATAAATATTTCAGTCTGTTTGAATTGTGGCTACTACTCTAATACATGCATCCACAATCTTCTGTTTATATCAGTTGAACTGTGGCAGCAATCAATACTAACTTACTACGCAAAAGACTTCCATGGGTTAGTTGTCTATTGTATGAAATACAGCAGTTGATCGTATTAAATTTGATGCTCTTCACTTTTAATTTTCTTCTGGTAGATTAAAAAGCTCATGTCCAGTAATTTTTCTTTAGACATTTTTATGGCTTCTGCAAATTTTAGTGCCCTCCTCTGGGTTCTTTCCATGGCTTCTGAACTGAACTGGCCACACTTAATATTGAAGATGACTTAATAGCATGTATTTAATGAAAAGGGTATTTTGTTTAGTGCAGCCTTCCTGCTGTTGTTGTTGCTTAAAGGTTGAATGAACAGATGTTTCTGCTGAGCTGTCCATAATCATGACCATATTTTCTTTTTAAATTTTGATTTAGAAACTAAAAATGTAACAACCCACATAATTTCCAGTACAAAACAGTGTATGCTTTCCTACACTAAATCAAAGAATGGTTTAGGTTGAAAGAGACCTTAAAAGATTAGCTAGTTCCAACCCCCTGCCATGGCCTGAGACACCTTCCACTAGGCCAGGTTGCACAAAACCCCACTCACAGGAATTACCTGTACATGTGATAATCTATCAAGTCAAGGCACAAGCCTTTCATTCATCTCCCAGACCTGAGAAAACCACACTGAAAGTATTAACACATTTGTGTTATTGAACTATAGTAGCACACTTCAGATGGAAATAAAAATCAGTTAGTTTTTAACATGACCAAGGATGGAGAACTCACAACCTCTCTAGGCAACCTGTATCCCCAGTAAAAGAGTTTTATTTCATGTCCATATGAAAGCTCTTGCCTTTTGGTTTGTACCCGCTGCCTCTGGTAGTGCCACATCCTTTTATACATCTTGCTGAAACTGCCCCTGGCCCTTCTCTTATCTAGGTAAAGCCCTGGAAGTGGACAAGGTACTCTAGGTGTGGCCCTGTGAGTGCTGAGTTAGATGGGATGGTCTGTTAAACTCACATCACAATGGCATTCATGCCACTGCCTCTTCTCTGACCCCAACCCCTAAAATCTGAACCATATTGTAATCCATTCTATAGAAGAGGTCCACACACATGCTAATCCCCTAGAGGGCAACAACCACACCCCTTTTTCTCTATCTGTCTTTTGTTTCAAGAGAAGCAAAAGCTTGTCAGTTCTGATATACACAAAAAACAGGAAAGAGAAACATGCAGAGAAAGGCATAGTGTACTATTGGTGAGAAGCAAAAAGGGAGGAGAATGAATAGTTAAGGAGCTGATAATTACCAAGTTTAGCACAAAACTAAACATTGATGATTTCAGGTCTTGAGGACACAGATGGTAGGAATGTGGAAGAAGTAATGCAGCTGAAGAAGCAGAATACTTAAAAAAGAAAAGACAAGCCTTGCAAAAACCCACAGACACAATAGGATAGGAACTTCTTTGCCTGAAGATAAGGAACACTCAGAGCCTCATCTCAAACAGAAAAATGCACACATTTACACAGTGCCTTGACTGATGAAAAATCTATCCTTTCTTAAACCAGTTACCATGTCTTTAAAGCCAACAGTGGAGGAGCTTCTGAGGAAGAAGTATATAGACAGGAATGTAAGAAAAGTACTTCTGATGAGATGCAATTACCAAGGCCTTTTTGCTGTTGTGACCACAAAACATCTACAGTAACACTGAAAAATACATGAATGGTAAGAGAGACATCCAACACTATATGCATACATAAATACAGCAGACAGAAATACATGGTCTGACTCAAGAGCTGCAGAAAGAACAACAAAGTCAGCCACCACAACTTCAGGTCTGGGGAAGGTACCAACTCATCCTATGGCTCTCTCAGCAAATCTGATGTACCTCAGCTTGGCTGTCCATGTTTACTCTGTATAAGCTCTCTTTCATGGGTCTCACCTTTTCACAGTAAAGGGTAACATCAACCATAATATGGCTAATTTTCTTTAGTTCTGATTATGAAGTTATCAAGCCTTATAAGAAAAGCTCTTTGTCATTCCCACCTGATCACCGACATAACATGAACAGTCTGCCTCCAAATACAAAATGAAAAGACAGATTTTGAAGACAGATGGTGAAAATGATTCTGAGTATTACTTCAGTCCTAGAAAAAATAACCAGATTAAACTTAGAAGTAAAACATCAAAGGATGAAAAGAAAATATCTACTACTATAGGAATAATTGCTTCAGACATGAGGAGAAAAGCAAGAAGCATCTTTTAGAAAAAGAAACAAAGACCTTTTCCATCTTCACTAAAGTGGGAAATATGCCGAGTAAGACCAAAGAATTGCAAACATATGTTTTCAAAATGAAATGTGACTTGTTAATTTAGACCTTGTCTAAATCAAGAAGACAAGTGGGATAGCTATATTCATTCCAATACACTGTAGTGTCAAAAAAGACAATAGAATCCAATCTGTTTGAGCTCAGATGCAAGAAATTAAATGAAGAATTTTAGGCGAGTAATAAATCTGGCAAAATGAAAAGATAAAGCATGTTTTAAAGTGAAACAAAATCCATGCAAAATAGAAAAAACCCTAGAACATGCAGCAAACTGCACCGTCTAACTGCATTCAAATTCTAAAAGTAATAGTTAAAACCCTTTTTTTCTAATACATAGTTCATGTAATTAGTGAACCCAAGCATGTCAGAACACACAGAAAAAAAGCAAGTATTCATAAAGGTACTAGAAAAGGCATATAAGCCTGGGGGGAAATTAGGCCGAAAAGCATATATGGATTGTGATCAAGGCAAGCATGTATGGAACTTGTTTAAGGAAAGATGACTAGAGACTCTGAGAAAGTTAAACATTATTAAATTATCTGAGAGTGTTCATATTTTGTGGAGACTGCAGGAAAAGGGATATAAACAACCAGGGTCTATTCACTTAGCTTTTAATAATAAAATTATAGACATACACCTTTTGAGCCCAAGAAGCAGAAGGTGAGGGGAAGTTACATGTAAGCATCTAAAATTAGTCAGTCATTTTCGATGACTGTCAAAAATGAAAATCCTGCATCCAATCCCTTTTCTCTAGGCATTAGAAAACACTGCCTTTCTATGCAAAAAAAAAAAAAAAATGGCTGCACGTCCTTAACATGAGAGAGAACAAGCTAAATGAAATCTGAGATTAAATAATTTAAAGAATAGTAATGTTCTGAAATAATTAGCAAGTCTCAACTTTTTTCCCTCTTTTGTATTTAAGCCAAACAAATATATTGGAAAAAGATGAGGGGAGGGAAAGGCAAGGGGAGAAGCAGAGAGAGGGTGGGAGTAGGGGTGAAGAGGGGGAGAGTGCTGCAGAAGCACGGATGGATCACTTCTGCTTGCTCTTCCTTTTGCCGCACCTGCATCCAACATCCTGTTTCAAGTCCTTGTCTTGAATGCCTTCAGATTCAGAACGGTAAGGAATGTTCTGTTCTCCATCTGATTCCAGTGCAGCCCTACAGTGCAGGCACTGCAGAACAACTCATATCACTTAATTATTAGCACTTTGCAAGGGAGACACAGTTGGAACACTACCCACTGCAGTACTGCAGTGCATCCTTAACAGCTACATAACTCGGAGCTTATCAGTCTCTTGTGCCCATATACATTACCACTTATGTCCACACATTAGCTATACTCTCGTAACACAGCTCCTAGCAGAGTCTTTTAAAAAGGCACTTATGTGAGGCACTTACTTTCCCACTGGAAGAGAGGTGCTTTACCAGTCCTCTTTTTAAAGTACTAATAATTCTGTCAAATATAAATGGAACTTGTACTGCATACAAAGTCCTCTTTTTCTTAAGCACTAACAGCTGTGCACTGTACTTTAGAAAACTTGCTTGAAAGGAACAAGAGGGGAACAAAAGCTTCACCAGTCTGCATCAGAAGACCTGGAGTAAAGGGCCCCTCACACATGAGAAGGACTTATGGGAAAGGATGCTGCAGAGACAGCTGTAGATCTTGTATTTTTTTAGCCTTCAGGGGGCACAGCACCATTGCTGTCTCCTACTAGACGCTCCAACTGAGTTTAACCTTGCTACAGACCAGAGCAAATGCAATAGTTCTGCTAACACCGCAGCAAAATGTGTTCTTAAAGGTGAGACATATTTTAAGTGTGACAAGAGCTTGTAACTAGGCTTTAGAAATCAAAAAAGAACTTCCACAACATGGATGCAGCAGCAGGGTGGAAAACTGATTCACACTTCTGAAATACAGTGACCAAGCCTGCAGAAATATGAAACCATGACACTTAATCAAAAATGTAAAGCTTCCTATTCACATATGTAGACGTACTAATACTGAGGAGGACCTCAAGGGATTACTGCAAACAAGCAAACAAGAATTCCATTACCACATCAATCAGAGCAGCCAGATTGCAATGCCTAGGGAAGCTGAAAGAGTAGCTTTCTTGTAGCTAAAGACAACTGGGATTTTGAAGTAAAATGCTTCAGCTTTCAACTCACGTAAAGTGAAACTGATGTTTGTTGGTAATACGTGCCTGTGAAATAAATACACACGAACACCATCCACACAGGTGTGTTAAGTAAAAAAAGTATTAACTTCCTGCATAAGGAGAGAAGGCCAGCTGGGGCTAGTAACCTGTCTGAAAACCCTTGGCTAGCTCAGCACAGGAACCAGACCCAGAATCTTATTGAAAAGGCAGCTTAAATCTTTGGAATTTCTTCATATATCTAATCTGTAAGATACCTGTATTAAAACCACCCTAATAAAGCTGTACAAATAAAGCACATTGCAGCAACACCATGCTGTCCACATCAACTGGTAGAACGGAAGAAAAAATGTCAGCTAAAGGGAGAAATGTGACATAAAATGACCTTCAATTACTGCACACACAGGGGTGCCAATTTAACAGCTTTTTAAATCTGCTTAGGTACAGATGACATATGTTACATTTAACCTTCAATTGCAAATGTTTTCTCCTCTGAACTAAATGCTTTTGTCATAACCCTAAAACTATTTCAGTGTAAAACTCAAACATTTATAGGAACATAATAATAAATATTTGAAAGCTACTGATGATAGAGAATGGAAAAGGACACAGCTAAAAGGTTGTAGTATCAGCAAAAAAGGCAGCTAAGTAAGATAAGGTAACCATTTAACTACCACTACACAACAATGCCATGCAGAGAAACATAAAACAAACTTGGAAGCAAATAATACACACAGCACTAATTTCTGCAGTTGGTCTTTTTATAAAGGCAATTCTGCAAAAATCCAATGGCAAATATAATCCTCAAGCACTGATGAAGTTAATAAAACAAGCACGGAGATGGTTACATTGCTACAAGGAACAAACTGTGAAAATCAAGCTTCACTTACTCTCTTCTAATAAAAAACTAATATACAATAAGATACATACTAAATACTAAGTGGTTACAATATCAGATACCAGACTTCTCTTCTTGTCCTTTACAAGTAAAAGAATATTTCTTATTATTCATTACCCACTCTCCACCACAGAATTTCAACCACTGTGCTAGGTTGTAGGAGTAATTTGTGCACATCAAAAACAATGGCTACCTTTTGCTATCATTGCTCAAATTGTAGGAACAGATATTAAGCTGATTCATACTGCACAAAAACAAAGAGGTTTGCATTGGAATTCTGTAGATAACCTTCCCCAAAATTACTTCTTATTATTTTAAACAGAACGGAGTAAATCACTGACATCACCCTGTGCTTTTTCTCAATGCAAGGTGAGAAGGAATCTTTACAAGGTGACAGATTCAAACTGCACCAACCTAAAATGAACAGGCCAAGACAGAAACACAGAACCTGCACTGACCTTAAAATAAAAGGATGCTGTGATATGATTGCATAGCAAGACTAGCATTGACCCAAGGGACAGTAATTATTTTGGGATTTGCTGACTTAGAAATCAAAAGAAAGATAATAAGGTGGGTTTCAATCCATTCTAGAACCCTTTGATTTGTACATCATGTTTTTCTTTTTAATAACTTACCTGCTACAAACCTGAAATACTCACAGGGCCTTCTGCAATACTACATGAGTTAAGTAATTCTTTAAGAATACTGAAATTTTTAATTTAAGTAACTAACTTGACTATCTATAAACTGTAGATAAAAGATAATTGATAAAATTCTTTCACTAAACAAGTAAAGCTGAGACAAGATATAACTACTACTGGGATTTCCTCTACTGTTTTAAATGTTCTTCCTAAATAGATTTAGTCTGATAAAATGGCAGTGCTATCTAACACGCACATCTGAGGTGGCTTTGAAGCATTTTTGTAGGAAGAAATTCCTATCCTTTGTGAAAGGGCAGGGCAGCTGCAAATCACGAGAGAGTCAGAAGAGCCCAACACTACCAGAAGAGAAAATGCAAGATGGAGTTGAATTCTCAAAGATCAGAAAGGTGTTAAGCAGTCAGAGAGTTTGGAAAGACACACTTTTTTTCAAAGCATCCAGGAAAGAACATTTTGTTTAGCTGTCTAAGGATTAGTAAAATAACTTCACCTTTCTGCTACTCTTTAGATAATGTTACACTTCTCCTCTCGGAAGCTAAGTAGGTGGGTGTGTTTCCCTTCCTTTTGCCCATACCCCAGTGTTAAGAGCAGGAATTTCACTTCCCAGAAGCACCAACAAGGAAAGCTGGTGTAGACACAACATTGCCAACTGGCATTCATTTTCAGCAACCAGTTGTACACACCTGTTTCTCATCCTTGCACAATGTACATTGTTTAACTAATATTTAAAGACTCACTGATGCCATACAGCAATCCAGATATGGAGAAAAACTTTCTGCTTTGAAGGTGAGTATTTGCTGAGAGGTGGTCAAGAAGGCTTCTGTTACATGTAATTATCAGCTTGATGTACCAATGTCAGAAGTAAGTATGAAAAATCCATTGTTTTTTAGCATTTTAATTAGAATGTTCTAATTAGAGCTGTAAAGCAAAATTTGTAGTAACTGAAATCTCTTGTGCAGAGACTTTTCTTTCCATATGGTTTCTATACCTGTATGTTTTCTGTATTTCCAGCTCAGTCATATCAGTCCAGGCCTCCCAGAGACCTGGTCTCCTCCGTTCAGGTCTCCCAGGGAACAACCCAACAGGCTTCTGTATCACCTGAGCTTCAAGGATTTCGAGTCTTTGAATTGATACAGACTAATGAAGAGCCAGAAATCTGGATGTTCAAATTTCAATCATGAGGTTTCTGGTATCCAGTGATGCAAGGTTTTGGAACAGTCTGCTAAACAGACAAGTCTGGGACACGGCTGCTTCTCAGGCACTGAGCTCTTCTCTGTGGTGACCAGTGACAGGACCTGAGGGAATGGCCTGAAGTCCTGTCAGGAGAGGTTTAGGTTGGATATTAGAAAAAGGTTCTTCACCCAAAGGATGGCTGGGCACTGGAACAGGCTCCCCAGGGAAGTGGTCACAGCACCATCCTGACAGAGCTCAAGAAGTGTTTGGACAATGCACATGGTGTGATTCTTGGGGCTGTCCTGTGCAGGGTGAGAAGCTTGACTGGAAGATCCTCATGGGTCCCTTTCAACTCAGGATATTCTGTATTTCTACGATTTGAACAACTTCTACATACTTATTCCCTCTGAACTCAAATCAAAACAAATAAAATTCTTGATAAAATGCATCTACCAAAACTGCCAACTTGCTCCAATTTCTTTTATAGGCTTTTTGAATACAGAAAATTACACGAGGCTACTTATTATTAAAATGACACAATTATTATTATTAAAATTACACAATTGCTACTGAAATAAAATTTAAACTAAAATGCAGGCTGAAGTCAATTTGAATTGTGATTATAACTCATGATAAAGTTTATCTTTCCCAAGGGGGAAAAAAAGGCAATGATCCTATTCCTCTACTTTGTCAAAAATCTAGCTAGAGTAGGAAAAATGACAGCATGAACATCAGAAGAGTTGTTCTCAACTTCTTCCATTCTGGGACATCTTTCCTAAGGCTTTCTGTTCCATGGGCTCCAATAGCTTCCTGATAGCAACCACAAAACTTGAAAATGAAAGAAAGATCAGAAAACATACCGAACAAGCTCTTAACTTGTCCCTGAACCTTTCTTGAACACATTAGACTAACCAAGGTTGAGACATAAGTCATTTATTTATAATAAACACTTGCACACAAAAAACCAGAAAACCTCAACTCCCTTAACTAATGGTTTCTAAAAATGCTTATTCAAACTGACACATGCATGACAAGTTTTGGCTGAGTATGATTTAAGGAGGAGGAGTTATACCACCCAGAAAAATGGTGTTTATGACAGAAATGACAAAGAATCATTCATCAAGGGGTTTTTCTATGTGGAGCAGTAATAAAGCCTAAATGAGACTGCACTTCATTAGTAATTTATTTCACAGATCACTATATATACACAAATAGCGTAACTCTATTACATTTTTATGGTGCCATTTATTACAGTACTTCACATACTATATCCACATGGCAACACAGAAATGCAGCTTTCTCTGGGGAAGACAACAGCAACCAACTGAAAAGCAGCACACAGGGAGGAAACACTTCCGAGCCAGAAGAGTAGAAATAAGAATTTTCAGACAAATCAAGGAAAGAAAAACATAAAACAATAAAACTGAACTCCCAGCTAACTCAAAGAAGAGTGTTGCACCATTTGATTTAGATAAAGGAAGAAAACTGAATACCCTTGCCTTGTTCAATCAGAGTGACAAACAGCGGAGACTCCCACCAGAGCTCCCTGGCTAAAATTCTCTCTCCTTTTATTTGCTCCTTGAGCACTACACTGGCATTTTCCACCTGCCACAGGAAGGAAAGAACATCAGCTCAATTGCTTTCATCAGTCTGTATCTGGGATACCACACTTCAGGCACAGCCAAGGACATATTCTCAGGTATCAAGAAAAGAGATGCATTTCTTTCTGTGCTAAGACTTCTGCAAAGTGAGGGGTCAGGGCTATTCCACTCAACACCGGAAAACCATTTTCAAACTTTCACACTCAGAGGCCAAACACTTCCCCTAAACTTCCAGAGATGACTGGTGACTTCTGCCTTCCAAATGCAGGTGAAAACCTGGTATGCTACACAAACCCACAGAATGCTGTGAGAAGATGACAGACAGAATAACACCTGCAAATGTCTCATCATAACATTTTCTTGTGAAGTAACAGTGTCCAATTATGTAGTGTTGGGCCTCTGAAATAACATATTATATGCATTATGTGAATGCTTTTGGAAATAAAAGTTTAAAAAAATGCTCTGCTTTTAACTAGTGAGGCATATTTAAATTCATCAAATATTCTCTTGATTTTCTTGCCAAAAAACTCTGCTGTAAGAACACTGATAAGAAGGTAAGTGGCTTGTCTGTTGTAGATACACTATTTTTTAAAAAATAAAATTTAAAGTAAGAAACTTCTATATAAAGGCTCCATACTTGAAACGTAATTTATGAACATTGGGTCTTTGATGGTTGGAGAGAAAACACGATTTTACCTAGTATGTTTTTTTAATCTTTTCTGATGAACTAACTAGAAAGAGAACGAAAAATCAAAACTATGAGAAAAATATTTGCTGGGCACAAAGTTAAAATCCGTTTGACAGCAGGGAAGAAAGTTTTCTTAAAACTTGTCAATATTGACTTTGACTGCGTTGTGGGAGCTTGAGAATAAATACATTTATATTGTTTCTCCTATGGATCTTGTTCTGATGCTCTTTCTCAAGCATTCTGCTATTAAATGCAGAATAATGGTCCACAGCATACAGTATCTAATTTGATAAGAGGCTGAGTGAATGTACATCAATACAATTTTTCTTTCTCTTTTTGTGTCATATTGCACTTCTTTTCCCTGCTTTAGTGGTAGACCAACTACTAACAGTTTAAGAAATAAAACCTGCAATACTGAAATCAAATACCGATTTAAGGAAATTAATTACTCATTTAAGTGATCTGCATTCCCTAATTACTATATTAAAAGAAGGACCATCTGCAAAAAATATAGTGCTCTATTTGGGTAAGTTAACGAGTCTGAATTAAGTTCATGAGCATTCCCCATTGAAACTGGTAAGACTGTTTGAATCCCTAAGTGAGGCCAGTGAGTAAACGAAGTATCTTTTCTATTTTAAGTACTAGACATGCTGAAAAGGCTTTTTTTCCTCACTCTAAGAAACTCTGCAATCTGATCAACAAATGCAGGAAGGACCAGACATTGTAGTAAAGATCATGAAACTGAAATTTTCTTTCCAGACTGTTACTCTCCCAATCATTCTCCTCAAGAGAGCTGAGCACATAGCCATAAGCTCTGGAGAAGATATTCCTTATATAAAAGGTGTGAATGAGTGGATTCACTGTGCTGGAGCTGAGAGAGCTTTTACACATAGGCTTGTGTAAAAGGTGAAGAGCAGGAGAACAAACAGAACTAATATTGACTTGGACATTGCTGGCAGAGCACCAAGGAAGATCACAAGTGAAAAGAGACTCAAAATAAAGGAAGTCTCTGGAATGAGAAGTTTATCTTCAACATCATAGGTAAAAAAGCTAATTTAGTGATTTGGCAAGTTTGAAAGATTTGCTGCCCAGTTTCCATTCAGACAATTCAGGGAGCTGCAGAGTTTTCAGGAAGCAAAGAAGCAGGAGCTGGTTTTCACAGATAAACTTTACAGTCATTCTACATCTAACAGTTTTACCTATGAAAGAATGGAGATTTTCTAATTTTTTCCTGGAACAATTTCTAGTAAGTCAAATCAGCCTATGCAAACACACTGTTAAAAAGTCTCATTAAAAACAGAAATATTGTATGATGCTACTTACCTGCCTGTCTACTTCTGGAAGCAAAAGCAGGAGGTATTGTTGAAAATGCTGAGGTAAAGAAGCAAAGGTGTGTTTATTTATTAAAGCCCTCAGGTTAGTGTTCACTAGAATAGATCCAGGTGTTTCTATGTCAATATCCTCAGCTTTGGTCCATTTCAAATGTCCTGGAGTAAATAAACAGAAATAACTTTAAACATAAAAAAAGGAAGAGAATAGGAACAAGTCTTCTTTTTGAGTTTTTAGCTTTTATTGTATAATACAATAAGCTCTAGAGAAACAGTACTCTGAGAAGGGTAACAGTCTTTTCTAGGTGTCTTAACAGCTTTTATATTTGTGTAACAATAACAAATATTTTATATTTTTCTCTTGATTATAAAATATTTTTATTTTGTTTTCAAGAGACAAAATACATTTCTCTCTTGACCTCTTATGTTCCAGTCAACATCACAGCTGACATATTCTTACTTCCAGCTCAAGATCAACTGAACTCAACAGCTGCAGAAAATAATCCTGTCATGTCATCAACAATAATTATATAAGCACCTATTTTCAAGCAAAAGGCTGCTTGATGAGGCTGATGTCAATCAATCATTATGGACAGCTTCTCTTTTGCCATCAGCAATGCCCTATGGCCTACACAACTTCTCCCATTGCACCTGCTAAAACTATGTGTGCAAATAGAGTGATCAAAGAGATG
>VZSR01001685.1:14484015-14555379 GCA_013398615.1 Brachypodius melanocephalos | reverse complement strand
TTTTCAGAATTTTCCTAAGAATTGATGATCTAAAATGATCAACACACAGAAGGCAGCAGCAGGAATTGTGACATTAGTAAACAGGGTATGTGAGGAATGACACAAACCTGGAAGTAAGATAAAAACTCAGCAGAGGGAAATGGAAATACTCATACAGCTCATGCACAGCACTACAGAGTAATGTCTTCGTGTTTTACACAGTGGACAGAAGGGCTATCAGCTTAAACTCTTGCACAGTAAGAAATATATCTGCTAAGATACTGGGAAAAGAAAGCTTTCAACCACCAAGAACAAGGAGACACTGGGTTAGATCCATAGGGAGATATTACAGTCTCACCAGTGAAAATGTTCTAAGAATATTTTAGAAAAATACCTGTCAGTAAGGACAGATGCATATCTGATTTTGATCTATGACTGATGAACAAATTAGATGACCACTGGAGATCCTGTCTGGTCTGATTTTGTTAGCATCTCTAGGATAATGTTTAGAAGATACTTCTTAAAGCTCCTTAAAGAGCTACCTGCTTCAAGGTATTTCTATACAATCCTTTTTTTCCTCTAAGTCTTAACATATCAAAGTCCATGTGGCTGGAAAAACTCAAAAGGTTCTAACCCCTCCCAGGAAACTTCTTCAGGTTTCAGTCTATTGTATTTTCAAATATTTCAAAAATTTTATAAGAGGGGCCTGAACTATATAAAACATAAACTCCATCAGAATCTCTAAGAAAATGATTAAAAGATTATTCCACTGCTATGATGAATGATGGCATTTGGCATTTACCTCTCATAGGACCTCTCAGCAACAATTACAACTGACAGGTTAAGAAGAATAAATATGTTTTAAAAATGAGAAAATTTGGGCATTGTGTTTATTAGGTATGTCTCAAATGCTACAAGCTACTTAACAGTTAGCATTGATAGAAAGAATGCAATTATGCTTTAGATTTCTTAGAGGACCTATGGCAGCCTCTTCCCTGAAAGTCTGTAACTACAAAATATACATATGCAAGAAAATGAAGATTTGTAAATTCTAAAAGCTCCACTTCAGTCACAGCCTCCCGTAAACATTCTTATAATTTTATTTTATTTTTCAGCAGCCAACAGTAACTGAATGAGACAAGGACTCCTTTGCACTCAGCACAGGATAACCTTTTCCAACACATATTTCTAACATACTCTATTTCAGTACAGAAGGACTCCATTACCAACAAATGAATGCCCTGTTATACAGGACAATTGCATGGAAGAAGTGCCCATTTTCATGAAAGCATCACAATAAACTATCCTCACCATCTGTTCCACCCACTAAATACAAATGTAAAAAGAACACAGTCCCTGAGCATAACACAAGTTGCATGATGCATTGAATTTTAATGCCTGTATGTATATTCTCTTCTTTAATCAATACAAAATACATATCTCCATCTTCTAAGAGACTCCAAATGAGAGTAACATTTTCCCCAGCTAGCGCTTCAAATCCTTTGGGAAGGCATACACACAGAGATAATCCAAACTGAAATAAGATACATGGCTGTAAAATCAGTAACATCTTCCAGTGGCACATATTCTCATAGCATGAAAAGCCAAGACAAAGAGTCAAACCTACATTTTCTGGTTTATCTGACCTGCTATCACTTACAGAATACTATGGAGGTTTTATCAGATTGTGGAAGAAATGTATGCATTGCTTCTAGGTCAGTAGCAAACTGTAGATGCCCACCACAGTCCTACTTAAAAAAACCCAAAACCTCAAAATCTGTTCAGAAGAAGAAAAAATTCTCTCTCCTGCACCCTTCCTATGGCTAATTTAGGATCTGTATAGCAGGTCCCAAGTTTGGGAGCATGGAAGTATGACACTACTGCATCACTAATAATAGGTCTGAGAAGAGTTTATGATAAAACATGTGCCAATTTTTTAATGTTGTTTTCCACAGAGAAAGACATTTTGAATCCTTATATAGTTCAGGGGTATCACCGTCCAGATCAGAAACAGAAGCTGTAAGACAAGAGAGAAAGTCAGGCTTGCAGCCTTGGAAAAAATTCAGTCTTCAACATAGAGAATTAACCATAAGGAGATGGGAGCACCATGGTTCTACATCAAGGAATAAAATGAAAACAGCAAAAAGGACAGAAATCACACAGTTGGCAGAGTCTGTTAACTAAAAGGGAAAAAAAGTAATCATATTTAATCAGAGCTCAGAAGGTCTACCAAACACAACATGTAGTCAATGTTGGGCAGATCAGCAGAGTTTCAGACAAGCAAACAATACCTGGACATGAATTGTGCACTACATAAGACCCTAGAACCATTCTCAAAACTGCTCTACAACTGCACTTTTAGCATTCTAAGAAATGTGTGTCATAGAGAAACATTTCAGCAGGTACAAGAACAGAAACCCTTAAACCTTCCTTATACAAAGTTCTCTGCTCTCCATGCGTGGTGTCCCAAAGGGCCAGTAGATTTATTTTCCAAAATCCACCAAAAAAACTTCTAATGAATTCATTTGATGTCGTCAGCCAACAGTTAATGTCATATCTCAAGATGAGGAGGCATGTATACTTGAAATTATGTATCACATGTATCTCTAAATGTTGAGAAAAATTACAGGAAATCATCTAACATTGAATGTAACTTTGCATAGCAAAAGCTGTAATACTGAAGGAGTACTGTCTATTTTGAATAATGATGTTGGATCAACATGGAGAACTAGCTATCCACATGGGACTGATTGATAATCTGCAGAAAGATCATGAAACCAAAGTACACTTTTATGAGAGGCTGTGATACAATAAGGCTGATAGCTTACACTGCCAGGAACTGGCAATAGCACATTTAACAATTCTCCTATGGCATTTAGGAAGTAAAGTGCCTTGGAGTTATTTTACAGGATAATTATATAGATAGATAGGACTAGGCTGGATGATTAATAAAGAAGAACAATCTTAAGCCCACAAAGATAGACATAAAATAACTTCTGGGATTTAGCCACTACAAAAAGCTTGTTTGTTATTTTTTCCAACATACCCACACTGCAAAATACTTCTCTAGATGAGTCAGCATTCTGCTGAATGCAGAAAAGATAAAGAAACAGTTATGTCATTACTTGACTTCACTTAAGCAGAGACAAGAGTCTTAGTGAACACTACACTTTGTGCTCCCTAGGGAACTTTTCCAATTAAATTTCATGCAGAGCAGGAAAATCTGCCTATCACATGGAGATTGAGAAGTTACTCTTAGCATATCTTCAGAGAAAATTCTTTGTTAATTACAGAACATGATCCATGAACCTCGCTAAAAAACCCACAGAAAATAACACCAGAAACTGTATCTACCATCTCAAGAGAGACAGCTTCAAAATAGTTACAGTTCCAACTGAAGAATTAAATCAACCAAAGGAGAACCAACCAAAATTTTGATGCCAAATCTCTATATGACATGCAATAATGCAAATGGAGAAAAGAGAATGTTAACTTCTCATCGGGCAAGCATGTAAGCAAATATGCCACTATCTCTGGGAATAAATGCACATTAGGCAAGCAAATTCACCATGAAGAATGAATATCTGTTACACGCCGCCCCATCCCCCCCCAAATCATTATGTAACAATCAGAATCTAATTGCTAAATCACCTCTCTGCCTGCAGTTGCTTAGGCCTGTCAAACTTTAAAAAGCAATCACTGAGGAGGGGAAAAAAAAAAAAAAGTTTACCATAGATTTTTCAGGTAGACAGAAAGATGTTTTCTTAAGAAAGGGTCAGCTGCTGAGTTTGAAAAAAGGACAGGTAAACAGAAAAATAACACTATCCAAGAGAACACAGAGTTCAGAAAAATATCAGTATTACAAATAAGACATTTATTTTACTCCTACTCACCTAAACCAGATTTTTTTAATCTCTTTAGGTGCTGGCTTGTTTGCTTTCCAGTTGGAGACTTTTGCCCATGTTTCATCTCTTTATCAGAACCATCTGCTTCACCATTTTTAGATTCTGATCCTTTGGAAAAAGTAAAATGCCTCAAATATGATGCTTTTACACTTTCACTAACAATCTCCTCAGCACCCCCTACACCATAAACCAAAAAAAAATTAGGATTTAAAAAAATTGACATCTTCTTGCTGAAAGGAAATTTATTTTTCTGGTCACAACACAATTCCTCCTCATCAGGGGAATTGGAAGTAAAAGCTCAATAAATCAATTAAGTGCTGAAAACTAAAGTTTACTGAACACTCAGTCAATAAAAATGTTCAGTGATCTAATAAAAATAACATCGTTCTATAATGCCCAGGAGATATATTTAAAAATATTTTAACCTTAGGTTATGGGGCAGTAAAGCAACCTAAGACTGAAAAAAGATCATTTCTTTTTGAAGAAACATTTAAAGAAAAGATATATTTGGAAATACAATTGTCAATTTGTGTTAAACGTAGACACAGAAATCTCTTAAAATGAAGCAACTTCACCACCAGAGCTAAAGGTCAAGGTTATGCTGCAGTGATAAGCATGGTATAAGAAGAAGAAAAGCTAACAAAAGGATTTGAGTATTGCAATGCAGAACTGAGAAACAAATTCACATTCACAGGGAAGCTTGCCTTTCCCCCCCCTCCTCTTTTATGGCATTGAATACCAGCATGTGGTCCTCCATTAGAGCTCCAGAGCCAAACAAAACGTTACTTTGCATTCTTTTAAAGCTGCTGCTATTACCAATTGTCATTTTACTGTGTGCCTTCAGTTCTTTACTAAAGAAAAATCTCCATCCTTGAGACACGAGTCTTGATAAGGAAATAAAGACGTTAAACAAAGCCACACAGTGGAAATATTATTTCAGCAATTCCAAATTCTGTATGCTACACATCTGATTCAGAGGAAGGCTCTGTAAGTAGAGCTGATCTTGCAAACGGTTCTTTAGCTATTTACCTGAAGGTGAATCCGACTGCTCATCGGACACCTTTAATGGTGTCAAAACAACACGAGGAACAGTCTTGTTTACCATCATTGAGACTCCATTTCTTCTTTTCTGCTGTTGTCTCAAAGCCTACAAAAACGATAACAAAACATAAAACTGTAGCAAAAAATAATGCTTGTAAGTGAATTACACATGACATTTCCCTAACATTAAACTGAATCCCTTAAAATAAGCATAATTTACACAGCTACTGACTTGCCAGACTTCACACTCGTCCTCTTTATGTCATTTTCTTTTAAAATACAAAATCAGGCTTTTATTCTTTTTTTTTAAATAGAGAAAGAAGATGCACCTTAGATCATTTTCCAATCCAGTTTTGACAACAAAGAAGCACGTAACTGTTTGCTCTACCTTAACAGCACAACGTGATAACCCACGAAATGTGAAACTAAGACTTCCAAAAAAAAAAGTAAACCCAAAATGTTTGAAAACCAGAACAAAAATATATATGTCTGCACATCTCTCGCAGGTGCATCCTCTCCAGTATACTGCTCAGTCAATCAAGTTAACACAGAGTGTCATCAGTATGTACAGCATGTAAGGACTACAGTATTGATGCACTCACTCAGCCGTGAGTAGTGCTGCACAAAATCACTGAACATGGCAGGAATCATTTATTTTCGTGAAGGGAATCAGTCCTAATCTTGGAAACCTTGCAGCATTTGGCTTCTGTCTGTTTGACTTTGGGCATTAACCTTCAGAACACGAACATGATGGTGTTCTGGCAAATCGGGGGAAAAATGATACACGAATAAATCTCTACAAATGGTATTGCTTTGTGTTTCATAAATGTATTGAATGCAGGGCTGATAATGTAATAAAAAATATCTACAGATTAGTAATAGCAAATACCCATCGGACTATTTTATATGGAAAATTATATCTCATTCAAAAGGTCTTAAAACATACAAATACGAATACCTGCCATTTAATACATCTGCAAGCATTAAAATTCTGGAATTAATCAGAATGGGCTGGGCTTAATATAGATCTCTTCTAGCCTCCTATTTTTCTCCATTCTTGCTGTGCATTCTGTTTTTACAACTGTGATTTGTGATATGAACTTGGGGGATTTATTAAAGTAATACCATATCAACAAAGAATATCTTTGACATGAATTATCCATATAGGTTTATGAGCATGAATGACTGATGCCCTATAGGGTTTAAATCTGTAACTTTAATGGATTGTAATACCTTTTCAAATTGTTCACATAGCTAAATAATAGCAAAAAAACCTCTGAGAAGAAAGAAATCAATATTGGTCTATTCCTCTAAATAACACTCTACACAACGTAAAATACACCAGGCTACATAGAAACTATTTTATGGATTAACCCATTTTATTGTACTTCTTAAAAGACACATAAGCACTGTGCAATAAAAAGCAAATTAGAACACTTGAAATCAAACAAAGAGAGGAAGCTGGTCAGATCTGCAGTGAACCAAAGAAGCAGCAGAAAGCCATAAAGAACAGCCTATACTTCAAACATTTTTGAGACAGAAAATTCATACTGGTATCAAGCAAGCATAGCCAGACTTCTGTACAGAAAATTCTAAAACGTTAACATTTCTCAGAAATTCTTCAAAATTACAAAAATTACCTTGCAAACCTAAGTGTCAAATCAGGTGATCCTTAATTAACAGTAATACTATGGAGACAGTGGAAAACAGTTCACTAAAAATTAACTGAAAAGACTGGCAATGTCTGCACTACCAATACAATACAACCAAAACCCAAACTTCATATAATGGTATCTCACAGCCCAATTTGCCCCATGTCATCCTTATTTCCTCCACCCAAGGCAAATGGCTAGAGCCTAAAAAATGCTCCATGTTCTCCTCTTGCCTCCTTCTGACTATCCAAGACAATTTCTACCTCTACCAAGGGTCCATAGCCTTGCTGCCAGCATCCATAAGGAAATACCATTTTAAAGATTTATACAGCCACTGTGGCAAAGCAGATTCCTTATCAAGCCTGGCAGTTGATTCTCAATGCTTAGACTGAACTCCCACGAAGGAGAGACAGGAACCAGCAGTGTATCCACCAGCAGTGACAGGCACGCAGCGTTGGCACACTTCAGGTGACACACGTGCTCCTGGAGTGAGGGCAGCGGTACCCAATATTTGTCAGGAGCACCACTTACCTTCTTTCCTCTTTCTGGCAGGCCCCCTGTGGTCCTTAGGCACACATTTATGCAACTGATCTGCCATTTGCAAGAAGCACAGGCCAACCCATGCCCATGGAGCACTAACACAAGACTCCCTGGACATTTAGGTGAGGAAATACAGCTGGGAGCAGACAAAAAATTATTTGCTTCAAGGCATAGCACACTTCTTGAGCTACAGGCTCTATATGTGAGGGTCAAGCACAAACCTTAAAGACACCATTTCCCTGTGACAAACATTTGTTTTTCAGGGTTTCTTTTTCCCTAACATACACTGATTCACTGCCAGTCCCTTCCCCAGCTCCTCCAGTTTCACAGTGCAAGGAACTGATTACCAGAACGTGTCCAAGTTAAGTCTGAAAATCAAGCTGACAGTAAAGCTACACACACCTGAAGGACAGGCTGTAGAACAAAAAAACCCAATCCCAACACGCCCCCAAAACCCAACCCCCCCACAATGTGAACATTAAATCTAAGTAAAACTTTTAACACAAAGTTAATGAATTACCAACGAATTACCCTTTGTACAGAGAATAGACACAAAATCTTCCCCATGCCTGTCAACTGAAAGATATGAGACAGGGGAAGAGGGTACAAAGACATCAAGTAAATAATCTGACATATGATTTGCGGGTAAAGAGATGGCCAAGATGCTGCACAGACATTCTTGCTACAATATGCCCAGCTAATCACAACAATTTTGTGCTGAATTCTCCTCTGAATTTGAAGCTGCAGCATCTGAAATTTTGGACAGACAAGTCTTTGCAAGACAACACTAGGAGCAACCCAGCAGTGGGAGAAACTTCTGACTGACGTCCAGTTACAAGGAAAGCCAAAGACCAGAAAGAGTTAAGTATAAACAAAGGACAATCTCTATCATCTCCACTGAGGACAAATATATAACTTCTCTACACCTAGCCTGAGGGATATTCATTTTAGAATACAAGACTACTGTAGGATAAGACAAGAATCTTGTAACCCAAGATTAATTCTACTTAGCTGGGAAGTCAATGAGATTACTTCAAGTGAAACATGCACCAAATGCCTGCCATACTGAGCTTTTAGTGCGCCAAGCTAATTTAGTGCTTTCCTAGTCACCACGATCAAATAAATCAAATTTATAACTAGCACTGAGGAAAATGAGAAATGTTGTAACTTATTCCATGGAAAAATGGTTCCAGATATCACTGTAGATACGGAAGCAGTAACTAACACATACTACATTGTCATCTTTTACCGACACAGCTTTTTGCATCTCATCCATATTTAGAGATATATAAACTCCTAGCTGGACTTCCTACAGAACTGCAAGAAACAGATGATGATTTTACCAAGTGGTAAGGTGTCATTTTCACTATAGAAAATTAGAGAAAATCACATGTAGTGCATATGATAGCTTACATAAAGAATATTTTTCTTTAATGAGACTCTATGCTTACATTTCAAATGCATTCAACCACTTCATGCTAAATGCTTGAGTTAAAAAAGCTGCATGATTTAAATACTCAGAACTGATCCCTGCTGAAGTATTCTGTCAGACATTACTATCATCTTATTTGTACAACAAATAAATAAATAAACGGAAATTAAAGTTCATGTAATATACAAGTTAAAACATTAAAAGCTCTCTTAAAATTACCACCAAAATATAATACTTACATCCAGCCTTTCACAAGCAGATTTGCAAAGGACATCTGTGAATCTCTCGCACATAATGAGTATGGAGAATTCCCAGTATTCCCATTCATAAAAATGAACCTGTGACCATCTGTTGAATAACACTGCCATGGTCATTATACAGTGCTTGGCATAATTATTTGGTTTAATGAAGTTATTTTTATTGCCAAAATCTTTAAGTAAACTATCAACCCATTTTCATCCAAAGAATTCAGAATAAAATAAAAAGATGAGAATTAAGAAAACATAAACTCTGAAGATAGATGGCAAAAGAAACATACCACGAAATTAACAGTGAACTTCTAATTCCAAGTGGGTTATTTTTAATAAAGAGGTGACAAGAGCGAGGTTCCTTCCTTTTTCAGGGAGTTTCTATCCCTACTGGAGTACAGCAGTATTTCAGAGGTTTCATGAATGCCATTATATACTCTTAAGAATGATGATTTCATGTTTAGCTGATCTTAACACAGGAAAGACTTCTTCACCCATGTGACACAATGATTGACTGTCCAGTAAAAACTGACAAAGTCATCTTTCAAGCAGGAATGAAAGGAAACAATATAAACTAAAAGCTAACTGGAGATGGGGGCAAAATACCTCCCCAAAAGAGCACCAGAAGCAAAATGTCAGCCTCTGTGCTCTGATTTTTACTGCTGCTCGGCAATTTTTTTATTATTTTTCTTTCCCACGTTTTCAGCTCAGAATGAAAAAATGGAGCACAAAGATAAACCATTAATGCAGAAAACCACTTTCATTTGAGCTTAAATGTGTGACATGCTGAGAATGTTAAAAATTAAGTTATTATCAACAAAGACATGTAACACTTGGTTGCATTAAGCAACACTGTCCCAGATTTCTACTTGTTCCATAAATGTCAAGTCTACATTCTGAAACTCATGTAATGAAACATAACCTTTGAAATTTCACACATTATGGATCAGACATATAAAGCTACGGAACTCCTCCATTCTGCCATGTGAAAACACAAGCTATGATATACTGAGCAAAGTCTCTTGCACAAAATAAATAACAACTCTACATCATGGTTATGGATCCCAAATTGACAAAGACTAAACAGGTTTATGGTTTATCACTGATTCACTTAACACCACCATAAAATTTAGTCTTTGTCGTCTCTCTCATCCTCATTTTGTTACTAAAATTAGGAGCCTTTAATTCCCATGTCTCAGTTAAATTAAAATTTCTCATTGGCAACCTGTTTCATGGACAGACAGAGCAGTTAAACTAAAGCAGTAAGCACAACAAATCATGAAGAGTAAACCCATTATTATTTCCTGGATGCCACTAATTCTTATATTAAACATAAACAAAGCACTCAGTTATAAGCATGCAACCACAAGATTAAAACACAATAAAGATGTCCTATGGAAACAACTACAAAGCACAAAGTGCCATTTCCAAAGCAAATTAATTTACTTCCAACCAGACTAGTACACTAAACATGTTGGTATGGTGCCAAGTGTACACAGTTGGTCATCTGGAGGTGAAGAGTAGTGTCAGAATCCACAGGATGGAAGTTTGGAAACCTGGGGTTTATTTTCAAATGAATGCTAAGACCTTCTCAAATAAGCATCTATTCTTGTTCCATGCCATCCTCCTACCTCATGAACAGTTACACCTGTATTTGGAATAAAAATAATATCTTGCTGTGTATTTGTTCTTTAGGTCTCAGTGTCTTTCTATAGGACTACAGTACACATTAACACTGAACATTTACCTGGGTACCAGCCAACACTGAAGTGCTTTGACCTTTGTGGGGCAGAGACAAGGGATTTGTCTGTTCACATGTGTGTCTGCACACCTGCAAGCCAGCACTACTTTCTACAGGACTACAATAATGCAGTCACAATTACAGTTGCTGCAGATCATGACAGACTGCAAAGTAAATGTTTTTGGTGCTTTCCCAAGCACAGAAAAAAGGACAAAAAACACAAATCATGTGTTCAATGTCTGTTTTGACTTGCATATGAATGGGAATGGTGATGACATATGCATCAACTCAGTGAAAGCTTTTTTACAAAGAGAAGAATTGGGGATTTTAATGGTTTGTGTAGTATTAAATTAACAACATCCATCAGCTGAAAAATGTTTTATGGGGAAATCTGTTCTTTGGCACAACAAAGCATATATAGGTAAGGAAACAGGTTGTAGAAAGCAGTTTAAAAACAAATTAAAATAACGATAGCAGTGTCAATACAAAATCCTAAAAATGTAATCAACACTTTCCATGAGGTCAAATTTTCAAACACACTCTGCACAGGGGCCAAAGCATACAGTGGGGGCTTCATGGCTAGACTCCTCAGATAAAAAAAAATCTTCTCATTTTACTACTCAGAGAATTTACATTGAATCAATGTAAGCAGTGTAATGTCTTTCTGCCTGACATCCTGTTTCAGCCTGGGTACTCCTGCTTGCCCACACATCCTGAGCACACAGCCTTCTGAGGACATACCCAACAGCTTCTGAACACCATTTGTAGATAACTGCTTGTCAACATTTTGTAGGAGCTCTGAAGAGTTGTGAGCTGTTCCAAATCCTGCTTTTCTCTGAAAAGGCCAACACTTTCTAGGATGCACTTCAAATTCAAGGCATGATTCAGTGTTACCTGGGTATAATTTCATGTTACAAACTATTCAAATCAAAAGCTGGTTTTTTTTCACATGACCCAAAAGAAGATACTCGCTTAGATATTCACTGCCACTATAAGGAAAAATCACATAACTTCACTGGAAAAGCTTAAACGGGACTCCAGTCTCTAGTGATTATATTTTCATTAATACAACAGCAATGACCAATCCATCTGAAACAGTTCCCCAGGCTACTTAAGGGACAGGGTACTTAAAGAAACACATTATCAAACAAATGCTATGCTCAGAACTAGGCTGCTATCTTCAGCTTGATTACCTGAGACTTGGAAAAAGCAACTGCATCTACAGAACAGAAGAAAGAGAATATTTTCAACCTATATTTGGGAAGAAGACTCCGCTATGTCGCAGGGGTACGTTTAAACAAAGGTAATGCTCATCCACATTTTAAGTGATGGATACTGTACAGTCCTATACCGAGGTAGAGGGGCAACTACGCTTCAACACTTAAAATTGCTTTGAAATTCTTTAGTTATTTCTCAGACTAAGAAATTCTGTAAAATACATTTATTAAAACAGAAAAGGGCGGAGCTGTAAAAAGCCTGCTGTGCAAACAACCTCAGAGGAGAAACAAGCCGAATGCTCCAGCATCTGGGAGGTAGTTATTAAAAAGCAGTACAAAAAGAAAGCAGGGATTGTGTGGATTCCTGTCCCTTTCTTTCCATCACAGGTAAGGGCTGAGGACCACGGGAATGACCCAGAAGAGTCTCATAAACATTGTCTTGTGTCTTACCAAAGCACTGTGTTGAGCAGCTGGCACATGCTGCCCATGCATAGGGACCTTTAGAGGGACATACCGTGCAGCCAGCCTTCGGGCAATACATGTATTCCCTGAACAGCTTCTGCTGGAACTCTTGCTCTCCCAGCTTCTTTTCCCCATTATGCAGTCTCCCTGCCATAGTTTCTCTTTCCTCTTCCCTAGACTTTTCTTGGCAATCAGAAAATCAGTTTAGTTTATCATCTTCGAACTTCCGTTTTCTGGAGTGCATTTTGTAAACTCCAGTGTCCCTTCCCATGTCTCTCTAGAAGTCAAAAAGCAACATGTTTTCCTTCTTTTCCATTTGTTGTCAGGAAAATTTGTCAAGAATCATCACTTATGTTGCCAGACATCTGATCAAATGCTTCAGCTAGGGAGCCAGAATTCTCCAACTGTGGCATTGGTACATTTGTTGTATCTGAAATGAAACATAAGAAGGTGGTTAACAGAGACACTGAGCAACTGCAGCAAACTCTCTATAATGAGGAATTCAGTACAAAAATTACCTCTCAGTTCACAGTGGATTTTCAGAACCCTTCAGGAAGACACCCTGCACTTAAATTCTAATGATTAGGACAAAATCATAATGATCTCCTCTGTCACCTTTGCTTCTTTGGGGTGAGGAAAGGAAAGCAGGGCAGGCAAATATATCAGGCTTATATTAGAGCATGTGAGGGAGCAGTTGCTCCAATGAGTCAAAGGAGAGACATCACAGACAGACTCATACTGGATTACTTCCTATGGACAGCAAAATGCTTCAAGATAACCTGCATCTGGCTGTAGTCAAGGAAAGAAGTCCTAACAGAATGAGTGTGGAGGGAGCAAGACTGGTGAGTTTGCTCTTCTCTCAAAGAAAGGTAAGCAGTGTGAGCTGAAGACAGGAAAGCAAATTCACACCAGCATCATGGGAGATCAGGATTCTACCTTCAGTGCCAATCCTAGGCACTTGGACACCTGTGTCCAAAATAAAAAAAAGAAACAAAAACATCCTGATAAACTAGTTCTATGAATTTGGGTAAATCAAGGCTAAATTGCAGTATTAACTATCCTGAAATTTAGTCTCTTGTAGGTTGGTTTCTAACAAGAATTACAGTTGTCATAGAAATGTCAGACTGAAATGTTATTTGGCGCTGTACAAGTCTAATGTCCTACAATTCAGAAGCAACACATTAAATCATAACTTCCCCATAGCTCTGTTACTGCTTGGGGCATGACAGCATCCACTGGGGGGGGAAAAAAAAAAAAAAAAAGGGTGGAGCTGTCATTTCTATTATAAGAACAAATCCTACAAATGGGTGCCTTCCTTCTCATTAAAAAACTGCATCTGCCCACTTTATGAGTTAAATAGTGGCACATATATGAACCCAGCCACCAAGCATGCAGACAAAGCCCAAAGTTAAGGAAAACAAAACAAACCATGGCAGTGACATACCTTGTGTTGATTCCCTTATTTCCTGAGCTTCTCTCCTCCCAAACCCACTTGGCTGCTGTCTCTGGAGTTTCTGTCTCTATAAAGAGATCTGGATGCCCAGCACAGTCTCAGACATGTCCTGGTTCTGTATTCAGATCCTGAGTCTGAATGGAGTATCCTTCTCTTCTCTCAACAGAAAATTTATGGGTACCCTTCTTGGTGCTGATTCCAAAGTGCCAAAAGGGAGGCAGGATTTTCTTCCATGTCTGGGAGGTCTACTATCATCCCAGACACCATTATAGCGCATCTTCAAGTTCTTTCTCCTCTCTCGGTACTGACCCAGGGAACACCTGGTACACTGATGGGCAAGGTGCTCTTACACTTGGCTATCAGAGTCCAACAGACACTAACACCACCTCAATGTCCTGGATATTCACACTTTCTCAGTGTTACCTATGTGAGGCCAGTTTGCAGGTATGATCGTTTCTTCTGAGAAATGTTCCAAGAACATCTTGACAGATACAGATAAATCTGTATACAGCGGAGACTTCCACAAAAAAGTATCACCTCAAGTCAATGGAACAGAAACTGGACCAGAAAGAAGCATGTAGATACTATGCCATGACTTGGTGTCCATACTGGAGTTAGCCTTGTCCACAGCAAGAATAATGCACACAGTAGTGTGACCATGTACCAATGCTAGCAGATGCAGATGTACTTCAGTACTTTCCCAGGAAGAGGTCCTTACATGGGTCTGCATGCCAAAACTCTCGAGTGTGAAAATGAGGTAAATCAGTATGGAACTGATCAGTACTGATAGGAAATCAGCGTGTGACAGCGGGCCATAAGCCTTCTTTTCAAAGGTACAAGATCAGCAACAGCTGGGCACACATGCCCAAGCACTTCCAACAGCACAAGGGAAACGGGAATCTGTAAAATCTGCCATCAGAAAGCCAAGCATAAAAGGTAGCTCTACATCCCAAACTTTTTTGTCCATACCCTCAGGAACAGGAACTGGTTTGTGGGAGATTATACTCAGAGTAAAGTGTAAGCATTTTACAAGAGCAAAACCGAAACTCTGTCAGAAACCAAAGGGAAGAACAAAACACACTCAGCGGTAAAACACCCAAAATTTTTTTCCCAACAAGGACAGCATGGAAGGTGGTGAAGCTAGAGAGTTTCCAGACCAAAATGGCAGCCCAGCCTTTGAAAGGTGAGGACATAAGGGCTAATCTGTGACACAGATCTTATGAAAATCCACTGCAACTGCAAAATTCCTTAGTCCCTGCAAAGCACCCCAAATCCACTGCTACCTGAGAGAAATTAAAACCAAGAACCATGGCTCAAAAAATGCCCTTTCCTCCATGCATCTTGCAGAACTCAAGAAATGCAGCATTGTGACTAATTTGATTCATGAGAACACTCTAAAATGCAGGCTGTTACAAGCCAAACATGAGATTGCTCTTTGCAATCTAAACCCAGGAATGTATCTCCAGAATTCATTAAAAAGCAAATCATATGTAAATCCAGCACATAATAATTTAAAGAGAATTACATATGAGTGGTTAATAAGTAGATAAACAGTAGAGAAAATGTTCTATTTCCAGCTCAGATCTTCAAGCAGAACTGCACATTATCAACTTCCCTCTCACTTTATTTTTAGAGGTTACAAAACAAATACATACAAGATCAAAGTAATGTGAAGAATCCACTGGTTTTAAATAAATTGAGTAGGAAACTGAAAACTATCTTGTAGGTTTTCATTCTTTGAAGACTGTTTCACAGTAGATAAAAAGCAACAGCTAAGGAAGACCCCATTACAATATATTATGTACAGTACATATACATTTATATATTATAAGCACTTGCTGAGAGTATGATGATGGCTTATCGTCTGTTAGCATGGAATCAGTAAGTTTGTTATCAGTTTTAAGAGTGTTGCATAGTGTGTCTAAAAGTTTCTTCTGGATTTAAGGGTCTGACAGGTTCTTTTGTACAAGTTTTAGGTACTATGCATCCACAAAAGCAACTGAAAGATTGGAAAGTGAAATAATAGATTTCCAACAGCAACTTTATAAATAAAATCACTGTTAAGGTTTATTCATCTCTGCTACAATACCAAATCAAACCTGCAATGTGTATATATGGCAGTAGCCAACGCTTGCAACTTTAAAAAAAAACAAAGCAAAAATCTACTATTCCATCATACAAATGCTGATTTTCTCACATTGTGCATAGAGAAAACATTTTGCTGATAGCTGTAATGCTGCTCTCATACTCTGAAGTACAGGATCTAATTACCATCAACCTAATTAAAACTAATTTCTTTTTATCGATTACTTAACTTTCTGATGTTGTTTTAACCCTACTGCCTTAGGGAATGTTTTCAAAGATTCTCATCAATGTTATGACTTTTTATTTTAATTAAGCTATTCTGATTAATTTGCCCTTTTAAAATCATTCTCAATGCTATATATCTGCTAAGTGACAAATGGCAGAGTTTAAACAATTACAGAAGTTCAAACATTTGTGGCTTTGCTCTATTTTTTCCCTTCTTTCCTCTTCGCCTTTCCCTCTGCCTACTCTCTCCACTCGTAGGGAAATTCACAGATCACAAAAGATCTGTATAGAAGAGTTTCCAAGAAGTGTAAATTTTTCACAACTATCCTAATGGTTAGTGAGCTGTTTTGTGCCCACTGTTCAATTTTCCTGAATAAAGACATGTACGTCCTCAATCTAATAATCCTTTTCAGTCCTCAAAGCCTCTAAATACATTACTTTATGTGAATGATAAACATCTATTAATTTTACTGGATTTAAACTCAGCTTGCTTGAAAAACAAAAGTGTTTAGAGGAGATGTGGACAGCCTTTGCTTAACTTAGGCCTAAACAAAGACCTGAGCAATAATCTATCCCATGAAATATAAGATCTCCATTAACCATAACTAGGAGAGCAATTGTGAGAAAATTTACAACGTCATCTCATCATCCTGACACTTTAGGAAAGTCACAACTTGAAATGGAGAAGAGGTAATGATGGGGGCGGGGGTTGAATTCTAGGCTTTTTAGTTTTTCTCTTTCATTTTTCTGGTTGTAAGTTGAATTAATTTTGCAATACTGGAAAATAATTTTCACATTATTATGCTTTCAGCTAATAGGTGACTGAATAATCAGCTGCTTTTGCAAGCTTTAATACTCATGATAGAACCTAAATCATCCAAATCATAAGGTTTTTTATAAAAATAACCCTGCCCCACTTTTGTACCCTGTAGTAGCAAATACAGTATGAAAAAACTTATTTAACAGATCATAAAGAAAAACTAAACAAATATACCTAGAGTCTTTCCTATCTGCAGCATTTTTTTTCAAAATGTTTTTTTTTAAATTTATTTTTAACCCCACACAAAATTTTCAACACAAATGCTTACATAAGAAAAGCAGGGGTGTGATAATATAAAGAATTTTGCTTACTTGAAAGTGACTTGACTTTAAGTCCTCACTGCACTTAAAACCCCTTTAAACTCACAACTTGCTAAAAACACAGCAAAACCCCCAACAAAATGCCACTAAACATAGCACTAAAAATCTTTAGAAGCCTCTTTAAATTCTGCTGACATCCCATTCACATAGGAATGACAGAGATGCTAAAGGGAAGCCGACTGATGATCAGTCAATACAAGCTTACCTGTTTAAGTGCTTTCTTTGTGTGCTGCTGGAAGGAAGATACTAGCTTGCTTTGCACCGGTGCATTAGTAAGGCTTGAATCACGATTGGAAGACATTTCCTCAGATGTCTGCTTTGGGCAAACTTCACAAAAAGAAATAAAAAATCAGAATACTGTTATGGGGGTTATCTTCCCTATTTCTCGGAGAGTCATAAGGATGGAAAAATAAACCAATACAAGCAAATGCCTCAAAAACAAAAAGCTTGCTGTAGAAAGTTCAGTTGATCTTGGGGTCCACATCAGCTGAAAATCCACCCATATTCTAAGGAAATGCACTGCTTCACAAATATTTGTACCTCATCATACCCTTTCTATGCAGTTCAAGAGGCCTTGCATATTTTGCCTTTCAGGTCCTGAAAGGTAACTGAAATAGTTTAGCAACAGATTTCACACAGAAGCTAGATAAAAACTATCTTCCTCATCAACACATTTTAATGGATTATAAGATATTTAAATGGGCTTTTATACAAGAGACACTGATGACACCTGGATCTAGAAAGATTTGTACATATGTAACTTCTTACCAGATTGTAACCAGACTCATCTATTTTACAAATACTTCTTGGTAAAGCTAAGAACACACTTTGCTGTTTAATGGATAGACTGGAATATCTGGCAAGATGAATTCTGGTCTCTCAGGTAATACATGCTGCTGTACTTGTCAGCTTTCTAAATAATACATGCTTTAATGAACAAATACTACAGTACTTGCATTAAACAGTCTCTTGAATAAATGTTGCATGTGACACAGAAAAAGTGTCCCGGTTAAAAATAAATGAAAATATGATTTATTTTGTTTTTTTGAAAAGCAGTTTTATTAAACAGATATGAAAGCTGTGAGAATAGCTGGAGGATCCTATTGTCTTGGTGGTCAGCAAACTCAACTAAAAGGGCTGTAGAAAATTTTCCACTGTTAATGCTTTGTATTACTATTACTTTCTCTAGTAACCTAAGACTGCCCAGCCTTAGCACAGATCCAGAAATGAAGCAGCTTTTCTTCCATTCTCCTTTGCTGACACAGTTCAAGTCTGCCTTCCAGCAGTGTCCAAAGCTGGTTTGTGTGTTGACACACCTTCTTTATAATGTTCTGTGGCAGTAAATGGTTTTCCAAGACTTGTCATACTTTGCACAGCACCAGAATAGTCCGAAGACACTCAAAGAAGCTGCACAGACCTGTGCCAGAAGTGATGTAGCCCAGTGTTAAACCTATTTTCTCTGCCCATCCTTCAGTGGGATAGCAGACAGGCAAAGTAGCTAAGTCCTGTGTCTTTAGCAATGTTTCTTAAAAGAAAGATTGTAACTTTTTTGAATTGTATTTGTAAGCAAAAAAGACACAGACAATTTAGCTATCAGTAATTCATGGCCATCAAAAGATGCATATGATATTGATCCTTTTTTTTGCACTGAAAGAAAAAGTAATTAATACTTACCTCAGTAAGAGAGAATACACTCTATGGCACTGCTGTTATGCAGTTAAGATAACTGTCACATTAGATCAAAATTTTTCTTTACCAGGTAAGAAAAATGCTATTTTGTCACACGACTTGTAACTGATTTTTGTTTGTTTGTTTTTCTGTATACTTGCAGGATTTATCAAAATATACAAAGAAGCTGCAACACAAAACAGGTTCTGAGTTTACAGAATCACCTCATTCGGATCAATCTTTTCCAAACGATGAACAAAGCTTACTATCAAATGAGACAACCTAAAGGAGCTGCAAAGTTTCAGCAGAAAAAAAAATAGCTGATTTATATAATCAAAATCACTGCAACAACTAAGCACATGAGACAAAGAACACCTACACCAAAATAAAAACATGACATTTCAAATTATCCAGATTTTGTCTTCTCCTTTGAAGGATTTTTTTTTACTATGTTCTAGCAAATTTTGAGACTCAAAGAATTGAAGAAAACCACAGAAATAGCGCACACAAACCCCAAAGTTAACAAGAGGAGAAGACATTCAAAAATCCCAAAAGAACGGAAACCGGTAAACTTAAGTGTCCCTCCTAAAACAGGATAGATACAACAGGGCCTGCCATGATAAACCTATTCCTGTCCCCCAGAATGACTGCAACTCCTATTACCTTCTTATTGAAAAGGGAAATTCAGATTTTTATTATGGTGATCTAGGATATCATCCAGGAGTCTCCCCTATTTATCTTGGTGATAAAGTTCATCCTGAGAAGGTTTGACAACTATCTGATGATACTCAACACCACAACCATTAATGTCAGTCACAATACAGCAGAAATAAAAATCAGTGTAGCACTATATTAGTCTTGTACTTTCATTCGTTTCTCTTTTAACAATAAACCTGGAGTTGTGACAGGATTTATAAGAGTCCATACTTTTTATTTCTATCATTACTTCAATTTTGTATAAAATATTATCAGGTATTGGTTTATTTTGCTTCTGTTCCTTTGAATCTTTTACAACAAAGTTAAACCAAGAAACAGGGACTGTCCTAGTGGGTTAAACAATTGGAACTGAAACCCACTGAAACAATAGCTTTCCATCACTGTAACCTCTCCTACAGATACAAAAAGAATACCTCACTTCAGGCTGGTTCTTTAGCACAACCCAAACCTAGTTTGTTCAGTCTTGAAAAAACACCGACTTCTCCTGTAGTTCATGATTAAAGAAATAAATACATGAGGTTGAAATCTGCTGCTTAAAACATTTAAGATGACACAGTGATAAAAGAAACTCAACCAAATTTTTTAGAACAAATGATACTTCCTTTCTAAAACTTATTTTGTACATTATATTTTTCTTTATGTACCTTGTAGCTTAAAATAGTAACATAGTAGGAAACTATTTTAAATGTTACTTTTTATATTTTAATTAAATTTCCATTTCCATTTAAAACCAGCTTGATACAAAACATGGCCAGGAACCTAACCATCTAGTAAATAAGAGATGTTGTTGTCTATTTTCCAAAAGTAGAAGATACAAGAATTAGAAATTGAAATACATTGTGTTAAATTATACAATTGCTTCATAACTTATACAATCTACTCACTTTATTAGCAAAAAATAATACTAAAACTGACATACAGGCTTTATTTAGAGGATAATTAAGATATTGTTTAAAAACAATATGAATTGTTTTTTCTGTAGGAAATTAAATACAAATATGAGACAATGGATAAATTTAATCTTTAAAACATGTTCTGCTACTTAGTAATTTAAATCAAACTGTGCTCAAATGTGACTGTACTAAAATGCCTGTGACCACATAAAATTGCCATTATTTATTTCTTAATTTCTATGGATAAAGTCCAACAGCTTTTCTCTGAATGGGTCAGACATAAAGAAAGGGAAAAATAAGACAGAAAGATATATAAGTGAAGTCACCAATGATGATCCTAGTGAAAAAAACAATGCCTTAAGAACAAAACAGGTACGTCTCCTGTGGAAACCAAAGATCACGGTAAAAGAAAAAGAAATTTAAAGTGTTTTTTCTACATATATACAACTTTGGAAAGCTGCAACTGTGTTTTCCAGAAGCACTGAAGATCCATAATATCATCAGGTCCATGTTCACTTGAAAATCTGTATCAGAAAAGAATGCTAAAAATCAACTGGGTGCTGGGGAGGGAAAGAAAAACCCTGAGAGAATGTGACAGATAAAGGGAAAATATTTGGGTAGCAAATAAAGAGGATTCACTGTTATTGCTACAGTAGAAAAAGGAAACAAGAGTGGTTTTAAGCCTACAGGAGGCATTTCCATTTAGTGGAGAATAATTAGGTTCCATTCTTTAAATCGGCTTCCTCAAGGGCCAGGACCGAGTGAAGGAATAAAGAAAAAGCAACTATTAAGCCGTAAACTGTTAGGTTATGAACTGGAAGAGCAGCTGGGTTTCTGAAGATAAGACCTCCTTAGTGAGTGTTCAGAGACTGTTAACATGAACCACAGAATTAGAATTACTTAGCAAAAAGAATATGTTAAAAATGTTTTTGGCAAACTCCATTTAAAATAACTTCTTCTCTTCCATTTTTCCAAGACTAGTTTTGTTAATTACTATGAAAGGCTATACTTTCTAAAAATCGGCAATGTTGTCTTTGAATTTCAGATTTTACGGGCTATCTCTGTTATTTTTTGTTACCTTTTACATTCCCCACCCAAGAAATGACACCCATGTAAAACATATTGGAAGAAATGTTTATTCAAAGAGACAATTTTTTGAGGAATACAACCAAAAATTATTCTGTCTCCTTGCTACTGAAAGTTATTAGGAATAACTGTAAACAGACTTATTTAACTGGATGGACACAGAAATTCCTGTCCAGTAAAGGGCTTATTTTCCCAAAATCAACAGCACAATTAATTTTGATTTCAGTCAGATCATATTGATTTAAAATGAAACCAGCAAAATCAACAGCAGTTTACCTCCCTTTTTTTAAAAGTAACCACAGCAGATGAGAGGGATTGTTTACTAATGGCCACTTTACAAAACATAAATTAATATTGTTACCATATGCTAAAGACTAGAGTCTACCTCAAGCACAAAATGTATGCACTCACTCTGGAGATATGAAATTTCAGAGAGAACTCCCTCAGGAAAACATACACACAATATCTCTCTCTAAAATATCCATAAAATTCAATATTTTCTTTGGGTGACACAGATCTATACTTGTATTGACATAAATAGTTGCACTTTGCCAACACAGATGTATCGAGTAATTCACCTCCGTCACTCTTTGATCTCTAGAGCCCAACTTGCCAAAACTGAATAATTCAGAACTCTGCTGTTGCGATCAGCTCTTGAAAATGAAAACCAGTTTGGGAGTTAGTGAATTGTATGAGTTTGCCAAAGCAAGCAAAAACAGATGTATACATCAAGGGTACTACAGTGACTGCAATATTCTTTCTTAAAAGCAATATTAGCACTGTGAATGAATAAATAGTATTTTTTGAATAGTATTTTTTGGAAAAAGACATCCAATACCACATCAGCTTCATAGCTTGCACTAAATCACTTTATATTAACAGCATGTTTTTGAGCCCAAACATTTCACAAAGCTTAGAAAACTGTGAATCCTTATTCCAAAGCAAGTCAACATTTTCCACTAAAAATATACAGCCTGTCATCACTAAGCCACCAATTTCTTAGACCTCATTAACTACTGTACAGGAAAAAAGAAAAAACAGATGAGAAACATCCTCAAGCTTCACATTATCTTCTCTTATTCTTATGACGCCCTTCAACCAGTGATGAAACAAAAGAAGTTAAGCTCAATCCCGAGTACCACATTTTTCTTTTATAGTTGCAGGAAGACAAAAGAAAAACACACAAAAAAATCTAAGCAAAGTGAAAAACTACCTCTTGCTGATGTGTCACCCAAAACTCTATGTCTGAGCTGCTACTCCACTGCTGCTCTTCTGCTTTGAGAAGAGTCTATCTCACATCCAGATGTTGCCACGTGTCACAAACATTTTCAGTAGAATCATCCAATATTATTCCCAAGAGACAAGATGCTAATAGCAACAGGTTTCACTGAATTGCCAGGAATTCCATTCCTGGAAAGGAACTGAATATCCAAATGCGGACTCAGGTTTCAAACAGTGGCGAATATACATTCCTTGCTACAGAGTTATCCTAGGGTTTCTTAGACTAAAAAGCACAAGGTGCTCAAAAACACAGTAGCTACAAAGCAAAATTTTAGTATTCAGCATGAATGTGATCCTCTCCTGTCCATCATCCTGTCAACTATCTAAGAAAACTGTCTAAGGAATTAATTTTGCCATTTCATGTTCCTAGCTGAAGAATACATACTTCTAGGAAGTGCTGAAAACCCAGGTGTCTCAAGAGGAGACATAGATGGCTCGTATTTGGTCACGCATCAGAAGCCCTGTTTGGGCTGAGGTGTGGAGGGAAGTCACTCTATAGCAGGAATTGCTGTCTCCTCCACACTTAAATCATTGTGCATTCCATTGGATCGCACGATTTTCAATCAACTGTGCTCCATGGCTGATGGATTAGCCCTGGCTCCAGAAACCCTAGGGACAAAAGCTTTTTGAAAACTGAACATCCTATTGATGGGCAAAAGGATATTACAGTCATCATTTTCCCAGGCAACGGTAATTGGGATTTTAATTCTTTTACCCACCGCATCTTTACATGCTACATCTGTATTTGAGGAAAATGGAATTTTAAAGATATGCAACTGCTATAGAGCTTCTATAAGAAATCCCATTCCAAACAACATCAACTGTAAAGAGTTTCTTTAACATATGCCTTTGGAGAAGGTGGGGAAAGAAAATTTCTCCATAGCATCTGCAAAATCCTGAGGTGTGACCATTCCACTTGTCTACTTAGCAATACTGATGTGGTGTAACAGCTTTTGCCAAGTCATGTGTTTATAATGGTTAGGAATTTTTATATTATTATGCTAATAAAATTGTTCAATAGCCTGCATTTAAAAAAATGTGCCTGCTGAGGACTGATGTGATTCTTCTCCGTCTGAGTGTCAGCTGCTACTTTTTATTCCGAAAAACTATGGTCTAAAAGCCCACAAATGGGCTGAGGCTGTTGCTTACAGTTTCATCCTTTTGCTTCTAGCGACATTTAAAGACGCATTTTTTAAACTCTTGCTAAACAATTTCTGATCACTCTGACAGAACTAGGGCTTCTGGACTCTATCAGAGTGGAAAAAGCAAATAAAAATACAATCAATTGGGCAATTAAGAATTCAATGTGCAAGCAATGCCCATTCTCATATGTATCGCACATATTCTAAAACACAAGTCAGAGAATTTCATGAAGTGTTTTTTTGCACTGAACTAAATGCTACTTTTATGCCACATAATGGTTTCCTGGAAAGAAAAAAAAACCCCAAACTTTAGTGTGAAAAGTATAATTGGACTGTTAGACCAAATATTTTCTACAGAAATAACTCTTCTCAAATATTTACAAACAAATCAAGTCACCACCTCACCTTCCATAAACTAATGAGACCATCCCTATTAAATCCTCCAGAACAAAGGAGGTATTTGTTCACTCAGGACTTTCTAAATCCTCTCCTGTTTATTTTAATTCCTTCTTATAGCTATAATGAATGCAATACACTGGTAATCATTTATCTAGTGCTATACCCAAAGGAAAATCTGTACCTATATTCTTTCATCAGTGCTATCAGAATTATAGTCTAACTGCATTGGACTAATTAGCAAAAGCCTCTCATTCATGTTCAATTTATTTTCTGTTGTGATCCTTAAATGCTTTTCAGATATACTCATTTATTGAATACATATTTCTGCTGCAAAAATATTATCTTTTTACTTTGCTTGAAAGTCTAAAAAGATTCATGCTGTTCAACTGCAATAATTTACAAGGCAATCAAAAGAAGTCTGAAAATTATTATTTATTACCAATAAATTTAAGCTAGAAAGATTTCATGTTTCCAAAAAGTATTGACATAAAGAAATATTGAATGAAGAGTGGTCAAATCCCACCCTCCAGAGCAAAATGTCTACTGTGGATGGTGATTCCTATGCCTTTGCAGATTAAATAATTTGTAATTTCAATCCACCAAAAACTGGATGAACTTTTTGAGTATGGTCCTACTTTTAAGCCAAGCCTCCTATACTGTAAACGAAATCAGAATTCTAAGTGTATAAAAATGATATCTTTAACAACAAACTTGCACTCTCACAAAAAGCTATTATCAAACATGTTTGGCAAAATGATTTTCTGTATTAGCTGACTGATATGCTATTTATGAAACATATGCTGCATTTTATTCTTAATTGATCACATCCAGCATTGGCCTTTCTATATGCAAGAGACTCATCATTGTCATCCCATTTACTCTTTTTTTTAATATATCCATTGATACCCATTGCAGGACAAAAAAAAATAAAATGTCTTGTTCTCAAAATGTTAAATACATTGCAGTTTACCAAGATTTGTTAAAGATGATAAATTATGGAAAATTCTCAGCTTTAAAACCAATCTAGGTGTAATTTAATGCTTTATTTCAAAATGTTAAATTTTCGCAGCTTCTCTTTTATGTCATCACAAGTGCTATAATTATTTTTATTACTGTGAACTGTGAAAATAGTACATAGCCTGCTCCCAGTCAAAACCCAACGATTTTCCACTTCTGGAATTATGACATCTTATTTACATTCTATAACACCCTATTTACATCCTAACACTCCTAAATAATTGCCTGGAGGTTTTTTTGCTGTGATTTTTATTTGTTTATAACAAGTAGCATCAACTTTTGCTTTGTATTTGTAACTGTGTTTTTACTGCTTTTTACTGCTCTATTCTCCCTGCAACATCAGGAATTGTGCATCAACGAATTTTCTGAGTATCAAACAGGAATTGTTAAAGAGCTACAAGCACATAAGTTCACTTGCATACGTAACATACACTACATAAGCATCAAACCACTGCACATGCAGAGTCTGTTAACTTATTGACATAATCTATCAAAGAAAATGAAGAAGCAGAGACATTTAGTAACTCTGGAATTTTGTTTTCACAGAGCTTCAAAACTTCAGTCCTAGACAGACCCACAACATGTCTTAGATAGCTCTGTTACTCGTATCACTAAACACTTGATGAGTTTTCAACGCTGCTGGAGAGCAATACAAAAACTGCAGTATCAGTCCTGTAAAGGTGCAGCCTCAGAGCAAAATAAAATACCCAAGTTAAAAAAGGAAGTCTGTAGCAGAACAACAACATGAGCTGAGCCTTTTCACGTCCTCGTTCTAAACAGGACACTATCTCACCATATACCAAGTAAGTCAAAACAGCAGGCTGCAGTCCAGCAGTGGGACAGGTTGTGATGAGGCGGCAGAAGAGAACTGATCAAGGAAAGGTTTATTTCAGAAGTCCTGGAGAGTCAGAATTTTTTTATAAAGTATTCACTTTATAATCATTGCATGAGTGTAGTTATAATAATATTCACTTCTGTTACTTGCAAAGTAATTTTAGGTGACTGATGTTCTCTTTATGATTAACTATTAACTCTCAAAAAGGAAAAAAAAATGTTTCTAATGTTGCCATTTTTAACTTATTTCAATGTTTCAGTTTGCCGTTATCTTAGAGGAAAAAAAATGCACAGCATTTGATATGTCAAGATGTCATTATGTCACGATGGCAAACAGGAATATCTCTGTCTGAAAGAAAAGAAATACAAACCTTTGTCCTCTGCCCAGAACTCTACTGAGGGACCAACCCTGCACGTTCACACTGAAATCAATGAGATGTCTGAATCTGACAACTGCCAATCCTGAAGCCTGGTAAAGGCAAATTATTCTTTAGCTCTGGCCTCTAAACAAACAAAAAATGTAAGCCAAAAAATTACCTACTGAAAACACACCCCAAACCACTGTTCTTTGTTTTTTAAAACCCTAAGTCAGATAAAGGCACTTAGTGTTCCTGATTCCTTCATAAGGCCGAAAAAGGAGAGGGAGTCACTCACAATAGTTCCACTGAGTACAAAACATTATTTATACTGCTTAGAAATCACAGCATGAAAATCTGAAGAAAACAGTATTTTTTCTTTCCCCCAACTATACCCTCTAATACTGAGATTAAATCACCTACCACCATTTTCTTCTCCATTATTATTGTTTGTCTCAGCCATTTCAGTGCCATCTAACTCAGATTCACATCCTAAATCCAATGTTCCATCAGTCGGGGATGTTGATTCTTCTTTCTACAGTTAAAAAATTTAAATAAAAATAAAATTAACAAGAAAAAAAATCAATCATGATCCTGCTGCATCTCTGAAAATAGCTTACTGCAGTGTACTCTCATGCTTACATTTCAAAAAAACCAAGAATAAAATAAAACATGCTTGTGAGTTACTCTAGAGAGAGCCATAAAAAACAGACTTTCATGAAAAAACTTTCAAACTAAAAGCAAAAAAGCTGTTTTGTGAGGTCATAACATGCTCTTTTTAAAACCAAAAAAGTCACATAAAATGCAAGATGTTCCACTTTTTCTTCTTTTTTTTTTTTTAACAGAAACAGGCTTGTGTGGCTGTTAAAAATCCTAGTTTTCCAGTTGAGTGTCTACAACACTGCAGCAAAACACAAATCCTTTAATGTTTCTTTTCTGCCTTTGCCTGTTTCCTGAATTCAAATAGCTGAAGCAACCTGGAGCTCACAAGCATTGGAGTGATTGTGAATTCCTGGAATTGTGCCAAGAATATCTCCCGATTTAAAGAAAAACAACAGCATTTGTTCTAGTAAATTAGGAAAGACAGCTTCTGTAAAACTATTAACTCAATTTCAACTACAAGATTTTTAGTTAGCAGGAGCAGACAAATCTCTATACTTTTATATTTTTATACTCTTACATCATATACATCTGTCATAAATTACAAAAGACCCTTCCCCCCAGCTCAAAATTTTAGTTGACTACATTTACACTGTCAAGCAGATAATCTCACTTTCTTTTTTCTCATCTCTGCCTCACATTATTCCACTTCTATTGTGAAATTCCTCTGAGTTTCATCATATACAACAAGAAAAAATTTCCACCCACAGAAAACATTATGTTCACACCAAACCAAAAAATTAAAAAGAGATATAAATGGAATAAAGGCAAAATTCTATCACTTTAATTGTATTCCTCCTCAAAAGCAATGATGCAACCTTTGAATTAAAAGCAGATTTATATTAGACTTGCAAATAATTTTTCACTATTCAAAAATCAAACATTAATACAACTACTTAATTAGAAAGTCAGTGATACTCTTGAGCTCACTACTCGTAAAACAAAGGCCTTACTGTGAACAACTCCAGAAAAGCAGCATTTTAACTAAGCTATGTGGTTTTTTATACCATGTGCCAAATTCAAGAACATGTATATGCTTTCTAGGATAAAACATTCAATGTTTACTTTCATTATAAATCCTTTCAAAAGACATCTGAAAGCAGTTAGAAGGACTATCAGGTCATTTCCTCACCAAAGAATCTAATCTGTTTACCTTTATATCTATTGAGACATTCATAAAATGGATTAATAGCTGTAGTACAATCCATATACAAAATTTAAACTTACTTTGAGAGCATAGAGTCCTGATTTCCCAGGGATTTTGAAGAATGTTCCATCACCTACACGAGTGTTAGTATGAAGCATTGCATTCAGGCAAGCTAATGGAGAGGTTCCACTGAAAAATAAAATTGTGCAGTCTAAGATTGAGTGCCTCTTGTAAAACTATTCCCTCGATCTATTTTTTTAAAAACTCATGCTTGCCTGGCTTTTTTTTTTTTTTTTTTGCCCCCCCTCTCCCTTTTTTTTAATTCTCTCAACCCTGAAAACATCTACATTACAATAACAGGCCAGTTTCAAACTTAATCATATGCATCTGTCCCTTAGGCTTGAGGCAAAAAGTCTGTGAATTATAATTATGCTTTTCTTCATACAGCAACAAGCTCCACATTCTGAAAGAACCAAAGTCCAAATATTTATGTGAAATTACTTCATAAATAACACCATGAAGTCTCATTTTTAAAATGTTACAGACAATGCGGCTGCTGCACATGAATGATCAAAACAGTACCAAGTTCAAGGGCAGCTGCATCCCATAGGATGAAAGACAACAAAAGAATAATAAAGAGCCCAGAAAGAACAAATTTAAAATTAAAAGTGATATATAGTAAAGCCTTCTTCTGGCTAAACATGGTCAGCATGCATTATTATACACAAATATAAACATTTGTGCCTTTTATGAAGCACTATCTTTTCTAATTAGACTTGTTTTAGAGATTATGAGACTGACCTCCTCAAGGTAATAATTTTAATACCACTGTGGAATGCATGTTACAAGACTATTTGAAAACAAACACAACACATTAAGAAAAAAATGGGTATTTGCACAGGGATATCTTTGTAGTATATACATGTTTACACCAGAAAAAAAAGCAAGTATTTCTACCTTATTCCGAAAAGTTGATCTAAAAAACGGTGGGGAAGAAGGCAGTCATGAATTATTTTATTTAATTTAAAAATTGAAGTACAAGACCTGTAGATGTACTATCCCATCTTTGTCCCCATTTGCTGGCTACTGTACACCGTGTACTCAGGGACTGAATCTGAAACTGTGCTTCTTCCCTGGGGTCCCCAGTCTGCACGCACGCTTATCTTCAGCCACGTAAATATATTCCACTTGGTTAAGTGGAACAATGCCTGTGCATTAAATTAAGTGAGTTGCAAAGTATTTCAGGATTAATTATATACTCAACTATAAACCAGGAACAGGGCTTCAAAGTTCATCAGAAACTCATCTTCTTTATCCTGTGGTGTTATAACACAACATCCAATCTTGGTTGAAAATTGCACGTCTGATTTTTTTTTAAATACATCAAACTGGATTTAAATTGTTCTGTTTCATATGGTTATGCTTTCTGTTGATTTCCGTGGCTCTGTTACAACAAAATTCATCCTTACTGTACATGTATCATTATTTTAATGTCAAAATCGATAGTGTGGTAATTGTTCTTCCGGTAAAAATTAAACTATGAAGTGCCCCCTGGCCAGGAAGTCCTGTCTATTATAATTTATTTACTACAGGTCACCTAATGTATCATATTACTACATCTAAAATAAAAAATGGCAGGTAAAAATGCTGCTTGTTGATAAACACATTAGATATGCAATAGATACTTATTTTATGGGTATTCTAAACATGATCACGCAATATGAAAATTCTGGCAAGTTTCTGTTGTTTCTTTTGCTTCCCTGCAAATAAAACTAGCTCCACATTTGGTTTTGATATAATACTTTAACAAACCGAAATATGTTGGAAATTAAATGATACCACTAGCAGTGGGACAGAAGACATTAAGAGAGTTCATTGAGTTTAACGATTACTTAAACACTTTTGTAATATGTAGGATACTTCTCTTTACACATTTTCCTCTCTCTATTAATGCTTGACAAGCAAAGACACAAAGCATTTAATACAGCAGTTATGGTTGTGTAATTTCTTCCATATGTTAACATACATAACGTGAAGCAATTTCAACTCTCCCAGACTTGGATCTTTTTAGTGAAACATTATCACCGATTAAGGCTTTCTCTGCAAGACAGAAAGAACTTGCTGACTCTGCAGCAGAACACAAACTTGGTATGTCAACAAGAAACAAAACTGTGTGTGCAGGTATGCACGACTTGTATTCTCCTCCTATTCTGATGGAGATACTCCAGAGTCCACACTTATTTTTAGATATGATTAACCAATTAAAATGATACAGAATGAATGAACCCAAAATAGAGGATTTGGCAACATCTCATGATCACTACTGTGCTCACAGCAGATATCTTAATCTTCAAAGTCTAGACAACTGGCAAGTAGACAATAGAAACTACTCTCTGACTTAGAAAGAAACCCGTATCGACTACTGAGCCAAGACGTGCTTTAACTACTGCCACGCTTGTTCCTTACAGATATCTGCAGCTCCTAATGGCATGCAACCAAAGGGCCATGTCCACCCTTCTTGAAAACTGGACTTGGGTATGTTCACAAGGAGCACAAAACGAACCACACCTAACACACTTAAGCTGCAAATGAAAATAATCTTGAAACACTGAGAGGTAGGATTTATTTTGAGCTAACAGATTGAACTGAAGTTCCATGGTGTCCTTTGTCAGTGCTGTTTTAACCCACGTCAATGAATGACTTGCCTCTTCTGTCAGCACTGGCATCCTTAAAACACCGTATTAAAAATCCCAAATGTTACACATGAGTGACGCTGGAAATGCTCACAACACAGGCTATCACAACACATGGGACTGTGGTTCAAAAAGCCAGCAAACCAAAGATCCCATGATGCAGACTGATGTCTGAATCATGGAGCACTTTCTGAGGGATCTGTACGTCTTATTGCATGCTTTCTAAATTCTCCTAAAGCCTGAGGACATGTTCCTTCTGCTCAGAGCTCCTGGCATGTATTAATACAGCAGTCAAGGAGTGCCAATATAAGGCTGAGTATCTCTGAATATCAAAAATGGCACAGCTTGACCTAAGTTCTTGAAACACTCCAAATCAGTTCAACTTTCATTCAGTTAAATGAAATTGGATACAATAATACTCTACTTTGGAACTTGATATCTGTGAATTTTTAGAGTCATAATATATTTTCAATCGGTATGCTGCAAGTTTTATTGCCATAGTCTGCACACAAGAAATATGTTTACCATTTACAGTCTTCAGATGCAGAACTTTCATACTGTTTATCATCATTTGGGTGAGACTGCTTTAAACCACTGTGGTATTCTAGAAGTCATTCATACATAGAAATTACAATCTGTAGCAGTATGTCTTTATGATTGGTATTTTTCTGCATGTATGTTTGTTTTGTATACATACACATCTATACACATATACAAGCAATATTACCCCCACACACACTTTCAAAAAGGTTTAAAAGATGAAAAGCTACTTACTTTCTGTAAAAGTGATGTTATGATGTTACAACAACCAGCAACATAGGAAAGAAAAGAAAACAAAACACTCATTAACCTTCCAATATAAAGGTTGCTAATACAACTCGATCATTTAGAAGACATCAGGCATTTCAATGTTTCATAAATTCTCTTTCCCAAAATAACTATAAGCTGGTGGTATTCAGTGCATCCCTTCAAAATTCTTGTACATTATCATACCAAACTTTGCACCCCGAACTCCCCCAGACAAAAATATCTCCAGCATTTTGTGATTCTGGGCTCCCTCTACTGGTCATGCAGCCAGTGTTACCTTAATCGAAATGCCAGATTTTCCACACACCAATCTCTGCTAAAACATGTAGGGGAAGTACAAATTTCAGTTACTTCCTCCTCTGCCACCCTCCCCAAAACCCGACTAAAAATGTGTAAAAACATCAGTAAAAACGTGACTTATTTTTATATTGTAAACTTCTCAAACACATGGTTCTGTCAGAAAATGCAGAAAACTGCTGTGGTTATACATATAATTCTAATGGTCTTTGCTAGACTTCTTGCCAAGAGACAAAAATTATGATCTTGGCAAGAAAAAGGAGTCTTAAATATAGAAAATAAATTGACTAAAGCTGCTTTGTCCAGGCAATATAGTGTGTCAGACAGTGAAAGTTCCCTGACACTTTGCAGACAAGGCACCTTGGGTCCTGCAGCAGGCAGCATTCCAGCCGCTCAGCCCCACTGTACATGATGTAACCCCCTCCTCTTCCTGACATGTCCCCAAATCTAATGATGACTCCTGCAAGAGGAGCACCTAGGTGTCGTAAATTTGTTCAGTATTTATTTGTTTGAAATCAGCTGCTCTTTTTATACACATCCATAAATAGTCACAAGGGAGCAACAATTTTTACTCACTGATAGAAACAAAGTAAAATCAAAAGGCTTGAGAACTAATTTCTAGGCATGATTTGAAGTCACAGAGGATACAATATGCTCATAATGCATGTAAGTTACACCAATTTTAGTGTGACAACAGATAAAGAAAATAAAACTTATCAGGGAAGGCTGCAGAAAACTCACGTGTGGTACAGTAAATGGAAAAGTAAAAGAAGGCATAATTGTAATTTTACAGAAATATGTAAAAAGCTGTTGAAGTCAATGGAAATGAATGTTCTTCATGGCCACCGGGGGAAGAAAAAGAAGGTTCATGGATAGCCTAAAAGGGTGAATGTAGCTGCCGATGTTTTAATCAACACCAAAACAGAGCAGGGTAGTTTGTAAAATGACCTTCATCAGAAAATCATACACACACCAGTCCCAGCAGATACGTAGACTGGAACCTGTCCCAGTGCTTGTATTGAATGATCTCTTGAGCATCCATCCAGCACTGTGACCTGTGATTCTTTATCTTGTCAATAAATTGAAATTTTGGTTAAGGCTGAGGTTAATCACACGCCATAAGCACATGCATTCCAACATATACAGCAGCTAGAAATGCTGGAAAATTGACTCAGTGTCTAGATGTCCATTGTTTGCTGAATTGTTCCAAGCTGCACTGCATGCCTGGTGTGATGAAGCCCTTTGGCTTCCTCTTAAAAACTCTCCCACAATCTTCAAGGAGCCATGTTCCCACAGTCCTGCTGTCAAGTGTGTCAGCAAAATGTCCCAACCTGCCTCACAAGATCATGGCTGTGACCTAGCTCAGGAGTGACACAGAAAACCACCAGGAATCTCAGCATCTATACCAAGCTGAGAAGACAGCTGTGCTATTTATGAAGATGACAGGCACACTGCTGCTGACCAGTCTAGAGCTGTTCTCCCACAGCCAGGCTTGACTGAGCTGGAGCGCTGCAGCAGCAGCTAGCACCGAGGCCAAGGCACATTCTACCAGCCTGGGCTCAGGAGGAACAACCAGGACAGGTCCAGTGAATTGAAGACTGAATAAAAGACCCAGATATTTTAATATATTTAACTGGCATAGGATCCTTCCTTTGGCACAGAGGGAAGCAGAGAGCACAGGTAAATAGTGGCTCCATTGGACATGAGGGAAGCTTCTCACAGAAGCCACCCCTGTAGCCCTCCCCTATCAAAACCTGGCCATGAAAACACACAGGAAGACTGCAAGCAGTATATTTGCTTTCTCAGTCAGTGCTACGGATTCCAGGTACAATTGCATTCAGCCATTCTTATTTCACTAGCAAAATCGTAAGACTACACATGATAATCCAAACTAAACCAATTTAAATTATCAAACAGAAAACTTGATTTGAACAATCAATTAAAGTCTTGCTTTTGATTTTTTCCATTTATTTTCCTACTGCAAGGTTAACTTGTTCATTGCTTGAAATTATTAAAATACCTCAATCAGCCAATAAATAGAGCTTTGATGTATTCTCGCCTTTTATTTATTCAGAGACTATAAATGCATTCATCAATTATCTAACTTATTGTAAAGAAATTAATTCATGTTGTATTTTCCAATGTTAAACTAGCAATGACACTATATTTACTAAATCATTACAAGTGTACTTATTTCTGTTAAATAATTTCTGGAAAGAACCTCAATTTGATTAAGAGATTGACTTTTAAATGCTGAATAAAAATACATTAGATGTGTGGGATATAAAAGGAAAAAAGGAAAGACTTTCCAAAATATCGCATATCCAACATGATTTATTAAACAATAAAACCATCTCTTAATATGTGGGTAGTAGGTAGCTAGGGAACCATCTACTATTTTTATATACACAGTCTAGTGAAACTGTAGAGCTGGAAGATCTCAGCCTCTCACACAAAGTTCTTATTCATAAATTGGAGCAATAAAAAAAGCATTTTTCTTTTTGAGCTTCCAATTGGCTTTTTAATTTTAAAGGGACTACTAATGAGAACTACAGAGAATTCTCAATATGAACAGTCGACATGACTGTCAAAACTATTTATGTTCTGAACTCTTAGCCATTTAAATAATAAAGACATAATAAATAAACTCTTAAGCCTTAAGTTATTTGCTAAAGTTTTATAGGAATTCAAGTACATACAGGTTGAATACTATATATACAGTCTGTATAAATCATACTTCAGGTTTATTCCTAACATAAGCTCTCCCACTTGAATATTTAAATGTATCTTAAAGGATTAAGAGACATAGTTATTCTTAAAATAACTATGCTTTTTAAAGTTTATTTTCAATCATTTTTATCCACATTAACCAGAATTAACACCAGTTTTGTTCTCATTTGCAGCACCCTGAAGAAAATTTTTCACATTTCTGGTTCTACTCATGCTTCAGGCATGGTACCTGACTTTCAGCCTTCGAATATCATCAACAGGGCTACTGTTCTTGGGCAGCGCAAATAAACCAGGCAATCAGGCAATAAAACAAAGTAGTACAGCTCATTTGTCTATAGTCTCACAGGCTGAAAAAAAGTACCATAAGATGATAGGGGAAAAGACCTATTTTTTTTACTACTGACATTGCTTCATCCACAACTGTCATACAGATTTCTTGTTTTTCTAAATCAGATGGAGACAGAGGCATCATTATTTGGTAGTAGGATGGAAAAAAACAAGGACCAGTACAGATGTAATGCATTTGTCATAGCTACTCCATGTCTGTATCACAAACTAGCAGAACTTACCTATCAGTTTTCACTGAAGTTAACCAAAGTACTGAACCTCAAATATCTAAACCACGAGAACCTAGCAATTAACTTGCACCCTGCCCTTTGCAGCTTTGAGGGAGTTACAAGCAGCTGGAATCACAGTTGACTAAAGTGATACATCATAAAGAAACTGATCCATATCAATATCCTTCAAATATGAAATGATCTGGAGCAATGATGTATAAAACCCCAACTTGTATCCTAAATTCAAGCTAGGTAAAATGAAAAAGTATTCTTTTTGCATTCTCAGCAGGCAATCTTATTTACAGTCTCACCTAAGTCTAGTTTTACATTTTGAATTAACCCAAACTTCAATCAGGGAAGGAATCAGTGAAACTGCTTTCAACAGAACAGGTTTCCTCACTCTATTATCAAACCGCCTTTGAAGCATTAAACAACACTGTCTCTCCTTGAAAGAGAGCCGTACAAATATTATTCAAGACTTCTGTGAAGAACATACATAATAAACAAATACTGGAACTTATGCCACTACCCTTAGGACCTATTTCTACTAATCCTAGGATCCTCTTGCATGAAGCAATCTCCCTCTGGGCCTTTTGTACATCTAGATACAGTCATTGTGCACAGTGATTACAGGGCATTAACACATACAATAAAGCACAAATGTGATAAACCTTCAGACATACATCATCATGTCAAAACTAACGTGGACAAGTGAATAAAACTGCCAGCTGAAGGCAAACAGGACAGAAACACAGTGGATGCTGGTAAGAAAATGTGGCTTTTTTCAAGAGTTTGCCAGACTGGCTGCATTCATCCACACTCAGTTACAAGTGACTAATTGACCACACAGTCAAAGATGTTTCTTGGAAAGCAAAGCTCCCATGCATGGCTACACATAAATTTTAATTCTAATTCCCTCTCAGTAGCTAAGAGTCTGGCTCATTCTTGCAAACGATGGCATAGACTGAGGCATTTTTTCACCTTTTAGCTGTATTGCAGCACTATCGTATTTCTGACGTTTCTTTTTTTCCTCAGGGATAAAGATTACTGAAAACACATCTGATCCTGCCCTCTGCTCTGTGCTATGGCCTTTCATAGACATTTCAATCAGATTTGGCATTTCCACCCTTACCTTTTGAGCACTCTGTGGTCTGAGGCCAAGGCAGACAAAGTTCTGATACTGTACAACAGTGGTAATGAATCTTTTTGTTATCTAGAGCAGTTTATTTTATCTCATGGTGCTGGCAGCCTGAGAAAACTTCTGATGGTGTCAAACCTAGTGACAATAGCCACAGTAATGTTTCAGAAGAAAACAGCAAATGGAGTTCATTCATGCTGAAAGTGGAGCTTTATTATGACTCTTCTAAAACAATAAAATGAAAAGCCCCGTGAACTAAAGTTCACTGCAAATCTCAGTACTCCTTAAGCCAGCCAGGCTTTTTCCCTTTTATTTTTTTAACCACTTTCTGTCACAAGAAAACCTTTATTTATACAAGTTCCAGAACCTGTGTAACATTTAAGTGTTCCTGAACAGAATTTTATAGTGCTACTCTTACGGATTTTCCCCCCAAAATATTTGCAATGTATCTGAAAACAAGATGCTCTCAGTATACCAGGTAAATTTGAGAAGAAAAAATAAAAAGCACACAAACCCATGATACCAATGCCACATTATATACTACAGACTGAAAGATATTAACAATTTTCTTGAAATTCAAATATGCCCTAACCATCAGTTTTGCTGATCACCCTTTGACAGCCATGCCTCTGAGTAGTCTCCTTGAATACTTTGAATGTTCCATAAAGTCTGTTTGAAACACCATGACACCTCTTTAAATGATATTCACATATGGCAACAAGCATTCCTCAACCAGAAAGGAAATGAGAATACAAGTTTTATAGAGAAATGTTTACACTTCTCTGTGCTGCCTACCACCTGGGAAAACCCCAGGTTTTTCTTCTTTGTGAAGAAAAATCTCAAAGAAAGGATACATGTAAATGCATCTCTGCACTTTGAATCCTTACCATTTCATTAGATGTAGTACAAATAATACAAGAAAAAAGGCAATGCTAACAAAAAAGGGCACTTTGAGGATGTTATTGAAAGACACAGGCAAATATTAAAGAGTACCTCTTGAAATCATCCTGAAAGAAAAGTGTTTCAGAAAGAAAATCATCCCAAAAGAACTAGAAATCAGCATACATCAAAGAGAGTCACAACAGCCAAGGTGTCCCTTGGACTGAAAACACCCTCCTCATTCAACACCACTCAAAAGAAACTATTTGATCTTTTTTGTGTAACAAATTATTACACTGGTTAAATAACACAGTTCTCTCTGGCAGCTACTTCCTACTCAAGAATGTACTTTTTTGTCCTCTTCTCCTTTAATAAAATATTTCCTTTTAAGAGTTTTAAATGATTTCATTAAAATGCAGCAGTAATTTTTCATTTTCTACTCCGATATCAATAATCACCATGAAGGACAAAACTATAAATAAAGGAAAAAAATGAATTTCTACCACATTAAAGGAATTCTGGAGTAGAGGTTAAAAAATGGCTTTCTTAAAGAAACCATGGTTTTTATATATACGATGTCTTATTTTAGTATCAGATTTCACAGACCCTTGTGGGCTTTAAATATATATGTTTAGAAAAATGAAGTAATGACTCTGCTACAGTCAAAAATGTACTAAACCCAAGAAAAACATTGCCACAAAATGTGCAATGTATAAAATGAAAAAAACCACCCCACCCTTCCAAATATTCTTGGCTTCAAGGTGGGTGAAGCTTACTCCTCAAGGAAAAAAAATTGTTAAGGTGGAAAATAAAGTAACTATGCTGAACAAAACATAGTCAATAATCACTGAATGCCTTTTGGCCTCTAAAACTTAATCACTCTACACAAGGGACCTGTATGAAATTATCCCAAGTTCTCTTGTTTAATTTGGCTTTTTTAATTGGCCAGTCTCCACAACTTCCCCTGTAGTGTTTTAAGAATATCTCGTGCGTGCGTGTATGTGTTATTGATACACAACTGGTTAGTCAAATGCAAAATAAAAAATACATGCCAACCCACCCCATCCACCTCTCCTCCTCCCACAAAGAAATTACAACTATTTTTAAGAACACTCAGCTCCACCAAGTTTCATGCCCTCGTATTATTTACACTGGTAGGAACTTCCAGAAGTTATCTAGTCCAACCTTCTGCTTAAAGCAAGGCCACTTGGATCTCAGTCTTGTTCACTCAAGTTTTGTGCAATCTCCAAGAATGGAGAATTCACAGCCTTCCTGGACAACCTTCCTCCCGTGCTTAACTGCCCTAACTGGGAAAGTATTTTTCTTAGTATCAAATCAGAATGTTTCATGTTCCAGTTTGTGTCTGCTGCCTCTCATTCTTTGCTTCTCATGCTGTCACTACACAATCTCCAAGAAAAGCCTGGCTCTGTCTTCCCTACACACTCCCATCAGTTGGCAGTGGAGTGCCACAGGATGCCCCTGAATCTTCTCTTCTGCTCTGTGAACAAGCCCAGCTCTCAGCCTCTCCTCATATGCCATATGCTCCAGCCTCCAGCCATCTTGGTGAACCTTCACTGGACTCTGGTGTAGCAATCTCTTTCCTGGAATAGCAGGCCCAAAACTGGACATGGTTCTTCAAATATGGTCTCAAAAGTGCTGAACAGAGGGGAAGGATCAGTTCACTTGGCCTGCTGGCCACAGTCCTGCTAACACAGCCCAACACGGGCTTTCTCTTCCTTGCTGCAAGGGCACATTGATGGACAATAGCTGCCTTGTTAACCAGCAGGACTCCCAGGTAATTTTCTGCAAAGCTGATTCCTGCCCTGTTAGCCCCCAGCCTACACCACCACAGGTTACTGTGCTCCAGATGAAGAAGTCTGCTCTTGCCTGGGTTGAATTTCACAAGGCTCCTGTTAGCAGTTTTCCATTGTCTAGATCCCTATGAACAACAGCCCAGTCTTCAGTGTACTTACTGCTTCCTCTAAACCTGCTCAATGTGCACTCTGTCCCATATTCCAGGTGTTTAACAGCAACATTACCAGTAACAGCCTCAGTATCAATGTGTGAGCAACACCACTTAGTAACTGGTCACCAGCTGGAGTTAGCACCTTTGATCAAAACACTTTGGGGCCTGAAGTCAAAGCAAATTTCCATCTACCTTACTGTCCACTTATTGAGTTCCTACATCATTGATTTGCTATGAAGATACTATGGAAAATGATGCCAAATGTCTTGCTGAAGCCAAGGTAAAAGATATCCACTGCTGTCATCTCATGCACAGAATCCATCTGAACGTAGAAAGTGAAGATGCTGGCCAGGTATGATTTGCCTCTTCTCACTCATACTGGCTTTCTACCACACTTGCTAGGTTTTTTGTGCATTATAATGAGCGATTCTCATTCACCAAGGAAGACAAAACAGCCTTGCTGGACCTTTTTGCCCAGTGTTTGACCAAGGCGGTCAGCAACCTTCATAGATTCAACCAGACCCTCCTTGTTCACATGTAACGAGTCCATGAAGCACATCACCTGTATCAAGAAATTGTCTTTCAGGAACGTCCTGGCTTGCTTACATTCCCCACAACTACTGTGGTCTGCAATAATTGTGAGGCGCCCAGCAGTTACTTTAAGGCCTCATCAACTTCTTGGCCATATGGTCAGCAGCAGATGTTTACCCCAGCACAACTCATGTTGTTCTGCCTCAGGCTGAGTACTCATTCCAGGGCAAAACACTGGGCACTCCTACCCCTCCTTTGTATGCACTGCCCCTCTTTGTCAGCCTGCATCCCTCCATCTATGCACAGTAGCATCCTATTGTGTGCATTACCTCTGCCATGTGTTTGTAACTCGAAGGTGCTCTGAAAGTGAGCAGAGATTGCATAAAGAAAGTACAATGTTTCTCCAGTTATGTTTTCCCCAGACACTTCCATGATGCTCCTCGTGCCTTCACTTCTCTTTAAATTCCAGTAACCTTCACATTAATTAGCTGCTTCAAAGCCCTCCAGAAAAGAAGACTGAGATTGTCAGAAAAGGTGCCTTTGCCACAGTCCATCTTATGAATCCTGTCCCTATTCATTAGTCCTTATTCCTCAAAAAGGGAGTGCTATGGCTTTGCCTGTGACACCAGTCATGCAACCAGAGCTGGACTTGATGGATGTGTCCTCTGCCACCTGAGCATTTCCACCTTACAGGCAGGATTGAGAAAAACACCACCTGAGCATTTGTGCTCTTCAGTCTTGCCACCAGAGCCGTGCAGTCACTTTTACCATACTTGGCCTCACCCCAGTAGTTTCATGAAAACCCCATAGATGAATGCCAAAGGGTGAAGTCTGAGGGCTGGACAACCCTCAGAGATATCCATCTGCAATATCTGTGATTCAAGTACCCAACAAGAAGTGAACCTCCAGCTACAGCAAGTACACCAGGTTGGAAGATAGATCTTGATATGATCTCAAATAACTGTCACCCTCACTTTCCTCTTCATGTACACAACATGGCTGAGCCTCAGCTGGCTCGGATTGTCTCCTCTGACAATCCTACTGACCTCCCTCCAGTGCACTACACCTATCCTTCTCTGTAGGCAGAGAAGCTTTCTTCTATTGCCAGAAATCATAAGTTTCCATCTTCCCAATCTTAGGAGTCTCTATCCACAGTGAGTTTATGACTACTACATAAGTAGTCCACAACCAGCAAGTAGCCAATGAAAGCAGTCTGTCAGAACTGAGTCAAATGCCTCCATAGGCTGGCCCTGACATGCTGCAGTGTACCACCGAACTTCCCAGAAACAGGAGCTCCCAGGAGATTTTCCCTGAAGCTTGCTCAAGACTGCAAACTGCTGCAACTGGTCCTTCTCTGATTAGCTGCCTCTGCTGGAGATCTGCAACAAAGTGACAAAATATACTGCAAAAGAACAACAGGACTTCTGAGCTGCTGCACCACCCACAGAGGAAGCCCATGCAGCATCTGACAGTGGCTTCATTAATTCTGTTGCACAATGAAAAAGGGGAAAAAAAAGGAAGAACAAAGTGTTGCCAGAAAACCACTGTGAGCCAGGCCTAGTTCAGAAGACTGAGTAGCATTCCCACCTTATCACGCTATACCAGGACCATAATCCTGATGCAAGTCACAGCTTCCAGGCACATTTCTCCCCCGATTGATTAGAAGAATTTCCAGTCTTTCTTATCATCCACAGCAGGGACTTCTGTTACCACAGCTGTAATGCTTACAAGACACCACCCTGAAGTTATGCCAGCAATAGTGCATTTCTGTACCTTTTTGTAAGGCCACAGAGCAGTTTCTGCTTTCACCAACAAGGTTTACACCAGGACTAATATTGGACTCGTCACTTTCTACCAGCTCTGCCACTCAAAATAGCAGCTTAAGCGGCTTCTCTCTAGGGCAGACCACATGTTTCTGCCTCCATGACATGTTCTCCCCTCACAAACCTTTTTTCTTTATTTAAAACTCGATTATTTCCCCAAACAGCCACGTGAATGCTTGTGCCAGCATCCAGGGAGGTGGGCAGCCCAGAACAGGAAAAGCAGCTTGGGGAGAACAGGATTTCTTTCGGCTACAATATTGGTTTACAGTAACTGGAGAAGGATGGCCTCAGACTGACACAACTGGTTCCCATTTCAGCCTCCTCAGAGCAAGGCCTGTATTTCACCTTCTGTCAGCTCAGGCACCACGCTCCCTGCAGCCGCTCCCGACCCGACGTGCCAGATGCAGCTGGCTCTCCTCAGCCGTAACCCCTTGGGCTGCTGCATCTGGCGCCAGAGGATGCAGAGGAGGGGAGAGGCAGGGGTACCACCCTGCTGAGGGGAGGCAGAATTACCAAGCTTGATGGAGCCCCACACGCCCACACGTTCCTCTGCTGGAGCCTTTTGTTGTGCTCCTGGCTCTCTCACGTGATTTCAATGCCATTTCCCAGTCGCTGCCACTAAAACCGATTGCAACTAAATTTATAAAACTTAAAGACGGGTGTATGAACATACACCTCCTTCTTCCTTCCCCCACTAATAAAAACAAAACACAAAAGGCAAAGGACAACATGCTGTTAAAACCTATCCAAATTAAATTCTAAAAGGTATGGGATATACATCAGTGAAAACTCTTAAATGATGGCAAGATTTAACCACTTAAGGAAATAATAAAAGTGCACTGCCAAGCAAAGTACTATATAAAGAACTTTACTATGTACTACACAGTTTAAAAGTATTCTTTATATTTTATGAGAATTATGGATTTATTTTTTCATAACAGAAATCTTTAAATCTTTAATATATTACTGAATGTTGAGCTACCAGGCTGTAATATGACATTACTTTATTAAACAATATTTCTTCCTGATAGAAACAACAGCACGAAAATAAATTGTTAATGCTGAACTTTAACTGATTCCTTTTTTCTTTTTTACTGTCAAAAATCCTACTCAGTTATCCCAATTAAACTGGCTCAGTAACTTTGCCTCTTCTTAAAAACTGATGCATGCCAACATGCTGGCCTGCCAAAGTTTACTACGCCATTTGAGCCACACCACCCACTCACCTAAGTAATCAGTCCAAAACAGTAAGAGAGTTCTTAATGCTTATTCCAATTTCTTTGGAAATTTTTACCTGGAAATAATGTGTCTATTCATTAAATGGCAATGCTGAAACCAATAATTATTTTAATACAGGGATTTTACCACTTTTACTTGATGGAAAATAATTTCAAGGGTCTTGGTTACCACATATGAGCTCTTCCTGTCAGTTAAAAATTTTAACTTTGCTGCTAGATTCATTCAGCTACAGATTCCTCAGCCACAACGAACTTGCTTGGACTTCATTCCTTAACATTATTTTTTGCTATTATTTTCTTTTCTGTCTGCTTTTCTTCAGTTCTTTCCCTTATCTTTCTTTTTCTTCTCAATCTATTTTTATTCATCACTTTTTTCTCTCCCATTTATGTTTTTCTTTCCCTTTTTAATTTCTTCCCTTTCCTTTTTATCTTCTCTCCCTCCCTTCTTCTTTTATGCTCTGTTCATTTTTTTCTGCTTGCTTTTTTCATTGTTTTCTCTTTTGTTTTCCTGTATTTATTTTCTATCTTTTTCTTTCTTCCATTTGGCCCTCTTTTCTCCCTTTCTTATTTTCTCTTTTCTCAGTTTTAGTTTTCTTTCTTCTTTTTCACTTCTCACTTCCTTCTCCTTTCTTTACTTTTTTCCTTCTATTTTTATTCCTCACATTTATCTTCTCTTTACCTTATTTGTTCCTCTCTTTCTCCCTTGCTTTTCATTTCTTTCCTCCTGTGGTGGGTTTGCCTTGGCCAGCAGCCAAGTGCCCACCCAGCCTTTCCCTCCCCCCTCAAACAGGAAACAGGGAGAAGAGGGGATGAAAAACCTATGGGTTGAGATAAAGACATGGAGATTGCTTACAAGTTACAGTAAGAGACAAAACAGATTCAACTGCATGAAAATACATTTATTGCCAATTTAAAAAGATTTGGGTGGAGAGAAATAAGAACAACAAAAATTAAAACAACAGCTTTCCCCTTACAATGTCAACCTTTCTCCTTCATTCCCGATTCTTCTACCTTTCCCACAATGAGTTGCACTGAGGGATAGGGGTTACACTCAGTCCACAACTGCTCCTCTCTGCTGCTGCTTCCTCCTCACAGTTTTTGTCTGCTCCAGCCTGGCCTCTCTGTGGGTGACACCTCCCCTGCAGGAAACAGCCAAATGTCCCAGCGTCGTGTCCTCCACTGGCTGCAGTGCAGATATCTGCTCTGGTGTGGCTCTCCACAGCCTGCAAGGGATCCTCTGCTCTGATGCCCAGAGTGCCTCGTTCCTTCCTTCCTTCCTTCTTCTCTGGTCTTGGTGTTCACACCACTGCTCCACACACTGTTTTTTACCCTCCTCTTCTGCCAGAGTGCTGGTTTTGCCTTTTCCTTAATATGTTACTCCAGAGGCACCACCATCTCAGCCTCAAGGCTGTGCCTGGCCCTGCAGCCCCACACTGCCAGAGCATTGTCATGAACACCTCTTCATTCTGTCTTTTCATCTTCTTTTATTTCCCTTTCCTCTCTCCTTTATCTTTCTACTTTCCCATCTTCTGTCTTTTCTTCCTATCTCTTCTCCAAGTGTTTTCTCTTTCTCTCCTGCCCTCCTCACCTTCATCCTATAACCTCCTGTTCTGATAAAAGAACCATATTTCTTTTAAAGGAGAAATATAAAATAATACTAAACCTTTTTTTATGAAGCAAGAACAATTGAAATCCCTAAATTAAATTTTAGTTTTGTCCACTTCTATTCAAAACCAAAGAAAGGTCACTTTCTTTGCCTTATGCCTTTTCATTCACCAAAGTTCAGGAAAATCTCCACAGTTTCTTTGTTCCTTCTCTCCAGTTTTCAATTAGGACATAACTTCTAACTGAAGGAACTCAGAATTTTGAAACTGAATGTCCAATTCTGGCACAATTATGCAGAAGCCACATGTTTATTTTTAACACCCAAAACATTGCAACCAATCCAAAGAGAGAAAGCCAGAACATAAAAGAACAACCTATTTCTACACCTTCATTTCACATTGAATCAAAAAAAGAATAAATTCTAAAGTCTGTCATAACATGTGAGAGAATAAATGAATAAAAAGAATCATTCCTTTCCTTACAGAAGATTTTTCTCATTAGTCTTGTACTTGAAGAGTCAATCAGAACTTGAGAATGTTTTACTCAACCACCAAAACAGGCAGTAAAACCAAACATACAAAGAATAAGGAAGCTGGGAGTAATCATGAATATAATTAGATCTGAAGCAAATTACTGTTTTCTAGAAATACTTATTCCTAGAAAAATAGTTGCATAAGCAAGACCATACTTTCACCCTAAACATTAAAATAAATGTAACTTCTACAACTTTGCTGACCAGTATGTGCCAATTATGTGCATAAAATATTTTTGTTAAGACCCCTTGCCTGTAAGGAAAGCCTGAAAATAAACACAGAACAGGCAATCACAGTACGCTCTGTATCTTTAAAAAATAGCAATGTATGATTCATTGTATTGTGTCAAATTAAAATATTTGCATTGATGTGAAATGTTTAAGTTATACTTGTAGTACGTAAGGGAGTTTAACTTGGCAAAACAGCACAGTAAAACTTTTTTTCCTTCCCTCAAAGGACCAAGCAGATACTTTTATTTTTCTGTTTTAACTTACTCCAGCTGTTCCAAATTAGTCTATTAGTAGATCTCCTTATTCTTCTTTGACTTAAGACAGCTCCTTAAATCTGGAACTGGGAAACTTAAGTTTCTATCTAACTTATAAATAGAAGTCAATCTAATTTCAAAATGTCACATACAATGTTTTTAAATTATAACAAAAGAAACCATCAAATATTTTGTGAAAATATAGCATTGGTAACAAAAATAAAAATTTCGGACTAGTCACTTTAGATAGCCACATCATTCCACCTGAAAGGAAGCTTGATGAAGTCCTTATTAAAACCCTTCGAATGAAGGAGCTGAGCTACACATGCCAAAGAAACTTAAAATAATGTGGACCTAAAAAAAAAAAAAAATTCAGTCGTAGCTCAAAATTGCTTTTGGTTTTTAATACAAACTGAATGAGAAGTGGAGTATTAAATTAATTAACAGTACCAATTATGTCATTAATTTCTGGATTGTAGCTTGGGTACAAATAATCCTACACCAACGCTAGTTTATATAGCTGAGTATATCATTTGACTGAATGATATTTTGATCTAATAGTTTACATTTACATCAGCTACTACTACAGAGAAAGATCAATGACTGGACTGGGTTTAGTGACGTTGGCTTTGGACAAAGGGGACAGATAGTTAGGAGTACAAATATACTTTGAAACTGCCAAATTTTCACTGGTCAAGGAAAGACTCCCTGATAGAAAACAAGCAGTCTTTAACAAAACAAAGTAACAAGTAAAAGCAAAACAACAGCTTCCTGCTTCTCAAACACCTCCTTGCTGTCACTTATGGATCACAAGTGGTTTTTTTTCCTTTGTGACGAGTGTAGAGGAAACGTTATATTTTACATAATGATTTCATGTTTGATAATGCTTACCTAAAGTATTTTGCAGTCTAGAAAACAAAATCTCCAGGTGTACTGGTAACATAAAAAAAGATAAAGGAAGGAATAGCAAGTATTAGAGGCCATTTGCAAGAGAGAATAGTTGTCTGGATCCCACACTTGTTTTATTTTACTTGCTAATTAAATATAAAAGCATGCCAGTGAATCTCTGAATGGTGTATCTTCATGGATTCTGACAGCAAATAACTGTATCTTAAGCAAGCTTATTGAAACATTAATGATGCAGCAGTAGCTATGGATGCTGCAAGATCCTAAATAGGGTGACTCAGCTATGTGCACTTGTTTTTTTTTTCTTGCTGGAAGGTAGCACTTACTGAAAAGAGCTACTAGAACCCATTTTCCTTTCCTCATATTACAAATACAATGAAAACGAAAGGAAATGGAGGAGAAATCAATTTGTCCTCTTTTAGCTATTGAGGGCAAACAGCAAAACAGTTCTTGAGGACCATTTGAGCTCTTTCCCATACTCAGGTCTTGGAATAACTGAACAAAGGATGTATCCGATTATAATTTTTTACAGTTTATATGCATGCAAGGGCATGTGTACACGTATAGTGGTGAATTTGTGTCTGTAGGTGTTATTTACACACTCAAGCCCATAAACACAATTTCATACAGGCAGTTTTTAAGTTCTTTTATTCATACTTTTCTTTGAGGCATACATTTTGGTCTCCAGTTCTCTTTTTAATACTGTAAATATCTGTCAGCCACACAATGACTGGTTCCAGCATACATTAAACAGACTCGGTGACAAACGCATTGGGATTACAAATAGAAGACAGCTTTCTAAACTGCTGAAAGAAAAATCAGATCTTGAATAAAACACATCTACTTCACATGACAGTACATAAGAAAGCAAAATATGTTCAGGTACTTTTAAATTCTGTTTTGAAATTACAAGCATGCATGTAATTTAGTTTCACAGTGATTAAGACTACCTATGAGACTTGAATAAAATGGAATTGCTATCAGCTAAAAAAAATTCCTGTATGTAAAAAAATTTTTGGATAGTTATACCTGATCTTTTTCATTGTCCTCAGACAGTGAAATTCTGAGGCTTTTTGGGGGGCTTGAGTCTATAAAAATGCAGTACAAAATTTTAAATTAAATGTGCCAGTGCATAGACATCACTCTCTCTAAAAGAGAACTAGTAAATTTCTCAGCTCATGAAATATGATCAGTAAAAAACAAACAAACAACCCCCCAAAACAACAAACAAACAAAAACCTCATAGATTTTTCATAGTTTTTTTTTCCCCTGCAGCTAAAGAATGGTTTAATTACAGGTAGACTGAAACATACACACCCATATCTTTACAGAAACATAAAGACATCCACAGCAAAGTGTTCCAGAGAAATAAATTATTACTAGAAAATGATGCTTTCATAGAAAGCCTGACAATGTTTTCTTCTTTCACATTCAAGTAAAACAGATTTAATTCAGTCTGCCAGAAATGGCTATGCTTCTGCTCTGTGAAAAATATGCTAATGATGAAAATAAGGACTTGACAATTTACTGAATACTAAGCGGAAAATCTGTAATGAATTGCCTGTGTTGTAGTGTTCAGTTTAGTCTCTTTTTTCCCCTCAGTTGCTATGGAATACTAGAAATAGCATAAAGAAGATTATACTATTTTGTGGGATGTTGTGCATGTCCCTTAAGACAGAATGCTTAGAAATAAAGACAAAAGTCAGCTGTGGGACAAATGAAATTCAAAGCAGTAATAAATAAAAGGCTTAAATACTACCTTTTCAATGCAAAAGGGAAAAACAGAGAACAAAACAAATGCCAAAAAAATTCAAGCCCCACAAATAAATCTCAATCAGCAACTAGCAAGTTGAAACCAAGAGTAATTCATTTTCCACCTGCAAGGAAAAGCAGCTTCTTAGGTTACTTGTATGGTGCAACAAAAGCTCATAAATCCATTAAATGCAGCCATGTCTTCAAGTTCTCAGCCAGACTTCAATTTTCACTGCAGGTTTTAAGCCCTTGACAGATTAAACTCTTCTCCTAAGCATGTTTTACCAGAGTGTACATTCAAAAGGTGACTCCTTCTAGCTAAAGTGTCTGTATCCTTCTGTGTTTGAAATTTTTATAGATACAGCTGGTCCTGACAGCTTGTGTGTTGAATCGCATTTGTCCAAACACTACCTGAAGTAAATCCAGTTGATTAGTCTTGCCTTTTCCAAGCACAAGAGAGCTCAGCAAGGTTATTGGCTACCCAGCAAGATTCTTACATTTTGTCCATAACCAGCATCAGTTATATCTATTAGTTATATCAATTGCACTGATATTAAGTTCTCTTCCTTCTGATTTTTATTTCAAAACCACTGGTTTATTACCTCTGTACTTCAGTGTTAAAAAGTGGTAGATCTTCATTTCAGGACAATGATGGAAAGATAAACACATTCTGTCAACTTTCAGTTTCCCCAGAATATTTTTAAAATTTTTGTGTCTGGACAACAACAGACAACTATGATTGGAAAGCTCTTCTATGTCCTTGCTTCTCTTGAAGTGATGCTGGCAAAATAATCTGATTAAGGCAGTAAAATCAGAGAATACATTTAATCTACCTACCTTTCACACAGTCATACAACCGCAGCCAGGCTTTGGAAAAAATTAAAGAGAGCAGTGTGTAGACTGGAAAACTGCATCTTTTCAGTAGCATTTTTTAAAAATTGAGGCTTGATGCACTACATTATAGGAAACATACTACACACACAAAACAAAATAACCACCAAACCAAACAAAACCCATCCTAAACAAATAATCCAACCCTATAACTTTCACTGCTGGGAGGATGGATTGAACACATGGTGAAACTTTCCTGATGTAACTTCAGAGAGTATTTGATTGTCTTGAATGCATATAGGTCTCTTGGATATCTTTATTTAATTTCTCTTTTTGAAAAAGAGACTATTTTTAATGCAGAATTACTCTTCAAAGAACGGAAACATTAAAGAAAAAAAAGATCTGTAGCATACAGTGTAGTTCAACCGTCTAGGAGAAATATGGGAAGGCAGATAGGACACAATATACTCTTTTGGTAACACCAACTTATAATGTCGTATAAGGCTTTCATTAGCCTTAACTACATTGTTGCTTTTCAGTCTCTTCATAGTAGTCTACACTGAGAGACACAACATAAGAAAAACCCAGCGCAAATTCTTACATTAAACATAAAAATATATTGATAAGGAATCACTACACTACGGAAAGCAACACTGGAATTGTTGAGAAATTTATACTATCTAGTCGCAGCTGATGTCCATCTCATACTTCAAAATAAGACCTATAACAGGAAGTGATGTCATGACTGAACACGACTAGTAAATCTTTTAAGATCTGCACTAGTATACATTATTTGTTACATTTAAGTTGCTAGATTTCCACTTGTATTAAAAAAGGAGTATCTTCAACAATAAATTAATGGAGGTCTTTATTTCAGAATATTAGGCTGTGATATGGAGGAAAGACTTGGGTGAACTAAAAAATAAAAAAAATTTGCAATAGAGATGTCTAGAACTTGGAATGTTTATCATATCCCAAAATCTAACTATCATACTTTTTCCTACTACCAGTAAAAAAAAATATATAAACTTTTAAATTTTTCACATATCCTCTGAATTATTATAAACTTGAATATTTAAAAATCGTACAGGTCACTGTCCCTTACCAGGAAAGCATCAACCAAATAAGAAAAAACTTCACAAAGTGCTTTATACCTATACAGATTAGGCTTGTGTGGAAAGAGCAGAAACCTAAATAGCACAAGTAAAATAAAAATAGTTTAATAGCACCTAGGAGACAAGTGTGTCACACAGACTGGATTCCTGTTTTCCCAATCTTTGCAGATACATTTTGCAGAACTGTTAATAGATGGAAAGCATAAAGGTTTATGGCAGATCTTAAAAAAATATTTTAAAAAAAATCGAGCAGGACTATTTCCTATAATTTACATGAAAGAAGGAAAGCTGGTTACCATGTATGTTTTAGCACCCAAACACATAGAAGTATTGTACCAAATGGAAAACTGAAGTCCTGAACACTGAAAGGGGAAAAATGCATATAGAAAAGTAACAGCAACACACTAATCTTAAAGAAAAGAGATTTAACCGTTCTAAAATCTCAGTTGATCCAAGAATGCAAGAACAAACATCAACATGATGACAAATCAAGGGCTAAGCACAAAGCAGGAAACCATATGAAGTTCTCTAAACCACCAGTTTAAGGTCCCAGACATGGCAAAGAAATGGAATTGCTCTATTTTCTCATAATTTTGGTCCTGGAACCAAACTAAGGAAGAACACTCCATTGGCCTAAGACAGAACATGAAATAAATACTGGGATGTTTACAATGTAGCACTTGAGAAAATTTCAGGCACAGGAATGGAGTTTGGGTCTGCAAAGGAAGGGAAAAAGGATGACAGAAGATCAGTGTAACTGGAGACCACGGACTGGGTGACCTTGTATGAGAAAGCAAGGAAGATTCATCTTGCAGAAACTCGTGGGACACGGGGCTGCATGTAGATGGGAACTAGTAGATACTGCACAGACAACACTGATTTAATAGACAGGACATTGGGAGAGAAGGAGACAAGGACCAGGTTATATTTCAGCTCTACATTTAGCTTTGATAAATATTACTTTCCTTCTGTATTCACTCTCTCTTTACATTTGCTCAATTAATACTCTTTATCAGTAAGAATAGTATCCTTCAAAGTATTCTGTGTCATACTCAAAAGCTACTTACAATTTAAGCTATGCCATTCATCATCTGAAACTCAAAATTAAATTCACACCTTAATTATAAAGATAATTTTATAAGAACCAGTGACATGCAGACTGATTTTATTGGACTGTTTATTAAAGTCCCCAGACAGAGTCTCCACTGTCCTGTGAAGGAAAGAAGACATTAAGCCTTTGTCCTAGGGTGATATTATGATGTTTATATCCCCAATCGTCTGTTGGGTTTATTCTGGATATTACACTCTGTACCTTTCATATTGAGTCTGAAGGGGAACGCGGAGTTTGTTTTCAGAAACTCTCCTCCTCCTCCTGGCCTTGAGAGGGACGCAGGACACAGAGGGGTGGGGTTTTTTGTTTTTTTTTTTTTTTTTTTTTTTTTTCCTGACCCTCTCTCTTTTTGCTTTTCGCTTTCTTGCTAGTCAGTTAGTTAGAGAAGCTTTGCTTTTTTTGTTTGCTTTTTTCCCCCTTTTTTTCCCTTTTTTTTTTTTTTTCCTGAGCGTCTCTCTCTCTCTCTCTCTCTCTCTCTCTCTCTCTCTCTCTGCCCTGTGTCCATCTCAAAGGGGGATATAAATATCATAATATCACCCTAGGACAGCCTTTAAACAAATAAAACCACCAAAAAACCCAGAACAACATTCCAGGTAGCTAAATGTCTTATATTGAAATATAGGTTTATTTTATAGGTATACACAATGGAAGACGCAACATGACTAAAAAATTCTTCATCTTCGCAATTCAGTGAGGGAAAGCATTTGAGGTTTGATTGTTTTACATCTGTTTTACATCTCACTCAAAACTAGTTTTCCAAATCAATAAGGAGGTGGGATTACTGCTGTCCAGATATAGGCAAGCTTTAAACAGCAGAGTAATCACAATACAGCAATATGCAATCAAGAATTCTCAATCCTGATCTTGGGCTTGAGTTAATGCCTTAGCTGTTCCAAGGCTACATCACTACCAAAAACTGAAATAATTATTACAGAGGTGACAGAGCTGTGATTATGCAAGTTACAGTTCCAATGCCGGAATGCAATACAGAAAACCCACCGGTTTTTACCAGGTTAAACTGCACCACACATAACAATGCTGGGAATTGTCTAGGCAAGAAGGAGCAAGCCTGAGATTTTCAGCTGGCAAATTGCTGCTATCAGAACTGCCTACCAAATTAGGTGGTCTGTTGTTATGCTGGAAAGAACAGCATTTCAAAGACATGTCTGAAGTGAATTTATGCAGAAAGACAGGTTGTACTGAAAGTTTGTTTCTTTCACTGCTCTACAGCCAAAAGCCACATCTGTAGAAGCATGAAAATCAACCTAATAATGCCAGGCAAAAGAATCTGAATAGCTTCCTCCCTCTCTTTCCATCACGGCTTCCTTTCAGTCCATTGCAGGGAATAACTACCTTCAGACAAAACAATACAACTCCCTTCAGCTGAAGAGGCTCCCAAATAAATTCTATCAGACATATGCAACCACAGAAGCCTCCTAACTGTCTGTGCTCTTCCGCTGGCAACCACAGCCTTAAGACAAAAACTGTGGTTCTTTCAATTAAATTTTTAAGTGCTTTTGGTAATTGCAGGGCATTTGGGTTTTTTATTTTTTAAGTGAAAGATAAAAACTGTGACTTAATAATTATGAATTACAATGACATCTTCGAATGACTTTACAGAGAAAGAAAGTAAAAAATTCTCTGTCTATATGCACACAATGGAACAAGGAACCTGAAAACGATAAACAACAGAAGACAGTTGCCAGCTCATTTAGCCTATTTACACAAACAGCAGCACTCAGAAGGGATTCTTTTTTAAGTCAATAGCTCTAAGGATGAAGAATGCAAAGGTTTAAAGAGACACTGTCAAAAAGATCAAAGGACTTACAAGTGACGGTAATATTTTCAGGAGTCCCTTCTAACTTCAAAGCTAGACAGACCGTGCATGGATCATGTGTTTTATTCCATGGATGACTCCACTCTGCAGTTCAAAGGGGGTTTAATTCCAGCTAACCCACTAGTTTCGTATTTTTGCACAAAGACTGTAAATCTAGTAAGAGCGTCTTTGAGATTTATTAGGGTCATACTTTGCGCTGCTTTCCTAGGCTCAGAAGACTTAATATGTTATGATATCATTCATGATAAATATTATCAACACCGTGGAGTGCAGAAGAAACAGCACTATCGCCAGTGCCAGTGGCAAGCATCTCTTCTTAGTCTTCTGAAAGACTACTGTCACAACAATAAATCAATAGATAGCTTAGTCTTGCAAAGAAAAAGGCAAAATATGCAGAGGAAAAAAAAGAGGAAGAGGAGGAGATATGACTGATGCTCTGATTCCCATAGCTGAAATTAGGATCAACAAAAACATCAAGCGAAAGAAGTTCAAGATTCCCACTGGAAAATGGAAAACAGAGTGAGACAAAGCAACTTTTATAAAATTATTCTATGAATTACCTGAACAGAATAATGCCATGGTCAAGTTAGTTGATCATACAGAAGTCAATTACTCTAGCTGAATAGCAGAAACACTATGAAATTATCCCATTCCAGCATTCACAGTCCTGAGTCTAATGGAGGAGGAAAGCAAATAGCTAGCATAGCTGTGGGCTAAAGCTGTACTCCAAGAAATTAAGCAGCTTGTCCCATTTTGAAAGATTATTGGCTTTTAACTTGTACTAAGAATCTTTGGCTTTCATTTTATCCAGACAAGTCAATTTCCCAGCCTCACCAGGCAAAGGAGAAAGAGAACTACAGAAAGCCAAGACATAGTCTAGGGTTATTAGAATCAAACATTTATCAGAGTTTGGCTGGATATTTTCCCCTAGGACTCAAACAATGTGTACGGCCCAAGAACTCAAAACTGTTCTAGAAAAATTCATAGGAAAACATGGATCAAGGGATATACTAGTTAACTTCCCTAGTTCAAGGCAGGATCAACCAAATCTACATAATTCCTGACAGACACATCGCCACACTGGGTTGTGGTGAGACCTACCAATCTTTCACATCTCTTCTGTGCCTCATGATAGGAATTAATGATTACAGTTAAAAAAACTTTGTACTTTCTAATTGGCATCTTCTCTTTCTACATTTTAAAGGCCTTATTTCTTGTTCTGTCCATAACAGACATTCAGGATAACTTACTCCTTCACTCTTTTCCTATCTTCTGTGTAGCTGAAGATTTACTATGCCTATACTCAATCTTCTCTTCCTTAATCCAAACAACTAACTCGTATCAGCTTCTCTCTTATTTTTATCTCTCTGATAATTTTAAGTGGTCTTTAATTGGTCCTATTCCTCACAAAGGTGCAGTGCTCCAAACAGAATGGAACTGATAGCTTAGTCCTGGTGGTTCTACAGGCAATTTTTAGATAATGACAAAAAAAGACAAAACCAAGAGAAGAAAAAGACATGGACAGAAAAGCATCTGGCAAGTTTCTGGGACTACACTAGGTTGACTTGAACCCGTGGGGAAGAAGCAGCTAAAACACTGAGCATTCATGAAGGGATGATTCTTCATATTTAGGAAAACAAGGGAGAACACAAAAAGAAGAAAAAGGGCTTCAGGAAATTAAACTGCAGCAAACTCACCCACGCAACATGCACAAAGAAATTTCTGTAAGCACACCAGCAGAAAGGAAACTGACTTGCTCTTCCAAGAAGGGGTTGGCACTGAATACTTACACTCAAAACACAGGAGTTCTAATGCCTAATCAGAAACATGTCTATGATTAGACAGCTGCTAAAACCAACAGCAGGAACAAACATGGAAGAATTGATTAGACGATAATTAAATAAATTAGGTATTCCCACATCAGTTAAATGTGCTGAAAGTCACCATAGGTAATTAAAGCTGACTGGATCAGCCTCAGAATTATCAATAGTAATTTTTGAGAATTTGTAGAGGATATCAGTGACTCTAAAAGAATGGAAAACACTCAGTGATCAGCTTTTTAAAAAAATGACAAAGACAGGTCCAAAAAAGTAGAGATGCAGCAACTGAATTTCAATTTCCCCAAAACATGGAGTAATTTTTTTAAAGTATTTAGCAGATAAGAAGTTGAGTAATATATAGGCCTGTCAAGAACAAGTTACTTCAAATCTATCAAAATATTCTTTGTGACACAGCAGCAGACCCTGTAGCTAGAGAAGCAGCAGCACATATCATTTAGCTCAAATTAATAAGTTTTGGTCACAGTTTCCCATGGACTTCCATAAGCAAAAAGAAATATAATGCTACAAAAGAAAACAAGTTCTACTAAGCAGATGACACTGAAGCTCGGAAAAAGCTGTGTGCATGCTGGATGACAAGAGTACATTGTTAAAGCAATTTTACTGAATTTGAGAAACAGTCTGTGGAAAAGCTAAATACAATTCCGTCAGGGAAATTTTAGTGCTGAACAAGAATAAGTAACAAAAGAAATGCAAGATAGAGAACAACTAACGAGGCAGCAGCATAGTGGAAAAGAAGCACTGAGGCGAGAGTGGATCATACTCTGACTAGTAGTCTGTGTCACACTAGCAAAATCAGCAAAAGCTCATGCTAGGGTGTATAGACAGCAGGTGGTGAGCCTAGAAATTTACAGCAGGACAGGGAAATGTTTTCAGGACAGAAAATCCAGAGCATTGCACTCTGAAGCGAGCTGCTGTCTGTTTTCCTTGTAAAGAGATTTCAGTGTCCAGGTCTGTTGGCCTTCACCATCAGCACAGGCTTGAACACTAAGTAAATACTCCTCCCCCTTCTGCCACCACCCACAGAAGAAAGTCATACATTTTCTACATCTCTGAAAGGTTTTCCTTACAAATTTTTACTCCTTCTAGGTGGCAAAAGAACTGTCTGCCTGCTGACCATTCCACAACCAACCAGTGTAACAGGAAAGACACTTAAGAAACAAAAATGTGTTGTTTCGTCCCCAAGATGTGAAAAAACTAGGTAGGTGTATAACCTCTCACAGCGTATATCAGTAGAGTTTTTTGGTTTATTTTCTAACATATATCTGCTTTGTAAATTTGGAATTTAATCCTTTTGTATTTCATTATATGAGTAATACAAAAATAAATGTGCAACTTGATGTCTTTATGGTAAAAAAAAAAGAGGCTGAGTAGTCTGACAGTGTTTTTTAAAAGATTACACATAATGACAATGAGATGGCTGAAAATTATACATTATTCTTTCAGATTTACTATCACAGCAAAAAGCTTTAAATTAATTAATGCTACAATATATATGAAAAATGACTAAGACAATTAGCCTCATTCATCTATAAATGGAAGAGTAGAGAGGAGAGTTTCTTAAGAACTTAATGTAGAATTGCCAAGGTCCTACTGACAATGATAATCAGTATAAAGGAATAAGTAAAGTGTATTAGTATTGTAACATATTCCTGGCACAAGTTCAGAGTTGGAAGAATACACAAATCAATACAGAATAAAATATGCTAGTGCCATTCTGCTGCTTATGGCCAGGTGACTGCATATCATAAATTTACATCCCTTGCTCATCTTAGCTGTCTGCAGCAGAGAGACCAGGAAAGACCATCTTTAGTAACAGCAAAGGCACCAACTGGCAGAAAGGTACTGAAAGAAATTGCAGAGCTGGATGAAGCAAACAGAAGACTCTAAATTCAAGTACTGTGAAAACCAAACATTATTTGCATGCTGAGGCCCAATCAACAAATCTATGTATGAAGTCAAACCCCTTATTGGTGCCTATTATGAGTTAGGCGTGCAGGTAACTCTGAAAGTTTGTCCCCAATCAACATTAAAATGCAGCAGAAATACAACTTTTACATGAAATCAGAAGTTAAATGAAAATCTAAATACTTGGAAATCAATATAGAATCAACATTTTCTCATTTTACAACAGCAGAATTCAGGATGTTTAGGCTAACGAGTTTAGGATGAAAATGTTTCAAGTATAAAGAACATTGAATTTTATCCTTCTCAGTTTTCTAGAACTCATGACCACATACGGCATCCTGCAATCTACTACACTGTCACATATACCTGTACGTACCATGAATAAAAATCAGAACGAATCTGAATTTCTTTCCTATTTCTCTGCAATTCTCAGTTTCCTAGTAACTGAAGAAATGAAAGATCATCTAGTTTGGAACCTCTCTAAAGGAATCTTTCTCTTACTATTCATTCTGCAGCAATTAAAAAGGGCTTTGACTTTTTCTACATTTAAAATATAAAACATTGCCTTCATTCCTTTCCACAGGTTTTCCACTCAAAATTTTATTCATGCACTCTGATCATGAAAACAAGAGTTTTTAAAATTTAAAATAATACCATTAGCAGGCATTAGAGCCCCTTCTGTGCAATTGTCTCATATCACAAGACCTAAGAAGAAAGTAATTCATTCATTGCTGTGAGAAACAGTATCTTAATAGAACAGATTTTCAGAACTGTATTTTCTTGCATTTTTGTTGTTGTTGTATGCAAATCACTGCAGCATAACACATTTGGACACTCATTTTCAAAAGTTTTCATCCCCTTGCTCCCTTGGAATCATTGCCAAACATACTCAAAGCAATTTCTCAACAGGAACTAAAGCACTTTAAATCTGTAAAAGGTGGCAAATTCAATTTCACTTTTCATACCATCTCTTTTGCAATTTTATCAAAATATAGCTATTATGAGCATGTTATGAGGCTGCCAACAAAGAAGTGCACGGTTATGCTGTGCAAACAATCACACAGATTGTGTTCTGTTCTGTTTCCTAGGAACAACTGTAAATTCAGTCCCATGATTACTTCTGGTTCACCTTTACATGGACTTTGAAGCTCTCTGGTTCTGAACCTTAGGTTCCACCCTGGAAAAACATAATTAAAATAAAAGCACATCTCTCTGTGCTTTGAGACAGCAACAAGTATTAATTTATTAAAACAGAAAATTTTTTTAAAACAGTTTTTCCTCACTTTCACTTCCTGCCCAAGTTTCCACTTGAAGGTCATTAGAGGACCCAGCAAGTAGACAGTCACCTTTGAGAATAAAAAAGGTGCACACACATCTGAACCAGGCAGCAATGGAAGACAACGGATTGATTTCCACAGTCTCTGGATAGCACATCTATGCCCTAAAAGGATAATTATTATCACTTGACTCTACACCCAAAGTATGCTGTCATCAAGTAAGATGAGTTGCGGTATCAGTTACTGGATCCATGCTCTGCAGACACAGACCAGCTCTCAGTGTCCAAACCTCCCTCTCCTTCCATTCCCAATTCTTTATCAACACAATCTCTGTTACCACAAGCAACACCAGCAAGTCCTAGCAGTGATTTAAGTGCCATAAACTCATGTGAGAAGTGCTCCAAGCTTCATCTTGCACTTTCTCCATGCACACAGTGGTAGAGGTAACCCAGCTGACAAGCTTCAGTCCTTAAGCAAAAATGAGATGTAGCTCTGGGCTGTCTGAGCAAATGACACTGTCTTTCTAAAGACAGGCCACTGGACTGGAGCTGTCCCACAGACTCCTTTGGTAAGATACAAAGTTAAGACAGTCATCAAAACCCATCAACTGTATTTCCCACTTTGACACTGGAAATCAATTAAGCCAGCACTTGAAGTTTTGTAAAGATTATACACCATTCCTAGATAATTTTCAGATACAGCAGTAATATAGAACATATAAACACTGACCTTGTTTCTTTTAACCCTTCTTTCTGAATGACTTCCAGTATTTGTTTTGCAGTCATTGGTGAGTTGGGATACTTTTCCAATGCCTAAAAAGAAATAATAAACATAAGTGACAAGACACAGCTGTCCTGTAAATCTGAAAGGTTATGTGATCCTGCAGTTTTTATGCAGTCATTTGTAAAAGGCAGGGAACGATAGTGTTGAGACTGGAGTCCTCTGTCTGTTGTAAGGCCAGACACAACCCAGGAAACTGCAGCCAGAAAAAGATTTACTTGCTGCTTTTGCACATCATCTGCTACACCTGCCTGGGAAAACTCTAACCAGGTTACAAATAAAAGAGTAGGAACACACAACTGGTTTTAAGACATAGCAACAGATTTTCTTTCAGGCATGAGGGGAAATACATAAAGCACAAGACCCAAAGGGAAAAAAAAAAAAAAACCCAAAAAACAACACTAGCACTTTCTTTGATTTTTATGACTTTAGAATTCTTTGAGGTCATTTGACTATTCTACACTTAGCTTTGCCACAACCTCAGAAAAAAATTGGCTAAAACCTTCCATTTGTAGACCAGGAGCTACTGTAAGAATTGACACAGTGGGGTTTCAATTTTAAAATGTCTTTTTATTCTAAAAACAATGAAACATGAAGCAATCAGAACAGTCACAGCACACAAGATGCTACATGACAGAGTGCAGTATATTTTTCCAGTTCAGCTCAGTTCTCCACTCCTTTGCCTTTTCCAATTGAGCCCAAAGCAACTCAGTCCTCTTTACAGATAGAACCATCTAGTAAGAATTTTTCTGATTTTCCACTTCCTTTTTGTCCCCATCAGTTTTATGCTGTTAAACAAACAGCTACTCTTTTGCTCATGTAAAATACCAGACTGATAGCCCTGGAAAATGAAACCCTTCAATCAGCAGTAAAAGGTGCAGCACAGGCCACAGCAATCAAGCTTCCCAGAGCATCTCACCAACATATCTCAGCCAGAAGTTGCATTTCTACCCTCTGTAACTATGAAATCAGTTTGGTCTAATTAAATCATCCTGAGCTTCTTTGTAGTAGTTAACAAACAATGGAAATTGTGAAAGCAGCTACTACTATGTGGATACCTGCCCATAGGAACTAGAGACATCACCACATCCTACCACACAAGTCAAACTGTCAAGGGTGCTGGCCAGGGCTGTAATTCAGCAGCCCACCTAAAGCCAAAGGCTGCCTACTCCCTACAGCTTGACCGGCTCACCCCTTTTCTGCCATTTTACTCTTCTGATTTCATAACCAAAACACAGTTTACCAAATCCTTCAATTCTTTGTTACAGATGAGCTTTGTATCCTTTATCTTTCAGTTCCACAAAGGAAAAGGTATAGGTGAAAGTTAAACTAGAAAGGTCAGGGAGCTGAACTGAGCTTATCTCGTGTACATTAACAGGCAGATTCAAAAGGGACCCATCAGGAAAGCAAAACCAAAAGGTGATTTGAAAGGAGAAAGAAGAGAAGGTTGTAAAGAGTATAGCAATGAGTAAAGACAGAAAAAACTGCACAGGGCTGGGAAAAGGGCCACTGCACACAAGGGAAGTGAAATGATATGATGTATTAGTGACAGAACAACAATGACACACTGGAGAAATGACAGCTGCCTATAAAGATTAAGACTAGGATGAGAGAAGATTAATGGTGTGAAGAGGCAAAAATGGAAACTTTAACCTTCAGAAAGAAGACAAAGTATAAGGTAAAATGAGAATACACCAAAATAAAGTGAAAGAGAACCAAACTGGGAACATTCCAGAGGGCAAACTGGAAAGGACAGGAGAGGATACTACACTGTACTGGACACGGCTATGAAGGAAACTGTGTGCACTTGAAAGCGGGGTTACTCACTGTGGAGGATTCCCTGTTTCTCTTCCTGAGTACAGTCCCCTCAGCACACCTGGGCAGCTCCTCCCTGCAATTGAGAAAATTTGGGTAGCCCTGTCCCCTTCTCTACAACATCACATCCTACTCTATAAAGTCAGTAAAAGTGCCAAGTATTACCATGAGAGTTTGACAATAATGGGAAAGAAACAATAAAGCTAAGCAAACATCAGAAGTCACCCTGTTCTGGACAATGGGAGAAGGGAGAGCAGTTTGTGCTGAGGAAGCTGCACCGAACTGGTTGTGGAAACAATGGCCAGACATACAGATACAGAAGATCATCTTCACCAAACAACAATGAAACCAACAAGTAGGATGCATAACACCACTACAGACAATTTAATGAAACCCACAGGGCAGATTTCAAATACCACAGTATGAAGTGAACAAATTCAGGGTATAACGACAAATTGAAATGCAGACTGTTAGGCTGAAAGTGCTGGAGTAAGTAATTGCCCATTGTGTGGATTTGCTTTACACTGGACAGGTAGTGTGGGCTGCAGTTCATATACCCCATGAATTTAATTCTGTTCTTCTAACTCTCTAAACCCTTTATTTAAAGAACTATTAATACCCTAACTGAAAAGCACACAATCTCCGATTTAAACACTGCTTAAGTTGAAAATCCTGATATTATGTACATGATTAAGTTTTCTTTATAGCAACAAAGATAATTAGCAGAGAACTTTAGTAAGGATGGGTTTTTTCTGCCCCTCCCACCATGCTGTCCATCCTCATCACTGCTCCTCCCCTCCCCCCAGTTTTAGCTTAATCATTTATCACAATAAGAAAATAAAAAGAATTACTTTTAAAAATCTTTCAATGATAATATAATTTTCTTCCCTCAGTTATGGAAAACAGCATCAGAGTATTATTAAAGATTTTGTGAGCTAATGAAAACATTGAACTGCTAATTACACTAGTATCTCTTGCCTCTGTATCTCACCACCAACGCTGCTAAAAGCCTGCAATTCCTTTTGCATTTCTAGGACTTTTAAAAATAATATTGGAAATTCAAACTGAGTAACTAACTGTGCCCTAAGGCAAACAACATACTAAAATGCAGAAGGAATAGTTAAGTCATAGGCTTCTTGGTCGGACACAGTAATGCACATCAGGGGAGGAAAACTAATTTGTTTTAAATATCTTTTTTCTTCCTCCCACTCCATCCTCCAACGCTCGTATCATATATGGGCAGTGACTAATAATGCTGAAATTAAAGCACACTAAAGCACTGTTGTGAAGAACATGGATGTTTCAATATATTTTGTTAAGAAGGACAATGGCAGAAGAATGGTTTGCACTGACTGCAACCTCTATCACAGCAGATTGGATATTTATTCCTATTATTCCTGCTCTATTTATTCCTGCCATTCAACCATAGCCTTAAAAAGGGACAGCCGCTAAATAACTGGGACAAATAACGTGATACCCATCAGGACAATCAGAAAGAGAACAGAAGTAGTCACTGCACAGAACACATTCTTGGTGTTCATTCAAACCCTGGCTAACAGCTCAAGGAGAAGGCGGCTCGGATCATACCAAACACAGTGGAAATCAAACCTCCCAACAAACAGCAGCAGCCTGACAAATTGTAGTATTTGTGTCACCTACAGGTATCAACTCACAACTTCAGAGATATTAAATAATCACACAGATGCCACAGACATATGTATTCCCAGTTTCATCGGAAAAGTCGTGTCAGTTACACGGGACAAGAAGAAATACTAAATCCTTTTCTCACTATGGCATCTATCATCATCTGTGTGTTGACAACTAGTTGAAAAAAATCAGCTGCCACACCGAGGAAAAACACTTTCCAGTGAACTGTTAGCAGGAAGACTCTAGTGAAGAGTCAAGACTTCCAGCTTTGCATGAGAGAAATCCTGAATGCTCAGCCTGCCTACAAAATGAGAAGATGACTTCTCTGTAATTGATAGGATTATTAATTTAATTTATATATACAGATGCTTGTGACTACCTGAATCAGATCTGCTCAATCATTTGCATTTTAGACACTGAAGAGAACACAGCAGAGAGACAAAGTGAAGAAAGGCAAACCAGAGAGTTGGCCCTCCTGCTATCCATAAACATTCCTGCAGAAAGTGGGAAGCTTTGCCTGCAGCTATCAGTTATCACACTGACAGAAAATAATTCATCTAAACAAGAATCAAGTGTGTTCTGATACTGCACTGTGATCCAAAAGCAGTGTGCAGATTAGCCTAGTGGGCTTCACGCTGCTGATTGTGAGCAGCCTGAAACCCGCCAGAGCTTCTTCCACTTCTGGATGCTGCTGGCAAGGATCTGAAGGTCAGGTAGCTGACAAAAATCAGGATCATTTTATCGTAATAGGCTGAGCCACTAGTCAGAAACTGAAGCAATTCTCCTTAGAACATTATTTTTAAAAACTGAGGAGGAGGAGAAAGAGGAACAGTACAGTTATTCCCAGTGTTTTTTAAAAGACAAGTCAGGCTGAACTACACAATGGACAATCTTTACTGCCCAAAGACAGCAGGGTGAATAAAAGAACAAAAAAACCAACCAAACAAACAAGCAAACAAAACCACCAAACAATACTCCCCAAAAACTTCCTTTCTCCTAAGCAGAAAATATAAATTATTTTCTAGCCACCCATTACCAAATTAATGAATTGAAAGATGGAGTATCAAACCGGGTACAAGAAATAACAGCATCTTGGAAAAAATCCAGCATTGTCTTCTACAGCTGCTTATGTGAGGTTAACAGGAGGACTGACTTCTATTGTGGGAAATGCCCCACTCAAATCTTTTGTATTCATTTTTGATTAACAGCTTCAGTCACTGGGGAATTATCAGCAGCTTGGTAAAAGTTCAAAGCCCTTTGTGTGAAGAAAGATGGGTAAATGGTTTGGAGAGGAGAGGAGGGTAGAAGAGGGAGGAAAGAAGGGAAGCGCATAGAGACGGATGAAGAGGCAAAAAACAGCAAGGAGGGGTACACATACATGAAAAAGAGGGATGATACAAGGGTAGGTGCACTATGACCTATTATAACACAAGTTCTCAAATAGGTATTTACAGAACTCTTGATGATAGTGATCAAGCGAAAGCTAAATAGTGGTTTCCAGGCACTAAAATATTAAAAGAACTTGAAACAGGAGTAATAATTCTCCTGGTAGGACTTTTGTCTTTGAGCAGTTGAAATGACAGTAAGGAAATTATAACATCTAAGTAGAAGAAGGTGCATTTCATAAGACATGTTGCTCTCAGTATGCTCCATATTATGAATTTGTCTTTTTAATTCACTTGACACTACAGATAAACAAGAAAAAAAACATTAAACAAGGAAAGGAACAAAGATGTCACATGAATAACAAAGGAACACATAAAATACCATAACATGATCAAATATATCAAGTTTTAACATTGGTTTTGTCCAAACTTGCTAGTCCACACTTTTTTAGGTTCAGAGGTAATGCTACTGACCAATAGAACTAAAACAGAGTTTAAAGTACACTCATAAAGTAATTTTCCCCAGCTCTTTCAGTGAAAAGCATTTTATTGTTCCTTTAGTGTGAACTATAGGGAACAACTGGCCAAGTGTTTCCTGGAAGAGAATTTCTACTATAAAATTTAGAAGTTGATCTGAAACCATCTAGCTTTGCTAACCTGCCAGATACATAAGGCATTATCACCATATTCTAAAATATCGAATGAAAGCAAAGAGCAAGAAAGAAGCTGAATAGTTTCTTTGTTCATGCCATTCCTTTAATGGGATCATTTGAGGCTTTTTCTAAGATGTCTGAAAGTTTTATTGTTCTTTCGAAAATTTATTTATAATGTCATATTTCAAATGGATATAAAGGCAGCTTTGGAAATTCCAGATAAACTGTACCCTTGACATTTTGAATTCAAAAGAAACTCGATTACAATTCAGTTAAAAAGTAACACACAGTTGGGCTATTCCTTTAAAAGGCACAAGCTCCAACAGCAGTGACATCCTGCCATTGCTAATGGTCTCATACATCACAACAGAAAATGTAAGGTAAAGTTTTCAGCACTAAACAACTGACTTATTATAATAACTCATTGATCTGGACTAACATACTGAAAAAAAATGGAAACCTTTATATTCCTCTCTTTACTAACACAATCAGCCTGTCCAAGCAACCAGGATCTTTCACTTATAGGCTCTGTCAGGACAGATCCATAAACATCCCAGGGACAGCAGCAGGATGAACCTAGGGAGCACTCAGAATCCTATCAGATTTCTAAGACCAGGATCAAAGATATCCCAGTGAGCATGGTGTCAGACTTGCTATCCCAGTATGGGTTCCACTGTTAGCAGCAGGATTACGAATAAGGATTTCAGATCAAGCAATCCAGATTCCCAGAATGACGGCTTAGTGCCACATTCTGACAGTGCCATGTTCAGTGCCAGTTCTGCTTAGCCATGCAAGCCATAGCATTCCTTGCATCCTATTGCAATACTTCACTGCCTCTCACTGTGCCCAGCCTTTCCCTACTCTCAAACTGACACTCCCATCTTCTGAGGTGTTGCAATATCCCTAACTTGTATGTCTCACACCTTCCCACATCCCTACCCAAATACCTTTCTTCCCTCATCCTTGTACCACAGTACAAGCCAACAGGATATTCCTAGGTCCTCTACCCCTTCAAACATGAGTGCATTCATTGCAGATGCAGCTCAGGCCATGGGTTCCCCAAAACCTGCACAGAGGCACACAAATGCTGCATAGGTAATCAGCACTGGTGCCTTCCTGGCAGCACACTGTAGCTCTTAGGTGCTGACAGGACAAATTGTGATGCAGACCTCCTCTAGCTTGTGGACCACGTTCTCTTGCCTACTTAAAACAGAAGTTTTACCAGTGCTGACCCAGCTGGAAAACTTGGGTAAAAGCTTTTAAAACTACAAATCACTAGTTCAGAGAAGAGACAAGGAGTAAAAAAAAACCCTCTGCCATCCAAAAGTGTTATGGAAATCTGCACCCATTCAGTGATCACATAGGCCATTTTCCTAAAATGCCTCTAATTGTGTCAGGGATAAAAATTCTCCTTTGGCACCTACTTGGTACAAAAAAAGAGAGACCTTGCTTAGGTGACTAGAAATAATAGAGCTGAATGGATACCAGTGCCCTGACAGTTTCCCTTACATTACAGGTAACAGAGGAAAGAACTACTATCAGTTTAAATGCATTCATCCCTACTTAAGGAACAACAACAACAACAAAAAATCCCTAAAAAACTAAGAAACACCAAACCTTAAACATATTTGTTTCTATATATGCTGTTTTCTCTATTGGAAGATGATGCAGATTTTTTTTTTCTGAGGGACTAAAAGGTTTGCTGTATAACTTATGTTTCAGCATAGTAGGATAAAATAATTACAAAGAGCAAAACTTTACAGAAAAATCAACAGAGAGAATGAATATATGGTTGTTTCAAAAGCTTTCATCACTTTATTTTCCTCAGGCAAGTGTAATGGGTAAGGGCTACTTTTAATGTGAGAAATAAAATTCCTACTGGCTACTCTCTGAATGTACCAAATTTAACAGGAGGTGACAGTTGTGCTGATTTTCTTGCCATTGCTTTACTATCAGAGCTTATCTTGCTAGACAGTGTCCTAAAGATACTGACCTAAGACTTCTAGAAGGCAAAAAAGAAAACAGGAGAAAACAGAAGAGAAAATAGAGAACAAATAAAATATGTTAAACTATGCATTCTACATAAATATTCTTACATATTAGTTTTGACCATTTTAAACATTTCATCCTGGTAAAATTGACTCACTAAAAGGAGAAGTTTAATGCTGCAACTGACACTGATTCCATTGATGCACCATGAATATATTTACATTTATAGAATGTCTAATGACAGCAAACATAAAACCATAAAAATTATACTTCCATTTTAATTGTGTGGGATAGATGGCAAGAAATTAGCTCATGAAATTTACAGCATATTTTGATGCTTTGGTGAACAAACAAGATAAGTCACACTGATCCTCTTAACCTCAGAAGAGAAGTCCATAAATTTCACAACTCATTTGTCTGGACTGTGCCTCACTCACAGGATGATACACCCTTCAAAATAATTAGCAAATGGACATGCAGAACATAACTAAGAGTCTTTCTTAATAATTGTATCCCAGAAAAAATGACTGTGTCTAATGCATGGAAAACACGGAATTAAATTCCTGAGAGATGTACAGCAAGTGATAAAGTTGAAAAAAACAGAAGTCCCTTGCAATCAGAGACACAACAGAAAACCATGTTCAATTCTTTAAGTTCCCTCAGTCCACCTGTTCAAATACTGAGGGAAAATGGAAAACCAAAATTTCCACAAAATGAAAATGGCAAACCAATATTTGCACAAAATGAAAAAAATTGTTCCAAAACCAATGGCTTGGTTTTAGGGGAGAGGGAGAAGTGTTGTTTGTTTGAAACAGGACCGTATTCTTTCTTGTCTGAACAGACAACAGAAAACAGCAGAGTTAAGAGTTCTTGCATGTTATGCACCCTTTCTTCCTTCCAAAGCCTGCACAATTATTTCACATCAGGTTTTATTAGTCTGAATCATGACATCATTATGTACAGAGTACAGTTCACTGGCACAATCCAGATCTACTGGTTAAATTGCTCTGAGAATAGATATGATAAGTCATGTTTTTGAACTAAAGAAACACAGCCTTCTCAAAGAATGCATAAAGAGAGAATTTTTTTGTTAGCTGTCAGTGAGATTTTGCTATCTCTGTTAAATATATAATGGTTAGTGTCATAACGAAGATCAGCCATCGTGTTATGGCATTTATCTTCATGAGTGAAGAGAGGAAGGGCTACTGTGATTTATTCCATCTCTCCTCATGAGACGATTAATGTCATAAGAGATTAGTCTTCAGCATTGACTTGTACACAGAGTATAATACAGGCCTGGAGTGGGATGCTAAGCAGTTTTAATTGCCACAAGTTTGGAAGCCCACATGACTTACATATGGCACGGTTGACAATTAGTCATCTAAGATTTTCAAAAATAGGAGAATATTTTGCAGCTCACTAACTCATATCCACTTTGTGTCATTTATTTGTTCAGTCCTTGCTAGCAGTGTTTCCACACAGACCCTTCCCCCAGCTCATCACCTAAGTCCACCCACACTTGTCCTCTTAAAAGCACGATTTATTGTAAAACTGAAGTCCATACTGCTGGTTTATGTTTTTTGGTTTACCAAAAAATATTGGTAGCATCTGTTCAAAGGTTTAAAAAATACACTATTTAACAACTATTACCAAGAAACATTTGTCACAACACAGGCAGATTAGTAAGAATATACAATGTCTCTGTATCTAAGCTTGTATAAGACATATAAACAGCTTTCCTCAAGATTTGAGAAGTTATGTATTCACCTCTTCCAAAGGACCTCGTAAAATAATCTGACCATCCTAAACTGAAGGTAGTAATTTTTCAAAAGCTTATCACCTTGGAGAAATGCACACAGAATGTTTTGTTTACATGCTGCTCAATTCTTCTTATGGAAGAAAATACTTCAAATAATGCTGTAGTGAAAAAAGAATAACAAAACAACAAATCAAACCAAAAAATCACCATCATGATAAGCAAAAGCTCTGTTAAAAAGGGAAGAATTATTTTTCCCCTAAGCCAGAACATGAACATTCTGCATCTTCTTAGATCTTCTTTTCTGAATACTCCTTAATCAAAAAATCCATTGACAAAAAAGGGGGCTTTTTGTTCAAAACAGCAATTCCTTACCATTGATGTACATCAAACAGAACACATTATTAAAAAGCTCTCATGATAAAGTGTTATCTTTATCTAGGCTTCTCAAATATTGACTTAAACATTTTTATCAGGCTGTTAATCACATCCACATTCAACGTGAACAGCAACTGAGACCAGTCTTGACAGTCAGGTAACAGGGCAACATTATGGCAGGGAAAAAGTATTGTGAAAGCTAAGGACATTTCTTATTGATGGTAAGTGGATAGGAGAGAAAAATCAATGGGTCCTCATCAGTACAACTGTCTACCAGCTGGATGCTGATTTTCCTTAGAGATTAAAACCAATAGGAGCAATCACTTGGCACAGGTGAACAAATTCAATAGGACCTCCAGTCTATAAAGGAGAAAAGTGAACAGTGAATTCAAGGCTGGAGTTCATGAAGAGACATAAAATGCTGATTGTTAAACCAACAGTTTGCAATCAGATCTCGAAACAAAATACAGAACATGTCTTCCTCTGTGGGGGTACAACCTGAAACTGTTCAGTATAATCTGCAATTGTTGTGAAGGTTCCAAAGTCCTGACCTGGCCTAAAGGAATTATTTCAAGCTGCAAGACTGGCTGATCCCTCCAAGACAAGCTGGACTGGACCCACCAGGTTACAGTGTGAAATAGCCATCAGCCACACACATCATGCAACTACCACCACCAAACACCAGAATCACAGCAAAGTAATTGGTCAACAGAGGGGAATCACCGAGGATTTTGTAAGGGAATATAAATGCAGAGATTTCTCATAAAGCTAGCTTCCTGTTCAAGACAAGCCTCTATTTTTAACGTCATTGTACCTTTCTTATCCAAAGACCCCTCACCATACACTGAACATATGAACTGTTACCTTACAGGATGGTAACCGCAACCCAAGAAAAGCAAACAAAGAAAGAGCAAAACATGGCTGTTATACAGTATATTCTGTCACAGGTTCTTTGCTTCTTCGATGAGAAACAACATAGTAACACATGAAGATCTGAGTTTTCCCAAAGTCACATCTCTTCAGCAAATGTAGGACTAAAAATTGTCAGCTCTAGGAAATGCTACTGGCAAATAAGTTCAATGTCTATGGGGTTTAGGCATATAATTTTATATTTAATATTTTAGACATTGACAATAATATGTTTTAGCTGTATGCGAAAATAATCTATTTTAGCTGTAGCGAAACATTACAATGCCTCAGCTCGGGTTTCTGGTGTAACTATTAACTTCATGCTCTACCTTTGAAACAATCAGAAACAGAGAATCACTCATGTTGGAAAAGACCTCCAAGATCATCCAGCACAACCTTTGACCAAACACCACCTTGTCAACTAGACCACAGCACTGAGTGCCACATCCAGGGGTGGTGACTCCACCACTCTCCTGGGCAGTCTGTTCCAATGCTTAAACACATTTCAGTGAAAAATTTCTTCCCACTGTCCAACCAGAACCTCCTCTGGTGTAGCATGAGGCCATTTCCTCTTGTTCTGTTACTGGTTTCCTGGAAAACCATTCCCCACCTTGCTACAGCCTCCTTTCAGGTGGTTGTAGAGAACGATAAGGTCTGCCCTGAGCCTCCTTTTCTCCAGGATAAACACCCCAAACTCCCTAAGCTGTTCCTCATCACACTTGTGCTCCGGACTCTTCCCTGGACTCACTCCAGCACCTCAATGTATCTTTTGTAGTGAGGGGCCCAGAACTGAACACAGGATTTGAAGCGAGGCCTCACCAATGCTGAGTACAGGGGCACAATCACTGCCCTGCTCCTGCTGGTCACATCATTGCTGATGCAGGCCAGGATGCCACTGGCCTTTCTGGCCACCTGGGCACAGCTGGATCATGTTTAGCCACTGCTCCTTTTCCATTGGGTCACCTTCCAGTCACTCTTCCCCCACCCTGTGGCACTGCCTGGGGTTGTTGTGACCAAAGCACAAGACTCAGCACCTGGCCTTGTTGAACCTCACCCCACTGGCCTCAGCCCATTTATCCAGCCTGTCCAGATCCCTCTGCAGAGCCTTCCTGCCCTCCAGCAGATCAACACTCCCACCCAGCTTGCTGTCATCTGCAAACTCACCGAGGGTGGACTCAATCCCCTTGTCCAAATTACTGATAAAGATATTAAAGTGGATCACTCCAATACTGGCCCCAAAACTAAGCCCTGGGGGGAACAGCACTGGTGACAAGTCACTAGTTGAATTTAACACCATTCACCACTGCTCTCTGGGCTCAGCCAGCCAGCCACTTTTTAACCTAGTGAAGAGTGCAGCCATCAAAGCCATGAACAGACAGTTTCTACACAAAGAATGCTGTGGGAGCCAGTATCGAAGGCCTTACTGAAATCCAGGCAGACAACATCCACAGCCTTTCCTTCATCCAGTAGACTGGTCACCTAGTCATAAAAAGACAATCAGGTGTGTCAAGCAGGACATGACTTTCCCAAACCTGTTCTGTCTGGGCCTGATCCCCTGGTTGTTTGTCGCCATAGGACACGAAAGGACAAAGCAGGGTGAGGCCAGAGGTCAGCAGGAATGTTCTCTGTTCTTTATTTCAAATTCTGACTCCAATATATGCAACTGTACAGAAGGACCAAAGACTGATCCAAGGTGTCGCCACCTTTTCAATCTCTTTGGTGAACATCACCATCACTCAAGAAACTCCTCCTAGAGGAGAAAATATGTAAACATCTTGCTGTTTACAAGAAAAAGTGTGAGAATTCTGGCTCCAAGTTCTATCAACATAGAACACAGAAGGCATATGAAAACATCAGAAGGCAAAGTAAAACATGT
>VZSR01001685.1:14415705-14483915 GCA_013398615.1 Brachypodius melanocephalos | reverse complement strand
TTCTTTAAATATATACAGCCTCCCTGGACCCCTTTGTTTTTAAGGGCTGTTTCCCAAGACTATCTCTGAACCACTATCCCGGACAGTCTGAAGTGTGCCCTCCAGAAGACCAAGATAGTTTTGGTGAACCCTTCCTTACTTCACTGAGAACTGAAAACTCCATCATATCATGGTCATTGTGCCCAAGATGGCCTCAGTCCTAGAGTCTCCAATGGGAGATTCTAGGAGAATCTCTCCAATGGGAGAATCTAACTTTTTTTTATTGTTGTTGCTCTAGTTATAATACCGGCATGATAATTTCAAATCAATTCTGAAAATTCTAATAGGACATCTTACTACCAAATGAATGAGAAAATAATTCAGATGACAAATTGGTTTTATTTTTCAATTATTTCAAGGCTATTACTTGTAATTTCAACAACACTCCTTTAGCCAAGATAGACCATAGTACAACTTCTTCTAAAAATAAACTGAATGTAACATCATGTAAACATAATATTTTGTTTCCAAGACAAAGGCCCTGTATTTTATAAAGGACAGAAGACAGACAATTTTTTTAAAACTTGATGTTCCATTGAAATTCTTTTACTCTTAAAAGTCTGAGAAAAAATACAATTTTAAAGATAAAACTTTGGGGACTTTAGCTGATGATAAAATTAAGTGAATGGTAGAAAAACTAATAAATAAACTATATGTGATTTTATCACTGAATTGAGAAAGTGAGGCTTTTCCCTTATTTTTTTCTTTGTCAGTCAGATTTATTTTTTTACTTCCTTCACTATCTTTGCTATTCTACTTCTCATTGGTACAAGAACAGTTCCATTTTCTTCACTGCTCCCCAATGCAGTACTGTCATTCTTCTCCCCAGGATTACATCAGCATCACCCAGGCACACACTCTTTTCACCACATGACATGCTAACAGACATAAACCCAGTTTCATTCTCTCCTACTAATTCCTGAAAATGTATGGCTAGTGCTAAAAGTAATAAGCTTCATAACTATTATTAGGTATGTTTGGAGTATTTAAAACCTCATTTTTTTTCAGAACGTTAATTCTCAGAATGCTTTTCCCAGACCCCCTCCCTCTTCCTCTACATGCATCTTTCTACAAAATTAACTTCAACATTTAACAACACTTAAACTCACACATGAAGCTTCTTGCCGTAACAGCTCCAACAATGCAGATAACAGGTGCAGTGTTTGTTAAATTTTCTTAAACTTTTTATTCTCTTTGCAGCTCTTTCAGAAGCATTTCCCAACCACCATGCATATATACCCACCTCACTCATCCAAGCTGCCACTTTTGTGGATCTGGCTCACAATGACGACAGGAGCATTATTTCACTCTATTTAACATTACTTTAAATAGCTTGAAACATTTTCCTACAGCTCAGACACTAATAAAATTAACTAGCACAAGAAAATTACAGTATGAAACCGAGTCTGTCCTCATCAAGGACAGTTAAAATTGACTAACAATGACAGAGATATTATTTTCATTATTTTCATTTATTTTTTTATTTAACGTTAGTGTTACCGATTCTGAGAATTATGGAACCATAGAATGGTTTGGGTTGGCAGGGCTTTTAGAGATCATCTGGTTTCAATGCCCCTGCCTTAGGCAGGGATACCTTTCACTAGACCACTTTGCTCAAAGCCCCATCCAACCTGGCACTGAACACTTCCAGGGAATGGGCATTCACAACTTCTCCAGGCAACCTGTTCTTGTACGATTAGAAAGGTTTGATAATGTGTCAAACAGTCTATTTACAAGCAAAGTAGCTAACCCTATGAATTGCTGGAGACAGAAATGTTCTATTATGCAAAATACCAATTATTTAGTTAAATATTAATCTACAAAAAAAACCCCAACAAACAACAACAAAAACCCACCCAACAAAATGTGTCGCTGAAGAAAGAAGTTATTTTTATTACTATTTTATTTATTTTTACTAAGATATCTTGGATTGTTTTTTGGTTTGTTCATTTTATTAAACAGATTAAATGTCAGCAAGACAATATTTTTCTGATCTAACTTTCAAAATCCATAGAAAACATTTTTGATCAACTGTTTTGACTCCATTACTCCAATTTTTTTATAGTTCCCCATCTTCTATTGATTTTTTTTCACTGTGTAGATCACAGATCACCTGAAAGACTACCTTTCTGGAGTCCATGAAACACCATAGCTAGAATCGCTGCTCAGACACAGATCTTATTCTCAAGGCCTTTCACTCTGCTCACTCACATTATTGTTATTTTCCTGCATCATATCCCGCATCCTTCAATCAGCCACGCAATTGTTTGTTCACACTTCTGCCATATTTATACTCCCCTTCACCAGAAAACTCCCCAGACAGCCACAGGAGAGTTCTGAAGCCTCCTCCTTCTGAAGCCTCATCCCTCCAGCTGATGCTGCTGGGATGGGAGGCTACATTAACAATCCACAATGGTTGTAGTGAACATCAAACGCTTACTGCCAAGGGCTGATCAGTAGCACAGGTACTGAGAAGCTCCTGTGAAGGCACTCTGTAAATGCAAAAATTGTCACTGATACATGTATCAAAGCCATGCAGTAACTTGCACAGACAGACTGATAAAAATCTCCAAGTCTACCTTGTGAAGCAACAACCATCTACTTTTAAAGTGCTTCTACAAATCCAAGCCAGAGCATGTTTTAACATCACAGCCACTTAATGGGGCTCACTGTCACTGTAACACTATTATTAAAAGGAGCAGGAAAGACCCTTCCCCATAAGACAACTGCAGCATTCAAGATGGCTCCAAGCAGTAATTCCACTTTCTTTCAGGGTTTGTACCTTGGGAGCCAATCCCATGCTCTAAAAACCACAGATTTCAGTAACAGACTTTTTTCTAAAGACAAGGGACATCAATCCCAGACAAAGTCATAGGGTTGGTTATCCCTGACATCCCACTCGGATGGGTGGCTCTCATTCCAAAAGCAATGGGAGAAGTTGGCACTGAGTCAGTTGATCCCTGAACACTGACTGGTGGAACAGGATTTTAGCATGAAGAATCTGACTGCAAGGTCACAAAACTGGACCAACCTGAGAGCTGGGAGCAGCATCCATTCCTTGCTATTAATAATTGTCTATGCAAAGGATGCTGAGGCATGGGCTGATCAAATGTCCCAGGCACGTAGCCTCATTTCTGTGATTCTCCCAGTCAGTTTCACAGGCCTATAACCCAGTACTTGAATACATATATATGTATATATGTATGTGCGTATATATATATATATATATATGTATGTATGTATGTGTATGTATATGTATATGATTAGGACTGCAAGTCAGGAATTCAAGGGACCACATCAAAACATTTAATCTTTATTCTTCCTTCCCACCAAGTATTTCCTCCTCAGATATCTAGCAAAAAGCACTTTAGCTGTTGCCCAGGAGGGTACCTTCAGAAAGATGCATACCTATGGAGCCATGGGTCATCCTGAAACCAGTAACAAAAAGGTGTTACATATCTTTAATAGTAAATTATTTGAAGATTTCTTCTACAGTGAATTCTGAGCTTATTCTACACCCAGATGATGAGCCTTACTACATTATTCTACATTCTAATTTTTAAAACAGAAGACGTGTAGTGGCAAAAAGTCTCAAAAATCTGCATTATGAATGAAACAAATTATGGAATAGATTAGAATGCATTAAGCACTACTGCTCTATGTAGAAATCTACTGCAGCATTGCTGCATCAAACTCACAAAAAAAATCAAGATACTAAGCCCAAAATGCCTCAAAAACCCAGAGAATATGAATGAGAACCATTAACTGGTACAGAATTCTCAATCTGTGCTAGAAAATGGATGTTTTCTGTCTAGTCACTGTCAGAAAAAAACACAATGCATCTAAATTCTAAATCATGCTCATTGGAAAACTTTTCCTAATAATTTTATTCTCTTCATTCTTCCATTTTTTAAAGCAGAATGTAAATTTTCACTAAAAGAGCAGATTTTGGCAAAAGCCAGACAAGTCAGTTACTATCAGTAATAAAAGTTAGTAATTTTATTGATTTCACAAAACTAAAACTAACTTGGGTTGTATGACTTCTTTTCTAGTGTAAACATAAGGTGACCTTGAGGCCCTTTCCAACTCCACCTTCTGTGATAGTCAAAGTAACGCTCTAAGTAAGATGCTTTTCTCAATTGAAACACCATGTTCCAAAGAGGTTCTCATTGGTCTTACCAGTTTAGAATTTGTAAATGGCAGAAATGCCAAATAAGATTAAAGAAGCTAGTATGATCAGAGAATGTAATGATTTTGAGATAGCTGCCAGAATCTTGGCCCAGAACAACAGCAGGCTATGGACAATAAGGGTCTATTTTTTACCCATTACCCTTGTGAGGTAATACTGGCAGGCAGGCATAGTGACATGGAATGTCACATGCTTCGCTGATACAGCAATGCCAGCAGGTGATGGATAACTGGGAATTTTGAGGCACAAAAAGAATTAACATTTATCTAAAAATAGGTATCAACAGACATTCAGTTTCAATTTATGGGACAGAAAAAGAAATAATCAAACCAGATGGTATCACTTAATGAAAAATAGTTAAGTACTTTGGCAAGACAACAATAGTGGTAAAGTCTCATCTTACATAAAAAGAAGGTGCAAGCCACAAAAGTAGGAACAAATCATATGGGACATTAATTTGACTGTGATTTACTAGACTAGGCATCTCACCAAATATGTGAACCACTACACAGTTAGGCAGGTTCTCCAGGCTGCTAAGAGTCAGCTGAAATGGAATCAAACTTTGACCTTCAAATGTTTGATAAATATTTCGGCTAAGGCTCTCTTCCCTCTCTAGAAGTCAAGTTACACAGGAAGCTAACTAGGATAAAACAACTATAAACCCTGATTGGTTCATTAAATTTCTAATTCTGTCTATAAGACCTAAGCAAAATCACAAAAAAGAAATAAAATAGCCTTGAGTCCTCCAAAGCAAATAACCTAGTAGCTCAGAATCTTGTCTGTCAAGGAACACTTCTGAAGTTGTAGAGGTTTAGGAAATGTTATCTGTAAGTCAGGCTATGTTCAATAGGATGCAACTGTCACCCACTGGATAATGATCTCCCAGAGCTGACCCACTACAAAGCAGTGAGGAGAGTCCCATCACAGGCTTGTCTAGACCAATCTATGCATATAGGAAGCCAAGTTTCAAAACACAGCATGTAATATCTACCTTCTAAATAAATTACTTTCTGATGATCCAAAATTGTGAACAATAATCTAGGGTGTGACCTGGAATATCTTCTACACAGAACTACAGCCCAATCCTCTAATGTGTCTGATGATTCCAGAGCAACAGACTGAACTGTGGCTGCTGATCCTGGCAAATGCTGTCAGACAGAAACAAAACTTGATGCTACACTACAATGCAAATCTGAGACACCTGAGGTACAAGAGGCCATATCAGTCATAAGTTGCAATGCAAAAGCTGGATCCCATATATTAAGAAACTCAAGTAAAAGGTCTTCCAATACTGAGGAAAGTCACATGCCAGGGTCCACAGACTTTGTCCTGCTAAGCTCAAAAAGTTTTACAGAGCTGAACTCTTAAGTCAAAGGATGAAAATATCCCATCACCCAGACATTCCTGCTCCAATGTCAGAAACACCAGAGCTTGCTTGAACCAAAGTTAACGGAGCTCCTTTAGACCCTTTCAACACTAAATGCCATCCCTAACCACAATCAGTGCTGACATCAAAGAAGCTCCAGGAAGACAGTGTGTATTGCCAAATGGCTTATCTGTCTCCTGTCAGATATGATGTCTGAGCTAGAGCCCCATCACCATTCAGAAAGTTGTAGGTCATCCTTTCAAACCAAAATTAGCTGCAAGGAATCAGCAGGCACCTCTCTACCATTATACATTCCCAGCAAGTATATCTCCCAAGACAGGAACTCCAGCAACAGAAAACTATCTGGCAGGACTTCTCAAAAAGAAAGCAGCTTCAGAGGGCCAGCACGTCAACAATTTGGGGTTCTTTGGGGATGGTAACTGTCATTCAAAGTTGGTAAGGGATTAAATGGACCCCTTAGGACCAATCTGTTGTGCTTGAGCAGCACAAGGATCTGGTACCTGAACTCATAGCATGAGCAAATGGTCTGTACCAGGATGTGCTGCTTATTGTTCTGCCTTTGCATTGGAAGCTGACCCAGAGCGAAGGCTAAGATATCTGGTTTCTTCAGTCTGCAAGTTCCTCAGAAGGAGAATTTGCTCAGTTTCATCTGGAACCCACGGAACTATAATGAAATAATTTCCACTAAGCACATCTTCTCCCAGGTCCTGACAGCACAAAATGAGGCCTCTATTCATCTAGTTACTACCATTGACAGGGAATACCTGGAGCATCATCATTGCACCCACTCACCAAAACAGAAAACACTTCGAAGCTTACAACATTAAAAAAACCCAACTACAACAACAAAAAACAACAAAAGAAAAACTGTTACTCCAAAGACAAAAGGTCATGTTCAGCACATGATTCTCCACATGACTGTAAGGTGCTGATCACAGTATAAAGAACAAAAGAAGCTCCAGCAGGAAGCACAGTAAGTTTGGCTTTCCACCTTGAGAGCAGCATGCTACCTAGTCCAGACTAAGACGCTGCAATGGATACAGGGAATTGGATACAGGGAATTGGTGAACTGGGCTAGCAAATCCAAAGCTACCTAGCTGTGAATGGTGGTAGGGTCTTGAGTGTGTTTAGTGGAAACTATTTCAATGTGGTTGTACATGCAACTGACCAAATCTACTCCTGGAAGAGGAAAAAACAGAACAGTTATTTCAACAGAAAATCCAGTATGACAGGAAAATAATGGCTCTTCTACAGAGAAAGGTAAGGCAGAAGACACTGGAAATACTCACTGTAACAGGGAACATTAAATCATACCTTAAGGCACTGAGAACACCCTCACACTATTGAGGAATGCTCATATTTAGGTTCCTGTTAGGGCTTTCTCCCATGTTACCCTGCTTTGACAGAAATAATGCAACATTACTGAGAAAAGGTCCCATTCCTGGGTAAGGTTCTTTCCTACCTAAAGGTCTGCAATTCCAAGGGTTAAAGGGCTGTCTCAAAATAAAGAGTGAGAATCTAATTTCTTTCAATCTACCCTAGAAAAATACAAAAGGTGAGCTGAAATAGATTACATTGGTTGTAGATTTTTTTAATAAAAAATATTAAACTCACACTTAGTAATGGTATTTCACACCAACAAAACAAAATATTGGCAACTAAAATCACAGAAGGTAGGAAAAAAAAAAATAAGTGCAGGTTCAACCTTGTCTAACAACTGCAAAAATTACTTTGAATAAAACAAACTGGAGGAAACCCTAGAGCCAACCAAACTAAAATACAGCTCTTCAAAGCAGCACTGATTGTGGATCAAAGGGAAGGCCATCAAAACTTCGAAAGCCACAATGTTTCTGCTTGTCTGAAAAAGAATTAACTCAGAACAAATATGAAAATAATAGCAGGTCTGTGTTAAGCCAACTACAAAGAAATCCTTAATACCATAAAACAAAGTTATGTCAAATTGTCTGTTTTTAAAGATTCATATATCTCCTTTAGTGCAATGCTTTTAAATGTTATTTATAGTAACAAAATCAAAGACTTAACATAAAAGTCAAAGGGATTATCATCAATGGTCTAGCTATGCAGAAGTTACTTTTCTACTTTTCTGTTTCATTTGTGGTCTTCAAATATTAAGATGCAATACAAAAATACTTCCATACTGTAACATGATCTATTTCAACTACACTATCTCAGCACACCAGATGAAGTAACAATCAGCTTCTGGACAGCCAGCCACATTAAACAGTAGCATGCAAGCTAACAATTCCAATGGTTGGTTTTCATGGTTTTTTCCAGCATCAGTTTCCCTAATTAATTAGCATAATTTTCTTAAAGTTTGCAAGAAGAAACAAACAGCTCTTAGTTAAGAGCTGGATCCTGCCAGGAGACTACTGCAAGAAACACATGAATTAAGGTATGAATATTATTCACCCAATATGCACGTGCACCTAAACCACAAGGACTCGCCACAAAACTCTAAAGCACATAAGTCTTCGGTAACACAAGAAAATCTTTCTTTCAGAACAAAATTTGGAGAAGAAAGAGCAAAAATACTAGAGAGGCGATCCAGCACACAACCAAATAAGGACTACTGTTCTCATTCTTAGGATTTTCTTCTGCTTTATTGTCAGCTTGTGGCAGAGACTTAACTACATTTCAAAATACCACTTACAGGAAAGGGCAATAATAAGGGCAAGCTATTAATAAAAAAAATCTTCTGAAAATGTTATAAACTATCACCCTTCATAGGCAGATGGTCTGTGCTTCTGAGCTCTGCATTCCCAAAGTGACCAGTCTCCACTCAGTCTGTTCAGGCCTTTGGTTTAAAGTTCTACAAAAAACAACGGATCACGTCTAGAAGTCAAATGATAAAAGTTGGATCACTGCAGCCTACTTAAAATTGTCATCAGTTCTTATGTGGCAGAGTATCCTTGGGCATGTTTTGTTCTCAGTATTTTTCATTTCAGTGGTTTTTATGCAGAATTTTATGACATTAAATTTTTAAGAGGCAGAATTCACTATTTCAGGACTTGCAGCAAAAGCTTGAGAGTCCTCGTTAAGCTAAACAGATAGAAGATTTTTCATCTGAAAGGAATCACTACAAATTGCTTTAACTACTCAAGTGTTTAACCTTTCTATACAATTTTAATGAGTTCCATGTATGATCAGAAAACAACAATACAGCTACATCAAATGAGGATCAACTAAGAGACAAAGGAAAGACAGGATGTTTCTCCTCCTTCCTTGAAAGGTTTTCTTTTGTTCTCATTCTTTTCAGTGTTCTATCTTAGTCTATCAGACACAAAAAGCAGAAAACTGGCATGGAGATAATGCCCAGGTCATAAGTAAGCACTGCTGTAGTCTGCTGCAAAGTACAAACTGAGTTGACATATTGGGTCTACATCAAAGACGTGCCCTTTGGCAGGTTGTAAAGACAAGTTGCAATTTTGTCCATAAAAATGTGTGTTCTACAAAACAGGCTCTGTAACATGAACTGCTAGTGGTATGCCACCATTCCATTGATCCTGCACATGCGTTCATTTCTCAGGAATGCTTGTAAGCTGGGCTATGCCTTGCCCTAAGATAAGCAGACTTGCATGAGGAAAAAAGCAGTATGTCACAGACAGAAAGATTTGACTCTCTTCCAGGAGAAGAAAGGAGACTTCTTCCATAAAATGCAAGTTCTGATAGAGGGCATGCCAGTGGTTCCTGCTTTATTGCCTATATCACATACATGGTATTTACAGTAAGAGATTAATATAATGGAAGACCTTTCCTGCTTATGTTTTAAAAATTAAGAGAACAGCTTGAAAAAACACTGCATTGCGGGAGGTTTTCAAAGACCCCTTAATCAAATACTGAAAATGAGTAAATACAACACTGACAGTTAGTCTGGAGCCTCAGCACTTACACATTACAATGTGTTTTAATACTGCCATGTAATATATTTTTCTGAGGTACTTCTGCTTTTTTCATTGTGAATATGGGAAACAGAGAGCTGTGAAACAATTCCAGGCTCAAGTCCAGTTTTTGTGCTCCTTTTTATCCATAACTATTAGATGGTACATTATGAGTTTCAATATAGATTGAATACAGAGACATGACCGTATCAATTTCTGTCATAATTTTTGTGAAAGTAGTAACAGAGAATGAATGAGGCAAAAGTGTAGCCATAGAAGGAAGATGATTTTATGACTGTGAAACAGAACTACTACAGAGACACTGTTGGTATTATAACTACCTCTCCCACAGATTTCCTGAACAGCTTTGAGTGAGGTACTTAATCTTTCCATGTCTCAACTCTGCATGGGTAAAGCAGAGGTCAAAATACTTAACCTCATAGGCATGTTGCAAGTATAGAAACATTTGCATTTGGGAAGCTACTGGGTGCTGCTAATAATAGCTGTGTACGTACAATCGAAACATAAAATAAAAATGTGCTTCAGCACTGTTTGAAAGGTGTACAAAAAATTAAGTACAGCACCTCACAACAAACAAAGAAAACATAATTAAAATTCTGCAGCTCTAGTGAGTGAACTTATAATAGTTGGAAAACTGGCATGCAAGTACATGATATAAAATGTACATTGTAATATGTGGACATGAACAACAGAATGATAAAGCAATGCCAGCAATGTTATCTGTATCATTTAATACTTTTTAGCACTTCACTTTGAAAGCCTAATATTGTTGCAATGTAAGGGCTTTTATAGAAAATCTACAATGTAAATATCCATACAGTTGCTCTGTGGATTAATTCACCCTCTTTTTCCTAAAAATAATTCAGCAGTACACAATTTTACAACATATTGATCTAGGTAAGCCATGAGTCGTTTTTTCTGAGTAGGTATCAATCACTTCATTGTTTACTTGTCTGTGGAAAGAAATTGATTTAATCAAACCTTGCAGTAATACATTATTGATATATCCCAAGAAAACAAAGTCATAATGAACTATCAGGGTCCTAATATAAAACACTGTAAGGAGCAGTAATTTCAGCTTCAATCTTTCATTGTGATTTGCAAACATATGTGACTATATACAAGTAGCAAAAACCAATGCAAGACTGTAGTTTATCTGAGCAGCAGCACATGTCATTCACATAACAGACTTGGGACAAGCTCTGCAGAACTTGGCAACCCCAGGAGGCCGGACAAAACCACACTGTGGACCTTGTGTATCTCCACCACTTATATACAGCAGAGTATCATCTTACATGAGACTCGATTTCTGCAAATCATTACTCTTCTGGGGGGAAACGTGAAGCAATAGGACATCATGAAAATAAGACACTCAGCCCTTCTCCACAGCAGTGGGTCAGCCTTTGTTCTCAAGGCTTTAAACTTTTCCATGTATTAGACCACATGGGAACAGTGATTTTACTCGATACACAATAAATTCCTTTATGCACATTTGTCAAACAAAATACAGCTTACAATGGTAACTGTAGCAGCAGCTTGAAAGGGTAATGTTAGGATAGCAATTTGATGTATTTTGTACACTTTTGAATGCATGTTCATCAGTTCAGAGCACAGAGAAACAAGTATCGTAGCAACATCTGCTGCCAAAACTACTTTGACAAAGGTGAGTATTTTACTGCAGTAAAACTTCTGTTACAATCACAAGAAATAAGAGAGTACAGTAGCGACACCATATCAGACCATCTTCACTAATGCTGCATTATTACAAAATGTTGAGGGATGTGTAACGAGCCACATCAGAATTCAGCACTGCCCAAGCTTACGAGAGTACCTCGATACAGCTTACAGAGACATCTATAGGTAGTGTCTGTCTAATACCTTATAATTATTTACGTAGGAGAGAGAGGCTGAACTTCCTATCTAGGAATTCATATAATGAGGTGAAAACATTTTTACAAGGAAAGCGCTTCACAAACACACTAAACAAATAATAGTAATAAGATAGCATTACCCACTACCAGAAACAGAAGCAACACTAGTAACGGCATGTTACTTAAACAATTCAGTCTGTATAAGAGATGAATAAAAGATAAAGTTCGTGTAGATACAAAAAAGCAACGTAGCCACCAGCCTCTTTCCAGCTTTGTCATCTTTCTACGCACTCGCACTCGGCTGGAGCCGAACCAGACCCAACTTTGCAGAAGACACGCATACGGACGTGTACAACCATACGTGCTGTACCGTGCGTAACTATTTGTTGTAGAATTCCTCGAATATAGAGAACCCAGACATACTCCGAAACGGGAAAACAACATAAACAATGTACTCTGTTACACTCAGCAAACAGTAATACAGAATCATGAGAACAGATACAGTAGGGTAAGGGAGACAGTTTCTTAATGAAGTGGGAATGGGCCGGGTCTCCAGAGCCACGGAGCCTTTCCAGAATCGGGTTACATTGCCCGGCTCCGTGGTGGAAGTAGAGAGGGTGAAGCGAAATCCCAGGTCAGAGTTGTCTCTAACGCCCCTCACCTCTGTCCTGTCCCCACTAAAAGGATGGAAAGGCAAATCCCCGCTATTTCACTTTTCTCTAGATTAAAAGGAGGGATTCCACGGGATATCTGATGCACGAAGTTTGCAGAGATAGACACGATCCCTGGGTATTTACACACACACACGCAGAAAGAAGAAAAGAATAGAGGCATTTCCTCACGCACCCACCGCGGAATGGACGTAGGTATTTCTCCTCTCCAGGCAGGCGGGGACGAGCGGCAGAGCCGCGGGCTGCCCGGACCGCCAGCCCGGCTCAGCCGGGCACACGCATTCGCACCCTCCCGACACTCCCGCACGGGCACTCCCGCGCTCCTTCCCGCTCCCTTGCACACGAGCTCTCGTTCTCCTCGCACTCGGAGTCCCTCGCACACTCTCTCCCCCAGACTCGCTCACACACTCTCGCTCTCTCTCTGTCTCTCCCCCTCCCATCCCGCCCCACAGTGGCCCCGACTGCCGGCAACAAAGCGGCGGGCGGGCGGGCAGCGCGCCGGGCTGGCGGCGGCGGGACGCGCTCACCCCGCGCACACACACACAATGCTGCCGCTGCCACCACGGCACCTACCAGGCGGGCAGCCTCGGCCCAGGTGCGGTCCTTCTTCTTCCTCTTGTCTTTCATGTTTGCATTTCATTGAGGTGGTTCGGGGGGGGGGAGCGGGGGGAGGGCGGACCGGGAGTGGGGGGGGGGCCCAGAGGGGTTCCGCACGGACAATGATACGGTGACACCGAGCTCTGGAGCCCCCGGGGCGGGAGGGGCGGGAGCGGAGGAGGAGAAGGAGGAGGAGGAGGAGGGTGGGGGCAGAGGCTCCCCGCGGCGGCGGCACAGCTGTGACAGCTTGAGGGATGCTCCGCCGCGCTCACAACAATGCGCTGTGACGTCACGCGGGGGAACCGCGCCCGCGCCCAACATCCCCGCGGCGGCGGCGGCGGCTGCGCCCCCCGCCCCAGAGCGCGCCCGCCCCCCAAGCCTCGCGAGAGCGGGGCCGCGGGCCGGGGGCGGCGGCGAGGGGAGCGGGATGGCGGGCCGGCCGGCGGCGCCGCACTACAACTCCCGTGGTGCTCCGCGGCGGCTCCCTGGGGACGGGGCGCTGGGGGCGCTGCCGGGGCGGGGGCGGGGGCGGCGGTCGGAGGTGGCGGTGAGGGCGGCCCCCTCGGCCCCTTCCCCTCCCTCTCCGCCTTGTGCCCGCTTCGCGCCGCACCGCGTTCCGTAAAACCAGCCCGGCCCTCCCCCAGAGTGCGAGCTGCCCGCTGGCTCTTACTTACGGCTGGGGCAGTCCCCCGCCCCGGCGGTGCCCGCCCGTGCCCTCCTCGCTTCGGCGGGAGCGGCTGCGGGAATGCCGAACCAAAGCCAGCCCCGGGCGGGCCGGTGCCAGCGTGCAGGGACCCCGCGTTTGCGTTTCAGCTCCTTTTCTTGTCGGAACAGGAAAGAACATCTTGTTCCAGTGTGTAAACAAAGGGACTTGATGTGCTGCGCTCGTAAAACCGCCGAAGGAGGTTTTCTTTAATTGGATGACCCAGGATTAAGATACCCACGAAATGCGGAGCGAAGGGACTTGGCACACCTTCCTGAATTGCAGGATATTATTATGCGGGTTTTTTTCCCCCGTGTTTCGTGTCTTCGCCCGGATATTAAACTGCATTAGGAGTATTATCGAAATACATTAGGTATTTTTTGTTCGGATTGAAACAAGTTAGAAATTATTCAGCGTTTTCCGCATCCATCTATTCAGTGGCTGCTCCCCTTCCTTTGTCCTCTCAGCAGAACCCGTTTCACGCCTTGCCTTATTCTTTCGGTAACATTAAACCTTATTTCTCCGTAAACACACAATTTAGTGAGGGAAAAAGATTCACGCCCAACTACCACAATGCTTAGCCTGTTTTATCAAGAAAAGGACCAGGATAGCTCTGAGGATCTTCAGCCCCTCAAGGAAACAGAAGAACCTGATAGCATACCCCAAACACTAAACGAGCACTCCCATAATCTGGTGTTTTGGCTCTTTCTCCTCGTACTTATATTTTAGTGGGAAATGATGCATGGCAGATAGCGCCTTTCCAGATTTCATGATTCACTCCCACTTATATAAAAATACTAAAAATATGAGCAAAACAAAGTTCTATTAAAACAGCTGCTTCTGAATTTAGTTTTGATTCCAGTCTATATAGCATTAAGCAGAGGATTTGACTATACCTCGTAAATGTTCTTGAGAAAAATGTTATTGCAACTGCAACGTTTTAGGTTTGACAGTGAGGTTGTGCAAAAAATTTTACAGTCAGCCAATTGTCGAAACAGGTACATATTCCTTTGTCATTTACTGAATGCTGTCTTTGTCACCTTAGTAACATTTAGAAACAAAATGCTTGCTGTTACTATTACTTCTCAATGTTGTGTGGTTTTGGCTTCATTTTACCTTTTCATGTCTCTGTCCTACTTCAGATTTTTTACCTTTGCATTTCCTCACCTTTAGTGACTTTGTATTCCAAATCATGCAGGTTTTCATCATCATCCTCCTCATCCTCCCTGCTAAACGCCTAAGTCTGTAGTAATTGAGTACTTCATTGCAACTGCCTTTGAAATATCTTCATTGTTTTCAGTATTGAAAATAGAACAAAATAAAAAAAAATATGGGGACATTTATCAATCATTGTCATCATAACTGGCTGTTGGAAGACAGAAAGAAATATTCTGCATTAGTTCCCACCTCTTCAGAGGTAGCTGCTTCACATACATAGCGTGAACTTCCATTACGAGACCTCTGTTGTTGCAGTGGTGGTGTTGGACAGAAAAGGACACTTGTAGGGAAAAGAAGTTTGGTGAGCCCCTAAAGCTAATCTGACTGTTGATTTTTTTGGTTGGTTTGGTTGGTTTCTAATAATGTCTGCTGCAGTCAGGATTAGATTTTCTTTTGGTATTTCTGTGGATCTCTAAAATAATCTTTTTAGTTTTACATTCTTTCTGTTACAATGGTGAAGAAACAAAACCTGTGTCGTGCTGTCATTTAATTTATTTGCATCATTCCTACACAACCCAGATGGTCTTAAGTCATCGAATGGTTTGGATTGGAAGGAACCTTAAAGATTGTCTACCTCCAACCACTTTGCCATAAGCAGGGACAATCCCACTAGACCAGGTTGCTCAATGCCCCATCCAATCTGACCTTGAAAGTTCCTTCTATTCTTCACATGAAAAGGGTTTAGAATCGTATAGTGACAGTTAGTGGCACTGCCTTTGTTGGAGAAAGAAAGCCTGTTGTGCTGTTTGCTGTATTGGAGGACCCACTGGAGAGTGTCCACCAGAGCAGAGACCTGGGGGGTACTCTCTGTTTCAGGATAGGAAAAAAAAAAAAAGGAATGTGTACTCCTGAAATAGATTTTTTTTTCTGCAATAAACGTTGTAGCTGAATCCAATAAAGTTTGCCAGCATACACAGAAACCAAGTGCCTCAACAGAACAGTACACTTCTGCTTTAAGGGAGTTAAAAATCATGTGTAAGTCCAGAAGCACAGCAGAAAAAGGTCAAGTTCATCTTATGGAAGAAAGTATTTGCTATTGATTATAGATACTATTTACTGCATGAATTGGACCTGACACTACAGGAAATCATAACTGTTGCTTCTCTAACTGAATTGGCAGTAGGAAAATTGAGAAATGATGAACTGCCTTCAAACTGCAACCATTGGTTCTATGGCTGAAAGCTCGTCATATATAGCATGTATAAATGTGTATATATATGTGTGTGTGTAAATAGTTACAGAGTATTGTAAACCAGATTGGATAACCTGCAAATAATGCAGAAAGATGTTGCACTAAAATACATAATGAATTTTTACCTAAGCAATACTTATGTGATGTTACAATACCAAATGTTAATGTTTTGACTATGGATGGAATCAGTTGTTTATTATAGATGTATTTGTGTCCAATTACTTTTTCTTGCATCCATAGAATGGTCAAATGATGCTAAAATAACATTGGAGGGTGATTTCTGGGCTTCAGTACCCAGTGAATGCATTTACGTGAACTGCTATGGAAGTTTTAGGCTTGACATTATCTAGTAAGTCACCTGAAGAACATTATTCTTGTTTTCTTCACAGAAAAATTACTTTTCATGTCTACAGCCAATTTTTATTCTTGTGTACAGTAATACTCCTGTTAAGCAGAAATCTGTGACCTCCACTTCTTATTGAAGTGTTTATATATATATAAATATGCATTGCTTCAATACAATGAAACACTGTTTCAGTACAAATTCCAGTTTCAGCTCTTACAAAAGAACTAGTATCAGCTGGTACATGGAAATGCCATATGTGTGCAGAATGATTTATTCACAGCATGACAATTTAATCTGATGTGCCACTTCTACAATGGAAATTATATTCTCTGCAATTGAACAAGAGATGCTGAGTTACAAGATAATTTAAAAAATATTCCAGAAGATACTAATGGAGTCACTGCATTTCCTAAATTAGTGTTAGCACAGTGGCGACAAAGAGCAAACCAGAAAATTTGGGTTTGTGTGGACTTGGGGGAAACGAAAGCCATTGGAATTGACAATTGACAGTTAACCATTTACAGATACTGATGTCATAATTGTAGAATGTGTTTTATACTATTTATTTAAAGAAAGCCTATTGCCAAGTATCCAGACAATTTGAGCTTCACAGCATTTATTACACTTAATGGAACTTTTCTCTTTTAATCATACACCATATGGACCTGAATCAACATCCTGAGTTTTTCAAATATGCTACTAAGTCATAATAACAAGCTCAGAATCTAGTATTATCAGGATGATGTTACTGTATTTGCAAAGTCTCCTGAAGGTGATGAAAAAAGCCCCAGATCCTATAGATTATACTTGATATGGGAGGATGAAAATTAACTCATACGCACAGAGTATTCTTTTCTTGAGCATGCCATCTCTTCTTTGAGATTGGTAGAAGTTATAGAGTGTGTGGAAGAGTTCACTCTTCCCCCCTCCCCTGAAAATAAATAAAAAAGTCACAACCATATTTTTCAGTTCTCAAATCAAGGTGTAAATTATTTAGGTACACCTGAATTATGTACATTTATTCCTAACTGTGCAATATGTGCTGAACTATTAATAACAGTGCACTGTAAAATCTAAAGCTTACCTGAGACCTAGCTCACCATAGCAGATTTTCAAGTAATGAAAGCTTTGACTGTAAATACTGAGGATTTATTACGTTGGCTTTAGAGTTCACCACAACTGTCGTTACTTTTGTCTCAGATCAGGGATGGCCAAATACTATAAATGTAGGGTTATTTCCTTTTCTCCCTCCTATAGCTCTCCAGCAGGCAGATAAACACTCAGGTCTTTTTTATGGCATTGCAGCTGATCTAATAAATGTGTTTGCAGCTAAGCTGTGATCCATTCTGTCCTCCCAACATTTGAGAAGTGATACACCCAGCAGAGAACTTCCCAAGCAGTCACCTTCCAAGCTACCTCCAGGCAGCACTTCCCTTGGCCATGCTGGCCATCATTTCTTGTATCTGTACTTGTACAGATATGGAACTACCCTTTCCCAAATCCATAGGGACAATTTCTATGAGAAGACCATTGTCTTTGAACAATGAACAGTTTACAAGATGCAATAAAAATGTTGGGAAGAAAACATTTCTTTGTACATACTCAACAGAAGAGTAGAGAACCTGCCACTGAGGCATTGCACTCCAACTGCATATAGATCACACCTCCTGGCAGTTCTGTAAACCTCAGAGGAGCAGGAAATATCTGCAGATGGCTCACAAGATTACTTTCATTTTTATATGACACAGTTTAGTCAAATCAAAACCAGAGCAGCTGATAGTTTATGTCATCTGCTCTTTTTTAGATGCTTATCTAGTTGATTATATGGAAGATGCCGTGTGGATTATAAATATGCAATTATAAAAGAAAAAAATTAAAACTGTTTACTTGTAGTGTCTGATATAACAGAAATTACATGTCTTCCTATCTAGAAAGAGATCCCAGAATTCCAAATATATGGATGCTATTCTAATTCCATATTTCAACCTACAGAATGAACTTCACGCACAAGATAGACATGTGATGAAATATCATCTTAAGTTACATAGAATTCCAAAGAATTGTGAAGGTGTCCAGGAGGAGTTATAGGCAAAATTTATATGGCATAGTCATGGTAAGTCTCAGGTTGTCACAACAAACCAACGATTGCAGGACAAGTACTGGTATCCAGAACCTGATATGTATGATTGATGCTTAATACTAAAACTACTTACCAAAACTAAGATAAGTGACTCATGTAGTACCCTTACAACCTACCCCTTGCAATTTTATTTTTCTGTGAATGATTGATATCACGGTCAGTTTTGGCAATCACATAAATTTTTTCGCAATTATTCCAGCTATCTAGCTATCTTTCTGTAATAGACAACCATAAAATGACCCGAGAATGTGAAATCTGCTCCTACACTTGCTTTCTGATCTGTTCTCACCCGCAATTGAAAGCTGTAAGAATTAGTACCATTTAATTTCTTATAATGAATTTTTTTTTCAGGGAATATATATAAAGTGTCACCATCAGGTCATGGTAAAGCTGATGAGGAACTAGAATTTTAAAAGACAATTTACAGATGACCTGAAAAAAAATACAAACCAACCAAACAAATGAAATCCCTCACAAACATAACAAACAACCCCCCCCAAAAAAAACCCAAACAAACTTTTAAGACCTTCTCAATGGACTAATTGCAAATTTAAGGAGTAATATGCCATGCATGTAGTCACATAAATAACTTCCTAAACTTATGCCTGGAGACCTACACACTTTGAACTAAATGTTGTTGTGTTGAGATTCAGATACAAAACACACAGTCCAATATCATGAAAAGTAATAAAGATCGTAGTTGTACTACAGATATGCAATTTAAATTAGTCTTTGTGAGTTCAAAAGCCCGGAATCCTGTGAAAAGGGAATTCAGAATTTAATTTGCCTCTCTAGTTGTTGGGGGAAAAGGACTACATACATATAAGCTATCTTTGGGATAAGTACACACCTGCTTGCACCTGCTTGCCAAGGGCAACTTGGAAATATTTTGAATTGTTTGTGCATAATGGATTGCTTTCACTTACCTTCTCTGCATTGCAAGATAAATGAACAACACAGTCTGCTCAGCCTTCTGCTACTTGCAGGTATCTACCTACATGCATCTGCAACTTTTAGACAATAACAAAAATAGGAGAGAAATAAAATATTAGTTTATTAACACCACAGACTTCTTAAGAAGGAGAATGGGGATGATGTAGTGCTGGCAGAAGGTATTTCTCAGGTGCACTGATCTGAAAAAGCAACTTTAGTCTGAGGAATCCTTTTTTTTTTTTTTTTTTGTGTTTAGTTGAGGCTCTTGCTGTAGAAGTGGTGGTGGGTTTTCTCTTTTGCTGCTCCTTTATGGCTGTGAAAACAACCATCAGCTACACCATATATCATATGATGCTTCAGCACAGATTGATTACCAAATCTGGTCTAGATGTATTATATTATATTTCTTGCTTTGAGCTGTGCCAGTTCTGCAGGAAGAACATCTTCACTCCTGAAGTTAGCAGACAAATCTGTGAATGCTTGGAACAAAGAAAGACATTGAGGTGCTGGAGTGTGTCCAGGGAAGGGCAACCAAGTTCATGAAAGATCTGGAGACTAAGTCCTATGAATAGTGGCTGAGGGAGCTGGGGATGTTTAACCTTGAGAAAAGGAGGCTTGGGGAGAAAGGAGGTTGTAGCAAGGTGGGGGTTGGTCTCTCCTCCCAGTCAACTAGTGACAAGACAAGAGGACGTGGTCTCAAGCTGCACTAGGGAAGGTTCAGGTTGGACATTAGGAAGAATTTCTTAATTGAAAAGGTTGTTCAGTGTTGGAAAGGGCTGCTTAGGGAAGTGGTGAAGTCGCCATCCCTGGCAGTGCTCGAGAAACAACTGGGCATAGCACTCAGTGGTTTAGTTGGCATGTCATGTTTGGTCAAAGGTTATACTCAGTGGTCTTGAAAATCTTTCCCTGCCTTACTGATTCTGTGATTCTGTAATTCTTCTGACTGAGGCCCCAGCTCTGCAAGACACCCAATTCACAACAATACTCGCAGCGCCAGTGGCATTTTATATATTATCTTATATTAGCAATTTAAGTGTAATATGGTAAAAGCCAAATAACGACCAAATAACATAGTTATTAAAGTGACAATATTTTCTTTATTAACCACAAAAAGGTATGTGTTGTAATTTGCAGCAGAGGCTGGTCCTTGGGAGTGTGAATACAATGTGGTAACCACATCAAATATTAGTTTGTAGGCATCATAACAGCAAAAACGTATACTTACATATCTATATGTGTAAGTTGAAGTTGTGCACATTTAACTTCTTTACTATTTTTTAACTGTTAATAAATAATAATAATAAGTTTAAGCATTCTATGAATATCACACAAGAAACCAAGACTTAACAAACATGCTAGTTAGAACAATGAGGTTAAAAATTTTAATGTCAGTTTTCAGTCCTTGGTTTCTTCAATCATCTTTCTGTTCTTGCTCTCAGCTACTCTCTGCTATATTTCAAATAAACTTATGCCCATGCTGGGACAATTCTATTCCTCTGAGCAATCCATTTTCTGTACTCTAGCCATTCAACCAGAGATCACTTAGACCTTAAAGAAATAAAAAAATTAGTATTTGATACCACCATTTTCCATTTGTAAGAAAGAATTTCCCACTATAGTTATGAAGTAAAACTTTTATTTCTATTAATATATACAGTTCATCATGTTCATTATAGGCTACAAAATTGAATTAAAATATAAAATCAATACTGAGCATATGATATATCAGAGTTTAGTTGGCATGTATTTGCCCACCCAGTGATATTTCAAAGTTTAAAGGACAGTGAAGTCTGAATCCCTTTCTGTTCCCAGTTCTATACCTTTTTCAATTTAAAATGTGAGTAGCCCACTGAAGTTCATGAGACTAGCTGTGTTAAGGAAATATTTAAACAGTAGAACCAGGCTCCCATCATGGCAGCATGTAATACGTGCACTAGAAACTATTTGGCTGGATTGCAGAGGGCATATGGAAGAGATACATACCTATGATGTTTGGATCTGCTGTTTCTTTGTAGATTCTTGAAAAATCAAAAGTGAGTGTAGCACTTTTCCACTATGCATAGTTAATCTTGTGCTAAGATATAGAAATAACTTACTGAAATTAATGTTTTAATTCTCTATTTTCCAGATTTTTAAGGGGACCCTTTTAAATATGTGATTTTATGAAGTTAAGAAAGTTAATTTTAAGTAACCATTTAAAATTAATTAAACAGAGACACAGATGATTTTGTATGTTCTTCTAGAAGAATTAACACCTATGGATGCTCATTGTCATCACTGCACGCTGAATGTATAACTACACTGGGTTTTATATGGCCCTTGTGGAGTTTGTGGACAGGAAACCCTATCAAAAAATTATGATAAGTTACTGGAAAGCTGATTTGGAAAATGTAAGGATTTGCATGGCAAATGACTCTTTTTAGAGCCTGAGGCTAGGGCAGGGGCAGGAAGTGAAGGTTACAAGGCAGATTATAAGTGTGTGTGCAATTCATAATGAAGGTTTGTGGACTGTGGGCTTTGTCGATTAATCACTTCAAATAACTGCCTTTTGGGTTATACTTAACAATTATAAGGGGGAAAACCTGTAAGGAAGTTATTCAGGGAAATGAAAGAATCTAACACATTTTTAACAGGAGAGTGTAATTTCTGATAACTGCCTTTTTAGCCGACTTGGTTTCTCTACTCAATTTGCATTTGAGAGACGATTAAAATAACCTTATAATTTGCTGCATTCATCCTGCTACAACTTATGAAAAAAGGAAAGAAAATAGTTATGCATAATTACTGAGTATTTGCAAAAGAATATTATTCTACACGCATAGCATTTACCCTGCCTTTATAAGGACCAGCCATTTGCATGCATCAAAATTAAGACATTTTATAAAAAATAAGTTGCTTTTTTTTTAATTTTAAAAAAATCTAAATTGGTTATTTATAAACAATCAAGATAACTGGTACAAGGAGTGCATTACAAGCAGTTTTTCAAAGCATATGAAAATGTTCTCTATTAATAAGCATTGTGGGAATAAAACATGACTTACACCAGTCCAGTTATAAAGATATTTTAGGTAGATAAATTAGATAGCTACAGCTCAGCAGCAAAAGGCTTGCTGTAAAACTTCCTTACACAACATGTGCTAAATTCTTAAATGCAAATTTGCCATTGAGGAAGGGGCCAGCTCACAGCCTATACATCATTTACACGATGCATGACACTCTACGTTACCTATTATGCAGGAGCATACTATAGTGAACATGCCAATATGTGTTTTTAATCTTCCACGTGACAGAGATCACTGCTACTTTTCAGCTGATCGGTGCTCACTAAGCACCCCAACCACATCAACTGCAAACACAGCCTATCCCAGGTCTATTTAGCCTATAACTGAATATGTCCTAGCAATTTCAAGGAGAAATTGTTCATTTTTAGTTTTTCACATCAGGATTAGTCTAAGGTTACTAAGATGTATACAATGCTGTTCCTCTAATTAACTGTTTTGAAGACCAGTTCTGTAAACATTTACGTGGAGGATTCATTTCATGCATCCATGAGGTGATGCTAAGAAATATTTCTTGTGCTTACGAGACAAAAAAGGCTGAGATGCCTGAATTAGGCTCAGGCATGAATACTTTAATCCAAAGTCACAACTCCCTACACTTTTCCTTTAGATTTTCTTTGCCTGGAAATGTACAAAAGTCCAATGGAACCTGCCTGTTGAGCAGCCCATTCCATGCATGCTTGCTACCACACTGTCTTCTGTGAGCAGCCAGGCAAGGCACCTGAAACTCTACCTTAAAGGTAGCAAGCAGTGTGTGATGGGGCATCTGGTTACATTTAGTGATTTACTGAAAGAAAACAGTCTACTAGTAATCAAAGAATTTAGTAAGGCGCCTGATACTCTGATTCTGAGAAATAGGAAGGTATTCTATTATTTACTTACTTTAATGCTGTAGTTATACTTTTTAAAAGAGTGAATTAGCTAGCTAAAATATACAGATTTTCTTTCATAGGATCAAGTTTCACATAAAATTACTCCAGCTTTACTTTTGTGGTTATCCATACGTTATTAAAACATTCTTTTCCTTTGGCATTTCTTCTTTGGGGAAGAGGTTGGAACAAGTTTCAGGTTCCCGAATAAATGGAGGATGGTTATTCTGGTCTGAACAAGCAAAACTGTGGTTGCTGTTGTCAGGACTGCAAACCAGATTTGGTTTAAAAAGTATCATATGTGAAATCCAACAAGGCACAGAAGAAAGAAAATGTTCAATTTGCAATGCTGCACTATTGCAGAAATTCTATGCTTGATTCCTGGATCTGCTCTTTCTTTGAATCTCTGGAAGTCAATTGCTTTTTCTCTAGCACAGTTCTCCAACTAGAGATATTAATATTTAATTTTTTCCTCCATTTGTCTTCCTTGCTTATTCAAATTGGAAGCTTGTCTGAACAGGGACTGAAAATCTCTTGGAATGTATACATCATGGAATAAAGAAGAAACCTGATCTTGGTTGGGTCTCTCAGGCTATTATGTGAAGGAATTTATATTTATTTCTATATATATTAAGTTGTATGATATTTTAAAAATAAATTTTTGCAATGAAAAATTATTGCCTCACTTTTTTTTTTTTTTCATTAGGATTTCTGGGGAATGTCAGATGTTGAAATGCCACATGGGAGCAGCCTGTGGACTGAAGGGGAGAAAATTGTCAGCTGGCCAGTAAGAGCAGCTTTCTGGATATTTTGTGCAAATGGAACATCACAAAGATATGAACCAGTAATAATTTTATCAGACTCCAAAACTAAATGAATTTGGCAATTCTGTACAAAAGAGTTTCCAGCACAGATGTTAACATAAGAAAAAATAATTGCACCAGTGACTGCTTATAATTTCTAAGGAGAATTCTCTTCCTCTGTTTATTTTTGAGTAAGAAATATTACTTATATGCCTGTATTTTTGCTTTCCTAGTAATTCCATTTTCTGGAGAGTTTGAGGCTCTGAGAATGGTGAGATAAATTGTCATACCTGTGTTCACTTTCAAAGGGTTCCTTAAACTCAAATCTCCTCAGATTTTGCAATTTCATCACTGAAAACCACTATACCAAACATTGTAAAACATAGTCAAAAGGTTTAAATTCACTTGAAGTTGGTCAGGTTTAGCTTGAAGAAAATTACTCTTTGAAATTACTCTTTACTGTTTAAAATATGAGCTACTGAAGAAAAAACCAGCCATGGATTGTTATACTTTCACTACCAGATATTGTGGAGTCAACGTGGTTTGCCTTTCTTATGTAACCTATGCTTCTGCTTCCCAAGATCAAGACTGCACAAGCTGTGGTAATGATTAGGTCTAGGTTATTTTTATGTGATTCCAACACTATTCCAACAACACTATTCCTGCTGTTTGTTTTGTCCCTGAGTAAATATGTGCACTTTTACCATGCAAAGAGATGGGGCTGTTTTCATCAGCAGAGAGCATGAAAAGGTAAGAAACACTCTCCAGATTAAGTATTTTTTATGATCAAACAGAAAGGCATAAAAATAATTATATGTAAAATGTAGTGAATTGACTCATTTAGCTACCACTCTTCCATTTTTCCCCAGATTGTTATTCTTTTAAAATGCAAAATCTCAGTGTCCTTTGAACACTGTCAGCAGTGTTCTATCTTCTACAGTTGGGGATTTCAGGTTACAGAATATTATTCCAATATTACTTACAGGTTTTGACCTTTATTCCTAAATGCCAGATTTCAATAGCTTTATGGAGTTCAGTAATCCACAAAGTATATTTGTTCTATACAAACAGTCTCAGTGTGTCCCATAATTGGTTGATTAAAAACTATAAAAATATTGAGATGCAGCTACTTTGGATTTATGTACTTATGATATTTATATTTGTGGTATATTGACCCTGGCTGTGTGCCAGGTGCCCACCAAAGCTGTTCTATCCCTCATCTCCTCAGCCAGACAAAGGAAAGAAAATATAACAAAAGGCTCATGGGTTGTGAAAAGAACAGGGAGAGATCACGCATCAGTTACTGTCACAGGCAAAACAGACTCAACTTGAAGAAATTAAGTTTAATTTGTTAGCTTTGTTAATTTTTTAATTTGTTATTTGTTTTTAATTGGTTTAATTTGTTAGCTATCAAATCAGAGTAGGAAAACAAGAAATAAACTCAAACCTTAAAACACCTTCCTACCATCGCTCTCTTATCTCGACTTCACTTGTGATTTTTTTTACTTCCTTCCCTGCAAGGGCACAGGGGGAACAGGGAGTGGGGCCACAGTCCATTCATCACGTGCTGTCTCTGCCACTCCTCCCTCCACAGGGCAGGACTCCTCACACTCTTCCCCTGCTCTAACATGGATCTCTCCCATGGGGGACAGTCCTTCTCCAATGTGCATTCTCCACAGGGTGTCGAGTCCTGCCAGTGAACCTGCTCCAGCATGGGATCACAGCCTCCTTTGGTCATCCACCTGCTCCAGCACAGGATCCTCCATGGGCTGCAGGTGGATCTCTGCATCCCTGCTCTCCTCCATGGGCTGCAGGGGCACAGCTGCCTCACCCTGGGCTGCACCGTGGGCTGTGGGGGAACCTCAGCTCCAGTGCCTGGAGCACCTCCTGTCCGTCCTTGTGCACTGACCTTGGGGTCTGCAGAGTTGGTGCTCTCACATATTCTCATCTCTTTTTGACTGCAAATGAACAGTTTTGTGCCCCATTCTTAACTCTGGTATCCCTGAGGTGCTGTCACCAGCAGAGATGAGTTTAGCCTTGGCTGGCAGTGAGTCTGTCCTGGAGCTGGGTGGCATTGGCTCTCTAGGACATAGGGAAAGCTTTTAGCAGTGTCTCATAGAAACCACCCCTGCAGCCTCCTGCTACCAAAATCTGGCCACACAAACTCAATACAATACTTCACACAGTTTCCTTACATTTTGTTTGGAAACTGATACTTTGTTCTTCCAAATAAATAATTCAGAATATGTACTACATTTTGTAACTCAGGAATGAAAGTCAATACTATTCATAGTGCTGTTGACATGCCTTCTAGTAATTTATGGAATAATTATGACCATATTTGGGATATATCTGTTCCCTACATTTTGATTTGTCCTCCTCCAATACATCTTGACAATGTTGTTGTAATTCATGTGTGTTGTACAGACTGAATAAAGACAGGCAATTCGTTCCAGACAAATACATTAAAAATGTAAAACAGCTGTTTGGAGCTCACTTTCTTCAAGAGACCTTTACAGTAGACATTTAGTTAGTAATGAAGGAATTCTGCATTTCTACCCTTTGTTCTTAGTGCGTGAGACCACAGATGATCATTTGTATTGAATCATTATTTAAATCTGTTTAAACCTTTGAAGAATTCAAATGTTACATGCATAAAATGCTTTATTTTAGGAAGTGAGTGATTGGCAGCATTGTACATATATATGGAAGTAAATCTTCAATCACTTAGCCAAATTTTATACTAACATCTAGCCTTACCAATTGTAATTTTCTCAGATTTTAATTTTCTCAATTAAAAGACCTACACAAAGGTATAAACTTACTTCCCCTTTAGTAGTGATAATTCTCCTTATGATTGTATTTTGCAAGTGTTTTAATCTGTAAAAAGTGTCAGTCATGTTGAAAGAGACAAAATATTTCGAAGAACAACACAGACAACTTTCAGCTGACGTTAATGGAATTTTAAAAATGGGGCATTGGACTCTGGAGAAGAAAATCAGTGGGAATGTTACCACTGACTTTGTGAGATAAGGATTTTTTTCCAGCCCCCACTATATAACCTGAGAATGTTGATTTCACAAATTTTATTGAAATTCATGTTCCCATAATACATAATACATAGCTCATAGGCATCATTCCATAAGCCTTAGGGTTTCCAAAGGTAGCAATATTAACAAGTAAAAAGCACAACTAATACTTGTCAGCACATGTAACATTCGATAAACCTACATTCGTGTTGTGTTTCATTATGATCTAAAAGCAGAGTTCCATCAGCAGGGACAATGGCTATTCACATCATGAAAATGACTAGTTCTAAAAGTTTCATTAGAAACTAAAAGATTTGTCATGTTGTCTGAACTGAGTAACTGAAAATATAATTAAAATATTGGTTTTATTGAGAGTAATCAACTTAATTAACAGACTCTCTTTTGTTTAAATTGACTGTTTTCTTTAGTAGACCATCAATAATTTATTTAAACTAATTCCTCATGAAAATTAGGTATTAATTATGAAATTACTGTTTCATAATGGTACCATAAAAATGAAGATCATTTACAGATAAAGATTTTTAATTGTTTTTATGCACTACACTCATTTTCTTTCATCATAAGTGAATACTGACTTACCTTCAGTTATTAACGAGAGTATTTCAGTAATATTAGAATATTTAAAAACCTTGACTGTTGTTAAAATGTATCTTCTCACACAATTACCTGGTTATTTACAGAAATAAGAGACTAATCACTGTCTGATTGTTGATTAAAACCACAGCTCCGATAAAACATACATAAAAGAATGAGAGACTGCTGTCATAGTTACATACCATTTGATAAATAGAATTCTTACAAAATCTGACAGGATAGGGAATATTGACTAATTTTACTATGAGTATTTGACATAATTATGTGTTAGGAATTGTTTCTATTTCTTTTTGTCTCTGACTAGAACTTTTTCTTGTGGAAGACCATAGAAGAGACTCTCTGATTTGGGACAATGATCATTATTTAAATGTAACAGAAATATATACAGTACAGAAATATATCTGCGCTTCATGCATCAAATATAGAAATATATAAATTTCCTCTACCTGTGAATATTTTAGATTACTTCCATATATATAACAGCTCTACAAATTAGCAGGGACGGTGTTATTAACAGCAGCCTTTTTTAGAAACAAATTGCAGAACAAGTATTACTAGTAAATTGTGAGACCTACAAATGAAGATGTGATAGGTAATATAATTCTTTCTGAATGCTCATGTAACCAGTAGAGCATTACTTTGTGTAGATATTGTTTTTCTAGGCTGTGACAACATTACAGAAGAACTGTTCAGAGAAATGAAAAGATAACTTTGGAATTGAATATTTTGGGGACTTAATATCATTTTGGTGTTGAAGCAAAGGACATCTACATCATCAGCAGAATATAATTAACTTTATCAAAGGAAAAGGTTTCAATTTGACTTGTATTTTAAAATGCCATTTTGCTGGAAATATGTATTTTGCTACACTGCATTTGTAGATTCTGATTTAGAGTGACATTCTCTCCCACTCCTTTACCCTCCCCAATTTACATTTTATTCAAAATGAAAATTTCAGATTCCAGCTGCATTTAGTTTCCCTTTCTATTTCAGATTACTCCTTCAACAGCCAAACACATCTTCCCAAGACTCTGCTATGCTTCCTGTAGACTAAACCTTCAGGATGCTTCCAGGTTCTCACTTGTGCTTTAACAAAGTAGTTAACAATCCAGATAATAAAATAATGCATCTTAATGGAATTAAAATTCTAGGTAGACCACTAGAGAACTTCTGGAAAAATATTTCCACTGTCAAAGTCCAGGTAATATTAGCACTTTCTGAGAACTCCTAGCTTTTGTCAGATAATTCTATTTTACTCTATCTATGACACCTTCTAATTAATCTGTATCCACTGCAATATTTTTTAAATGACAGGTCCTCGGAGGATCTTGCAGAATCTGGAAAAGGAATTCTATTTGAAATATGGGGGAACCACAGCAGTGGTATGTTCAAAGTATTGAGGGCATTTTAATTACTATAAAGAAATGAAACATTTTAACAAGTAATGAGCTCTTACTTGACAAGTTCGCATGGCTTCCTTTTCACCTTTGAAATAAACATATGTTGTTCTTACTTCTGAATGTATCTAACATGTTTTACAAGCATTAAAATAGCTGATAATAGCAAGTAAGATAGCTGGTTGATAGTTTGCATACTTGGACACACCAATATGAGTAAGGGATCCTTTTTTTACTTTCTGTTTTGGTCTTTTATTACATATACTTCTGGACAATTTAGATAGTGAGCATTCATGACCGTAAAAGTGGGAAGAAAAAAAAAATATAATTCTTCTGCTGTTTGTTCACAATGTAACAAAACCTTTTAGAATGCTTTCTCAAAATCCATTGCATAGATATGATTTCGTTTTGTGCTTTCACTAGATAATGTACCATGAAAATAGAAATGAATAGCAAAACATGATTTTATTATTCAGTAATATCTGTGAAGATAATGATGTGAAATAAGAATGGCGCTTTCTCCAAGTAAAACAAACATTAACAGATAACATGCATTTGAGACTTATCTGAAATGTTCAGTGGATTAAAAATTCATTGCATTCATTGTAGATTTCAAAATTCAGAAAAAAATCTCTTTCATTATTGGATTTCTTAAAACTTTTTCTATGAGGGAGATTTTAATAAGAAATAATAAGAATTTACTAAAATATGTAATTACAGGTTTAAGAGCATCACTGCTGTGAGTATCTGGACTATTGTTGGTACATGTAATTTAATTATTTGCATTATCTAGGCAGCATGCTGATTGTTAGAAAAGACAATTGCTTTCTCAAAATTCACCAAAGTGTAAGCTGTTGAATCTGCTTTCTTCTTGAAAGTTAATCAAAACTACGAAAGTTTGAGACCTAAGAGCTTCTGTGACACAACTTTTGAATGACAGTTCTGACAGGGAAGATGCATATTTGAGTGTATCAGTTGCAGTCTGAAAAACTGAAGAATATTATGACAACAATTATTCTTTTAATCTATCTTAAAGTATTTTTCCTTAAGCTTCATTTAAGCTGTATTATAAATAATGAAAAATATAATTTGCCATATGTGAGAGATAAGATTTAAATTATTGGCAAGACTTCAGCTTCTAGACAGCTTCCAAGTGAATAAACAATTTTTGTTGCCAGGAGCACACTTTGGGAGGTATTTATATTTGCTGTTTATCTCATTGTTAAGTGTATTGTAAATTTTATTTTAAAAAGTGGAAAAGCATCACAAATTTACACCATTGCCTTTCTGCTGCTGGTATTATTATATTGTGTATAAATATTGTCATGGTTTAACCCCTGCTGGGAACTAAGTATCACACAGCCACTCGCTGTGTATAATTATGGTAATCTAAGATATATTCAGGAGCCTCTCCTGGCTCAGTATCATCTTATGGGAGTGCTTAGTTAAGGAAGGGATCCTAGGGGAGAAAAAGAAAAGGGAAACAATACATATGTTTTTCTGCATTAATTGTAATGAGGTTCTCTAGATTAAAAATTTGTTTACAGGATTTATGTTCTTTCTGTGTTGTAGGTGTGTATATGTTAATTCACATATTAGTCTCAACTAAAGCCTGTGGAACATTGGTCTTTGTCCAGGGTGGGCTTTGTATGCCTTTTCAGATAAAGATTCATGATCTACACTGTTGCAAAGTAAGAATTTTAAAAAGGGATGTAATGACACTGAATCAATGCAATAGGTAGTGGTTTACCTAATGGGCAATTTCTAGTTGGGAGTGCTGACATTCATGTATTTATGTACATGTTCTGGATTATGTAGAAACACAGATCCATACTTTATGATTTCTTATACACAGATGTATTTCTTGGGAAGAAATGCTCAGTTGGTTTCAATCAATGTTTTGTTTCTGCTTGTCTTTCAAAAATTGATTCTTATGTCATTCTTAAGTCTTTGATTCAGAATTTTCCAATCCATAACTTACTTTTAAATGAATATAAAGTCAAACATAGTTTTACAAACAATATTATATCCTTCCACACAGTGATACATTTCCATATCTTTTATTAATGCCTTGGTTACTATCTTCTACTTTAAATTACTTTGTGTGGCTTATGCCTCTAGCCTGTGTTTTGTGTGCATTATCTTCACATGCTTCACCTTGTTTTCCTGCTCAGATCTGAGTGGGGAATTTTTCTTTTTGAATTTATGGCAGCAGCTTCTAAGTTATCAACAACTCTGTCACAAAAATTTGCATCTCTCACCTCATAATGGTTGGAAGACATTGTCTGTCTCCCTGTAACATGTATTTTGATACCAGATATGATCTTTATCAGCTGTTCAGTGCAAACATACTCGACTCAAGTGAGAAACTCTATTGCTTTAGTGATGGTTTCTTTTAGACTTACAGGAATCAAAAAGAAGTTGGTTACCTAGACAGAGGTATATAAGTGTCACCCAGAATCCCTGCCACAGTTAGAAGATGGAGCAGAGACAGCATTTATATATACAGACAAGCAAACCCTGGAAAAAAGTACCTGATGGTCACGGAACTTGCATTTTAACACACAACACGTTGCAGTTTTGTGACAGGCCATGATAATCATCATGTACAGGGATATTAGTTTAGGCAGCCAAGACACCATTTTTAAGCATATTATTTGGCTTTCCAACATTGTCATAGCTGCAGTGTATTCTAAAGAGAATTGCATGAATAATTGAATATTTGCCTTCTCAGCCAGAGTGAAAAATGTATGTGGTGGGAATGAGTCATAAAGAACCAAATCCGTGGCTTTTTACACTAGGAGAAAAAAAATTATGCTAAATTAAACATACTGTTTGTGCTGTAACATAATTTTTTTTTTCTGGCAGTTGAAAGAAAAGAAAAGCTTGTAGACATCCACATACAGCTGACTGCTCCCATTCAGCAACCCAGTAATGAAGCAGCCAATCCAGGTGCAAGAAACCAATACCTGCTGTTTCTCTGACTTACCTGTGCAATTCCTTGAGGGATTAAAACTGTGCCTCACCAAATTTAACTCAAATACTTCAGCATTTCACATGGAATCACAGAATAGTTGAGGTTGAAAGGGACCTCTGGGGGTCATCTCGTTGTACCCCCTGCTTAAGCGGGGCCAAATGCGGGATTTTTGACAACACAACAAAAAAGCGAGGTCTCTAACTTGCCAGAAAATCTTCTCCCTCCAGTTTTCATATGAAACTCTTATCCATTGCTAGAGTACTAATATGAAGTGACTTGTTTTGATTGCATCTAACTAGTTTTTTTTTTTTTTTCAGTTATGGATGCAATCTGAATAATTGTATCACACCACTATAAAATTTGCAAATACATTTCATTGAAAACTCCATAAGATGCAATGAAAAATCGTTCAACAAACCCTGCTTCATGCTTTTCCATGAACTTTTAAAAAACAGTCTTGCTGCTTAGTCTTCTCCCCAATAATACAGCTTCTTTGGGGGGCTATTCACATTTTGCAATGAAATGTAATTGCAAAAACTGGGGGTTGGGCAGCAGTGGTACATCCTGCAGTACATTTCATTTTCTCCCACCCTATATATTACATGAAGAGCTTTAAATGTGATACATGAGGAACTTAAACTTTCCTCCATCACACCAGGAGTTTCTCAAAGTTGCAGAAATGGGAAACTCATTATGGTAAACACAATTAATATTGAACTACTTGATTTGTAGGAAGCAGACATTATGAAGTGAATCTGGGACACACATTCTATTTTCCCACATAAGACAATACTGAATTATTAAAATATTGCATAAAGGCTGAAAATATAAAAACTCTTTAAAAGAACACCTCAGGGTATAGTTTTGTTCTGAAAATGTACTTAATGAAAATTGTGCACTGCTAAACAAATAAATTTTCTCCTTGAATCTGCTGAAACATTTGTAGTACATTTAACAAGCAATTGAGGCAGGGTGTCAACTTTATATGTTCCACCTAGCACTACAGGGTTAGTAGGACTTTCTAGCAGTTTATACATTACCAGAATTTGTGTTATTTATTGTTTTAAACTATGCAAAATTTGCATCAAGTCAGTTACACTCCCATATATGTAACTAAAGCCACAACTTGGACATCTAATTATTTGTGCTGCAGTATGAAAAGCAAGGGAAAAAAAGAAGAGAATAAAAGCTGCATTATTTTAGCAACACTCTGGTCCAAGGCAACTTGAGACTGGGCAAGTCCATTCCATTTCTTGAGATGCAGACCAGAGAGGTGGCACAGGAGAAGTGTAAACTCAGGTGCTGGAATTTTGAGTTGTAGATGATTTTAGGTACCTCATTCTAAGTGAAAGCATTGAGTTAAGTTCCTAGTTAGCAGCTAGGTGTAGAAATACTGCTATGGATCCTGGCCTGGTGCTGCTTCTGATGTGGCTTAACATCCCTCCAATATTTGGTCTTTCCTCTCCTTCATTGTTTGAGAAGATGCATAATGGTATGTTTGCTCTTGTAATTGTTTTTTGTCATTCATGTACAAATTTCCCACTTGTGTTGCAGAAGGGAAGATTAAAGAAGCAGGCCCTGAATTTCAATATCACAGTTCAGCATTCGATGCTACAAGCTCAGCTTCTTGCAGCTTCTGTTTGCAGTGCATGCTTTGTGTGTAGGCTGGGAAAAAAGGCACCATTGGTCCCACATTTTCAGAATTTCCTGTTCTGCAGCACACACTGTACAGATCATCTGCACTTCCTTTATGGACTGTTCTAGCATATATTTTACTGTCAATAACAAGGGGAAAAGCAAGGTTAGAAGAATCCCACAGAGGAGTAAAATAATATGTGTTTCAGCATGTGGTGTGCTTTTGTAATATTCTCTATTGTGTCATTTTACATTCTCTGGACTATGAGATAACTCTCCAAAAAATCACAAAACAGTAACATATAATAGATGTTCAGGATTTTCTTAGTTCTGTTGAAGTCTTAGTTGGTCTTTAATGAGGGTGAAAGGTTATAAAAAGGTCTGAAGAAATGTCCACTGGAAACACTTAGCTGGTGATGTTCTAACTAGGAGCTGAGGATCTATATGGGTGTTTAAAAATCTTTTATATGCTTATAAATCTACAACTGGAAAATTTTGAAATATTTCTTAATATACCTGTAAGTGACTAAAATATTATGTGTTCTGCTTCTTTTCAGCATCTTTTAAAAATAACTTGTAGTGTTTGACTGCAAGAATATTCTTAATGCTATTCTAAGGGGAAAAAAAGACAACAGATAATGCTTTTTATGACATTAATGAATATATTAATACACTCTTGAAGCTGTATTCCCATTTATGAATAAATTATGCAGATAACTACAAAGACATTCAAATTCTGAATAAATCTAGTTTTTACTAATACCATCTAAAATTTCAAAAGTATCAGTTATCTGGCAGCTATCTAAATTATTTTTTTTTCTTAATTTGTTTGAGGAGTCTAAAACTAAGGATGGCCACAGTACTATTATGGTAATGATCAGAAGATTAGACAATATGATCTTTGTTTCACAATGGTTACCAAGATCAATAACTACTCCATTAGATCAAACACAATAATGATGAAACTAGTCATACTTGTGAGTCAAAAGAGTGACTTTTATTGCTTCAAGAGTAGTTTCTTTTTTCCTTGGAAAAGCATAGAAGAAAGCAAAAACTGTATTGCAAAATAAGAAGTGATAATCAAAATATGAGAAATATGTGCAACAGCTTGGGGATCTGAAGTCCCGAATTTAGCCTGGAAAAGTAAAAACGCAGTATCTGTCACCTTTACCTTCTCCTTTCTTCAGTCTTGGCAAAGGTTAAAATTGTGATTTCAAAGCCTATAAAATATCAGAACATGATATTTTTTCTCCTGGTTATTGCTGTCCCACAGTTTTCTTGGGTACCAAAGATTTTTTTTTTTTCTCTATAAAAGGCTATTTATTTTGAGATATTTACCACAATGCAACATTATTGGAGAGGCAAGTGTAGCTTTGACTGCTTTTCAAGTTGCCTCTCTATTTACCAGGAGGAGCTGGCATTGAAAACACCATTGTTAGAACTGGCTTTGAAGTCGGTGTGTGTTTTACAGGCTCCTTTGTTCAGTGATACTTGCTTCAAATGTTGAACCTAGAGCATAGCACAAGAGATTAATGGTGGTCCTGGCCCATGCCCCTGATGGAGCCTATCAGAAGGATGAAGGAAGATGTGTAGCTGATGCTGCCATTCTTTCCAGGTGGTGTTGTATCAGCTGTCACAATAGCTCTTAGGTTTGCTTCGTGGCATGATGGATATGTTTACTAAAAATATTTTTAGTTACGATAACACAGCTATGATTTTTTTTTATCCTTTTGATGTGTAAATGGGCATGATAGTAGTAGTACATGGAAACTGGACAATATTCCTTGATGTTTGTGAACCATTTGTGTCTGGTATTTCAGACATCACGCAGATGTTGCCAGGACAACAGAATGTAGATATAGTTACTCTTCATATGATATATATATAGAGAGAGATTTAATAAACTGGAGACTTAAAACTCACTGCTTTTATGTGATTACTTTAGAAGTACTGCATCTTTTGTTCACCAAGGTTATATTGAGGAAGTAAAGTGAAGTTAAAGACTTCATCACCCCTCTTTCTTTTTTCTCATTCAATACATACAGGCCAAGGTCAAATATACTAGAATTCGAATAAAGTCTACAAAAGAAGTGATGAGAAGGACACAGAATACATGAGAAAGTGATTTTTTTTATTATTTTTGGACTGTCTCCTAAATGTCTTTTGGTTTTTTTTTCCTGATGTGGTACAAATTGTTGAAAGTGGAAGTAAAGGGCAGTCCAGGAGGCACGTTTTGCCTATTCCTTCAACTTAATTTTAACCTCTTATCTTTAAAGTAAAGGAGAAGTATGGAAGGCTGAGCATATACTTCTCATGAGGGAACCAGAGTTAATTAAGAGTGCCATTTGAGCCCTCCGTGAGTCCTAGTCTGTACTTAAATTTGTGTGAAAAGGCTTTTTACATTGGGCAAGAATTTCCAGTAGATTTTTAATAATCAGGACTGGCAACAACCATGGGAACTGCTCTGCAGCAGGTTTATTAGTAGTTAATATAATGTATATATGAAAGAATTAAAGAGGCAAAGATTGGCTTTATTCCCTAAAATATTAGTTCCCAAATTTTGGATGATGGAGTACTGTTTACCATTATAAATTTTCATTGCACAACCAATCTCAGCAGCAAAGTTCTAACTGGAAACATTAAAAATCAAGGTAATTTCAGGGCCATGCAAGCACTGGAAGATGGAAAGCATTGATTAGGTACAAGTGAGGCACGGAGCAGGTTACAAGTTTCCTTAGATCTGAGAATGGTTGGGGTCGGAAGGGACCTTAAAAATCATCCAGTTCCAACCCTTCTGTCACGGCCAGGGACACCTTCCACAAGACCAGGTTTCTCAGAGCCCCATCCTCCCTGGGCTTGGACACTACTAGGGATGGGCTCATGGGTGCTGTGCCTGTAGGCTTGATTGAGTGCTTAATCAGAACATATCCTGAGAAGAAATTCCTTTTTTTTTTTTTTTTTTTTTTTTTTCCCATATTGATCATATTGAGATGTACACTGAAAGCTGAGGGGTTGGTTATGATCCCAAAATGAAATGGTCATGTTCTTTCAAACTGCCCTGACTGGGAAATTGAGTATGTTTACTAAATGAGAATCTTTAATTCGAGTATGCGTTTAGCAGTTATTTTTGAAGGTGTTTGACTTGTAGTTCTCTAAGATTATTGCTCCTGGAGTTGCAGCATGGCTGTCTCTAGTGTCTCTGTGCCACTATCATGAACAAAATTGACACCTGTGTCTCCTAAGCCTGCTTCCCTACTGAGGAGCTCTCAAATTTGGTAAATGCCTTCATCTTTTCAGATTTTACAGCCTCTGTGGGATTGGAGTTTGCCTGACTAAGGTGTGACATTAAGGTGTAGCTATGACAGTCAGCATCATATACATTTATATATACCTATATATATATACCTTTTTGTAAAGAACTTTCAAATGGAGCTAAATGAAATGAGGACATGGTAGCAGTGACTGCACTCTAGGTGACTGTTTCAGGTTTGATATTTTGCATAATAGGACAGGTAGGTCTGAAACTGTTGATGTGAGGTGTGAATGAGGGAAGGCACCCCCTTGTGAAGGGTGATGTTAAATTATAGGCTATCTGTATGCATCTAAAAGGGCACTGGCTTCGCTCCCATCAAGAAAAGTAAAGACACTTAGGATTATGCGAGTCTGTTCCTATAGATAAGAAATAAAACTTTGTCTAGCAAAAAATGCATGTTTATATGATCTTTGAATTGTGTACATAGTAAACTATTATGTATTTGAGAACAAATCTGTGATAAAAGAGAAATTTAGAGAGAGAGTGAATCTACCAAAAAGTCTCTCTTGCATTCTTTTTGCTCAAATATGTAGCAAAATTTCACATAAAGTTTCAAAAATTTATTTCTGGGTAAATTTTACTGTGTGGATTTTTTTTTTAGCTTTTTTGAAAATTCAAGTTGAATTGCTAAATTATGGGGCATAAACACCTAGTAAAGGTAATGATCACATTTCCTATAGAAATTTTTTTATGGTTTAGGATGTCTCACTTTGGACAATGGTGAGAAAGTATTTGCTTGAGTGAGCAGCACCTCCAGTTAGCTTGGGGATATTAGTGGTTTTATTATCCATCATTTCTTCTCTAGTCTTTTTTTTTTCCCTCTTTTTTTGGTGTTGGTTTTTGTTGTTGTTGTTGTTGGGTTTTTTTGATTTTTGGGGGTTTTTTTGGGTTTTTTTTTTGGTTTTTTTTTTTTTTTTTTAAATTTTCCTGTCATGCTCAGCTTTGTCTCAGAGCAATAATTTTTTATGGTCATGAGCATGGCAGGTAGAAGAATGTACTCTCAGTGCAGCTATATTCAATTGTGTAAGTTAGTCTTCTCTTTAATATTGAATCCTTATAAAAATGGAGTCTGAGACTGTATAATTTAAAAATATTTTCTATTAAATTTCTTTTTAAACAAGCCTTCTATGTAACATCAAGACTTAGCTAGCTGCTAGGATGTGAGTAGTGCAACAAAATACATCTTACTCCAACTGAACAAGAATATGTTTATAGTTACTCAGCACTCAATTTGGAATTTGGCAAGATCTTCTCCTCAAGCTAGAGAACACACAGATGTAATTTCATGTTATTTAGTGGTGTGTTGTGTTCCCTTTTCTTATTTTAAATAGTTTGCATGACCCTGCCAAATTTTCAACTCATTGTGTTTCTCTAATCTTTGCAAGTGAACTATTTATATAATATACATAATGGCTAAAATTACTATTTAACTTCAAGTCCCTCTGAAACATAAAGTAATAAAATACATACAGCTTAAAATGAGAAATTAAAGAGAGATGGATCAGCATTATAAAATGTTCCTTTCTTCTTTTTTCCTTTTTTTCTTTTTTTTTCCTTTGAAAGAATACAGAACTAGCAAAGCCGTGTCTTATGCATGGCTCTGAAGAACAATGAAATAATGCTGACTGCAAACACCTACTGCATGATTCTGTCCCAGTTTGGACACAACATCTTGGTGGAGGGGAGCTGCAAGCTTTCTGGAGGACAGGATCATTTTGAATGTGAAATTATTTGATTTTGAGAAGTCAGAGAATCGGGTATAAATCAGGAAGAAAAAGTACTAAGTATTATCTGTAAGCAGAAATAATGGGTACAGAGGACAAGAAAATGCTCAGTAAAGTAGGAAAATATCTGTAAGTTGACAAGCTAACCATGTCATGCTGTTGGGATAGAAACAAGAGCTTTATCAGGATGTAAAACCAAAAGTGTTATCCACTCTTAGGTGAGGCATCAGCTGGAAGGCTGTGGCCTGTCTGGACCTGGGCCAGCTGAGGAGAACTTAGATAAAGAGACCAGGGAAAAAGTTGGAAAGCATAATCTCTGGGGTAGGAGGGTGTGTGTGCAAAAACTTAGAAGAATTTGGTCTGTTTAGTGTAGAGAAGGAAGGCAATAACAGTTCTCAAATCCTAAGGAAGCTGTTTACACGATGAATGCAATCTGTTATTTTCTGTGTCCATTCAGATGTGACAAGGAGAGTGTAACATACATTAGGGTGGCTAAAGAATGACAAAGATGGTTAAAAAGCTTGGTTTAAGTTTGCCTAGACATCTGGTAGAAACTGTCACTAAAAGACATTAAAACAGATTTGACATACATCTGTCAGAAATGGTTAAGAGTTAGTTGAAATCGCCATAGATCTTTCGATACATTGAAGCATTATTTTGCAAATGGAGTCTGTTTTAACATTTCTTCTGAACTTCTATTATCACTAAAGAGAAAATAATTTTTCAACCTAGTCTGAGCCCCTCTGCTGTGTCATGGAATTCTGTAAATGCTTAATTAAGTAAGCAATTTATTTTTTATTCTTACAGATGCTCTGTCACGTTTACTTGTATTGTCTCATTCCAGTTTTGGCAGATAGGCTTTGTCAGTCTCTTCTTTTTTTTTTTTCCTTTTAGGTCTCATTTACTTTGTCACCTTTGTATCTTTGTATTTACCCTGTGTAATATGTGTTTTCTAGCTTTGCTTGCAAGTACCTTCCATTCCTTGAATGCAGGAATTTACCTGCTTTTCTTTACTATTGCCAGCACCTCATGCTTCGTTCTCTCACTTGTTTTTGTCTTTCTTTTTGTATATTTTTCTTTAGTTTTTTGTATGTACAAGATCTCATCCTTTTCTCTTTTAGCTGTATATGTTTTACTGATGAAATAGTAAAGTTTAAGATCCTGACAAAATATAGTTTGATAGAAAGGTAATGAAGCAAATGACAGCAGTCACTGTAGGGACCCTCCAAGTAAAGAGGAGGTTTTTTTTAGTACATCTAAGAATACAAATATATGCTGTCACTGTATATGGGCTGCTACTCTGGTAGCTTTTGTCTCTTCCACTCAGATTTGACAGATGGCTAGAAGTCTCAAAGATGTTAAATTCTTCCAAGTTTCATGAAAATTGGCAGGCCCAAATTATTTCCTTATCTGAAAGGAAGAGGCTATAAATTAGCCCTGTGCATATTCTGTAGGGTCGCAGTCAGCTGACTGATGGACACATCTTGAACAGCCAGTCAAGCTCCAAAACAGTCCTGTGCACACACCCAGAAGGGAAAGCAGGGGAAGCTAGCTTGGTCAGACTCAGTGACTCCAGGCTCAGTGACACTGGGCTTCTGTGAGGGATACTGCACATGTATCTCTGGAAAACAAGGCTTCACTGATTCTAGTGGTCATGGGGATGGTATAACACCTTTTTAGCGTTGTTTCTCTCGTATTTGCAAGAGCTGTGAGACATCTCATTAAAAACAGTGATTATTTCAAATAATATGAACTTTCATTCATCCATCCATTATTCTTGATTTATCTTTCTTTTTTTTTTTTTTTAGAACCTGTTAACCTGTTGTATCCTTCAAAATTTGTATGGATCAATTCCACAAGTTCATGAGAACCTTGGCTCGTTCATGCCAGCAAGAGTCTAAGAAGATAAGGTAAACTGAAAATGATGTTGTTGTTACTTCAAGTTGGAAACATTACACTGTGTGCTAAACAAATTTTTGGACTTCTACTTTGCATTTCTTTGTTGCAATGCATTGTGTGATTGCAGGATTTTGTTTGATATATAAGATGGCTTAATGAAAAACTCCTAAGTTTCCAGGACTTAAAGTTTTCAAACAGAGATGATCTATGTTGATGCTAACTGTGATTTATTTGTCTCTGTTCTGTATTACTAAACTCTTTCTGAAATTATGATTGTATTTCTGAATATTAAAAAGAAAGGTACTGATTATAATAAACTTATAAGATAGCTCTGGAACAACACCATCAGTACTAAATTATTGAGCAAACAAAGCTAGAGAAGGGAAAGGGTGAAAGAATTCTGGTTCTGAAGTGAAAACACAGAAATTCCCCTCTCTTACTCTTCATTTGTCCCATGTAGTTATGGGATTGTTTTGGGATGGGGATTTTATGAGACATTTAAGATTCATTCTGGGAGCTGATAAGGAAGTGGAAAAGAATTTGTAGAAAACTCATAGGTGGGTTGAATTGAGTTAATTTGTTCCTGCTGAATGCATGTTTTTTAATGCTGCTGAGAAAATTATGCTGTTGTAAGACTGTCAGCAGTGTTTTTTCCTTTTCTGCTATTTCTTGAAACTAAAGACACACATAAATTTATCCTTATTCAATGTGAACCTCATTGCAAATGATAAAAACAAAATAAGTGTATCCCAGGCTGTTGGGTGTGTTTATTTTTGCTAAAGTTTCTATAGCTTCTCCTGGATGTTTGACTAATAACATATTTATTATTCTAAAATAATAATTTGAATTTAATGACGACAACAGAACTGGCTTAATTATCAACATAGAAAGATAACTTAAACAGTACTTAGCTAATGGTTTAATAGAATACAAGAAAATATACTCTAATTATAAAAGAAAAGCAAATGAGTGAATTAAACAAGAATATGTTGTGTTATGTCTATAAATACTTGATCTCATTTTTTCATTACTCTATTTTTAAAAAATGGAGTTAAGAAGTGTCTTCATTTCTAATGCTCAGAATAAGAGATGTGATTTGTATGAACATATGCAGCAATTATGCCAAAACTAAATTTCTTCAGTTCTGTGGTTACTATGGTAACAAAAATTCACTGTATTTCATTTAGACATATACAATAGACTAGAAGGTGGCAGATTTAAGATTTAATAATATTTTCAAAAATATTGTGTGACACTACATGATATTTTAATTATGTGTAAGGGAATAGATCAAATAACTAACATGCTTAATAGCATGAACATTGATACTAGTCCTATTTAAAACATATTTGGGTGATTCTTATGGTAATGGCATCTTGGATGCTCATTTCTAACAATTGCATCACATTTTTTTGCTTGAGCATGGAGCTTGCTCCTGCTACTGTCGGGTCTCTTTGACCTCACAAGAATGAGGAAGATGACAGTCATTCTCCTGTTTGGTTTCTGGTCTTAAAATGCATGAGGAAGGATACTGAAGCAGAAGGTTAGGTAGCATCTCTAGTCAGAGGTAGTTATGTTTTATGTGAACCCAAATCACAGAATATGCTCTCAGTCTTAAGGTATTTATTTTCTCGATACGACTTGCTAGAAGTAGAAATCCTCTTTTCTAATTCATGTCAGAATAGTGGAACTCAAGAATATACAGAGAAAGAAAAGTGGGACATATGACTATGGCACAGAATACCTGGATTTAGTACCCTTTTATATTACAAATTTCCAGTGTTCTTGATTTCATACTATGTCATTGTCTGTAGGTTGGTTTGTTTGTTTAGAACTCAATTGCGCTAAAGTGTGTGGAAGAAGAGGTGTTAGATTTATTTGAAATGCAGATTGTCTGGCTGGAAAGAACGAAAAGACTACTGGAATACAGAGAAAAAGTAAAATTTATTTTGATACAGAACTAGTTCAAGTGAGTGATATGACAGCACTGAGACATTGGTTGTAATATTTTTACTTTTGTATATTGTAAATTTGTGAGAACACATTATTTAATCTTAATTCCTTGCTTAAAGCTTAGAGTGGCTTGTTAAGGGACTGGTTCTTGGGATCTTGTTCCTGCAAAAGGAAGAAAGCACAACTTTTTCTTGTCCTTTGCTGATTTTAATAGTAGTAGTTTTCTTACAGTTGATGGTTTATCTTAAGCTCTACAAAATTCTACATGAAGGCTTGTTTTCAAATGGGAGACCAGACTATCACCATAACAGACTTTAATGCTTAAAACTGCTGTTTAAAAAACACAAAGTACTGTTTGGGAATATCTGCACCAAATGAAGTTTGAGGCAAGAATTTCAGGTGGATTAATCCTCTTCTGTGTATTCTGAAGTAAACCTGGGCTGCATTTCAGTGTTTAAAAGGATTCACTGAATCACTTTAGGACAGGCAAAATTGTGCAATAAATTCTAGGAATCTAAAATCAAATGGTAAAACATGTTTATTTTCTGCATTTTCAGAAAGTGAAAGCTCATGTTAGCTCATTTTAACTATGATTAGTTTATCACTTCTATTTAGGCTGACTGAATTTTGTGTAAGGACAAAAAATCCAAACACAAATGGCATAGTCACAGTGAAGGAGGAATCAATGAGAACATTTTCAACAAATATTAAGCTAAACAAATATTGTCAACTAATATTTTTTCAACAAATATCTAATTGTTCTTATGAGGTAGATGATCTCAATTTTCACTCAGTTTACTTCATGGTGGACTACACTTTTGGTGAGGGGGTAAGTATGGGAATTGATGGGAAAAAGGTTCTTATATAATAAGCTTTTTATGAAGCATATTTATGAATATCCCAAGTCTCTGCTTCAGGAATGGCATTTATGGTTGAAGAATACTAGCACTAGCTTTGTTAGGTGAATAGAAATACTAACATCTGGATACTGTTCTCTTTCACTGGAAAAAAATTTATCACAGGTTTTGCTTTTAACAAAAATTTTTGGTTTCTCATCCTTCTTTTTGAGGTGTTGGTATTGTAAATTAATTTTAGCAGCTGAATTCTTATTTCTGCTACATTAAAATACCAAGCAAGTAATTAAAATATTGTATGTGTTTTCTCTAGTTATATTTAATAATACAGATGAGGGACAAAGATTTTGAAAAATATATAAATGTGTGTATCTGATGAAAGATTTAGAACTCCTGTTTTGTTTCTTCTTTACAGTGTAGCATGAAATGACTTAAAAGCTATACTGTAGTAAAATGATTAAAGTACTTGTTATATTTGTTGGAGTTAAAATGTTGGAATTCCGTGCAGAATAACAGTTCCCTAAGGTCAGAGCTATATGCTACAAAATTATGAGTGCTAACTCACTGGATTTGTCTTCTTTGTTATGTGTGAGACACTATAATGTTTTTTGGCGTTTTGATATCTACAGCTGTGAACCAAAGAAGTGTAATATTTATATATATTGAGGCTAAGATTGTCAACAGATATGAAGTCAGTTGTGTGGTGACTAATTTTTTTTTTCGTTCCTCATATTGAAATTAAGTTTTTGTCATCAGCTGTGGATTTGTCCAATACCTTTTTTCTCAGTGTGTTGTTTTGCACCGTGGAATCCATCCTTGTCTTGTGTAACTGATTGCTCATCAGGCAAGTGATGTTCTCACCCTTTCCTTAACACATGCTCACATATCAGGTAACAGTCTGTTCATACCTTGTCCTGGATATGTTACCAGTTCTATAAGGAACAACAAATGAAAACTGTTATCTTAAACTTTTTTTTCTGCATTTTCTCCTTTCATATGTAGTATTTTTCTCATTTTTCCTCCTTTCTCTAGAGCCATCCTGTCTGTCAATACCTTTTTTTCTCTTTTACTGGCTAAGAATGTCAGATTCTTTTGTACCCTTTGTTGGAGCTGGTATGGTCCATCTGGTCTGACTGTCAAGGATGAGTCTTTAGGAGATTCCAATTTCACTTTGCTGAATCCAAGAAGCTGACATCCTGTCACAAATACAGTTAAAAATTCCTGCTCAACAAATCAGTGCATTTCTTTGAACAGCACTGAATCCTGCCATTGAAAATAATTGATTCATAAAATTTAAAAAGCCACCAAACTTGAAAACAAGTTATTTATTTGCAAATGACACGCGAGAGTGACTGATATAATTCATTTTCCATAATTTCCTGGGGAGAGTTGTATGGTTGAAAATACGGTGACTTGAAGCTTTGTTGTTTGTATTATAAATTTATTTCAAAAATACCTTTTCCATGGCTTTGGTTTGAAAGGTATTTCATTTTCTTGGTGTTGCCCAGAGCCTCCCAGTCAGTGAGCTTGTTATGGTAACAGCACAGTGATGCTGTCTGCATTGCAGTGTGTGGGAGGGAGTGCCAAAGGTCAGCCATGGATTCAGCATTTCTTCTGGCAAGCTTGGCACCCTCACATCCCTCTAGCACTCCTTTGTAACAGTTTTGAGTTGGAGTTTGGTGGATCAATAAGCTGAGGTGTGAAGAATGTGAAGTGCATATTTTGATCTTGCTGTTTGTTTTCTCTGACCATCTCTTAGGCAACTGTTTTCCATTTAAGACAGCTTGGAATAAACACACCTCTATTTTTTATAGTATTACTTTAAAGTATACAAATTTCTAAAATCCATTATCTAGCTGATTTTTTCCCCAATATTTTGTGTTGATGAAGACTGTAATGTAGGTGTGGGGTATTTTTGCTTTTTTACTAGTCATTTTTTGTAGGTCGATAATTCAGTTCAAAACTACAATTTACTAGGAATTTCTAATATTCTAATTCCACCATCCAGAGGGTGCCTGCCTGGAAAGGTGATAAAATATTTTGGTAAATTACCTCAATTTGTGGTCCTGAGATTTAACTACCTAGATTTTCAGCCAGTATAATTTTCTGAATTATGTAAATTATAAATAAATAATATGGGAGGTTTTATTGTAGTAAATTTGAGTTATACATTTACATGCAAATAAGTAGAATTTTTTCCTCTCTTACATGCGTCCTGTCCCCTGAAATGACGTTTCAGACTGCAAGCTTATGAACCTCCCTTCCACTGATAGTTTCCTAGTTAAAATTCATCTCCTAGGTTATCCATTTTGTTTTCATTTTTGCAGTTAGTGTTGGTTACCACTATTACAATAGGATCCAAAAAACACATATAATTTAAAAAGCCAGGTCACGTAGTTTGAAATTGGGTTGTTTTCATTCTTATTTGCTTTTTAGCTGTAATTTCATTACTTGAATAGAGTCCAGTCTGTAATTTGAAAATACGTCAACTGTTTCGTTTCTGCATTTCCATTAGTAGAAAAAGTGCAAATGGATTTGCTAACCTCTAAAAATATACCTGATACTTATCACTGATGTATTCCACTTTATATTTCCAGCTTGCTTTTATAAAGGGATTAGAAGACTTGCACATAAAATTGCTTGCATTTACCAAGGAAGACCAAAGCAGTAGAAGAACAATGTTTTTTAATTAAAGCTTTTCAAAAATCTAGGGTTTTTTTAAGTGGCTATATTGTTAGTTGCTCTGGTGATGTAAATAGAATGAATATAATTACATAACAGTAGAAGCAACAAAGTGAAATTAATGCTGGTCTTAAAATCTGAACTTCTATGTTGGGCAAAGCCTATATAGGCTTTGTTAGGATTGTGCTGTGCAGGCATCCTGTGAAGTTTTCTGGCTCTAAAAACAGGCAGAGCAAGAGTCCAGAAAATGGGTTTTGTTACCCATTTCTGTGGGCTGCCTTTTTAAACAAAATATTGCAAACCATTTCTTCCATTCCAGTACATCTGCTTATGATAAAGTTATTTTAAAAGAGCGTTATGTAATATACAGGCTGTTAATGTTTTGGACTGGCACTTTAATTAATTAAAACACTGAGATTATTCTTTGAAAAAAAACCCCAACAAACAAATCTACAGACTGTATATAAAGGCTGTCTGGTTCTCTTTCACTGTTTAATCTCTGTGACTGTTGTTATTTTTGGTCCATCTCCAAGGCACATTGAAGCATTGTATCCCTCTGAACTTAATTAGGTTAATGTTTCATGTTTGTAGGACAGCTTCTTAGATTTTTTAATAGCTCTAGTGCTAGGTTTCAGTATCTTATTCTAGTTCCTGACACCTCTCATTAGTGACCTCTGCAATCAAGTTCCTGTGCTGTGTATTAACTCAATAGTTAACATTCAATAGTGTGACACAGCATCATTTATTTATGTAGCTGTAAGGATAACAGAGTTTAAAGAAAACACACTTCTGAAATCCGCATGTTCTCATAAAACAGTTCATTTATGTCATGTAGCTTTAAATTCCCATCACAAGGATCGCTGTTCTGAAACTTCACCCCTTCATAAGGTGGAAGCAAACATTTGCTGGAACTAAGTATTGTGTACATAAGAGTAGTCTAAGCTTGTCTCTAAGTCCTTGTGACCTTTTCAGTTCTGCTCGGGGTGTTTTTATAGTAGCTGCCACATTTGCCTTTTTGGATTGCGATATTTTTTATGTTTGGACAAAATCCCTTCTGAGGACTAGTGTAAAATCATAAGAAACGATTCATTTGGGATTAATTATGTAAAATTAGTTACAGTGAATTGCATTTTGACCCTAGCCCTCTTTATCATATGTCATTTCTTTGAAATTATTCCTTCATATTCTTCAAGCATTTTTTAATCTCCCTCCTTGTGGTTGACATTGTATTATAAAAGGAGTAGGAGTTAGAGCAAATTGTGTGCAAAGTAATAGACGTAGCTGTTACATTCTGCAGTAGTCATTTTCGAGACCAAAGCTAGCAAAGTTGCAAATTAAAGGAAGAAAATCAGGTATGACAAAATCTCCTATCAGCCTGCAGATGAAGCTTAGTAGCCTTCTGTATTATCTTTCTTTCTACAGACAAGAATAAGTGGATCACAAGGCAACATAGCTGTTCTTTTGTAAATACTCCATTACCCTGTATTAACAAAGTTATTCATCATATTCAAGAATTAGAATTAAAGTGAGAAAAATGCTTCCAACTGGGACATTCGTGGTACATTTTTATCCTTATAGGATCAGATATAGAGTTAATTAGGATTACGATGCTGATTTTTATAAAAATTTTAATTTCATATGATATGTACTTCCCTAAATAGTATCTGATAATTTAATTTACTAAGCATTATGTTTTTCATCTACTTAATAGTTTTGGCAAATGAAAATATTTTATTGCAATCAGTATAGCACAATATCATAATGTAATATCCATATATCATCTAGATTAATAGATTCATGCATAATGAGTCAGAGTCAAGCAGATTCAGTGATATCATATGTAAAATAATTTTAGTTACTAATCTTGAATAGAGTGTGAAATGGAGCCATTTTCTCTCATTTATAGTAAGCAATGTTTTTTCATGAACACTACTTAAGGATTCCTTGATTGAAAGGTTTCATTCTTATAGAAAGACAAAATTGAAAATGTTATGATTCTTTTTGTAGCAGTACATGATCTTTTCCTAGTCTATATGGATTCATAGAAATGAACAGAAACAAGAATAAAGGGGACATAAAAAATGGATAGGTAGAGGAAGAAACAATCCAATATATATATCATTTCAAGGTGTTGCAAAATCTTCCCATTAACCTCTCTGAGAACATGATTACTGTAATTTAAATAATTCACTTTTATTGGAAAAGTGTTTTCCAAATGTTAATAAATTTTGCATATGTCTACACTGCAGCAAGAAGATCTGGTAGCCGCCCGTACAGACAAGTTATATTTTTTAAATAATTTATCTGCAATACTAGCAGTAATGTCCTCATAGCAGCACATCAGGAAAGCTGTCTCAGATTAGTATTCCATAAATGCTGTTAAATACTCTGCAGGGAAATTTCTGCAACTGCAGTAGAGATACTACAAGAATCTAAGGTGCATGAACTACATCCAGATTTACAGTATAGACATTAATTTGACTGGAAAAATTATATTGCTTCATTCACCTTTATTTAAAATAATGTGAGAACAGTGAAATTATTTCAATGTCATAATTTTTCATCAATATACATGAATTGGATGAGCACTGACAGGTCCAGATGTTTATTCATTTTATTGTTAGCTTAAATTGTTTCTTGTGTATATTTTCCACTTCTCTACTAAGTTGTTGTTACTTGATATGTAGAGATTTAAAATATTCTGAAGTCTTTGGATGGCAATCTTATTATAACAGCAAGTTAAAAGGACAAAAGGTAAGGTTGCTACAAGAATATTTCAGTAATGCACTTAAAAATAAGAATCAGGTATATTAAATGAAATAACGATACTACATATATAGAGGTTTGATTTTAATTGTTTACATATGAATTTATTTATATATTTGATAAAAATTTATTTCTAGCCATGTGTCCAGTAGACATGTAATACAATACAATACAGGTATATTTCAAAGGCAGAAACTCAGAAAGAACACAAAATAAGCCTGAATCACTTTAAATTTTTCATGATGCAGGGTACCTTATGGTGTAGTTCTAGTTACATTCTCATCTTCAAATTCCTGCCTTAATCTTTGTATCTCCTGCACTGAGCTTGTTGTCCTGGTGGTTTTACTCACCAAACCCTGTATTTCCCTGACCATCTTTACTTCGTGTCAGATACACCTATTGAGTTCTTTTGTGTTTGCGTGCTTATTTAATTCTTTATAAAATTAAACAGCAGTTTTAAAAACTGCTGTTTCTGTAACTAATTTGATATCTCTTGAGGTCCCAGTTTTCCTGTCCAATGTCTTGCCATTTTCCATTACTGCACAGGTCTTTTTTTCCTATTCCCTGTATTTTGTGTTGAGCTAGGAAGTCTTCAATGATATTTCTCTCGGTCTGTTTTTGGCAGAGGCTTTTTGTCTGCTGTATCTTCATGGCAAAGGGATTTTTTTTTGTGGTGTTCTTCCAAGAGCTCTTTCAAATTTATGTGTGCTCAAGTTACGGATGTGTGTGATGTAACTCTGTGACCACAGGTTTTGTTCCATCTTAGCTGCCTATGAAGGACCCACATGTGCTCTTTAAGCCTCACATGTGGACATAAGTGGGTGGCAATTATCTTTCCTCCCCTGGTTTTCAGCTCCAATAGGCTAATGAGCTTTTTGAGTGCTCATTGTGATGATTTGCATGTGTTCTTGACTTTCTTGTGTTGCTTTTTTCCCATTCTTGCTTGCAGATTAATTTTGTTCCCTGCTCCATGTCTTATGTAAATGATATGAGTATCCTTTGAAATCTGTGTGTATCATCTGTCAAGCTGAAAGTCACATACATTTAAATGATACATTAAGTACTGTTAAGTCATCCTATTTGCAAGAAGATAATTTACATGTCTTTATTTAGATCCATGCTATATTTTAAATCCTCTTGGATTTGAACCAACTAAACTGGTTATGTGGGGTGTTGGAAATTCTAGAAGTTTTTTTCATTTACTTTCTTTTGTAAAAGAAATAACTATATTGCTGTTATAAGATATTTATAATGTACTCCCAACAAAGAATTCTGTTTCATATAGTTTGCATCTTTAGTCAGAATATGCATTTTTAAAATTAAATTTTAAATATTAAAGAGATCATGTGCATTTTTTTAAACCAGTGTGCAACCTTTTAAGTACTACTAGCCTGAGGCAATCCCATCTGCAGTAAATTGTGTGATAAAATTTTTGTTGATAGCAGTAAGGCCAAAATTTCACTCCAGATTTTAAGTAGTTTTCCTCCTTTTAAATCCTTGGGGGTTTTAATCAAAATAAATTAGGGAATTATTGGCTGTGGAATCAAAAGAGAAGAGTCTTGGACCCTTGCTTATATAACTCCCATTGTTTTGTACATCAGGACAATAAATGATGACCTCAAAGAATCTTTAACCAAAAAAAAAAATTTCCCAAAGAAAACACCAGACATTTTTTAATAACCAAATGTCACAGAATGGAATGATTGTTTGGTGTATCACCAACAAAACAGGGCAGTTGAGGTATTATACAGAGTAGTCTTAGAACTCCAAAGACTTTAATGAATTAATGAAGCTTAGTTAGAAAAATTAAATCAAATTATTATCCTTGACAAAATTGAGATAAATAGGAACTTGTACTGTTATTTGGAGATTACTTACCCAAGCAAAGACACAAAGATGAAAATTTTATGCCATCTATATTAACACATTTTTGTTGTGCCTTGCATTGGAAATAAACTGGAGCAAAATTGTATTGAATGTGAAAGTTGTGTTTGTAACCAATTGTGCCTTGATAGATGTGAAGAGTCAGCTTTATCCTGAGAAAGGAGCTGGAATTCAGAGCGTGTTTAAGCCTTCATAAGGAACAATTACAATCTATTTTTAAAGACAGAAATGTAACCAATTGTGCTTACTGTGAACAGGCCAGCTTTGTGTTGAGAACGAAGCTCAACTAAAGAGCATGTGATTAAGTTTTCATTAAAAAAAATATTTCTAATGTATTTTTAAAGATGGCAAAGATGTTAACTTTGAAGCAGAAAACAGAAGCTTTGTTATTGAAAGTTACTGAGCTAATTAAGCAGCTAAAGGCTGATGATGAGGGAGAAAAATCTTTGGAGTTGGAGAAATAGTGGAGGAACAAGCTTGGCATGAATATTGATTGTATGTCACTTTGGAGCCTTCAGCCACTCCTCACAGCCATGGAAAAAGGTACTGATTTTGAAACTAAGACTATTTGTAATTTTTCTGTCAGCTCATTACCAAGAGTAAAAATCCAGATATGACTATAGTCGTGTTACTATAAAAGGATTACAATATTTACATTTCTGAGCTTGGAACACTTGGATACATATCTGGGAAGGAAATGGGAAGTACTATGAAATGTTCAGCATTTTTTGAGAGATAACATGAGTAGACAAGACACTCGAGATGATAATAAATACTTAGTTTTGGGCAAGAAATGAGAAGCTGAAACATAATTTTAAAATAGTGCATTTGAGTTAAACTACAGATTAAACTAGAAATAGGAAAATAAATTATTTGTTTTGAGAAAAATTAAAATGCGATGAATTTGAACAAAGTTCTCACATATTTAATACAAATTTTTTGACAAAACCATTGATATGTATCCTTAAAACCCCAGATTCTGGGGAATTTTCCATTACCTTTTGTAGGTATCTACACAATAAAATTAAAGGGGGAAAAAAAAGGAAAAGCAAAAAAAAAGGAGCTACTTAGCAGTTTGTTGTTTGTGTTCTGGTTGATGGGCAAAAGCAGCTATTGCCTGTACCTAGGCTTTAGGAAAATAGGCTAATTTGTCACAGTAAGTTGCTAGATGTAAAATCAGGGTTGTACTCGTGCATATTCTGGTGCACATCACCCAGAGGTCCTTGACAAACATCTCACAGTCCATAGCACGGTGGCAGGGCAAGAGGCCCCCACAACTGTGTTCAGTGATGGGCAAGCACTACACGAAGAGCAGTGTGGCAGGGAGGACAGCCAGTTTAGTCCCAAATGCTTTCTACCCTCCTTTCTGAAGGCAAAGTGTCAAATAGTACTGCCCTAACAACGTAGGAGAAAAATGTTTGTTTGTTTGCTTACTCAATGGCTAACCTTTGCCTTGGAAATTAGAAACCTGTGTTAGGGATCTTACAGTCTGCAAAATGCTCATCTAAAAAGCAACTGCCTCTTACAGACCGTTTGTGATGCTCTGAAAACAGAGGAAGAGATTGAATAAAGACTCTGAACTAAAAATCGTTGATGGGTTAGAGAATGTTTTCAGGAGCAAATCTGTGGCAATGAAAAGTCAATTTTACAGAAGTAAAGGACTGCAAGCATAGTAGCTCAAGATCTATTCTGCAAAGGTGTTACCTTTCACTTTTTGATGTTCTCACCTACAATCATGTAGCTGTAAATTATCTTTGTGTGTTGCTATACATTTCTGCTGCTTTTCCTTTAGTGTTTAGCATTTTCTTTAAATAACGAAAGTTTAGAATTGTAGAATATAATTAGCAGATTTTCTGTTCTGTTAATGTAAGCCATGATGCAGCATTTTTTTAAAGGCGAAATAAAGCAGTATTAAGTTTAGCTGTGAAAATTTACCAGTTTCTTCTCCCTTGGTTTATCAGTGGGCTATGTCAGTATGATGTCATGCCCTTGGAGTAAATTCTGTAATTTTCAGGATTATAACTTTTCATAGTATTATCTTTAAGACAAAAAAATATGCTAACAGGGAATTGAGGATAAAGACCCTCAGAGATGTTATAATTATCTCTAATCTAAGTATTAAAAACCCAGGAGATTAATTAAGAGTTTGCATGACCCCTTCAGAGTAGACACTGGATCCTGTTATTTCTTTGACTCGCCTTGATTTTTCCATCATTCCTAGTTTCTGCTGCATCTATGTCCTGTAGCACACTCAGGTAATTACATTGATGTAACCAATCTTCAGAAATTACTTTCTCTAAAATAGGACAAAAATCCAATATAAACCACAATTTGTTCATGTCAGTGTTAGGCACCACTTTGTACAATGTAGAAAAGCCACTTGTTCTTACAATATCTCTAACTTTTACTAGCAAGGAAATAATAATTTTTCGAATTTTGGATTTATGTCTGGTTAACACTGCAAGATTTGTTGACTGTTAAGGGATTGCATTGAATATTTCACAGCTACTTCTCAGAGGTAGAGTGTTTTTTACATCAGTAAAATGTGCTTCTCTCTCAAATTTATGGCAAAGTTTACTGTTCTTGAGATATTATTTGATTTTTTTTTCCTCATCTGATATTCTTACTTTACTTTCTGTAGTTTTATACCAATAAATTTCCCATCAGCTGCTGCAGAACACTACCTGTAATAAGCTTTTTTTTTTTTTGTCCTAGGCAGAATGAGATAAAATACATGTTGCTATTCAGCAACCAGTGGCCTAGTCACCTATTTTCTTGTAAAGACCCATAGGAAATTTATGCCAAAGTCAGAAAAGAAAATGCAGCAAACTGAAATAAGACTGACTGTGTGGCAGTCACGATATAATACCTCTATGTGGCAACAAGAATATGTTTTGTGTGAAAATGAAAATATGTTTTGTTTGTTGGTTTGGGTTTGTATCTTTAGTTTAACTTTCCTGAACACGTTTAGTTTGGGAAGTGTCCCTGAACTGAAAATAGCTCTCATATCAAGAGGATGTGGGATCTGTACTTGCCCTGTTCTTTCTCAGCACCAACATATGTCATACATCACCATAGCTGGAGGCTAGGAAGCTCGGTAGAGCTGTTCTTGTGCCATGATAGTCTCCTCTACATATGCCTTAAGGCAAGGTGTTTTCATTTCCTTCATAAAAACAAAACCACCCCAGCTTTGAACAGTTGCTTGACTTACATGTTAGGATGACTGAGTATGAGTTTACAAACCAGATTCGCTCCTAATGCAATATCTGGTGATCTTTTTTCGTCAATGTCCTTTCTCGGCCTTCAAAGAAGCTTATCGCAAAATTTTTCAAGTCTTAGCATTATGACCAGCATTATTTCCTGATCTCACTAGTAATCATGGTGTCATTCAGATACTCACATTTTTGTTGTGCTAATCATCTTTTCAACAGAATATTAAATGTGTGTTTAAGATACCTTGGAGCTACGATGGCATTTTGATGGTAAAAGCTGTCAGCTGCTGCAGGTACAGAACCAACTCTGTCAGGAGCAGCCAGCAGAGAGATTCGGGAGGAAGCAGACTTGGTGAAGAAACACAGCCCTCTGCTGGAAGAAAAGCTGAATCCAAGGACAAAGCTGTGGAGGGTGTACGGAAAGGTAAATCCAGATCAGACACAGAGGTTTCTTTTAGTTTCTTTCCATTCTGTAGGTGCCCTTTTAGGGAACAGCAGTCTGCTGCAAGTGCCAAAGTCTGCTGCTTTACATTTTGTGTGCCTGTCCCACTGCATACAGGCACTCAGAACTGACAGAGTCCGGGGAGGATGCTGCTGCTAGCCTTTAATAAAAGTCTCTGAAGCATACATGGAATGTAGTTCTAACTTTGTAGGATGATTTCAGGTGGGAGTTTTCCTGGGGAAGGTATTTGTGTTGATTCTCTTCACTTTTTTCACAGACATTTGTGTTTCAGAATATGGAGACGTCAGAAGCTGTCAAAAAAAGTTTACAAGATTGAATTATTCTTTAGTGCTGATGTACATTTTTATTAATGTATTTACTTATGGTATTTATTGATTTTAATATTAATATTTTTTATGATAAATACCTGATGTGAAAAATGCCAGTCTAAATAACTAAAGTAGAATGAAGTTGCAGGTAGCTTAAAATCGATTTCTGTAACTGGATGGATACTGTCTTAACCCAAGTTCAGATATGAGGAATAATTGTTATGTTTTCCATATATTTTCTGTAATACTTTTAAAGGACAAATCTAGAGTACAATCTCTCTTTCAAGGTAGTTGCAGTCTAAAATGTTTTTTGTGTTTTTTTTGGTAAGTGATTCATAATGTTGTTTCTTTTAATTTGTTTTATTTTGAATTCAACTTTGGGGAACTCTGCAGTCATATCAAAATACTTCTAAAATGAAAAAGTTAGTTTCCTATTACACAAATAATATAAGAACTATCATGAATTAGTTCTGAGTTATGAAACACATCACTGTTCTATCAGTGCTATAAGTTTGAAATTCTAATTAAAAATCAAGCTGGTAACTTTTTTCCAAGTTGTATGTCTTTTTTCATGTTAATGTCCTAAAATATATTATATGCAGATAAAGTATTGAGATCTGCTAAAATAAAACTCATGAAGTAAACTTACAGTATTTTTAAAGGCTATTTTAAACCCCTCTTTTTTTTTCCAGAGTTTTTTTTTCCCTTTCTTTCCAAAAATGTTCACCACATATCACAAAAAGATAGACTTATTATTACTGTATTTATATATCTTTATATATATATGTATTTATCATATTTATATATTTCATTCCAATGGAATTTTTAAATGTCAGATAAATGGTCTGTGACTTTTATTGTGCTCTGATTTAACTGTTACTCAGGTTTGGGGTTTCCTGCCATGATCTTAAAAAAACAGCTGATACTTTGTTACCTTTGCAATTAAAACAATTATTTAATTTTGAATCTGTAGTTTTTAATATCCAGAGAACTAGTTTAAACAGTGAAGTTCAACTAGATTCTAATAAAGATTTTACATCATGTTATTAGTTTATATTTGTGATATTTTAAAAAGCAGAGAAAACATGCATATTTCCATTTGAGAGTTGTTAAAAACCGAGTGTCCCAATATTATCTATCCCATTAAAAAATATGGTCACTGTGTTGTCTGCAAAGGCTGCACAGCCTCTAGGAGATGTTTCAGTAATGATTTTGTCAGGTTACTGAGTGAAACCTCACTGGCTTCTTTGCACATTATTTCTTTCTTTCTGCTCCAGAGGTCACTATCTTCCCATGAAAGTAGCCACCTTTTCAAAATAACTCCAAAATGCTGTGACAGAATGAAAGCCCTCTTGCTAACATTTCTTTAAATTATGCAATTTTACAACACAGTCCATTGTCTTTCCCTGGCACTTCAACTTTTAACATCAATTTTTAAACTGACAAGGATCAGACAAATCTTGGAATTGTTTTTTATTTCAAATATGTATGCGTTTTTAATATAAAATCTTTCAGAAAACTTGTTTTCTGACATCAAAAATATGCAGTGATGTTCACTGTGAACTCATAGAAACACAAAAGACAATGAAAAGGGTTGATGAAGAATCTGAAAAGAATATGCATGTGTGTATGAGAAAACTAAATATGCTAATATGCCATTGAGTCAATACAAATAAGAGCTATCCACTATGGCATTATAATTTCCTATTAGTTTTAGTAGTGGCAATCAAACTATAGAAAATTTGCTTTTAGAATTTATTTTAAATTCTCCTGGTTCTTTTCTTCAATTAAAATAAAAGAATTATATGTACGTGTTTGCCTCTTTTGTCTTAGCTTGCATTAGCAGAATAACGAAGACATGATGTCCAGAATTATATTCAGGTATAAAGTTTTGTGAATCAACTCCTAAAGCATGACATTTTTGCCTCATATTGCTTACTTATGAATTTTTAATCACTTTGACAGGACATTTTGCTATCATTCTTATTCACTGCACAAATTACTGGAATTTATCAAAATAATTTTTCTACCTTTTTTTTTTTAAGAAACCAACAAAACCACTTTACTGGATTGGTATCTTCTATATGGCAGTGACTTATGTTGGAGTTTCCTTGCCACAACCTCTTGCCAAGTTATTAACCCTTGGATTATCAAGTAGAGCTATAGAAACAGCTGGACACCACTAATGGCCAGTAACTTACAAATAATCCTTTCTTTCCATCTCTGAGTATACAAAGAGTCAGCACCAAGAATAACTGTGCCAAAGAACAAGAATATCAAGTATTTGATGTTTGGTAGGAGGTTACACTCAACTTTGCTGCATATGCCCATGGCTCATTGCCAGCTTTTATCTGGCAAAGTAGCAAGTGACACAGTGGCCTTTTTTTTTAACTTGAGATGAGGAAAGCTCACAGGAATAACTGAAAGGCAGCAGTAAATTTTTGAAATATCTTGAGTGGCTGTAGCAGACACTTCTGTGCCACAGCCATGTGACAGCACCTGTTCTTCAAATATCAGGTATTTAAAAAACTGTACATAGTAATTATGGAGTATATAAATTTCATAGTAAGTCTTATTAATTCAGAACTACCTGGGTTCACTAGGAATTTATATTCCAGTTTCATAATTCAAGTTGTGCTCTGCACTACCTAAGTTGGGTCAGCATGTACTGTTCTGGTATTTCAAAGCACTGATGTTAAAAAGTGCCTCTTGTACAGTAGGGGTTGAAACCCGTCCTGTTCACTGCTGCTCTATTCAAGGCAGTAAGACCAATGCTAAATTTCTCATCCAGCACAATCATTTCAAGGAATTGTCCCATCTCCCATTCCCTGTTTCTTCAAAAGGATCATTTCCATTTAAAGTCACTATAGAGTTGGCTTCATTAGTTTACCTAAGAGCTGTAAAGGAGCATTTACAGAGCTGAAGAAATGTTTCTTGTTACCAAATTTCATATTTTTAAAAGAAATTAGGTCTTTAAAGGGTGTCTGTTATCTACAGATCCATTTATCATCTCAGATTTCTGCCATGACCCTTCAAAGTGAAGACACTGAAGTTCTCTTACTGCAGGATTTCTGTTTCCATACACTGATCCATTCAGCTCACAGGAAGTACTGTGAATGGAACATACTGATGCTTTGTAGAGGACATCATTTGTAGAGGAGAATTCAGTTTATTGAACTAAGAGTGAAATTTCATGAAATTTCACAGCAGGATTAGATTCCTCAAAGAGATGGGCTATCTGTGTCTGTGAGACAACTGGATGATTCCACAATGCTGTGACAGTCTTTCTCTATGCATTTAAATATGACTGTGAACTATGAGAGCTACTCTAACCACCAGCACAGGTGTAATACCTGTAAGAGCTGTTTTTCACTTCTGCTCAGTGAATGTCTCTTTGCCAAAGGTCTTTCTCATCTGTATGTACCTGAGGATCTTATGCCACAAACCATCCCATCTCTGCAGAGAAATCATTGAACTCCAGAGGTTGTTACTAGCAGAAATAAACTGTCATTTTCATTGTTTACAAGCCAGCAGCACAAGGCCAGACATACTAAAAAAAAAAAAAAAAAAAAAAAAAAAAAAAAAAAAAAAAAAAAAAAAGGGCAATGTGAATAGCTGATGGTTGTGGTTTAACCTCAAGTAGGCACCTGAGCCCCATGCAGTGTCTCACTCACTTCCCCTGAGCCAGGATGGAGTGGAGAATCAGAAAGGTAAAAATGAAAAAAAGCCACTGGTGGAAATAAAGACAGTTAAAACAAAAAGAAGAAGCCATATACACAAGGAAGACAAAGCAAGAAATTAATTTACCACTTCCATAGGCAGGCAGGTGCTCAGCTATCTCTATGAAAGCTAGGGTCCATCACATCTGACAGTTGCTTGAGAAGATAAACACCATCACTGACAAACAACCCCTTCCTCCCTGCAATCCGATATGCTGAGCCTGATGCCATATGGTGTGGGATATCCCTTTGGTCAGCTGGGGTCAGCTGTCCTGGCTGTGTCCCCCTCGACTCCTTGTGCATCCCCAGGCTGCTCGCTGGTAGGGCGAGGTGCAGAAAAGGGCTTGACTCTGTGTAAGCCCTGCTAACCACCCTGTGTGGAAACAACACCATTTCCAGCACAAAACCACAACATAACACATCATACCTGGCACTAGGAAGAAAATCAACTGGATCCCAGCCCAATGTATATTTATACATTGCCCATAGTAATGCCTGCTTTCAGTCTGTGAAATCTCTTTTGTAGGCTTGTCTACCATGAAGTCCGAAACAAAATCTTCAGGTAACTGAGAGAGTAGAAATGAGTGACATTTTCATTTGATGTACCAAATAGGAAGAATTGTGATTCTATTTAAACTGTATGCCAACTTCTTTAGTAAGATATATTTGAATAAAACAAGACACACAGTAAAATTTGGGAGTCGAGTATTCCAATCACCTCTGTGAAAGGATCCACTCTCAGAGATACATAAAGAAGAGGTCATAGTAGCTGTAGAAATATTCTCTTGGTTTTAAATTTTAAGTTCTTTCTTCAAGAAATAATTGGAGTTAATAACTGTGATTGTTTTGCTTATTGTTTAAGGCACTCTATATGCCATAGTTAAGAGCTGCATCTCATTAAAACACTGTGAGTTGGTTGTGTCATTTTCAGTTTGTTTAGATCACAAACATCAGCAACTTTATTTCAAAAACTGGTTAGTGCTCAGGACCTTGAAAAAACCTCTTTTAGTCCCACAGGAGTACTTGCTGCCTGCCTCAGATTCTTAGAAGTTACTTAGCCTTGAAGCAGAAAGTAACCCTGACTTTTGAAAAACACAGCACTCGTACAGTATATTTTGACCTAGGTATTATCAACATCAGGAACCCATTTCTTTGGCTAATATGACTGGTGCTTTTGATGTCTGCTATCCAGGGAGACCTGTGCTTGCAAATCAGAGCAGAAAACTTACTGAGACATTCTTGAACAAGAGAAGGTTGCTTAGATAAAAAAATCCCATTTCTGTAAGATAGCACGTCACCGTGGATCTCTTTGTCATTGGCACTAAACAGCAGAACTAAAGAAGGGTCACAGCTTTCCCTGTAACAAGTTCACCCCTAATATGGGAGCAGGAGGCATCTTGGTAACATGCATTCACTCAAATGATGTTGAGGAGTGCTGGCCTTGCACTTGTGAAGTGTCAATGCACTTGTAATATGATCCAAACTGTCCATGTCCCAGGAAGGATGAGTCAATGTAGGATCAAAAAATGTATTTTTCTCTAAGATGGATAGCTTAGCAGTACTGGAGATCTAAGTGTCTCTCTCTGACTTGTTTCTTTTTGCACCATGTCTAACTTTTTTCCTATTTTGATCCTAATCTTTGTAGTGAATTTGTAAGTCTTGGTTTTATTGAGTCAGGATAATTTTGACATTATATTAGAAATATTTTTTCTAATTATATTTTATTGCCTGTAAGGTAGATCCACAGCTGACACATTTGTTTTTAGTTAACTAAGATTTATTTAATTTCAGAACCTAGTTTGCACTCTGAAAAGAGTAATAGTATATGAAAAATTAAAGTTGTGGTCAGATATATAGCTGAAGTGGTAGTATTTTATTACACAAAACCTGAGATCAGAATTTTGTAATAACACTTGAGAAAGCTGGAGTGACTTCTGAAAATTGCCACGTAATTCTTCAATTAACATCACTATGTATGTCTAAGCAAAAGAAGATGTGTGCGAAGAATATGAAACAATACTTGTTTTTAGTGTATATGAGCCTGGGAATGCAAGCTTCACAATGCCTTCACAATGTTTGGAATTTTAATTATTGTTTAAATATGTATATGGAGATGATCTGATCAAATACTCATTAGCTCCTTTGTGGGTTCCAGCTGAGAGAAATCAGAAAGCATGGACCTTGATTCTGCAACTTGTTAAGATCATTGCAAACCTCATGGTGATTTTAATTATGGTAAAGATCAGGTACTGAGTAAGATGTATTACTAAAATGTCATGTGATTTATTACTATGTGTCTATGCAGATAATCTGATTATAGTAACTGTTGCTAGAAGTGATTTTATCATGTAACACCAGAAAAAAATATTGTTAAAAGTATATTTTCCCATTTTATTTCTTTTAACTATTCCATCATATACATACTATTAACCTTTATTCTTTATTGATTTGTATTAATAGAGTGTGATCAGCAGCTATTCAGTTTTTTCCAGTTGTAGGCAAATTGCTGTAGCTTAAGAGTTGAAGTCTTAAGGTGTATGTAACAATAAATATTTCTGTGCATTGTCAACTTTCTTCACTAGGTTATATTCACTGTGACTTTGGACTTCTTTGTTCATTATTCCTTTCTTTTTTTCTTGAAGCAATTTTGTTTATTTTCAATGTACTATAAGAAGAATTCTGTATTTTAGGACCTTTCTAAGATGCCTTCTGATTCATTGTCATTTCTGTGACAGTTTTCTGGAATGGGTTGAAAGGTAATACGAGTATTTCAACTTAAGCCATGTCACTGACTTTAAGAGAGATGTATTACTCCTGTTTTTATTCTAATATTTTCCATCCCATTTCTTGCTTAATTTAACCTTCTTAGCCTCTTTAACTGTCCTGTATGTTGAGTAGATTTTCTGGGTGTTTGTGGAAATATATACGTGTTTCTCTCAAATAGAAACAGTTTATTTAGAATTTTAAGATGTACCTCACTTATCTGACCTTCTACTTCAAGTTTGGACACAAAATGGTATGTGCTGTTTTATTCCCCAGTTGCTTAGTTTGTCCGGAAATTTTTCTGAAGTTTTTCAGCTTGTTTTGACCTTTGCTGTTGTAATCACATTATATGCAGGCTTTTAATTTCACTACCCCTGTCCTTTCACATAATTTGTAAATACATACAAACAACAGATATGGGATTTTGACATACCATCCTCCAACCTATTTTTTTCAATGCAAATTGATCATCTGATCTTACTTCTTCATTTTTTATTAATATTGGAATTTTTTCATCTTGTCTTGTAACTACTTCACTTTTTAAAGGTTTTTTATGCAAGGTTTTGTTCAGTTCCCTCTAAATTCTGTCATTGCATCACAGCTCTTAGCTTGCTTAGTAGTTGTAGGGCAGCATGGGCAGTTTTTCTGGGGTTTTTAGTGGTCTTGGTGGAAACTGGGGTGCTTGAGATTGTTTCATGTGCAAGAAAGTAAGTGCGGTGTTTTCCTGTAGCTAACATTTGTTTTGAAATTTTTTTGTTCTTTTGTCTTTTGAAAGAAGTCATTATAAAAGTAAAATCACCATGATAATGGCAATAGGTAAATAATACCAAAATTAATCATCTATACTGACAGAAATGTGCCATGTATGCTTTCTGTTTCACCTAGTTATATGATTTCCTTTTCATGCCACATGACACTGACTTAGACTCTTGTGCACCCTGCAACTGTTTTGCATGACTGTAAACTAAACTGGAAATGCTAATGATAGCAGTTGTTTCAGGAATATTGGCATTTTCAGGAAAAAGTCAAGTAGAAAAGTATTTTTTCTGTCTCTCAGTGAAGGGATTTATTTTTGGGTTTTTGGGAGTTTTGATTTTTTGGGTTTTTTGTTTGTTTGTTGGGGTTTGCTCTGTTTTGGTTTTTTGGGTGGTTTTTTTTTTGTTTGTTTTGTTTTTTTGTTGTTCTGTGGGGTTTTTACTGTGTATTTTAATTTTTTTCTTTTTGCATCTATTTGCTAAACCAGTAATTAAAGTCGTCCTTACATTACAGAGGAAGTAGATCCCTTCAGCTGCCGTCTGAGGAGGACTAGAATAACGTGGTCTTGATAGGCATGAGAAAGATTTGTGGTGGCACAGACTTGAAAGACTGCTCTGCAGTTCATACTCTTTTCTTTATGTTCGGTGCCATCAGTGAGAAAATGATGAACATTGCACGAAAGTGAAAACACCGAGGTTGTTATAAATCAGGCGGCACAGTCCGTGGCTTGCACACACGCATTGTGGCTGATGCCGCTGTAATTTTTCATGACAGCTACGGCTCAGAAAGTTGTAGCTGATAGGCAATATGAGAAGAAAATTACAGCCTATGACTGCTACATGTCTGTTGTTAGAATAATGCCAAATGCTATTTATATGTCTCTTTCCTGGGCGGTGGGACCTAAGGAAGTTCAAAATGCCCGTGCTCTACGCAGCCTGTGACACCTTGCAAGGTAAGTCTTTACTTTAGCGTTAGATGAAATCTTGGAAGCAAGTAAATGAAGAATGTCTCTTAATCCTACAGAAAAGGCTCTTGACTTAGTGATAAAGTGTCTTTACGGATGTTTTCTCTAGTCTTATTGCAGAGGGTTTTTTGGGTTGTACTGCAATAATTGTGTCTAAAACTCAGGTACTGTTGATCTTAGTTCTGCAGTGGTGGATTTATTTTACAATTTAAGGCGCACTTTGGAATATGTTATTGACCAGAACAGTTCTCATGGCAGCATGGAAGAAACTTTTTTTCTGCCTGCTGAAACAATAATAAAAAATAATGGACAAACACCAGCAGCCGTTGCAAAATTTTCACCTGACATGCCTCTATTTCTTTTGCCTTTTTGTCAAATCCATTCACAAATGTAAAAAAAAGGCATTTTGCAGCCTATAATGAGGCGTATAACCATGTCTCATGGAAGTGTTTTCGTGACAATTATTGTAGTTATTAGTATCTTGTTTTGTAATTATGGCAAATTTTCCTTCCTATAATGTTCTTAAATCTGCTATTCATAGTGAAAGTATAGTCCTTAACCCCTCCTTTGACCTTTCCTTCAAATTCCTTTTAGCATGAACAATTGATGCCAGCGAAAAATTTAATTCACCAATGCCATTTGTCCACAAAACTGCAGTGCAGTCTGTTGTAAAAGTGAGGATGGCTCTGAAGCAGATTCAGCCACTAGCAGAGTGCTGACTCCTATTTTGTTTAGTTAACGTGTGAAGTATGAAGCAAAGCCTTGACTTCAACTACTCCAATGCCTGCTCAGACGTCCAATTAAAAGTTGTAATGTTGGCAGACTTTAAGTGTGAGTGAGCTGGTAGCATGAGTAGCTTTGTTATCTGGCTGAAATTGCATGAACTTCCCAATGTGGATATTTTGAAATTGTCTCATGCTTACCTGTTCAAGGAATGTAGTAGAGAATCAAAATAAATCTTTATTAATTCAGATCTGCTTTACATTTTCCTTTATGGAGAGGGACTATCTTGGTGTATTTCCAAATAGATGGATTCACTTTATGTGTATTTCTATTAGGAATGAGTTAAAATGTTCTGAATTTATTTGGACAGAATACTGTATGAAGTTAAAAGAAATAAAAGAGGAGATTATAAAGGATGAAGAACACCTTGAGGAGTTAGTGAAGCAAAAAGCAGAAATCCAGGAAGACGCAAAGTGTTGGAACAGCAAAGTGAGTCTTGAATATTTATAAATAAGCAAGTAAATGAGTATCTTTTATTGAAAAGTACATGAATGCGTGAATGTTTTGTATGTTTAAGTGTTAAGATCCTCTGTAAGAGTAAAAACATAAATATGGATTTTAAAATTAGAACTGGTAGATTCTGTAGAACTCTCTTGTTAGTTATTTTGTTTCAGTATTATTTTTCTGCTTTAATTATTAAAAGTATCATAACCATCTTACAGTTCTATAAATTACCTGGATATTTTTCAGTTTTGGGCACATATCTGCCTAATATTTCTTATCTTCTTAAACCATCTGGAATAATGTGTGCAGACAGTGGGGCAGCATAAATGTCCTCTGAATTTAGCAGATTTTTTAACCTGAGATGACATGTCACACACTTTTACATCATGTGTAATGATACCCTATTTACTTAAATTTTCCCTATTTTCTGATATATTTGCCTATAATTAATTTTGAAATCTTGTACTTTGTATTCTAAAATAGGAACTAGTGTTCCTCACAGAGCCTGACTGTGAGTTTTCAGTTGACAGCTCTTGTGGAACCAGTAGAAAATGCCTAGACAAGGATTTAGAAGCCCACAACAGAACCTGTTATTTTTTCACATGTATGTATATATATATGTCTATGTATATAAATGTAAATAAATATGAAATTTATTCTCTTGTACATACTCAGTACCATTGTGGATTGTCCATCTTGATAACTAGGTCCTGCTAAGGATCCAGTGGAATCCAGAATATACATGGAGGATTTCTGAAAAGCTGAATATACCAAGCATGCCCAGAAATTTAAAAAAAAAAAAAAAAATCCCCAAAGTACCCCCGCCCCCTGCAAAAGCAAAGATATAGTCATGTTACAGATACCAATGGACATGTTCTTGCCTTTTTATTCTAACTGTGTATTAAAGGGTTTTTTCTATTACTGGTGCCAGAAATTGCTGCCAACAGATATTGAGAACACAACTATATTCAAATAGAGTCGATACTTATTAATAAGCCTTTTTTTGTCCTTTTATTTTTCTTTCTGCATATATTTCCATCTAGGTTTGATGGCCAGACATACCTCAGCAGGTACTACCTGATTATTAAGACCAAGACAAGACAAAGACAGACATGCACAACAGGGATTAGGTGGAGCATGGAATGGCTCTTTTCGGTGACCACCTAAAGGTGAGCCAAATTAAGTTGAGCAAAAAAGCTGATTTGTTAATGCCAATTTCCTTCAAAAACATGGCTAAATCCACAAATTGAATATATATTTACAAATAATATTGGATATTCACAGAGCTCAAAGTTATTCTTCTGATCATCATGGAAATATTTCGGAGGTAATTTATATATTTTGGCCATCAGGAGAATGTTTGGATTGTTTTCAGTGTCTTCAGTGGGGTTTGAATCAGACCAAATCAGAATATGAAAATTGTCACGTCCACCAATAAGTTTTAGACTGACTAAGTGATGTGAACAAATGTTTTTCAGCATTGTTTTTCTTAGCTCTTCTTTCTCTTGTTAGTTCATGCTGATTTTAAATTTCGTGTGTGATCTATTAGGTGTGTTACAACTTTTGACAGTGTAATGACAAGTCTGGATTTTCTTTTTATTACGCTACTCAGATTTACATTACAAAAGGTATCTGTATGGATTAAGCCTGTTTTCTGTATCTACATGGGCTTTGTTTTTCAAAGATTAGAAGCAACCCTTCTTATGAAATTGTTCTCATACTTAACTATTACTCTTTTATTCCTTTGTCTTCACTAATTACCTGCACAGTGTGACACTATTTCAAGTAATTCCTGTCAAAATGTTTGCTCTAAAAGCCTTGAAAGAAGGAAAAACATTTCTGAATAATGTTTTTCCTATGTAGTAGCAATTTAAAAACTAGGACATTTTGCTCATACTTAATCAGTTGGGGCTTTTTTTCCCCTGAAGATATAGCCAACTCTTTGTCTTTCTCCCACTTCATCCAAACTGTGTTTAGAATCAAAGAATGGTTTGGATTGGAAGGGATCTTAAAGACCATTTAGTTCCAGCCCCTTGCTGAGGGCAGGGACCCTTCCCACTAGTCCAGATTCCTTAAAGCTCCATCCAGCCTGGCCTTGAACATTTCTAGGGTTGGGGCATTATATTTCTCAGAGTATTATACATATTGAGAGGCTTAACAATTTGGTTTTTTACCTCCTCTTTCTAGGTTAGCAAAGGTGCTTCATTGCAGTTTTCTCTCTCTGCTTTACAATTCCTAGCCATTCAGGTTAAGACTTTTAGCCACCAATGATTTAGGAAGCCATCCAAGGGGAATTTCCAGAACCCTAGGGAACCTTAGAGAAGTACAACAGAGCTGTGACATTCTGATCAAGATAACAAGCCCCTCCTTAGGTGCTGGGATATGGGAACAAAGGTTCTTATGTAAATCTGTTCTTCATGAGATGCCCGAGATAACAGCAGGAAATTACGTGCCATTGAATGTACCTGCATCCTAATTCTGTCCTGATCTCTTCACGTGTATTATGCTCTAAGACTTTTATTATCGATCTTGGTACTAGACCAAAGAATATGCTTGTTGTCTGGTCATGTTCCAGTTGGACTCTCCTCATTGTATGAGTTGCCTAGGTAAGTTCTTCAGGGATGTGATGATGTTTCAACTTCTGCAGAGGAAGGAGAGGGAAGGAAACAAAGTTTGTTAGGCTTCATGTGAACAGTTACGTTTTCATCCACCTAAGGCCACTTTAAATGATTTCCTTATCCTCTAGATGGTTGCTTCTCCATTTTTCCTTAAGTTCCAGTGATTGGTCCATTGCTGATTTAAGCAGAGAAGTTATGGATTCTCCATCCCTGAGAGTGCTCGAGGCCAGGTTGTATGGGGCCCTGAGTGACCTGATCTAGGGGAAAGTGTCCCTTTCTGTGGCAGAGGGGGTTGGAAGCAGATGACCTGTAAGGTCCCTCCCAACCCAAACCATTCTGTGATCCTATGAACCTCTGCATGATTCAAATGAAGAGAGATATTGAGATATTAAGGAAAACCTAAAGGCTGAGAAAAACTTGAGGTATTCTGCTTAGTTATATCACATATGTTACGTATGAATTATCACGCTGTGAGCGTGCCCTCACTGAGGCTGTGAAGCCTAAAGATTCTGCCAAGATGCACTGCAAGGGCAATGCACAAATGCACACTATAGCATAAAACATCCCTAATTTCTCTTTAATAGTCCTCCTTTTAAATTTGTTTTTGAAAAATATTGTTTAATTATCACAAAGAAACATGAGAAATTTGTATTGCTTACCTTACAAAATATTTTTTATATAGAATATTTGTGTAACAAAATAGCAGCCCAAGTAGATGGGAGTGTAAAATTATCAGATGCTGCTTCTTAAATGATAAAAACTGTGGAAGAAACAGTATCTCTTTTTTCGTGTAAATTAATTAAAAATATATACATACCTGTATCTTCTGTAAATAATTTCAACTTATGAAATAATTTCAACTTATGTTGAGGTGTCTTAATGATTTAATGTTCATTAGAAATCCATCAAGGAATGCAATCTACTGGCCATAAATCAAAGAATTCTAAACATTAATGAAGCACTGGAGAGTTTGAAATGTAAAAATTAAGAACATGAGAGGAAAAATAGAGAATTTATGCAAAAATTAAAAAATAGGTAATGCCAGCAATATAAATATAGGAAGAAAACTGTATTTTTGCACTGGAAACATGCCTGCAAAATAAACCTTACTTTTATTGTAAGTCTGTCCATAAAATCACATTTCAACAATTTTGAATTGTTTCAGGCTGAAATTTATCAGCTAACTTTTTGATTTTACTTGAGTGAAAAATAGCTAAAGTTATGCAAAAAGAAAATAGATACCTTGAAAATGAGGAAGATTCTGAAATTATTTTTCTTAACAGAAACCTCAGTCACCAAAACATTTTGGTAAAAGGTTTTATGATGGGTTTTTTCCATTTATGATGATTATAAACATAGAATTTGAAATAATGTTTTTCTCGATTTTCTGTGAATTCTTTTAAGAGATGCACATATATTTAATAGCTTTTCAGTTTATTTATTCTAAATATCTATACTTTAAATGTGGGAAGGCAGGTAGAGATAGTGCTAAAGACAATCTTGCGGCTGATACCT
>VZSR01001685.1:14393374-14415605 GCA_013398615.1 Brachypodius melanocephalos | reverse complement strand
ACATTTAAACAATATTGTACATAATATTCTCAGTGCAAAAAAAAAAATCACATTTTTTACTTCCCTCTTCCTTTGAACTCTGCTTGTATGCTGATTTTATTTATCTGACAGGTTATCATCTTTATCCCCCCAGAAACTTTGGATTTAATTGTCTGGTTTCAACTAAGTCATCTGAAAAAAAAAGTTCTTGAAAATAATTAGATTCTTACAAGTTTTGTAGAAATTGACAACTGAGATGAATAAATACATCCTGTCAGCATGAAAACATTCCTTACTACATCCCAAAGATGCCATACAAGATGTTTGGGAAAAGGGTGGGGATAAAAGGATGAAAGAATAGAGGAGTTACGTCCAGAGTCCTTATTAATGGTCCAAGTAGAGCTCATACCTTAACACACCAATGTAAATCAATGATGGGACACAAATGGGTAATAAACCATGCTTCATTGGTTCTGATATTGATGAAACTACTTATTGGGATTATTAGAACATTTTAAAATTAGTGACAGCTTTCCAAATTTATTATTTTCAATTTCATTGATATCTTTCTTGATTGACAGAATTTTTATTTCATTGTACCTGTATTACTGGAGAAAGATCTTACCTGTTTTGGAAGCATTAGCTGATGAACAAAAAGAGGAAACTCAGGTTTGTAAGAATTTGTAGAGAGAAATAGAGAGAATCAGGATTAAGAGGTGAGTTCTCAGACAGCAGATTTGAGAAGCATTGAGACCACGTTGTACACTAAAACTTTACAGAGGTCACAGAAAGACTGTGGACATTCACAAGAGAAATCTTTGGAGTATTGTCTATTTCATATATAATTAGTATTGCTGTGAATGTATCCTGGTCATTGTCCTTCCACATGTTTGGGAATTTAAGAGGTGCGTGTGAAAGTTCAGATTCAAGTCCCAGAGAATGACAAATTATGAAAAGTTCCCAGTAATGAGGGATTCTAGGAGTTCTATTTGTATCTTCAAAGGATGATCTGAAACCATCCTTTGAGAAGGAAATATCTTTTCTGACTGCCATTTACTCTAGTCACAGGAAATAATGATTGTAAGCTAAATCTAGTATTCAATTCAGAAGAAATGCATTCTACGGTTTGCTTTAGTGTAAAAACAGGATTCTTCTTATACAATCCCAGATTTCTCTTTATTGCTTTCTTTTGATAATTTAAGTTAACTCCTAAATGGACTTTCTGGAATGCTATTCTATGGAACCTCTTCATTTTCTCAATTCTACTTTCAAAACCACCAACCTATCATCTAACACATTAGATATTTAGGAAGAAAACAATTGCTAATCTCTGTTAAAAATTAGAAGTTGTGTCCATTCCTCCTATGTGTTCAAAAGAAGAGGGTTGTTTGCAGGTCTTTTTATTTTAAAGTCTCCTTTCATCTTTTCTGGACTTATTGACTGAATAAGAAATTTGTTTTAAACAGAAGTTGTAAATATAGTTGGGGAGTTACCATTAAGTGCTATGAGAGAGGTAAAATATTTGGTTCTGCTCAGAAACCTTTAAATTCTTTGATCTGCTTCTAATTTCTTCCTTCGTGTTACCTTTCCTTCATATTATGTTAGGTATCTTGAATAAAAGATGCTGAGGAAAAGCAGTGCATTTAACCTGATATTAACTCAATTCCCATGAAGACTGAATATATCTTACAGATACAATTAGATCAGGAAATCTCAGGTCTTTGTACTGTGTACTGTTGCTAAATGCATGAAATCTCCTGGAAAGATTCTAATTAATTAAATAAAAATTAATAATAAATAAGTCGATTTCAAAAATTAAACACTTAGTATGCTTCTCAAATGGGGCAGAGTTCCTGAGTAAGCTGCAGGAGCTGTGATGAAAGTTTCAAGACTTGTACATGAAGTGGAACATAGAACACATCGCACCAAAGAACTTCTTTCAGCTGCATTCCACTTGCTTTTCTGCCTGCAATATTTATGTTTTTCTTGTATCTATGCCTAAAGTGCTTTGACTTCCAGAGTCATGTGTAGCCATGTATCCATCAAAACAATTTTGCTTCACATGAAAGGTATAGGAAGTCAGAATGGAACAATTATTGTTTGATTCCTTTAATTTCTTTCCAGCTTCAGCATACATCTGCTTACTCTGCACTGTTGAGATTAATTACTGTCTTGGTTTTACTGTTTTGAAATTTAAGTCTTTTGATAACCATAGACATTTTGGAAGCAATCTGTGAAGCCATTTAGTCTTCACCAAAAGAAGATTTTTTTTTTTTCTTAAAATGTGTATAAATAGTCAAAGACTTTTTGCTCTTTTTTTACTCTAGACATGTTTACTCTTTCAAAACTTCCCTAGCAAAAAGGGAGTAATTAATTGTACAGTGACATTTTATCAGTGTTTTTGGAATATGTGTTATGTTCTTCAGGTAATTTTTTTCTGGTAGAAAACTCTTTTTCCTGCATTGTCTTTATTATGACCCACCTCTGAGGCAGGGTGACTGAGGTTCTTGTTAATAGGTCCCTTGAGGTGAATTAGAGTGAAATCACACTGAGTGATGGGAGGCTGCAGGGGAGCACCAGTGGTGTAGTGGTATCATGCAAGGTTCCCATTCTTGTGACCTGGGTTCGATTCCCAGCTGGTGCATGGAGATATTCCCAGCTCCCAGCCTGTGCAGTGTGTATTCTGCAGGGTTGCTGTGATTCATCAGGATGTGCACAGGCAATGTGTTTTGTTCTCTTCCTTTATGCGTTTTGTTGCTTGAATTTTGGGCAGGGCAACTAAGTTACTGTGGGCTTTTTCTGTGTAATCCAAGGGTGTATTTGAGTGGTATTTTAAGCTTGCTTCTGTTAAAACGTTCACTTCTACTGAAAGTTTGCCTTTATGCAAATAAATTTTTTACATGACCTAAGAATTCTGGAAATAGTAACTTACTCGTAATTTGAACTTATCAGCCCTATAGCTAACTAACATACCACTGCATTGGTATGAAATATCCTATACATGGCCATTTATCATAAAAAAGATGAACTGAGGCTCTTTGACCAATTTAACACTTTCAGATAAAAGAGCTGTCCTTGACACTTTCTTCTCACCCAAAATTGATAGTTTTATATTATATTTGGGAAAAGGGGCCAAAAAAAGCTGTTTAGTATTCAAATATCATCTCCTTCAAACATAAGAGCCATCCATTCCAATGAGTAGGAAGTCAGGCAAAAATGCCAGGAGGCTTGCATGGATGAACAAGGAGCTGCAGGCAAAACTCAGATGCAAAAAGAAAGAATATAGAAAGTGGAATCAGGGACAGGTAGCCTTGGAGAAATACAGCAACATTGTACGAGCATGCAGAGATGCAGTTGGAAAAGTTGAAGCCAAAATGGAATTGAATCAGGCAAGAGATATAACAGGCAACAAGAAGGACTGCTGTAAGTGCAGACATCATAAAAGTAAGACTACAGAAAATGTGAACCCATTGCTGCTCGTGGCAGGGAACCTGATGGCACAGGAAAAGGCTGCAGTACTGAATTCCTTCTTTGCTCCAGCCTGTTCTGCCAGAGACAGCCTTCAGGAATCCTGGGTCCCAGAGACCAAGGGGAGAGGCTGGAGAAAGGAATTCATACCCTTCATGGAAGGGAATCAGATCAGGCAGTGCTTATTCAAGCTGGACATTCATAATTCCATGGGCGTTGATGGGACGCACCCAGAAGTGCTGAGGAAGATTACGACTGGGAAAAGTGCTTCTGGACTGGAGGAAGGAAGATGTCACCCCTGGGTTCAAGGAAGGTCAGAAGGAGAAATCAGGGATCTACAGGCTAGTCAGCCTTGGCTCAATCCACAGAACAGCGATGGAGCAGCTAATCCTGCAAATCATTTTCCAGGCGGGTTCCACAGAGGCAAGGAAGTCATCATGTGTCATTGTTGAGATGGCCACTGCACTCAGAGTGCTTCAGTAAAAAGTTCGGGGAGCTTCAAATATCAGGACTTTGTTATGCAAAAAGTCTTTCATACCTTTTCTATGTGCCTTTCTATGTGCAGCTCCACACAGCTCTGGCTCTTCTTCTCTCTTCCTTCTGCAGTTCCAGCTCACTGCTTCCTGTCCCTGGCATGGCCACCTGTCCCTGTCTGTCCCTCATACAGTGGCTCACCTGATCTGTCCCTTGACCAACCTCCTGTCCCTTTGTCCTCACAGCACAGCCAGCAAACCTCAACTTCTTCACAGCATGGCCAACCAGACTCCAACTAACTCCAGCTGACTCACTCACTCTTTATCACACCCTTAGCCTTGAGGGCAAGGCTGTTCCCACTCTCCAGTAATTAACACAGGTGCAATATATCAGGGGTAAGATTTCCTTTAGCTCTATCTCAGTCTTCCCACAATCATGAGTAATGTGCATGGATTCGCCAAAGAAATGTTTGACCAGTTATCAAACAGAAGTGACTGGCCTGGCAGACAGGGGGAGAACACTGGTTATCGTCTGCCTGGACTTACACTGTGTCCCATTAAGATCCTCACAGACAAGTTATTGATCCAAGGGCTAAATGAGGTGAATTGAAAATCAGCTGAATGGCCAAGCCCAGAGGGTGATGCTCAGTGGCACAAGGTCAATTTGGAGGCCAGTGTTGTGTGCTGAAATATTTACACAAATGAATGTTCCACTGTACAATCAGGGGAATCTTATGGTTTAAATATTTAAGGATTGTTAGTTATTAGTCTTAGAAATTAGGGTTTTAGAGGTGATTCAGATAAAACCCCGGATTATTTGCTGTCTTACATCCTTTTATTAAAATGTATTTATCAAATACCACTTAGGAGTCCAAGTAGACTGTATCACCTATATATCCCTTCTCACATTCTAATTGAATCCTTCAGAAAACCGATGAATTTTGAGGCACTGCTGCCTGGTCATGCTGATTCCTCTTCTGTGCGTCAAGTTTTCCATTTGGAAGCAAATTCCTTTTTTTTAATAGTAATTTAATTGTTAATGAGTTATTCAATTGCAATTCAATAATATGAGATTGTTTCTTAGGACTTTACAGATTTTATCTGTTTTGGAATTTGAGTGTTTTTTCCCCTATCATATGATGTTTTCTGGATGTTCATGGTAAGTCTGTCTCTAAGTCCTTTTGATCATCTGTTTGCTTTACTTTGTCTCTAGCAGACTTCTTGTCAGATATGTTTGAAAAAGTACTTGGTTTATGTGTTTTGCCGGTTTTTCCAATACTCTCATTTACCTTGCCTGATTGCATTTTTATATTTAAATAAGCAAAGTTCAGGATCTTTTCTGTTTTCCTCTTTTAGACATATTTTCAACTTTTTGTCTTGCTATTAATAGTTCCCCTTCTGTCAGTGACATTGATTTTTTTAATATATATTTCCAAAGCGTCTATCAATGCTTGGCTCGCATGTCTGTTAAGCCTCCAATATGGTATCTGTAAGTAATCTCCCTTTGTCTTGCAAGTAGTTTATTTTAGATGTATGACCATAAAGCTTTTAATAAACTAATTTTTATAAAACCTCTCAATTTTTTTTACTACAGTGTTACTTTTTGGATTTTTGCTCTTTAGGGTGTCTTTCCAAGTGTACTGTTTTGACCCTGGCTGCATGCCAAGTGCCCACTAAGTCACTCACCTGCCTTCTCAGTTTGACAGGGGAGAGAAATAGAACAATGGATTCATGAGTTGAAATAAGGACTGGGAGAGTTCTCTCACTGAACACTGTCGCAGGCAAAACAGACTGAGCAAGGAGATATCAGCTGAATTTATTAACAACATAATCCCTACCAGGACATTGAGAAGTAAAATAAATCTTAAAAACACCTTCTCCCCATCTCTTCCTTCTTCCTGGACTTATGCTTGACTTATGATTTTTCCCTACCTCCTTCCCCAAAGAGGCACAAGGGGATGGGGAATGGGAGATAAACTGTGATCAGTTCATCACATGTTGTCTCTGATGCGACTTCCTCCTCAGCAGGAGAACCCCTCACATTCTTCCCCAGTTCCAGTGTAGACAATGTTCCACAGGAGACAGTGAGACAATAATCCATGACATTGTCCTGCATGAGTCCTTACCATGGGCTTCAGCTCTTCACAAACCCTTCCACTATGGGTCCTTTCCACAGGGTGCAGTCTCTCAGGAGCAGATTGCTTCAAGGGTGGGTTCTCCACAGAATTAGAAGTCCTACCAGCAAACTCGATCTTGTGAGCTTCTTTCTTCACAGTTCCCCAGGTCTTTCATGAAATCTGTTCCAGTGCAGGATTCCCACAGGTTCACAGCCTCCTCAGACATCCACCTGCTGCAATGTGGGGTTCTCCACAGGCTCCAGGTGGATATCTGCTCCAACATGAATCTCCATTGGCTGTAGGGGAATTTCTGCTCCACCACCTGGAGTACCTTCTCCACCTCCTTCTCCATTGACCTTGATGTTTGCAGAGCAGTTGTTCTCATATACTGTCAGTAAACTCTGTGATTCTGTAACCCCATTGTTACCAGACAAACCCAACACATCTGGAAAAATCAGCAGCTGCTGAACTGACTGTATTAGTGGTGACTGCCCAGTAACAAGCTGTAGGCAGGCAATAGATTTCCAGTTGCTATTTTTGTGCATCTCCTATGAGGAGGATGAGGATGATGCAGTGACAATGCCTGTTCAGATCTTAAGCCAACACTGGCTGCATATACAACCCCCACACAATGTAAAAGCATGGCCTTTTTCTTATATAAAACTTCATACCAGATAAACAGTAAAATTAAATACTTTCTTCTCATCCAAACTCCTTCTAATGCCTGGAAAAGATCTCCTGTGGTGCATTATTAGCACACCAGGGTGTAAGGCATCTCGAGAACCTTCTCACAGTTGGTAGGTGAGTGCCAGTGAGATTCATCATCTCTTTCTTCCTATAAGAGACACCTATAATACCTCTGGGAAGAAATATCTTTACTATTAATACTCTCACACTTGCCATTATGAAATAAAGGATTTTTTGGCTTGACTGTTCCTTCCTGCTCATCTTGAAATGAATACTCCCATGCTGTGAGTGTTCTGATGGATTCCAACATCTTATGGAATCAGAAGAACAAGGCAAAACTGGAGGAAGGCATTTCAGTCTTTTACTATGAATTCTTGAGTTAGAACCCCATTTGGGTCTTTTTGCAGTGGTCTCAGATAAGAGAGATTTACTCTGAGAGTTGTCAAAGGCTATTTTGAACAGAACAGAATGTTGGATTCACTGTGATGACCAGAAGTCCTTCTGAGATTTTTATTCCCCTCTTTTTTTTGAGAGAAAAGGCTGAACCTTTTTTATTTTCTTCTGAACAGTGATGATCTTCCTTTGCCTTTGTTACACAACTTGTTCTCTTCCATTCTGGGGCTTTGAACTGTGCAAGAACTCAGAACAAAATCTGATATCTACATGTCCCATTTATAGAAAGATGAGCCCTAAGAGAGATCCTGAAATTGCTCTTCATCCAAGACATTAGCAGAAAGTGTTGAATGTTCCTCTTTGAAACCAGCTGATGCACAAGGTCTCCATCAAATCTACTTGTGATTGATGCACAGCTTCCCTCAGATTCTCCAGCTTTGCTTTAGAGAAGGCTGAAGGGAACATTTCTGGGCCTGACTGACATACCTTGATAGGTTTGATTCCAAACCTCTTCCTCCCTTTTCACTGTTCAATACTTATTCTTTTTGATTACTCATTGAAACTAAAAGGCTCCTTTCTCTTCACTGGATTCTTGAACAAAATCCTTAGTGTCATTTTCAGCCTGCTTTTTTCTTTTGCAGACAGAACAAAAGAACACTTTCCTAATCAGAAGTAAACTTTGGTCTCAAGATTATTAATTTTTTAATTGTAGTTCATATTTTGTCATGATAAATAGTCCTTGAGGTACATGTTGTACTTCTTTTAGGGTGGTTTTTAAGTTCTGTTTCAACTAAGCCTTTTTTTTCTCTTTTTCTTCCAAAGCCTTATTTATCTGTGTTAGACAACATTCATATCCTTGCTGTCAAGAGGCTTTTTCTTCCTATTAGAACAAAATTTAATGACAATGTCAAAGACTGTGGAAAGTACAAAAGCTATCATTTACTAGCCATGGTCAAAGTGCAGAGCAGTTTAGATGAGAATCTATTCTGAGACAGCCAAAAGGGATCTTCTAACGGAACAGAGACCAGCTAATGTTAGTGGTTTTCTGGGAAGCTTGTCCATTCCACCTACTAACCAGATTGTCACATCTCTAGCTTTACCTAATACTGTGCCATTCTATAGGAATTCAGAAATTATGCTGTATTTCCTGCTTGAAAGACTCGCAGTAAGCATAACTATGTTTGTAGACTATGATTCAAAACTGAAAAAGGATATATTTACCTCCAACCACTATATTTTGAAAAGAGTAGGTTGGAACTAGGTGATCCTTAAGTCCCTTAACATTCTATGAAGATAGGAAGATAGGAAGAGCACTGAAGAGACTGAGATGAGTAGCTGATTAAGAAATAAAGACACATTTCAAGAGAGCCATGGAGTAAAAGTAGTAGAGTCCAGACCAATCACTAGCAATTTTTTTTGTCATTGTTTAAAAAAGCCAACTCTTTAGGCTTTGATCTTTAGACTATTTCAATGTCTTTTTCTTAGGCAGGTGCTTGTTCCTTTTCTTCTTTTGTGAATTAGCTCTGAAAGCAACAGGAAATATGGGAAAATTTTAATTTGCTTTCAGTCTTCTGTCGTAAGTGAAGCAGAGTAGAAAACCTAGCTATTAATTAAGACAAGGAATTTTCTGTAAGACATATACTTGTTAGAGAACACTGAAGTATCAGTACCTATTGAGCCTATTGAGTTTAGATACAGTATATTTTTTTTTCTCAAAACCCAGAGACAATTTCTGCTCCATGAGCCAGAAGGATGTTTTGTTGCAGAATCAGTCTATAGGTTCGTAGTTCTGTTATCCAACTGCTAGTACACAGCTTGTCATGGAATATCATCTTCAGGTTTTTAGTGGTACTCTATTTGAAGGGCTCTTTGGCATAATCTGCATGCAGAAGTGCTTCCCCACTTTTGGATGAGAGATGGGGGATGTTGAATGGTTTGAGTTCAGATAATGGATTATGTGGTAGTTTATTTTTAATGCAGACTTAATAAGTCAAATTGAATTTTTTTTTTAAAAAAGAAGATTCTTCTAATACCTAATAGTATTTTCAAAACAAGGCATTAATGGCAGTGACAAATGTTGTTAGCCCTTCCCCAGCTGAAACTAAGTGGAAACAATGTGACAAAGATCACATCATTAGTTTTGTGGAAACCTAGAGGGGTGTGGCGTGAGTTATACATCATGGTCTACACCTGTGTATTTGCTTCTGTGCTAAAAGCTTGGAGAAAGAGTTTGCACAAGCAGATTTGTATGCAAATGACATCGAAAAGATAGTGGTAATTTCTAGGGAGAACTTTCTCATTGTATAAAGCTTTCCAGAATGGAAATATTAATACCTATTTTAATATTTTTATATCTTCTACATGGAATTATAAACTTTGAGTAGGATAAACATTATGCAATTCATTTAAGTGTATTTATTAATGCAAAATTTTCCTTACTACATGTATTAATCATAGTTTCTTTCACTTAATATTTGGTGCTTGTGTTAATGATGCAAATGAAATTAATACAATAGACAAGAACCATTTTTCTTGAGATGCCAATTAATAATAGACTGGATTAATGAAAAAGAGAAAAATGAGATATTGTAATATATTATTTTCTTCTTCCTCCTCTTGTTAGCTGTCCTTAGCTGTATTTTGCATGAGGTAGAGATAACAATTAATAAACTTTTATTTTGCTCCATGGAAGCTATTTCAAATATATATTTTGACTTCAGAACTTTACTTAATTTGTTTTTCTGCAATGTGAAAAATGAAGCAGCAAAGGTTTTTTCTATTTTAAAATGGACTTTGTCATTCAAAGCATACAGTATATGAACATGATGAGAAAATGAGTATGGAAGGGAAAAGCAAAATAAGCTTAGGAATGGTAACTGTTGAAGTACTTAATGACTAGTGTTTTTTTTCCTGACATAGATGTAGGACAATACCTTTTGAATAGTAACACATCTATTTATGCACAAATTCTCCAGAAGGTCTTCTATTTGGATCATTGTGTACATGAGCTAGATAAAGAGCAGAAGCAAACAGAATAAGTGGAACAAAAAAAGAGAAGCTACAATTAAATGGTGTAGGGGGTGAATAATTTAATGCTTGCATTGAAGTATGTTTAATGTTGTAATGTTTTTTTGAAGTATGTTTAATCTCAAAGGTTAGGCTGTCGTTTCTACAGAGTTGCCTTGGAACTATATACACACACTCACTTTATGTACTATTTTCTGTCTCTTGCTTGAACTAACCTATGAGGTCCATAGCCTTGAGACAGCGTGAAGCACAAAGCAGAATTGATATTGGGGTCATTGAGAAGTCCTTTGCTTTCTTCATTTGCTGCACTGGCTCAGATTGCTTGAGGGGCTTTAGAAATGCAAGGGAGAAAATCAATAAAGGACAAAAAAGATTCCAGTGTAATAGGAAGTGCCTGCTGATTGCATGTTTGCTCAGCAGATGGCATCTTCTTGTAAATGATGGCTCGTATCTGCTGTAACACTTACTAAACTATAGTCCACGAAAGTGAATTACTGAATTTCATTACTGAACATTGTGCTTTGTATAAACATGTTGTTAGAAGAAACAACCATTTTTCCCCTAGGATTCTGTTAATTTTTATTACTCTTTTATTTCCATCTTGTATAAACTTGTTAGATATTACAGCATCAAAGATGAATCATGTACATACATGTATAAAACAATAAAAGCTTTCATGTTGTTCAGAGTAGCTTTTAGGAATCCTGTAATTTCTATAGAAAAATTCCAAGCCTTCTTATATATCACAGAAGCTTAAATTAAGCATGGAGAAATTAATTAGTTCATACAGGTTTCTAAATTTGACAGGGAAGAGGAAGATTATATCTCTCTCTCTGTTAAAGGTGATGCTCTACCAAACTGCAGGTTTACCAAGAGATCTTAGAACATGTGGAAATGACTGATGAGTCAGCATGCAGATAATCAGTACTGCTACAATGTTTTTCAGGGCATTTATTTCCTATACTTTTTATTGTTGTTTTTAATGCTGCCTCTTCTAATAACTCTAAATAACTGCATCCATTATTTACTTGAGTAATATTTGAGTTTGTGTTCTGGAGCAACAGAGGACTGCTAAGTGGAATAAAGCAATGTACAAAGCCTATTTTATGAGATTTGTAGAGCTATGAACTGGTAACAACACTTGGATACCTTAAATATTGCATTTTTAGAGCCCGATACAGTTCCTTCATTGTAGAAACTAAAGTTTTGTAAAAGGGACAGTCTTGTTTTAACAATAACTCATACCACTAGTTGTGCAGGATTACATTATATGATTCTTCTAATCACACTCTTTTTTTTTCAGAAAAAGGTTTTTAAAGTTGTATTCAGAGCTTTTATTGCTCTTCTGTGATTAAGACATTGTCTTGTTAAAGCCAGTGTGTAGCTTACATGATGTTATGGAAGGAATAACTATGATTTTATAGTATTTTCCTTACAGGGGTAGTACAGAGTCTCCAGCTTTCAAATGATCGAGCAACTCACTCAGTGCTTCATAATTTGACTATTTTAAGTCAAGCTGAATCACAGTGAGGAGGCTACTGCATTGAATTTGAAGTGACTTAGTTTGGTCAGCTGACATTTAAATGTCAAAAAGCTAAATACCTGGATAACAGCACATGAATTCTACCTCATAAACCACAAGTGGTCTTGTTCAGCAACTAGGAAGAATGAAGAATATTGTTCATGTATTGAACAGCTGAATGACCAAGTGCCCAGGGACTCATTCAGCTTGGGCAGGATAGTGGACTATTATCCACTACAGTGAGCCATTAAGTGCAGATATTCAGTCAATTGATATTTGGATCACAGACCGTAGAGTACCTCACCCTTCTTGTTTGTTTATTCTAAAAGCTGATAGCAGATTCCCTCTCCTCTCTGATAGGTATCAGGTTGCACTGACTCAATGGCTAGCATTCCATGTGTTCAGAAGCCAGTATTTTCAGATTTTGCTTGCCTTGGTTAAAGAGTCCTGAGAAAACTGCAAGAAAGTCAAAGATGCAAATTTTTTCTTCACTGAGTTTTGTTCCAACAGAGCTCAAATATGAACCTGAGTCTTCTGTACAAAACATATAATGGCATGTTTGTGTATGCATTCATATCTGGACACCATGTATTAATCATCTCAGGTTTGCAAAGTTTAGGGCCAGGACAGGTCATACAGACATCCTACATATCACAGGTTATCATACTGCACCAGGCGCTCCTGGTACCAAACCTAAAACTTTTCCTCAGGGGTTTGAGACTCCCTACGGGCAGTTCAGTTACATACGAATTTACATCAATTATTATATCTGCATTTTCTTTCCAATGATTCTGTGTTTCTGCAAGAAACATGGCCTTTTCATCTAATGCTATACATATACTTATTACACATTTACAAAGTTTGAAGTCTTAAAAATCTGGTGTCTTTGCACGACTTCATATATCTGTGCTAACATCTGTTACAAAAGTTTTGATTCCTCCTTTTTTTTTTTTTTTTAATAGCTACCTTTTAGATATATCTTTCGAGAGAAATCCTTTCATAATGAAAAATTATCCTAGGCTATGCATGATACTACTGCTCCAGAAAAATGTGGCAGTGTCTAAAGCAGAAATTTTAAAAGTACTGATCTTAAAATACTATGAAGCAAACTTTGCCTATTGATGAGCTCTTGAAATCCAGTATTTATACATGTGTGCACTTAACTTATATGTGTATATGTGTGTGTATATAAGGATAACCAAAAGATATTTTCCTCCCTTTTAATTTAAGCCATTTACATAGCTGCTTACAGCCCATTAGTCTGGGTTACAAAATCTAATGCAGCAAGACCACTTTACAAGTAACACCCAAATAGAAGACTCCCACCTGTTTATTACTGCTGAACTGTTACAGTGCTTTCTGTTTACCTTGTTCATTGTGGGGAAGCTGCAGCTTTGTTTACCAGATACCCTTGCTCTTGAAAGTAGAGTTTGCTTGCGTTGTGAGCGCTCATATTTTTGGGGTCCTGTGACCATCTCTCACATGTGGTACAAGAAAGACAGTGCAATTTAACCTCTCCCCTGTAGAGCAGGAAGTTTAGTGAAAACACATTGTAATTTAAAGGTTTTCAGCAGCTTAATGTCAGCATCACTTCAAGTTGCAGCTGAGGAAAGGAGTCATTCATTCTCTGTGCTTTAATCCTCCACTATCTGTGGAGTACGGACAAAAGTGTTATGAAAAGCTCGACATCTGAAAGAAGACAACCCTCTATTTAGGCAGCTAAATGAAAAATGCTCTGGGGAATGGCAACAAAAAATACTGATTTTTCCTGAAAGTCAAGTGGTTTAGGTATCAGCCTAAACCAGCATTATATTTTTTAAGTACTTGAATAGTCTAGCAGTAAAAGCTAGACAATGACTGCACACACTGAAATAAATAGTCCCACACTTGGATCACATGCAAATATTGTAACTATTTTGCTGTCATTAGAAATCATTTTGCTGTGCAAGCCGGGGTTTATTTACAAAAATTTCATATATAAAGGACAGTATTTGGAAATCTAGCCTTGCCTAATTCACATGGTATGGCTTTTTGTTGGTGGTGATGGTGTTGGTTGGTTGGTTGATTGCTATTTACAGTCCTAGTTAAATTGCTGGAAACTATCACACTATGGAAAACCTAAAAAATGAATGTAAAGTATTAAATTAATTATGGCCCATGAAGAAAATACAGATAGACAATACAGAAAAATATTTGCTGATTTGAGGTAAGACCTATCTATTATATCGGTTTTAAAGAAAAATTAATGACATTAATAAAAGTAAATCAGTAATTTTACTTTATTGTGAAAGATGATTATTTTACAGTATTATTTATAGAAAAGATGTGCTTTTCATCAATAATTTAAGAGTATTTTTGTCCGACCACTGCTTGTAGTTTAAACACATCTGTCAAAGTTATTAATGAGAAATTGGCTGTCTACTAAACTGAATTTCGGTCCTCGAAATTGGTTTCAGAATTCTGATAGTATTCATGGTCAGTTGCATCCTTAACTAATGGAGGATTCAATGCACTTTGTATTTTCTTTGGTTTAAGAAATGTGGGCCTAAACTTACTGTGACTAATGATTGCTGAAAATAGTCTCGGAGGGCTCTATCCAAGGGGTAATGCAGGCTGCCTTCTAGGCCATGCAAGCCTTGGAGGGCTGTATATGCTGATTGCACAGCAGGCTTACTCTTCAAGGATAAAGGTGAGCCTGCTGTGCAATGTCAAAGGAAAGCAGCTCAGATTGTTGAATTGTACAGGATGACTAAACAGTGAAAAAGTCATTCTTACATCGTTATACTACAGCTCTCTTTCTATGATCTCCTTCACTTATGCACTCTTGATGTTGAAAGATCTTTGAGAGATTATTCCATAAAATTCCTGACTTGGGGAGGAAAAAAAAAAATCTATGTACATTTTTTAGACGAATATGTAGGATGGGATATGTTTTTTTTCCCAGCCCTTGGTTCAAACAGAATGATTCAGAGGGACCCAATGTGCAGTGGAACTTAGTGAACTTCAAGAGCTGAAGGCATCTTTCCATGACTGAAAAAATCTCCACATTTTCCACAGTTTTTTAGCCAGTTGTTTCATATCAGTGACATGTTACTTTCAGATTCAGAGCAGAAATGGATAATGTCAACATAAAATGGCACTGAAAGTTCATTCCAGCAATTTCTTCCTTCAGTATAGGGAACAAGTCCATCTCTCTTTCAAAGAGAAATTTTCAAAGAGAAATTTTCTTGCAAATTCTGCAGCTTCTAGACTTGAAACAGATAATAAAGAAAACCTTCCTTTTTTCCAAGAGCTTGTTTTTCAGAGAGCCTACCTAACAGGAAGAAGCCTATAGTCAAAAAATTCCCCTTCTCCCACCTCTGACTTCCACCTCGTACGTCCCAATGGCTAGTGTTACCTTTTGTCATGCTCTGAACACAGAAGGCACAGCAGACAGGGGTTTCTGCATCGTGTGACATGCTGAAAACTGGCAGCATGCTTTTGTCTTCTGATGGACAGAGCAGACTCTGTGCATATGGGGGGAAGGAGAGGAAGAGTTTGGTGTTGCTAGTGCTTTTACATTGCTTATTGTTTTTCATTAGTGAACGTGACAACATTCAGAAAAAAAAATTTTTTCAAGCTAATCTCTTTTATTATTCTTCTATTAATATTTTCAGTTTTAGGCCATATCAAATGGCATTTCATCAATCCATTTTAACACAGTCTACTCTACTAGTAACTGTTCCCAGTTACATCTTGTGTTACACTTATAGTTCAATATCAAATATTCTTATTTATTTGAACAGATCTTCCTTTTCATAAAATCTGTCTGACTTTTTAGAAAACCTGGGAATAATGGAATACCCATTTTTTTACATTTAGTCTTGGCTTTTATTTCCTTTTTTTTTTTTTTTGCCAGCCTGAACTGGTAGAGAAATATGAAGTAAATGAGTCCCCACTTCTGCTTTCAGTCTTCACTGTTGTCCCTTTGTGGGCACTTCCTAGCATCTTTCTCTGAATAAAACCTCCTTGACTTATTATTACTTACTATTAATGCAATAAAAAGACCAAATAATAGCCATTAGAGTGAAATAGAAACACTGACACAATGGTTTCAAAGCAACAGTAATTTGAAAAAAATACTTTTCCACGATAAAATTTACTACCAAACTGAACCCTACTGCAAAATATAGCCAAACATGCTACACAGAGGAAATTACGTACCACAAGTATCCCATCTAGAAACTGTCTCATAATTTCTGAAAAATTGTTTTTGCATTTTTGAAAGACAAAAACATGTCCTCATATCTGAAGTTAAGAATGAAGACACTCGATTGTCTTTATCTCAGTGAAGTCTGGTGCTAATTAAATTAGATGGAAGATGAGCAGATCCTGTGAATTTGAGATTTGCGTAAGGAGTATCTTTGCTTGCATTGGCCCCCACATTTATATGCATCAGTTGCTGTGTGGTGTGCCTACACCTCCATCAGGAAAGGAAATAAGAGCAGGAAACAAGATATGGGGGTATACTGGAGATTAGGAAGGCTGGAAGGGTGTTTGAGTGAAAAGAACTCCGGGTAATTTCTGATGGTTCTCCAAGCCCCTCTTTAGATTCAGAGGAGGTCTTAGATACTTTAATCTTCTGCAACAAGATTTGCTTTTCTGAAGAGTCTCAGTAAGAGACTTGTGACCTCCAGAATTTAGAACTAAGTTCCAAAACTCCTAAATACATCTGTTCTGTCAAGTATCAGCTAATCACTAAGCAGGATAACAGCTTATTATTGGTCCCAGCTGTTCCTTTCTTGACGGTGTAAATGGCTCCTGAGGGGTCAGCTTCATCATTACATGACAGATTCTTCCCTTTCTCGGACTGTTTGTTTGTTTTAAAGTCAAAAACATATTTTATGTTAGTGTTAGTATAACATTGGATTTACATAACCATGTCTTAAAATTAGAAAGAGTGAGTTTAAACTTGTCTCCTGAATTTCCTTTTTTTGTGTGTGTGCACATTGTTATGAAGAATTTACTATGCAGCCAACTGTTACATTACCTCCTAGGCTTTGGTTTAGGTTGTCTTGCAGAAAATCAATTAGAAAAGCTTTTTTTTTTTTTTTCTTTTTCCTTTTTTAAATATTATTCTGTCTGTTAGTAACAGAAATACAGACCCTGAGTGAACAGTGTGTCAGTACCAGGTGAAAACACCTGAAAATTGCTTAACTTTAAATATTTGTTCTGTACAGGTTAAAGCAACCACACTAGGTATGGACAGAGACAGAACCAAAATACTGCACGAATGATGTGAAGCTCCAACTTCCAGTCCCAATAAATAATAAAACCATGGTTACTCAATATAACATTGCCATGGGCTAATTCTGTGTCTCAGAATATTATTATTTAAGCAGATATTTAAACGTGGTGAGCCAGTTTGTCCTCTAAAAATGCAAGCTGTTTTTCAGAACTATGGAAGCTACATATCTCAATAGACTCATCGGATAAGGATTGATAGGAACAATGACTTTACATGGTCTAAACATTCATGATAAGTTCTATCATTTAGCTTTTCTTTTTAAGGGTATCATTAGTTGTGAGAAAACACTTTTATCTATAACAAAATTAAAAATGAAACTTGTAAATAAAGATTTAAAAACAGTACAGCAGAGTGTTTTGATTATTTAATTGATTTTTAATCGATTTTTTAATCTTTCAAATAAAAACTTTAAATGGTGTGATGTTTAAGCAGCAAAACGTTCTAATGGTATTTGATAATCTCCAAGATAAACTGTCAGAATATGAGAAAAGGTTAAAGCAGGATTTAAAAAAAAATATGGAGAATTCCTGCCCAAGGATACAAAGATATAAAAACCCAACACCTCAAGTTCTGGAGTACAGGTTAAAGGAAGCAGTTCAAAAGTTCATCCAGGATTTCTAGAAATTCTAGTGAGATATTATACTGAACGAGAACTGCCTGTCTTGATAGTTGAAAACAATAGAATACTTGTTCCAAGTGTCTTGAACTACAGAAACTAAAAGTGGCTGTTGCCTATGTAGGCTGTGCATACACATGCTAATGCTGTATGTACACAGAGCTAAGGTGAAAACAAAACCTCGAGGAACTCAGTGTAAGTTCTATCTTTTATTCTGAGAAAAGCATTGTCAGATGCTTTGGTTGATTCAGAGAGAGATTTAAGCAGGAAAACAAACTCTAAACTCTGAAAATGGAAAGTTAGTCCATAGTTCCTTCTGCTTAAGGAGGAGTACAGGTGTTTATGACAGTACAAATAAAGGTGCACAGCAAGCAGTGCAGTTTGGAGGTCAGAATTACAAGTCTTTCTCATTATCTCATTTTTAAGATGGACAGGTATGAGCCATTACACCTTATCCAGAGGAGAATGATGAAGTAATAAATGGAAAGACCAGTGAGATGGAAAATCTCAGTCTGAGGTCTATGAAAAGGTCCTATAAAATGGCCTTTTTGTGGTTACTTGCAGGTTTTGTGAGGGTGAGTAAAAGCTAGTAAGCAAGAACAAAAAGATGGAAGGACTTTTTGCCACGAAAAGAAGGTTGGAATTAGCTTGACATGAAAGAGATAGAAAGTTACATCTTTACTCAAGCAAGAAGTTCCCTCTCTCCTGGAGGTTAGATGGCCCTGTTAAATACCTAAATGAAATAAAACCATTTTGTCATTAGACAAACTGACCCTAAATTAGGCGAGATACTTGGTGAGAAAACAAGGGATGCTTATTGTTGGCATCATGAAAGGAAACAGACTTGAAGAATAGGCGGAGAATCTTCATAAGAACCTGGTGTCTTCAGCACGGATACAGACAGAGAAAGAAAAGCTGTGAGGTGACTGTTGCAGTGCACTGAGGAATGGAAATCACCTGTTCATGATCAGCACTGACAAGGATGTGAAGCTGAAGCATCTGCGTCCCTGGCTCTTGCAGGAGCACACATCGTGTGTGATTTGGCTGGAAGGCTGAGTTCCTGATTTGCAGACCTTCTAGACCCTGTCTGCCCACAGGAGAGGGGATTGCTGAGTGATAAGACTGTGACACGTGAAGGTAACAAATGTCCCAGGTAAATACAAGGCGTGGCCTTTGATTTACTAGCAGTCATGCTACTGCAGGTGGTGAAAGCTCGGTTCATAATGAGGCAGTGATACCTTATAGGCCTGTTTTATCTCTGTGCTCTCTGTAAGTGCTCTCACAGCATCTCGTTATTGCCTCCTGTTCCACAGAGACAGTCCAGTCCCCAAACTATCATATTGCCATTTGCCTCAGTGCTGATATGGGCTGTATTAAACACACAGATAAGAATTCTTTGACATAACCATTCGTAATGAGGGTTGGATCACGTTCAGAATGATTATGTCGTGCCTTGTTTTCTTAACCTTGAAACAAGCCTGCTTGTGCTTATTTTCTGCTGCTAATGTGGTTATTGTACTTTCAATTAAAGGAACTGTAAAAGTGATTACTGTGGTTTTTGGAGATTGAGCGAGACAATTTGAATGACCAGAACTCTTTTGAAATGTTAACGTTTGTCCTCATTAGTATTTGCTATTGTACACATGATAATGTATTTTTGAAATTTTTAAATTGAGGTGGATACAGACTTATACTTTTGATAAACATATTAGATATCAACAAAGCTTTAACAAATATACAATGCACTGACTTCCCTTTTGCTTTGAAATAGCAGCAATATCCTAGCTTCCTAACTCTATTAATTAACACTAGATTTCTTTAAAAGCCCTCTTATATCCCAAGTTTTTCCAAATTTTCTGTGATATATTTGACTGTTGCATGATACTGAAAAAGAAGACAGTAACAAATTGATATTTCTTTAGCATTGTATCTTAGAATTGCGCCATGTTCAGCAATGTTTCTTCTAAAATTAAATGAGAATTTCTCAGCTATATAAAAGGACATATGGAAATTCATCTCATGGAACAACATCTCCTTATCACAATGCAGGAAACTTAAACGAGAAGAATATACTCTAAAAGAAATTTACTTTACATTTTATAGACAATAAAATAAGCTTTTTATCATTTATTATTAAAAACCTGCTGTTTAGTCTGCAAATGTTTGATCAGAATATTTTTATTTGAACCTAAATCTTTTTTCATTTTAAATCAAATCAGCATATTCCTATGAGTACTTTCTTTTTCACAGAAAACCATTTTCCATCTGGGGAATGATATATCAGAAAATCCATGTCTGGTTCTAACAGCTAGTCATGATATGTTGTTTCATCAGGTATTGGGAGTATTACTAATGAAATAATCTACAAAATGGCATATTTCAGAAGGGTTTGTTATAGAAATATAATACACTTCTGAAAGCTGAATTAAGAAAAAGGGAAAAACTGATTTAGATCCAAGAGGCTGTTTATTATCACAGTATTAGGTAAAATCCACTGGGTCTCTTTTATCATTTACTATTCATCTTTTAGGTTACCTTTTCTTCTAGCCATTTTTTAAAGTCTTGCTGCACTAATACTTTCAGTATAATTTTCCTCTCTTACTTTCAAAAAATACTGTTAACCAATATTAATGTTACTGAAGAGCTTTGTTGCAGCATAGTCATGAAAACACAAGAATTACATTTAAAGATATATGACAATAAAGGATTTTTTTAAAAGCTAGAGAGCCATTGCTCCCTTTAGGCTATTCCATGTTATTGCAGGGTACAGATAACAAATAGTCTGGCTATAAAATTGTCTTTAATTAGTTGACTCAGTGGCTTCCAACAGTGTGTTACAGTGGTCTGTGGGACTCCCATATTACAAGAGAGAGTTTTGAATCTTACTCCATGCTCCTGGGTAGTCTTTGCATATCAACTTACATGCTGTCCTGTGGGAAGTGCCAGCAGAATTACCCAAATAACCATCCCACTGGTTTTATTAGCTCACAGGGAAGTCACATACCTTGCCTTCTGAGGAATATGCATAGCTAGAGGTTGGGTGCCATGAGAGTAATAATACTCTGAATAAAACTTAAAGGGATGTAAAAGGAGACGGTTAATAGGAATTTTAAGGGATAGCTTCATATTTCTCCATTGAAAAACAAGACATATGCATATTAATTAAGAGCAAATTAACTCTCACTGTATTTTAACCAGCATAAGTGAGAACTATTTTAATGGTCTAATTTTTTAAAAAAATTATCAATTATTCTTTCTACAAAGACAAAGGCTCTTTCTAAGATTGCAAACCAGTTTCGATTATAGTTTTGTCATTCATTATATTTTACTAATACTTCGGGGTTTTGCCAAGGGTGTTGTTCTAATTTGGAAGAAAATTCTTTCTGCATTTTCTGTGCTGAATGTGGAAATTCAAATAAAGTTTCCCAGAATTTGTTTTCACGTAATCTAAAATCTAGTGCAAGTCTGAAACATGCATGTTGAAAAATGGTAATTGATGCCTGAAAGTGCAACTGCATGATGCATGTAGGCTTGGGAACTGAAGAATTAAATGCAAAATTTCAGACACAGCACATTGCATTTTGTTAAGATACAGTTTCCCCATCCCAGAACTCTTTTGGCATTTTTCCTTATGGATTCTTTTTTTCTCATAATAACAAATTTAAAGCTATGGTAATAAGCATTAGGTTATGTTAGTTTTAGAATGTCTTAAGCATATGTGCTGCTTTGTTTTCTCAGGATGAAGTAAGCATTTGTACTCATATGGCCTTAAGTTAACAAAATTACATCTTTAATTTTCCGTTGAAGTAACTGAAAAACACTGTGCAATATTAAGTATGCAAGTTCCTATCAGCTCAAAAATCTTTTTGTTTTCCTGAAATCTGGATGTCTATGCTGATAAAATATTGTTTTTAAGCAACCCACAAGGCACACCACTTCTCCAGCACAGGAAGAACAACTACTGAGGTTTTTATATTAAGGTACAGTTCGTTTTGGGGGTTTAATTTTGCTGATGAAACTGATCAGTAGAAGTACTGATGTGATAGTTAAGCCTTCATCTGGTTTTAGGGAAAGACACTGGTCTTTTGAATATTCTCTTTGTACTGGACAATTACATATGAGAATTTTACCTTGTGTCCATGAAGGAGGATTAGCATGTTGTCCTTCAGAACATGATTAATCTTTCTCTCTGGGCTTAGTTAATTTTGTGCTGATAGGATGTGTCAGAGCAAGGAAGCCATGAGATAGCCTTTAATGTTATACAAATAAGGTAATTTATAGAAAATATAAAATTCTCCTTTGTCATGTGAAATCTGATATAGATCCTTCATGAGGTATAGTCTAATGCAGTATTGGGAAGGTAACTTTTACTACTTAACATGATGGAACCTGGATGTGAGGCTTCTTTGCCAACTTCCTGCTCCTTGTTCTAGCTCCAGAGTTAAAGTAATGAACCATGATTTGGAGTTTAAGAATATGGTGTAACTAGAGTCACTTTAGCTTCTTCCAAAGATGCTGTGTGCCAGTTCCACTGCAGGTTTGTGCATAATTGAAATGTTTGATCTATACTGGATTCCTTGAGGAAGCCAATTGTACAAGGTGCTACCATCTTTACTACATCCTCATAATTTAGATTGTGTTTCTTGGATGTATGTACAATAT
>VZSR01001685.1:14300874-14388374 GCA_013398615.1 Brachypodius melanocephalos | reverse complement strand
AATTGTCTGCAACAGAAGGTGAAGGAGGTGGGACCTGGACTCAAGCGATGTTACAGGTTTTCACCCTTCTGACCATCTGAGGCAGTTCCTCTAAAGCCATGTCCTGTGATCAACCCATCTCAATACAGCTGCACAGCTAAGCAAAGCACAGACCCATGGGATCTCAATTCCTGTTATCCCCATATAAACTTCAGCTTGAAAAAGGAAAATTTTTCATTTGAAAGTTCTTTCCATTTGAAAATTCTTAAAAGTGTCTCAACTGGCAATGCATTGATGAATAAATGGGTCACAATGATTCTGTATAAGATGATTTTGATGACAGCAGCGTGATATGGTAGTACAGACAGTTGACTGAGGGGGGAAAAAAGAAAAAAAAGGTAAACAATCCAACTAACAACCCAAAACTGTGATGCTGGGACTTGTGACAGCGAAATCACACACACAGAACCATACCCTGTCAATTTGGGGTGTTGTTAGTCTTGTAGTACATGCGTTGAACTATCTGCCCAAACAAAAGTTATTGAAGAATATATAGCACCACTAGAGAAAGAACTGTGGTTTAAGTAATTCCTTTAAAATTCCATCACTAAAATCATGACAATTTCAGATATACCAAAGAAATGCAGCTTTGATAAAACATGAGACTGCATTGTTAGAGAATTTTAAACGGATGTGTACTTAAATTCTGTGTTACAAAACTCATAGTGTGTATTAACTCTTCTTAGACTCATCAATTAAGTTTAAAAAAACAGGATTTTTGAGCAAAGATGCCCTTCATTAGGTCACCATTCAGAAGCAGTCCCGAATCTAAAAGTGAATATTTGTAGCTAGGCAACAACAGTGCTTCGTTGTGGTCAGTGCATGCCTAAGGTCACAACTGAAGACTTAGTTTAGCAGATAGTCTGAAAGAGGTAAGTTCTGATTTTATGTCAATAAATTACTATCATTAGTTTAAGACCTGGAGTTTGTTTCACACAACCCCCAGGTTTAGTATATCTAATAAAATGAGAATTCTGAAGTACTCTTTATTGAGTAGGAATTACAGAAATATCTCAAATTGCTCCCTGCCATTTAAACATGGAACTAAACGTCCCATCATACCACCTCACATTTTCTACTGGAGAAGAGAGAAGCTGACTCAGAACCTGTTCTAAAGTCCAGCTCAAAAATGGGACCCTGCTTGCCTTCCAAGAAGAGTGCTATATCTACAAGATGCTGATCAGAGATATTTAGAGTGTTGACAGTTGAGACACAAACCTGCCCCAGCAAAACCATTTCCCTCTTGCTGATGAAAGAGCAGAGGTTTTGACAAGACTACAAGGCAGACATTTTATGCTCTTTCTATCCATTTTGAACATAAAATAATGTGAGTGTTGATTGTAGTAAGAGTAATAGGATTTTTGGCACTGTAATTATTAAAAGGTTGCTTCATTAAACTGTACTCTGGAAATTAGCGTGGAAGACCAGACAGCTACAGAAGCTGAACTGAGTAGCACACCCCTGAAAATCAGGGTATACCTGCTTCTGCAGTGCAAATAAGCCTCATAGGGATGCAAGGGGCTTTTTCATTCAGTAAATGGCATACACCAGTATAATTTGGATTTGGTACAAACCAAATTATACTGGCAGACATGAAGAAAAGAACACAATTCTACAGTTTTATATCTCGATGCTCCTGTCCATCTTTAAGAAAAGTCTCCAGTATATTCTGTTAGTATTCATTCTTGAGAAATAATAATTTCTGTAGGTGAGCGATTTTTTCTGTCATGTTTTCTAGCACTGCAATTCCAGTGTTGGTAGTTAGATCACAACAAGTTTGTTAGTTGAGACTTGTGTTTGTGACATATGGAATGCAAAACTGTCCAGTCATCCACCGGTATTCTGTACTTCCACAGTCTTTAAGCATTTTCAGTCAGCCAAATTTTTCTATTATCAAAAATCATTTAACTGCATGATTTACTCAGGTTGATTTCAGTAGCTTAAATTTCCCAGGAAAATGTGTCCCTAAGAGGAATGAGTGGTTAAATTAGCTGAAATAGCACTTTTGAGAAACTGAACAGGTGTGATTTGAATACATATTTTACTTAGAAGTTAATAGCTACCCAGACCTATGCTTTGCTAATAGAAATCATTATTTAAATCTTATTGCAATTTGTTTAATTTACCCTAGGCTCTTTAGCTAGAACATATCACATCTCTTTTAAAATATTTTTTTTTTGAGCAATGGTGGTCAAAAGATGCCATTACTGTTGGATCATTGTTGTCAGAGATCAAAAGACTTACAAACCATTTGCATGTTAGTAAGCACAGGGATGATCCAATGCTGGTAAATAATGTTTTAATAGGCACATCAGCCTTCAGTAGGCATTGGTACAGATCAATCAAATAAGAATTAAAAAGAGTTTGCCAGTTTTGAAGTACAGTTTTTTTACAGGAAACTTGATATGATGGTAGACGTCATATAGATTTTAGAAAAAATTAACAAATGGTACAAAGAAGCAGAGGATATTTTACAGAAGAGAAAAAAAATCATGTTTTTTTGCCTAAAATCACAACAGAATCTACAAATTAGTGTCTCAGGACATTTTGTGCAACAGACACCAATGACAGTTTTTTTCAGGGGCCATAATCCAACGCAGTTGCAGTAACCCAGTTTTTTTAAAAAATGGGTTATTGCATGTCAGAGTGTATTTGAGCAAAGGTCAAAACTGGTAGTTGCTTCTCTTAGAACACCATGCTCATAAAAACATAAATAGATTCTCCATCAGGGTGATGTAGGTTTTGGTAAAGGCTTTGAGTACAAGTTCAAGTGGGCTGATCATACAGCAAGACTTAGGAGATCTGAAAGAATTGGCTTCTATTCCTGTAGATCAGCAGATAAAGAGTCAGAGGATTGGCTAGAAATCTTTTCGACTTTTTCCTCTAAAACCTGAAAATTCCTATGCACATCACCAAGAAAGTAATTTTAAACATCCAAATTAGTTCAAATCCAAGTTTAACCAATATGTACAAAATATTTTTCTTGATAAATATTTGTTTTTTAATGTTAATTTTTAACTTCATCTACAGTAAGCATCACAATGTTAAAGAAAGTCATCTACAGACTAAGATCAGGACCATGATATCTATTTCATTGTTTTATCTACCTCTTTTTTTTCAGAACATCTTTTGGCTGTTGTAGAATAGAATGGGGGTTGTATCTCCCCTTTCCAAAATCTATGCAACCCTGTTCTCTTCAACAGAAACTTGTCTTTAAAGTATTTTAAAATTTCTTTCACCCCATTTCTTTAATGTTTTGCCTGCTACGTTTATCTAGACCTAAATTTACTTCATCCTACAGAGATAGTTTAAGGCACAATGAGTTCCCAAAATGAAGCTGAAGGGTTTTACTCTGTTGCAGAAATCACCATTTGCAGTTACCCTTATGCAGAAACATGTACTGTTATTCCGTTCCCTTCTTATCATTCCTAAAAGCTTTTCACACTTCAGTTTCCACAAATGCAATTGTTTTTGGTGCAATCAGGTTCAGAAAATCACTGTTGCATAGTGATTTTCTTCTGCACTGGACAAGGTAGTACCTATCTTTTAAAAACATATTGGATTAGAAAAACTATTATGAATAGGCAGAATTGTTATATTTTGAAAATTTTTAGGCATTATTTTAAAATTTCAGGGATTCTTCACTTCAGCACATGTGCCCAACATCCTTTTTATGTTTATTAAGCTATATATTTCAAATGCAGTAGTGATTTAAGCTGTTGCCTGTAACAAGACTTAATCTATTTAAATTATAAACTTGTACAGTACCAACAGTCTTAGAAACCTGCATATGCATTCTAAATTTACAAGAGTAGAACACACAATTCTGAACACCAAAAACTGGAATAACAAAAGTTTTAGCATTAATTTAATTTATATAATAAATCTAAATACCACAGAATATTTTCAGGTGTCTAAAAACTTTGTCATTCAGCTTGGAAGAATTTTAAGGGATTTATAAGTACAAAATGAAGCAGGTGCATAAAAAAAGAAATTTAAAATTAGTATCCATTCAAAAAGGATATTTTAGTGCCAAGTTCTAATTAAATTAAATTAAATTTCTAATTTTAAAAAAGGTTGAGTCAAAAATTTGACATATTTCTCTTAATATTGAATGCAAACTTGAATTTGTTTCTTCTGTAACACAATCCTTGGAAGCACTCGCATATGCTCTCACAAAATGTGTAGACTAACCCACATCTACTTAGTGTTCCTTAACAACTGAAATTTAATAAGCTGCATCTGTATTGAATGATAGCAAAATGTTTTTCCCCTGACCTAATGAATGGTGTTGTGGTTTTGACATTTTGGATACTTCAAATCCAGTTAGTGTTCTTTATGTTTTATTTTTTATATATTTTATGTTCCTTATATAGTACTTCTGAAAACAGTTACATTTGCCACTTGAGCAAAACAAATACCTTCCCCTAGCAATTTAATCACATATATGTTTAGTGTCAGATCTGGGCTGAATATTTTTGTATAACAATAATCCATAAACAATTTATTAATGTAACAGATATTATCATTTGTATAACAATAAAATCTGTGTATTTCCAGGTCAGTTAGAGTTTAGAACCTACCTGTATGATCTGTATGGTCAAATAAACCTCCTCAGTTTTAATACTGAAAAGTACCCCATGCTAGTGTTTTAAATCCACAACACTGTGATATTTTTTCCTCATTCTGAATGTCAGAATATATGCTCACATCCTGTCTTGTTACCTGTTTTCTCTAAAACCTCTTCTAATCCAAGACTGTTGAAAATTGTTACAAATAGAAAATTGTATCAACTGCCATGATAAAAGATATTATGGCCATTCCCAAATGAAAATATGAATGTTATCTATATGAAAGCTGTGCTTGTTCAGCCTGGAGGAGACTGAGGGCAGAGCTCACAGCCATGTGCAGCTTCCTCGCAAGGGCAAGTGGAGACTCAGGCACTGAGCTCTGCTCTGTGTGACCAGCGACAGGACCCAAGGGAATGGCCTGAAGCTGAGTCAGGGGAGGTTTAATTTTGGTATCACGAAAAGCTTTTTCACCCGGAGGGTGACTGGGCACTGGAACAGCCCCCCAGGGAAGTGGTCACAGCACCAAGCCTGACAGTGTTCAAGAAGCATTTGGACAATGTGCATGGTGTGATTTTTGGGGTGTCCTTCTCAGGGCCAGGGGTTGGACTTGATCATCCTTGTGGGTCCCTTTCTACTCAGGATATTTTATGATTCAATACAAAATTACTACTATTTTTTGACCCTTTAACTGAAATCACTTTTCTAGATGCTTTATTTTTCATATTATTTTATTAGGTGTTATGTTGTGTAGCTGGACACCTGAAATCTAGAGCTCATGTTTATGGTAATCTTGTTAATGGCAATGTTGTTGATTGGCTATAAATCACAGATAACTGTCACCTATTAAATACAATAATGATTTTCCTAGATAGATTTAAAGTTCTGCATTCAAATGCTATTGGGAAGAAAATGAAGGGACTTAGTTTTCTGGCTTATTCTAAATTTATTTTAAATGAATATTTCAAATTTTCAAATAATAATGTGACATAGAGAGTTGTAACTAACTCCTGTGATGGAAGTACAGATAAATCCAACTCTTTACTGTACTACTCTTCTGTAATTATTCTACTCTTAATTTATTTGTGCCCACAAATCTCCTACAGATGGTCTGAGAGGACCAGACTCATGGTCAAATTTACAAGGCCAGTACAATGTGTGTGGAGTGAGGAGGTTTTATGTGCTAGTGCTACTACTGTGCTACTCTTATTCTTGATCACTGATATAAAAATAATACACACTTTGAAAAAGGTATTTTTGAAGCGTTATTGACCATAGAATTTTCCGTATTTTCTTTCATCTTGGCTTTGGAGACTCTGGCTAGGATAATTCTATCTTCCAAAACAGCGATGAGAACACCTGGCAGATTATTTGTAATTCTAATCAGTTTTTAAACTATTGCCCTTCATTACACAGCCCACAGAGTGCTTGTGGCCCACAACATGTATAATTGTAACCCACCATAAATTAGTAGCTTGGCCTCTATAATTTAGTGTTGCAGAAGCTATTGTTTATCCAAAAGAACATTGTTCTTGTGAAAAGATGAGTTACTTCTAATATGTATACTAATTACTGAAAATTATTGTATGACAATTGGACGTCCTTAGCCAGTCATAACAAAGAAATACTGTCAAGTTGTCAGCTCATAAACCTACTCGTTGGAGCTAAGGCACTGGCAGAAAGGAAGCTTATGTTCTGAGAAGAGGTTGAGTTTCTCTAAAGCTGTGTTTTACTATTCTATTTTGGTTCCCTTTTCTGATCTGGTGCATTGTGTAGGGAAATGAGAACAACTGCTAATTTTAAATTATTGGTATAATTGTGTTGAGGAAATGTTTGAAGATAATATTTACTGTAATCTATTTCTCTTACCAGCACTTTCAGGAAGAAAAGATTCTCATCTGTCTCTAATGGCAGATCTTAGAGATTTCTCAGGTTTCATGAATCTCCCTAGCAGCAGAAGGTATTTTCAGCTGCAATGGGAATTTATTAAATTATTAAATACTTCTGCTGTAAGTATGTTTGCATCACCACCCTGTGCCATCACAAATGTGATGAATTACCTCAGAGCAGAAATCTGATGTATTTTTTGGGATTGATGTCAGTAGATAGGAATTTTTGTTTTGAATATCTTGCAGATTTGCATATGCAATTAGAACAAAGTATCAATTTTAAAATTGAAATTAAAATACTTCCAGTGTGCTGTACAAAGAATAGCAAAGCCGATCTTTTGTCTTCAGCAGAGTGCCCAGAAGGCTGAAGAGGGAATGAGAATCTTGTTTAATTTTTGAAAGCTGAATTATAGCTTCATTGCTCAGTTTTAAATTGTGCCTTTTCTTTATTAAGCTAATGCAGTGATGGCCAAAGTAAGAGAGGGAGTGAGTCAATTTTAGGGATGGATACTGCATTCCAAACTGGTAATGTCCATAACTATACAAAGTTGTGAATAATGTACAGGATGCCTATTGTATCCTTGTATGTTCAGCAGCCATGGGATGTGGTGTTTCTTAATTTTTGGCCACCATGGAAGCATTTCTGGTGATGGGTTATGGGACTGGCAGTGAGGCTGTGGCTGTCAGCTCCCTCCACATCATCTCCATCCCCACTGTTAAGGAGCATGGGAAGCAAGTGTCAGGAAGGTGTCATATTGCCAGTGTTGTCCTAAAACACCTTCACCCGTCAGTTAAGGAGGAGGGTGAGATGGCCCAGGCCTAAAATCACGTATTCATCCAGGTTTGAATGGTCCTTAGAAAGTCTATAGTCCAATCTACTCCTCAAAATCCATCAACACTGAATTCAAGCCAAGTTGGTTCTCTGTGCACCTTTGAGGGGGAGGGATGTGTGTGTGAGGTTTCTAGATCATTATGGATGTCAATTTATATCTCTTAAAAACTTCCTTTTCCCTGTGCCACAGGGCAGTGTGTCTTCAGTAGCATTGAGTGCAAAACCCCAAGGACCTTGACTGGATTGGTTAGGTTTTGTTACTTATGTTGTCATATAGCTGGATTGATTTGGAAGTGCTGATAACTTCACTTAATTTAGAGTAGCATTGATATTTCAAAGGCTGACTTCAGCATTATAGAGGTACTTGCTTATTATGCTGTATTCAAATCTAAATAAATTAAGTTAAAATAATGGGTTCCTGATGTTTTGTTGTTGTTTAATTGTTTTTGGGGTTTTTTTGTTATTTGTTCATGTTTTGTTATTGCTTGGTAAAGTTAAAGGGTATTACTAGTATGAGTCTGCAAGTGTGTTCATAAGTTAATTTTTTTCCAGACTTAATAAACAGTAGTGTTAACTTTCTGAGGTTTGGGGTGTATTGTTCAGTCTTTAAAATAATTAGTATTTTGCATTAGCCTCATAGACAACAGATATGTAAAGTAAGACAAACTTGGGAAAGCAAAATAAAATCACAAATAACATTTAGTGGGAAAACCATGAAGGGGAATTATCTTTAATTAGTTCACAGTTGGAGATTTGTTCATACTGCTTATTTTAGTTAAGTCTTTCATTGAGAAGGAAAGAACTATTTTACTTTTAGAATCCTTGGAGGGAAAGGGCCTTGAAACACTTACCATACGTGTATCTGAGATATCTCTTTCAAAATATTATTACATTCTTTATGTATCCACTACCAAAAATACATAAATTTTTATATTTAATGTATCAATGCTGCCATCGAAAAGGATTTGAATTATTTTCAAATTAGTGCCATAGGAGGGAACTTTAATATCCATATTTCCTTAATGTTACATGGAGAAGCAAAAATCTGTATAGCATCAAAGCCATACTCTTGGCTTAGCAGTGTTTTGGAAAGGATGCACCTAATACAGCAGATTCTGCCATATCCATCCTTAATATTAGCTTTTAGTGCTGCCTTTCCTGTCTAACAAATAAAATATTCCTGTATCTAACCAGACACAGACACAAAGATACTTAGTCAGTTATGAACTTGCAAGTATAGTATGTGCTGTTGGGATATGTTTTTACATGCTGGAATGTCCAAGATTTAGTTACAGACAGAAATAAATCTATTTAGTTGTTCATAGATAATTTTCGGGCTTTCAGTGAGGATCTTACGGATTCACAAGAATAGACAATAATTCTAGTGAAGATAAACATTTGTCTTGTACATATGGCTCTAGATAGGAAGCTCAAACCATCTCAGAAAGAATTTTATTGGCCTTTCATTTTTCCTCTGTTGCAACCAATTTCAGTACTATTTTTGATACAAATGAATATAGAAACATTTTACATAGGAAGGCAAGGTTCAATACTAATATTCTATCTTGACAGCAGCGATAAAAACTGGGAGGCTATGCCTCATTGTTTAGTGACAAAATTAATGACTATTATTATCCATCTTTCTCTTCACCTTTATTTGCATCTACATCTTGAGTACTGTGAACTAAAAATTAAACTTACAAATTAGATATTACACAGAAAGTTGTAACTTTCTAACAAGGCCTGGATTGTAATTTTAATGCATTAGACATTTAGTTTGAATCAATTAGTTTGAATTATTTTTGAATTATCTAAAAGATACGTGAGGCAGGTGGGTGAAGAAAAACTGCACCCATAGCTCCCATTATGCAATAGATGAGAATTCAACAATCTCAGTTTCAACAGTTATTGACACCACTAGTTCTGTAGGTAACCAGAAGTCCATAGTGTCACCATCTATAGTTACTTATCAAGAATGAGGAACATTTTCACTTCTAGAAACCTAAAAAAAATATTTTTTTTTTCTAATCTGCACACTGCTGTAAAATTGATCTATTCAAGAATCATAGAGTATTCTGAGTTGGAAGGGATCCACGAAGACCATCAAGTCTTAGCCCTGCACATGACACCCCCAAGAATCACACTATGTGCCTGAGAGCATTGTTCAAACTTTTCTTAAACTCTTGTCAGGCTTGGTACTCTGACCACTTCCCTGAGGAGTGTCTTCCCCTGCCCTTCCCCTCATGAGGAAGCTGTAACTGCAATGAGGGCTCCTCCTAGTTTTCTCCAGCCTGAGCAGACCGAGTGACCTCAGCTGCTCCTGGTACGGCTTCCCCTCAAGGCCTTTCACATCCTCACGGCCCTCCTTTGGACACTCTCTAATTGTTTACTTTCAGTTTTATATTGTGGCACCCAAAACTGCCCCCAGCACTTGAGGTGAGGCTGCCTCAGAACAGGACAATCCCCTCCCTTGCCTGGCTGGTGATGCTGTGCCTGATGCACCCCAGGACAGGGTTGGCCCTCCTGGCTGCCAGGGCACTGCTGACTCACATTCACCTTGCCACCAACCAGGAACCCCTGGTCCCTCTATGCAGTGCTGCTCTCCAGCATCTCATTCCCCAGTCTGTACAGAAAACCAGGATTGTCCTGTCCCAGGTGCAGAAAGCGGCACTTTCTATTGTTGAACTTCATATGGTTGGTGATTGCCCAACCCCCTGATTTATTGAGATGTCTCTGCAGGTCCTCTCTGCCTTTGAAGGAGTCAACAGCTCCTCCCAATATCCCTTCGAGTCCTCCATTCAGTCAGAATCTCACTTTAAGGCTTAAATGTCTACCTGAAGGTGACTACATGTCCTGGTAAAACTTAAGTTAAGAAAAATATGTGTTTAGTTAAAAATCCTTTTGTTTCTTTAATGAGTAAGAATTTGTGTAACTTTTGTTCTTATGAATGCTATGATGTCTTTTTTTTTTTGTACTAAATCTATCAACATAAAATTATCTGTTGTCTGTTAGTCTATGATGTATCTGAACCTTGATATAATTTTTTGCTAGAAATGTCTTATCACATTTTACACCATCCTTTCACTGATTTGGTTTTGTGTTCCTTTTTTTGCTTGTCAATTGTACGACTTGGAAGCTCTGTGTTAAAATGAGAGATCTAGTGACAACTGAAGAAGGAAATTTATAAAAAATTCAAGAAACATTGAAAATAGATGTAATTTTGTATGCTTAAAATTAGATTGCAGCCATTTTAAGGGCTAGAGAATACTAAGTAGTAGGGTGAGTACCTGAAATTATGTGGAATCTGGGCAGGTGGAGGAAAATTTTTAGTTGCTGGCATGGTGAAAGAAGAATAGTTGATCTCCTCTTATCAAGAGTCTCAAGAGGGTTTCCAAGCAAAAACTTACTCTGCTCTGCTTAGCCATCTGTTGATGGGGTTTATTCCTCACATGGATTATGGGAACATTTTAAAGATGCTAAACTTCTGTGCTATAATGTTAACTATTATGAATATTCTCACAAATGGTAACTGTTCTTTTGCCCTCTCTTTAAAAACTCAACAAATCACAGCTATACCCATATGTGGGAAGTTCCTAGAGAGCTTGCTTCTTCAAGTGCTTTAAGCAACATCTATATCTATACACAGTGGTGTCTTTAACCACTATCTTATCCTACCATGAGTGCTTTCCCCTGTTTTTCTCTTACTTTTCTCAGAATAAGTATGAAGTCCCTCTTCTATAAGATTTAAGCTTCCATAAGAGGAAGAGAAGGGGAAGGGGAAGGACTGCAGCTCCTCATTGCAGGAGGCAGAGTGAGAAAAGGAGAAGGATTTGACCCTGTGCAAGCACTGTTCAGCACTAGCTAAAACATAACTGTTATTAGCCCAGCTTTGGTCATGAATCTAACAGGCAGCACCATACCTACTGCAATGAAAAACTTTATCACACCTAGAACCAGTGCAAGTTGCTGCTCAGTAGTAAGGATGGCTGTGTATCATGAAAGTAGTGTATTTGAAAATTCTGTGATGTGAAATATGTCTTCTACATATATGAAGAAAAAATACTAAATCATCTTTTTATTAAGTAGTATGAACTATTTGTGAACCTAAGTGTGATAGAATATCTTAAAGTAACAGAACAGTCAACTTCTGTAGGAAAGATTCCCAGAATTTTCCAGTGGCTTCTACACAATTGCTGTGAACGACAATAGTACAAGCTTTTGTTTCTGCACTGCAAAACCTCAGAACATTCAATAACACTTGGCAGATACTACCATGTGACAATGCTTGGAAAATGCTAACTTTTAAGGGATGACCACTGCACTGGAAGAAGTGTCATGAGAGCACATTTACAAAATGCAGCCACCTGAGATTTTAGGGAAGCAACTTCTAATGTCTGTATATGTATAAGCAAGTTCAGAAGGGAAAATGTTTTCATGGAGGAGCAGTCTGGCAAATATGTTGCAAAAAAATTGGAACACAACATAGGATGGATCTTTTTAAAGTTATATTTAAATAGAAAAGAAAGTGATGAAGACCACAAGTGTGTTCAAGAAAAGAGATCAGGGTGATTTTACCTGCCAGAAGGCTTCAGGGAAATAGGGCTTGTTACTGCAAGTGGAATCTAGTATAAACACTCAGGAAGATTATTTTGCTTTCTAGGTTCACAGACTAAAACAAGCTAGCTAAAAAACCCCAGCAGCCCATATCTGAAATTAAATCTCTGCTGAGACACACATGGTATTTCAATACACTTTGATTAGCATTTCTAAATGGACTTGATCTTAGAGGTCTTTTCCAACCTTAACAATTCTGTCATTCTGTGACTGTAAATATTCAAAGTTTGTTGAAGGGTGGTAAACATTTCTTAATTTGTCTCTTCATTCCTTCTCCCTCATTATACAAAAAACTTCTGTGTCCCTATGAAAAATCTAAACACAATCTATAGTCGAAGACCACTACTTTGTAAGTAGATATTCTTATCCCCTAGGTATGTAGCAGGTTTTAAGCAGTTACTTTTTGACGTACCAAGTACAGGAAATTCATATTCTTGATGAACTTAATCAGAAATTGTGAACATTCATGTCTTCAATTGCCTTTTTTGTGGCTGTCAGCCCTCATTTTTATTATAAATAATGGCTCTTCGCTGTCTGATCCTGTGATCTTTCAAAAGTCATGATCTGAGATATCCAGGTGAAAATATCTGCTATTCCAGTGCTGTTGCAAATTATTATTAATGTTTTAAATAATATTAAATATAGGAATTAACAAAAAATACTACAACCAAATTACTTTAAAATATTGTTAGGTTCGTAGAGGTTTGGGTTGTTTTCAATTTAAAAGGACAGAAGAACATCTCATTTTATGGACTCCTTTGTAAGCAATTCATGATGTTTTGGAGGACAATATGACCTGAAAATATGTTTAACCTTGCTGTCTTTCATTTCTAGAAAAAAAGCCCAAGTTCTTAATTGTCCTTTTCTGCAATATGACTGTTTAAAAGAATCTTGGGCATTGAAATAGATTTTATTTATATATTAAGCTTGTGTGAGCTTTAAAAAAAGGTTCTCCTAATACTGACAATTTTCAAATATGCTATACCTATAAAGGCAAATTTAGCCTACTTTCTGTTTTCTATTCTAAAAGAACATTCTTTTGAAAGAAGATCAGAAGAGCTAGTAGACACTTTGCAGATATTAAGCTTTTGTAGTTTACTGATGAACTACACATGCCATCAAGCCTGTCATTGTATTAAAAGGGAAAAAAGTAATCCTATAGATATGTTCAAAACAACTAGAATTAAGAACATATGACTGAGTTTGTATGGCTTAAGCACTAAGACTAATTTTTGATTCCTTTTCTGAATTGAGAATCTAAATTCTATTATATTAATAATGTTCATGAAGCCAGTTAATTATGCTCTAGGTTTTTTACAATATTGTGTATCCCTATGAAAGAATTTATGAAACTGAAGGAGATAAAAAATTTTCATTATATGGTATTATATAGAAATTTTGAAATGGGACCTTATCCAAATTGTAGTCTTAACAGATGGGATCTTGTTGGGGTTCCACATATTTAGTTATTTAGGACTTTAGTAAACAGTGATTTTATCCAGTCTGTGATTGGAACAGATGTGATCTTATCAGGGTTCCACTTTTTTTCAGGAGCATAAAATTGCCATGATTTGCTGTACAGTGCTATAGTTTACTTTTTGTGCTTTTAGAACTAGAGTCCTTTTTAGCCAGAATTTGCCCTTGGGCCCCAAAAACATCATAATAGGGAGTTAATGTTTTATTCTCTATTAATCCCATTAAATCCTTTTAATATTAGAGCATGTGTTGCTTTATAGCATTAACTAGTGTCTTGCACTCAACAGTATTTTCACAGTTTATGACACTGCTTAGGGCATTAACAAACAGCTGTTTGAATTAAATGAGCAGTTAAGGACCCTGTTCATTAACTCAAAAGTTTCATGTATTTTTAATTCCTTAAATCTAATGGTATTATCACCCTCCAAGAAATCTATCTTTGATTATAATTTGCTGTGACCAGTATCAGTTTGGGTGAGATGAGAGAGTTATGTTTTGACTGTAAACTTTATCAGTGGTGAACATCTCCAGTGAATCTGAACTGTCTTCTAACACTTTTAATCTTTTGGGATATAAAACTTTTAAAGTTGTTTACAGCAGTTGTGTTAAGATTTCTTCCAATTTTGTTTACTGATGACTTCATTTAGCTAATGTAAAGAGGCAGTTGGAACAGAATTATTTGCATTTGAAATGGTGCTATCAGAGGTTTCTGACTGACTCATTTAAAGAAAAAAAAAAGAAAAAGAAAAAGAAAAAGAAAAAGAAAATTTGTATTTGGACAGTGACAGAACATCTAATGCAGTCTTATGTACCAAGTGGACATGGGCACCTTACACTTTATACAAGATTTGTAAGTCTTTATTCTACTTACATTTTAACATAGATTCTGTGTGGTCTATTACAAGACAACAAAGATATATTTTGAACTGAGGCCAAGTTGTCATGTTATAAATGTGTATGTATGTTCATGCACACACAGATGCTCAAGATTAATGTTGCCTTAGTACATCTCTGTAGTGTATTTTGAAAGTATTCACATAAGCTCAAATTCTACACATTCAATAGGATTACTCATATCCACTAATTTAAACATGTGCCCACACATCTGTGGGACTTGAAACCATTTAGCAACCATTTCAAACCATTTTAGTTCTTTAAAATATTCCTGATTATTTAGCTCCAAAACCCCCAAAATTCCTAACCAAGCCTTCACTGAAAAGAATATAATTGAAATGTGAAACACTTCACACTAGTTTTGAAATTTTTTTTATTGTTTACTTTTGCTCTCACCTTATGAGCACATGCAATACACACTTGGTTTTAAGCATGATAAGGCTTTCTAAAAGAGGAGTTGTACTGTTTACTTTAGCATTTTCTTAGGTCCAAGGATATTTAAACACTTCCTTTCACACTAGGGCAAAAGACTGAGGTACCAGTGAGACCCTGGAACAGGCTGCCCTGAGCAGCTGTTGATGCCCTGTCCCTGGAATGTTCAGGACCAGCTGGATCCAGTTTTGTACAACCTGGTTTGTTGAAAGGTGTCCCTGCCCATGGCAGAGGGGTTGTAACTAGATCTTCAAAAGCCCCTTTCAACAAAAAGTGGTCTGTGTTTCTCTCATAGTCTCTTTTATGGTGTGGATAGTATAGACTGTCTGCAATAACTGAAGTTGTGCTACCTCTTACAAATACCAAAACAATCAGAAATGTGTACCACTCAGTGATGAATCAACTCTTCAGTTTCTGTATTTCAGTTTTCTACATTCAATGCAATTATTCAAATTCATGTGAAGCTCTAAAAAAATATATCCTTTTACTTAGGATAATGTCTGTATAATTACCCTTAGCATAACTATTCTTAATAATAAGTTTCCTGAGGATACTTCTACCTTAACCTCTGCTAAGATTATTCTCCTCTTACCATCATTCTTTCTGCGACGTGTTCTTCCTCAATCCTTGATAAGTCTATCTCTCCTTAGGAGAATTCTCAGGCCATTTGAATGCAGCTTCAAGGGGTTCTTTTTAACAGCTAAATCACTCAATGTATTCATCATTGCAGATTGCAGCTGCAAAGGCCAGGATATTCATGGACAGTGAAGGACTGTCCAAGGGATCCTGTCATAACAAGGATGCATACAGGGAATAAATTTTCTGTGATAATAACTGTTCAGTCTATCTTAAATCTTAAACATTGGGTTTGGGTTCTACTTACTATATGAATTGTAACAGACCATATTAAGAAATAAAAGTAAGACTAGATGTTCTTAAAAGAAGTTTGCATCCTAATGATTTTGGAGTATGAAAATTTTCAGCCAAGAAAAGGTGTCTAGCTGTCCCAGGGGAGGTTTAGTTAGGATAGTAAATAAAAATTTTCACCAGAAGTGTGGACAAGCATTGGAATGGGTTTCTCAGGGATGGGGGTGAGTCCCCATAGCTGGAGCTATTTAAGAGATGTGCAGATGTGGCACTTTGGGACCTGGTTTGACTGGTGGTCTTGGCCATTCGGGGTTAACAGTTCAATTCAATGATTTTAAAGGTCTTTCCTAGCCTAAATGATTCTATGATTCTGTGTAGAAGATCAGTGAGAATATGTATTTTTTCCACATTGAGACAACTGATCTAAACAACAGATCTCTTCTCTGCCCACATGAGTTGGAAGGGGTTTTTTAGAGGGTATGTTTTACTTTCAAAGACAATTTAACAGATGCCAGGTTGTCAAACAGACCTCTGTAGGCCTTCTATCTCTTCCCTTTTCTCATTAGAATGGATATCACATGGAGAAGCGTGAGTAATTCTAGTCACCCATTCCTGTGAAGGCTGCCACGCACGCAATTCAAATTATAGCTGTTGTTGGAAAGGTCAGCCATGAGCTACAGGTAGTTTCAGCTTGTCTACCTCTTTAAAATGTTTCTGAAGTCAAACAAATTATTCAAAATAAGAATATCAACATGTTGTACTTCCAAAAAGAAATCTGCTAGCCAAGTACATAAAAAGCTTGTTTGAGATTTACACATAAAGTGTACAGTTTCACTCTTTCATTCACACCAGTATGATGTATTCTTCAAATTAAAAAATACTGAGTACTGATTACTATGTAAAATCTGCTTAATTTTTGAAGAATGTATGCAAAGGAGGTGGAGTTGAACCTTTCCTCAGTTTCACAATGTTTGTGTTATGTTTGAGCTTTATGAGAAAGTGAGGTGAATGTTATGAATTGAATTTATTTATTAAAAATTAATGTTTCTCAGAAATATATTTTATTAAGTTTCCCCATTTTATCTTTAGAAAGAATAAGAAAGAGTCATGTAGACAGAATAAAAAAAATATGATGAGACCTTATTACACATTTTCACTTGGAAACTTGAAAGAAAAAAATTGTTTCATCACTGGCATTATGATGATGCCCTAGATTCTGTCACCATGAATAGAATGAGTGTTATAGACTGGAAATGGAAAATTCACACTGAGGAAAAAATAAATCTTCCATGGAGTCCAGAAAGTTGATCAACTTAAACAAAAGAATTGAAGAAAGTGCAGTTTTAAAGGTACATTGATCATGGGAGAAGATGGAGAGACTAAATTTTCCGGCCTTCTGAGGTAGCTGAGATAGCCACAATCCATATTGACATGTGGAATCTAGAATTGCCATCGAGAGACAGGTTTAATCTATTTTTATTTCCCTTAAGAGCAGCACTTTTCTCGACATCTAGAATTTTTGTGTAGAATTTTAACTTTCTGGTCAGTATCATTATGGATCCATTTCTAGACCAACCCATGAGCAGATCTCAATTTGTTCTGTTTACTCTAGCAGATTTTGAGATAATGGTCACTTTTAGCTATAAGAGTGATTGAACTCCAAATTATTGCCCTGAAGTACTGATAATGAAGTTTCCTAACGTAAAATAAGGCTAAGAACTGGGGGGTTTTTACATTGAAGATTAAGCCTAGAAGGAAAAAATCCCAGAGGACAAACCCTGTTGTTCTGCAGGTCTGATGCTTTTTTTTGAAATGCAAGGAAGAATTTTGGCAAATTTTTGAGTTCTGTGGATTCTTACAGTCCATAGCTAATTCATTCACACTTTGCATGTAGTACTGAAACTCGTGGGTTTGGAATTATGAAATGAAGTCTGTGTTCTTTCAAAACAATATTATTCATAATAAAAAAAATCACAGAAGAATTGTACCTTTCATTTAAATAAATCAGTAAAATTGCCATTTTTTAAGTTCTTCAAGCTGGACACTCAAAGGTTTCTGGCATATAAATACTTGGTTCTGTAGTACCTAGTGATTGTAAAGGAAAAGTTAATTACCAACACCTATACAGATCTTTATATAGATTTCTCCCCATCTGGGTATTAATATGTGTCTGAGTGTCAGGAATACTGAGAATACAAACATCCATATGTGCTATCTCAAAAGATGTACTTTCCTGGAATAACAAGATCTCTGTCTAGTTGTTACCTGAGGAAGAACATGATACTACTAGGTGGTAGGGAGAGCTTGGTAGTGTAAAATCCTTTGCTCTGCCTGGTGACTGATAGTCTCAGTGTTGAATTGTCCTTTCCCAAATAGATAAAAGACATCCTGGGAGAATGCCAGACTTCTTTTTTTAAGAAAGCGTAGTAGAAAATATCCTTAGTTGGTAAAGTGGGTCAGTCTACACCTTAGACGAATCATAGGCCCATAATCATGAATCTAAGACTGTCAGCACTTTAAGAAAAGAGATTTTCAATTCATGATGGGGCTGTTCTCAGCTCTTGGGATTCAGCTAGAATTCCATAATCTGCTCAGTCAAATTCATCCATAACAAGCTCAATCCTTCAAGATATTTAAATTCACAAATTGTAAATATGTCAAGAACAGAAGGCAGGAGAAAACAATGCAATCCAAACTTACTTATTACCTTCCTTTAAATCTTTCTTGAAGATCTCTGTTAACATTTTTTTCTCATTTTATATTTTTTCTACTGACAGGAGAAAGAAACTGTTCAGGAAGACCTTGGAGCTTAAGGGTTCATTTATTCATTGTACATTTTGAGATGGACAGAAAAGCGTATTTATAACAAATGGATTTCTATAGAGAAAGTCCTTACAAAAAGGTCCTCCAAAAGAAAAGGAGAGAGCATCTCTTTAAAAAGCGTGGAAAAAATAATAAAAATCAACAGTGTGCGTGTCCTTATTTAATATTGTTTATTAAAGTTTTGAACTGCAGAAGGAGAATAATTAAATCAGTAAAAGAAAATATTGTCTGTTGCAAATAAGACTGATAAAATTGGTATCAGGCATCCATTCTGACTCAAATGGATTTTCAATCCATTTCTGTCCTATATTTTTCATGTCAAGCTGTAATAGTTGAGGAAACAGATGTGTTTGAGTTCCTGCTCCACCTCCCAACTACATTTTAATAAGAATTTCTCGATTTCAGGGGAAAACTATTTTTTTTCCATCTTGACTGCAAATGATAACATATTCAGAACTGAATTTTTCAAGTGATATGTTGCCTGCTTTAGGAGCAAGCCTAGCCCTAATAGATGTCATTACATGTCTGTGTCAGTATGACACAGAGTCTTTGCAGTGGCACAGCTCTCTAAACAAATACGTAACTTTCCTGCCAATAATTTGCTTCTATCATAAAAACTTCCTCTTTCAAAATAAGAAACATGTCTATATTACTGTCTTTCCATAAGGTCATTTCCTGTTCTCAGTCATATCACTTTTGTGTTTCCATGATACAAGTCTTCCAGTATCAGCCTTGAGGCCAGGCCAATTCATAATGCAGAACTAGTTACAATATCCTCTCATGGAAAATCATTCTTCCTCCATCTTGCCTGTGCACAGAGCTAGTCTATTTGATTTGACATCTTATGCTGATGTTTATCTTGGAATAGAAATTCTGCACTCATTGTTTGCTTCAGCAAATCTCCTGAGGATTATACTGCATGCTGTTCCCCTCAAAATTGGTGTATGATGAGGAAAATAACGTCTGCTTGTTAGTAATTATTAGAGTCAGTATAAATTGCCTCTGAAGGATGCAGGCATCCCATCCATCTCTTTAGCCCTCTAGATTTTGCTGATTATTGGAAGGAAATAAGACTGCCCAGATTTTTTAGCCCACTTTTGTCTACTGCTGGAAACAGCGAGGAGATGCCTGTCTTCAGCTCACTCCTTGCAGAACAAGGGCAAATCCTTAGAGCTGTGGGGCTGCAGAGCAGCAGTTTGGAGGCACAATCATTGCTTACTTAAGTAAGCTACATAGCAAAAGATGTTTTTCCTGTCAGTGTTTGAGTGTCTCAAACTGGCACCTAGGTTTTCTATTTCCTGACATGTTGCTTGTAACAAAGCCCTTTTTATACAGCACACGTAAAAAGCAATTGAAGATGCACCTCAAAATGTTGTTTATATTCCTGCTGACAGTAGAATCTTATTCCAGAAAGTCTAAATAAGATGAACAACAGCATTCATTTGTAAAGTAACAAATTCAGTCCCAATGTGATGGAAGCCAAGAAACTGTCCTATGTATGAACAACAACAACAAAAAAATAGGGTTTTAGGGTTTTTTTTTCAATAAGTTGATTCAAGCTGTATTTACTTTTTCATCGTTGTATGTTACATTTCTTGGTTGCTAGAATGTTACATAAGCACAATGAAAAGAGAAAAAGAAGTAGAGGAGAATGGAGGAAGAACTGAAAAGTCTCAAGGGTGGATATATAGTACTGTACACACATGAAAAAAAAGGAAATTATTTCAGAGAACATTTTGAGTGGTAGGTATAACATGTTAGGTGTGGTCTGATTTTATTGTTCTGCTGTTATTAGAGACTTCCTTGGGAGCCTGAACAGTATATTTTCAGTAAAAATTTTATTAGAATATTAAGGACTAATCTGTCCTTTTCCCCAAAATGGGAAAAGAATGTATTCAAAAATCCTCTGTAGCCTGGTTAGAGGCTGTGCTGTGATGGACAGCAAGGTTCAACAGCTGTCATTATGCTGTCATTAGCTAGACATTTGTTATCAATGAAATGCTGCAGAACTATTGTTCCAAGGCTGTTGCTGTAAAATCATAGTGCATTGTAGTTTGTTGGAGGGTAGTAGCACTTGTTAATTTGATCAAGGCTGAAGTTTACGAAGGATAAAGTAAACAATGCAAACTGCAGACACCATCAGTTTCCTATGGGCAGTGAAGTGTAGTTTGTTCCATTTACACTTCACAACAACATCTGATGGGCTTTGTCAGTGCTGCACAGAGTAATTAAACCTGAAATCAATAGCAGGCATTTGTCATGTTTACAGCCGCTCTTTCTGCTGGGTTAAACTCATCAGTTTAGTGCCGTTCTGTTTTACTGCAGAGACACGCTCCATTATTTCTTCAGGTACAGTTGAGATATTCAGTTACATGCCCAATAGTTTGAATACGACAGTAAGATTAAAAGGGGTGGGCAAATGGACAGTTTCTGTAATTTATTCACTGATTTCCTTAAACAGAGTTGGATTTCCATTGTCTTCTACCTACCCTTTATGGAACCTTTTATGCCTGGGGATAATACATTCCCATTGTCCAATGGTGGCAATGAAGGCAGCACTAAAATTGAATGGAAGTTGACATAGAATGTAACTTCACTCTGATCACAGGGTATTGCACTGAACTAGGAAAAATGAAGTAGTGTACTAGTTTCATGAGAGCCATTCCAAGCTCCGCACATTTACCATGTAGAGGTGTTACATGATTTTAACATGAGTTCTAGTAGCCCACGTTAGAAACAGTCCCTTTCTAATGGTATCTGGTAACATTATTACTGTTGCTTTATAGATAGATTTGACCTAATATTATATTATGCATGTCTAGGCCTTTGCTGGGATGTTAATAATAAGAGTGAAGTTTGACAGATTGGATGTACCATAAATCTTATACTGGAGCAGTGATCCTATATTGCTGATGGCTCAAATGCTTGTAAACTGCATTAAAGGCTGCTACAGTTTGGGGATTTTTTAAAGTCTTGATCTGGCAAACATGCAGTTTAAAATTCCAGTACTTACATTTAAGATTGTTTAAATATTTACTAGCTGATTTGTCCAGAGCATCAGAAAGGTTTCCCTGAGGATTTTTTTTATGAGTAATATTCAGATCAGTGGCAGGCAATTTTTTCAATTGCAGTGATCTTAAACATATAGCATCTTCATCTCAAATGGTTCCAAATGGCTTTACAAACTGTCACAATTTATACACAGCTTGCTTTATCCACTGCTGAAGTGCAGCCACCCTGGGTGAAACACAACAACTATTCAACACTGCACTGTGGCTTGGGACTGGAAATTAGGATCACTCTGTATTTGTAATTGCAGTGGGAAATTAGGTAGGCTGAATGTAATTACCTGAGCTGGATTTTGGCCAGCAGACTAAAGTTAACACACCTACTCTTTAGAAGAGTTCCCTGGGATTGTTAATGACCAATTTGGGTAGGACCTTCCATTTATATCTCATCCAAAAGAAAACTCCTACAGGAATACACCAGTTTTGTACATACCTATAGCATCGATGGAAAGGAAATAAGAGAACTGGCATGTGGTCATATGACAGTGTGACCTGTACGTGGGATTAGCAGTTACAAAGCTCAGAACAGATTTTATCCAGGTAACCCTTTTTCTTTTTCTTTTTCTTTTTCTTTTTTTTTCTTTTTCTTTTTCTTTTTCTTTTTTTTTTCCTTTTTCTTTTTCTTTTTTTTTACTTTTTCTTTTTCATTTGCTGGGTGAAAAGGGTTAGTGAAATATCACAACTGAAGACACATAAAATGCAGGAATTATGGAATATTTATGTATTTATAAGACCTTCTGTGAGAAACATATATTTCTTACAGTGTTGGCTGAAGGCTAGAAAATATTAGATTTTCTTTTTCCTCCTTATATTTATTATCCATGTGTAGTGAGGAGCTTTATACTGAGGTTGTTTTGCATACTGTATTTCAATGTGTATAATAGGCACCTGTAGAGGTTAGATCAAAATCAGTAGCTGGCATAGTGATGTGTATGAAGTATGAGGTATGAATCTTGATGAGGTATGAACTAAAATTTTCTAAAAAGTCCTCTAAAAAGAGGATTTTTGATACTATTTGATCTTTCAAAACAGATGGAGTTTTGTGAGCCGAGGATATAATTTGCCTATAGTAGCCTGTATGAGTATAATGCTTTTTAACTTTCTTACTGACTCCTTCTCTCTTTCCTCAAAGGCAGCTTTTTTCCTCAAATGTTACTGGAAAACAACACAGGACAAGAGGCATGTAGGGATTCTTATGTCCTAACATGCTAAATAAGGCTAGTCATTGTGTTCCTGATAAGTTCCAGAGATGTAGTGATCCCCCAGGTGCATACACTTTCAGACAATATATTCATGAATTACAAATATTTGCTGTCCTTTCTCCAAAGTTCACATGAATTGAACTGAAATGATCCCACTGAAACACAGAAACAAACCAGTTCTGTGTATTTTCAATATTTAAATAAAATATGGTAACAGCAAGAAACAGTTTAGAAAGAGAAAACCTGAGCACATTGTCTTCATTAGGCACCATACCTAGAATATGATCTAGAATAAATTAGAGGAGTTCTAATGGTATGTTAGGAATAAGCCATTAGAGAAGTTCTAAGCTGTATGGAAAAAGTGAATTAATATGTTACAATTTTGTTATTAAAATTTCACCATATCATTGTTTTGATATGATATGAATATAAAACAGAAAATATTTTCCTTATGAATTTGCACAGCAATAGCATATAATATAAACTATATTCTCTAAGACATAAGACATGTTCAATGCCAGTACCCTCTGGCATCTGTTGTTCAGTGATCAAATATCAGAATTCTATTAATGCAAGAAATCCATTACCCCCCAGTCATTACAAAAAATGTACTGTACTGAGACGTTCTCTGTCTCTTGTTTGAGGGAGGTGACATGAGATTTTGGCCATTAATACAGTGAACTTTGGAAGAACTGCACGGTAGTATCAAACAATCTAATATTTTGGTGATCAGCCTTTTGTCCAGAGAGAAGAATAGGAGCAACTAATGTCCAAGAGGATCAGCCAGATGGATGAACAACTTGCTGAAGGTTAGTGGGTTTGTATGAATGGCTATCCTCATTTTTATCACACTACTGCTGAACATGGCAGTAGAATCTTTTCCCCCTGGGATGTAGAAATTCTTCCAAAGTCAGCAAAGTCTAACTCCTGCTGAAGTAGAGTCATCTGCTTCCTGACAAGGAGTGAGGGGGATGAACCCCTTCAGACTTTTATGACTCAACTACCACTGATGATGTTCTTTCCAGACAGGAAGCAGCTGTCCTACACTTTTTCTTACTTCCTTACTTTTGCTTTTGTCACGGAGTCACTATTTCCACATCTGTTTCCATATTTCATACCTGTAAACTGGGACTGTTTTCCACTTTGACAACCAGGGAATTCTTTGCTATTGTAGTAGAAAAACTTAAGGTGGTGTGCAAAATGGTTCATATTAATTGCTGACATGGGCATGGCCTTCTCTGCCTGAATACATAAAGTGAGTATGAAATTTGTCAAGGTGTCTTGTCAAACCACTGAAGTACAGCATTTTGCTGTCACTGGAATGTGCCCATCAGAGCTGAAGCTGTATCAGTGGCTTTGCTAAAAATGCCTCCATTCTTAATGTCTCCTGAAGCTTTATCTATATTCTTATCAACCACTGCAGTAATACAGAAGAAGACTCAAAGCTAATGCAGCATGTGATAGAGTGATTCTATTTGCTTCAAGAACTCAGCAACTGCTCCTGTGATAATTGTGGATATGGGAACTTACTGCTTGGAGCATTCACATTACAAATACGTACATCACTCAAAGATAGAGAAAGGTACCACTTTCTGTTCACTGAAGTTCTTCAGGTTTTGTAATCCACATATAAATTATCCTTATCCTTACATCCCTCCTTTCCCGTCCTTGAACAATCTCCTTTTTTTCTCAGGATTCTGTAGTAGAGGACAAAATGACATTGTGTGTAGCTCCCTTTGCCCATTTATGAGCTGACCATGTTCTTGTGACACTGAACGAGAAATCTTCTTTAGTTGTGACAGCACATCCACACGCTGACAAGGGTGAAAGTATATTTAGGAGGTATTTCTCAAAAAGCTTCCTGACAGTTGCCTTCTTTTTTGTCCTGGATTTGATTCTGAAATTATTTGTAAAATATGCTGTTTTCTGCATTTGGGTCAACCTTCCTAAAACTCTCTTTTGGCTTATCCTGAACACGGAATACGGCTTCTTTCTCAGTGGCCATGTCTGTAATTTCAGACATGTTAATGACTTTGAAATTACAAGAATAATCAAATTAGAGTGGGTTACACTTTTTATGTAGAAAAAGTACAGTTGTACCATTACTGTCAAACATGACATTTCTGAAATGAAAGAGCAGTGCTAAAAACCAAAACAGCTGTAGAAAAGAAGTGACTTTGTTAACTTTGTTATCAGGAAAAACATCTGGCTTTACAATTCCTGTTACATTATTATATCAAATATATCCTGAAGTCCAATGACAGGTTGAACAAGCTATATATATATATATATATATATATATATATATTTATATTTAAATGCTTTCTACAACATAAATACTAATAAAATTATAATATACATTATCTCTTGAAACAATAACAAAACATTTTTATTTAATTAATTTCTGAACTCCTGTTTGATGCAATAAGTAAAAAAAGTAGAAAAAAGTAGAAAAATGTGGAAAGATTGTGTGTCTCTATGTGTATTATAGCTATTTGCTTAGAAGATATAGTGAATACTCATGTATCCTGTTTTCTACAGATTTCACACACCTGGTGAATTGGTAGCGTTCTGTGAAATTCTAATGAGGAAAAAATGCCATGTTCCGTTTAAAATATTTGCCATAGTAGTCCTACCTTTTTTACAAGAGTTACTGTAAAATGCCATTCTGATTTGAAATGTCCTGGGGAATATACTTTTACCATTATGTGGAAAAATATTTTTCTTTTCTGAGCATTACCAGTTTTTTAAAATGAGTGTTTAATAAAGAAACCTCACTATTAATTCTGTAACAATCCCATGTAAGTAGTTTGCATAAAACATTGCAATTTACATAAACTATTATTATATTTCCATTTTACAGTTACTGCACTAGATTTTATGAGACCATTTATGATTTGAAGTTTGGCTTCTTTGAGGCTTAATTTGAATGGTGACATATGCTGTACAGTGAACATCCAGCAGAAGTTGTTATAATCTTCTCTCTCCTAGTATCTGTTCTCTAATATTTCGTGTTTCTTGCCTTTTTTTTTTCTCTATTCAGTGCAAAAATGATGGGCACACCTTAACAGGTATGTTGTAGATTTTAGACAGGGAAGGTTTGCATAAAATAACAGACTTCACCCTTAAAAAGGCAACTGAAAAGTCCTAATTGCTTTTTCTTGGAATTTCTGCCAAGGACTCTCTGTAGGGTAGGGAAATGAGAATAAGATAATCTCTCAGGTTTTCTGATAGTAAGACTTTAGTATGGTAGAGAGAGCATAATATAACAACATAATTGTACAGAGAGCCACAATATTGCATTGATAGGGAGCTGAACCATGCTTTTACTGATGTATTTTACGTAGAGTGCAGACCTATTCTTGCTGAATAGCTGGAGTCTTGGTATTCTATTAGATTATAGTTACAATAAATTCCATGTTTAAAATTTAACTTCTGTAATCTTTAAGGATACAGGGTGCTGTTTTTATTCAGAAAAGTAATGGAGTTGGCAGAAAAAGTAATTTTAAAACTATCAGTTGGTAAAAATTAGGCTTTGTTCTATTTTTCCTTACATTTTTGTTTGATTAGTGAAGGTTTCCTAAACTGCTTTTTTTCAAAATTTTAAAACAGTTTATTCTAATTGGAGTGGAGGGCAGCAGATGTACATTACCTACATTAGCCAAAATGCTCTTCTACAAAATTTCATTTCATAGCTTTAGGACAAAATAGGAATGTTAATTTCCATCGGGAGATTAGCTAGTGGTAATAATTTTTCAAAGAATTATGAAAACTTCTGGATAAAAAGTCTTAAAGCAGATCTTTCTAACTCTGTAGAAATTTAGATGAATGAGCTTCAAAACCAGAATTAAATGCCAGCATCTTTATGTTTGACTACAATATTTGTAAAAATAAAATATATTATTCTATAAAACCAATTCAATTAATGAAACAACAAAATATTTTATTATTTCCAATAAATTTAATAAAAATTGAAATCAACTATCTTTATTTGTGTCTTTCTGTCACTTCAGAGGCAATGTAGTCATGTGGGAGGTGTGCATAAGTAATAGATACTGTGTTGAATATTGCTGTTTGGTTTTTTGATACCTTTCCCATTTTAATTTTTGCAGCTGTACGACTGAAAGAACATCTGGTTTTGCATCAGCTTCAGAATAAAGAGGTTTATTTTTTATTTGCTTCATCTAGTCTGCATAGTGTGATTATTGCAAAAGTCTTTGTCTTTGTAATGACGAAAAGAAAGTTTGTATCTAATGACCTTACTGTGAGTAATTAGCCTTTTGCCCTAGTGATGCAGATTTATCCATTCCTAAATATATGGGAATGGGGAGCCTTAAAAAAACTTCAGCAGTTCATTGTAACATAAATAAATGTACATTCCCATACAGTTTCATCTTTTCCAGAATAGCATTGCAAGTTCTCCCTCATAACATGCTCTAAAAATATTGACAGGTATATATAATCAAACTGTGATGATATAGAAGAAAAATTAATGATGCAATAATAGGCAAATAAGTTTGTGTTTAACAGTCTAAAACTATGTTATGCAGAAAACAATAATGAAATCGTAAACTCTTTTTTTTTTTCTCTTCAGACAAAGCGTATAAACCTAAGTATGGAGAAGCATGAAGGATTGGAGAAGTCTTCAATTCTATGCAATTTCAAAATATTTCTTATATTTATGTTGTCTTTACCTTAATTTTAATACTGAATTGCATTGCATTATATTTCTAGATTGACTTTAGTCCAAACAAGTAGTTTTTGCTTTTTGTGAAATGAAAACTTTCTGCGTGGAAAAGTTGGCAACAATGAATCTACATTCAGTGTTGTAATGGTTTTGCACAGAAGTGGTTTTTTCAAGAAAGTTACAGCAAAACCAGTCGGTGACTAGGTTTGAATACTGACATTTGGCGTAGCCACTACAAAGGTGACGTGCCTCTGTGAATACACAGGGTTAAAATCAGAGAAATCTCGGGATAAATCCTCTTTTTCCGTCTGGCCCAGGAATAGGTAATGACCGGCCTGGCCTGCTCCATGCAGTGGGCTGGGCAGGCTGGTCCAGGCCCTGCCGTTCCGCCGTGCTGGTGGGGCCGGGCCTGGCTGGGCCCCTGCAGCTGCCAGGGTGGAGGGGAGAGTCCATGGCTGCTGACATCAGCCCACCCTACGGCCTGCCCCGCTGCCAGCCTGGGCTGAGGGAACGATCCGCCAGGCCCCTGGGAGCGGCTCAAGGTCTGGGCTGGGCCGGGCTGGGCCCATCCTGATATCTCCAAGGGGTGGGGGAAGCATCCATCAGCCTGCCTGGCTGCTGAGATCCTGGCCACTGTTCTCTGGGCTGCTCCGACCTCTCAAGGTAACACTACTGAGGCCTTCTATGAGCGTGGCTTTCAAATCCAACACCCTGAGCTGCAGCCCAAGAGGGAGAGACCTGGGCAAGATATTAACTGCACAAATGAGACCTGAGGACATTAACCCTCTCCCCAAGTGAGAGGGAAAGGAAGGAGTGAGATGTGGAGACACACAGCATGAGGCTGAATTCAGTGAAGAGAGAGAGAGAATAAAGGTCCTACACGGGAGGAAGATTGAGAAGTTGCCTTGTTTGGTCTGGACTTCTCTTGTGAGGCCATGGAGAATAAACTAAAATATCCCTGTAAGTTATAGAATGCTTTTGAGGGGGGATGCAAAGTTCTAGTCATAGCTGTGGACTGATGTAGCTGTGATCTAATGGAGAATTTTGAACAGAGGAAGGTAGAGAGAAAGAGATATATAGACCTCTGTTTCTTGAGATGGAGATGATTTGAGATAGATGAAGAGAGCCTTTGTTTTATACTAGAACAGTCATGCTTAAACTATACCCTAATAACCTAATATGCCCAGGAGCACATCTGTGGGAAGACTGCCAAATGGGAGGAACATCAGAGTTTCTGGGCTGCTGCAGGCTTGTGACATGGAAGCCATCAGAAAACTGTTTCTTGTGGTGATGTCTCCATGGGATTTCTAGAGAGAGGCTTCTCTTCCTAAAAACTGATGTAAGACTATTTTAAAGTGGTAAAACTGACTAAAAATCCTGGGTTTTATCTCTTTATGTTGTCAGTGGGGAACTGAACTGTTGTAGGGGAGAGGAGAAGTGTTTTGGAGGTTGCATTCTGATTCTTATTAATTTTTTCTTTCCTGTAGTTTTGTTAATAAATCTATCTTTATACCTTTTAAGTTTTGAGCCTGCTTTGCTTTTCTCCTAATCCTATCTCACAGCAGAAAAATAGTGAGTAATTCTAGTAGGCACTTAAACCACTACACTAATTTTGGAAACAAAAAATTGGTGAATGTGAAACCACTACATATGTTAATGTTTTAGATTACATAACATTTAATGTAATGGAGGAACATTTCTACATTTTTTCCCCCACATTATTCTCAATTAACATAAATGTTGGTTTTAAAGCAAATGTATTTGAAAAAAAGAGTAAGCATCTGTTGTGATATACTGGCATATTGCTACCAACTGCATAAGTCTAAAGAATTTTCTGTTTATCTTTTCTGGTCTTTGTATGATTGATTACCATTCAAAACCAATGGATTGTAAGAGATCCTCTTCAATCAATCCCTGACTTACTGGTACTGTATATCATAACAATTGTTTATAATTAACTTGTAATAAAATCTCTCAAAATTACTGTTTTTCACGGTTTGTATCACTTTTTCATAGTTTGCACCAAACCCAAGATGTTTTTCCTCTTCCTTTGTGTTTTATAGTCTGTTGTCATTCATGTTTTCTGCAACAGCAGTATTATTTATTCTATTTCTTTTTGTCTTTGGACTGTAACTTGTGTTCTGCTTGCTTATTTTTCCCTTTTTTGAGTCACTAGTTCACTTCTATGCCTTCTGAAGCTTTATTCCTGACACAACTGGTGGAGTCAGTGACCCCTACACTACCTGAAGGCATGGTGCTTGCTTGTACTTCCAGTTCAGTTCTTTGATACCAATCTGTTCCCATGATAGCAAGAAAGAAAAGAACTGTGACTAAAATGTCATATCCAGGTTGCTGCCAGCAAATCCATACTGAGCCCTAACACAACTGTGGCATCAGATATCATGAAGATCTCCACATAAGTTCATTTTCTTTATCTTCTTATGTAATGTCAATTCTTTAGTGTTCTTCCCAACACAATTTTACATTTTTTTAAGAAATCATTGAAGGGAATTATCAAAACCATGACTTCAAAACTTAGGCACTTCCTGGTCTCCTGCATGTCATTTGGATTCACCTATATATAATGTATATATGTTTAACAGTATAAGCAGTGCCATACTCTGATCTTGCAAAATGAAAATACAGTTTGCTTTCTAAAGATCTTGGCTATTGTTTTTCTTCTCCTGAACATCCGTGGTCATGCCAGATCACAAAATTGAAGTAGAGGCAAAACTTTAGTCCTAGACCAAGCTCTCTCCCATCCTTGATTCTTTCAATAAAAAAGAAAAATTGTATTTGTCTCCTATCCAGAACAAAACTAATTAATTGCCAAGTAGCACTTTTGAGGTCCATTTCTATTCAGTGATTTCTATCCAGTCATATTCAGGGCATTGATAAACATTTCAAAATTTTGATAGACATGAGATAGATACTCATGTCTTCTGTTCTGAAGGGAAGCTCGCTCTTCTAGTTCAAAGCTTCTTTACATGTAGCTATTGACAGACTGTTGATGCTGGAGCACATGTAAATGTCTCTGGAGTTTCATTGAAACCATTAGAAAAATTCCAGAACAGACACTTCTTCACTTTCAAAGAGTTTGGATGCCACAAAATAAAGATTCCCCCTGCAATCAGTGTTTCTTGACTGCAGGTAAAAATAGGACTAAGAACACATAATCAGTTGTGAAATCTGTTGTGGTCTTGCTTTAATAGTGATGAATTTAATACACTGCTGTTTAGCTATAGTAATTTTTGGTTCTTTTTTAGATGTTTTGACCACAAATCGAGTCCCCAGAATTCAGTCAGTAGTAACAGGCAGATGATCATAAGGTGAACTGCATATGTGTTTCTAATTCTCTGTTTCACAATTTGGAGGCAGACATCTTTATTGAGAAGAGCCCAGCTACATACTTTCTTTTTCTTTCACATCTGAAAAATCAGTGTCACTGTATGTCCTGTAGGACAGACCATTTTGTGGCCTTGCAAACGTTCACTGCTTTACAAGTTCAGGCCTCTAGGGTGGTAAATCCTTTGATTTCTCCAAGATTAATGCCTTTAATTAATTATGTGGGCTCCAAAGAATGCTGAAGAGTGATAAAATTAAATATTTCTTGTACTCAAAATCATTGCACCCTTTTTTTTTTTTTACATCTTCTCACCAATGTAATCATGGCTAAAGAGTGCATCAACATAAAATAATAAAGCGTTCAGATATTATTCTACAGCTACTGAATCTTTTTATTATCAATACAATTTAGTTCATGTGACAAAAAATAACTTTGGAGAGGTCAAGACTATTTCATAGGAAAGACTGTGAACAAAAATATTTTGGCTGACATGAAGAATTGTATACTATGTTATAATAATATGTATTTATTTTTGAATACTTGTAATGTTAAAGCAGACAATTCTGTGCTTATATTGTCTGATATTATTTTAATAGCTTTATTATTTTAGCAGCATCTATCCATTAATATTTTAGCAGCATTTGTTATTTGTATAAGTCAACATGCACATAAATTTTCTACCAAGCATTTAATGCATATCTGGTTTTATCTCCTATATTAATTCTCCATTTGAGTAATTACAAGAATGAAACTTGTTTTTTTCAGAACTGTTGGAACTGCCATTAGAAGTGTTATCAGTGAAAGGCTACTTGTAGTTACTGTTACTTCAGTTTGCAGATAGGAAAAATGCTATAGTCAGAAAACATTTTACACCATATTCCTACTGCAAGAATAATTAATTTTTTCCAAATGGTCTCTAGAAAATTATTTAAAAATATAATTTCTCATTCTCTCTGTCAATTCATATATGTAATTAAGTGTGCATCTTCTAAAATTCCTCCCAAACATAATATAGAAAAATGCACGTCACAGATGTAAAAAGATATTGTCTTTCAGATAAAGAGTTAGTTTCAGCAATTCTGGGCTATGTGGATTTTTCTCCTTTGGCTGGGGTTACAGGGAAGACCTGTCTCAGCTCAGAGACCATCAAAATCTGTATTAGATCAGTATGTAATATCAACAACATAAATCCCCTGACTGATGTTAGGGCTTGTTCAAGCAGCGCTCAGCTGTTTGCACTGTGTACCTTAAAAGGGTTGCAGTTGTAGAGATTTACTGAGTAGCTGCGTGATCCTTGGTGCATAAATTACCAAATATCAATGCTGGTGGCAGCACCAACAGAAGATCAGAAGTAAGAAGAGTGAATCACTGATCATACCATCTCAATTTCTGCTGTATCTTCTGTGACTTTTGTGTCCCAAACTATTTGATATCAAGCATTCATTGATCAATTGACCCTCAGACAGGAAAAACCCCAGCACCTTATACTTGCTTTAAAATAAATTTCTTTTGCCATAGCTGGAAGACTTCTCAACTCTATTATGATAACCTTGTAGCATTTGATATCACCATGCTTTATATGCCCTGGGAAGAAACACATTTGATATGGAACAGAAAATACTGGAAAAATGCTGCTAAACTCCTCTGGGGAAGCTCTGTGGAGTGTGAGGGACAGATGTATATAAACATAGTGAATTTAAAGGTAGGTTACTTTGGGGTTTGGTGCTCATATTATGGACAGAATACTTTATGCCTATGAAAGAAACCATCATTCCAACCTGGAGAAACCAATTTCATTCCTCACAACATCAAGTTTAAGTAGTATAGCCAATTAATATAGATCCTTTAAGAATTAGTTCATTGTGCTGATGCACCTGATTGTCAAAATCAATTGTTCTTATCTTTCAAATAAAACACTGCTGTCAGAGTGACCATTCAAAATGATGATTGACCCTTTAAACCACAGGGATTTATATCATGTTTATAGGTATATCATTATGTGGACAAAATCATTGATCTCAAGATTCATCTCTACAACTCTTCACATGGAACCATAAAATAATTTTTGGATCGCTTGTGACATAAGGTGATTGGATTTCCTCCTAGAAATTCTATGTTCCTATGAAATCTCTGTAAGTTTTTTTCATATTCACAAGAACTTCTACACCTTAAGTACATACAGCACAAAGAAATATCTTCATTTTTTAAAATATGGCTAGTTTCACTTAATTTCTTCACTGTGTGACTGAAATTTCATTTCAGATAAGAGCCACCAAGAAATTCCTCTGAATTATTGGATGTTTTCCACTAAAAAAAAAGAAACTTCATTTGAATGTACAAATCTAAAAAATTTCTTCCCATATTTTGAAAGAAAATTCCAAAATGTTTGAAGAAGTCAAATGCACCAATGGACAAAGTCTTTTGCTGAGGAGCAAAAGATCATGAACTGTGGTACTTTGTGTAAGTTCGCAAGTCTACAAATTCAGAAGGGTTTTTTTTATCAGTTAGATAAAACAAAAACAAACATCAGAATTGTCCACTTGAACATCTTACAATCAGTTTTATGATTTAAATCCCTGTTTTCCTAGATCAGTAGAAGGAGATACAGTGCATATTCTGCATGTCAAGTTTGGTCACAATGTGACCATTTACCTCTTTCCTAAAGTCAGAATGCACTTAAAGACTCTTTTTCCTGCTTACGTTCTGGGAAGTTTTTCTCTGTAGAAATGTCAGTGAGTGACAGTCCAATATTTAAAGGATGTGTACTCTTCACTTTCCAAAGCTCAGCTCTTCTTTCAGAGAAGTGAATTAGAGGAAAATAACCATTTCACTTTGCCTGTCTCAGCTGACATAAGCTATGCAACGAAGCAATTTTGGGGACTGGACAAGCAGTAAAACTGTCCATACAGGCATAGCCACTGAGTCTCATGACATCTTGTCCTCTTTGGCATGTCGTTATTAATTCTCAAAATATCTGGACCATTTTAAATCATATAAAATAGCAGAACCTCATACAAAATAGTATTTTTTTTTTAAATAAGGTAAGCATATTGGTGAAAATTAGTACATTTCAAACTTTTCTGTCATTTCCCCATATTCTTTACATATGTGAAAGTACTGGGATGCTGAAAACATTACATGTTTTCAGGCATTGAATGTAAACATATTAACATCTAGCATTCTATATTTGTTAAGGAAACCTGAAAACTGTCCAAAGATTAACCAAGAAGATAATCACATCTTCTTCAATTAATTATTCAGCTTTTTATTTTGAGATTTCTGAAAGACACATACAGTTTTAATATTTTAATGATTTAGAAAGTGACAGTCTGTACAGAAAAACTTTTTACATTTAGCAACTAGCTTCCAGCCCAGGTTTTTAGGAATTTTGTATAAATGCAGAAACAAAAGTGAATATACCTTTGATTAAGACATTGTATAGTAAAAAGTGTAAAATCATTATTAATACACTAACTGTCTTGGGAACTCCCAAAATTTGAATAGTTCCAAGGGATTCCTGGGGACCTGTTCAGGCATGCTACAATTTCCCTTGGATGGTTTTATCTTTAAAAGGTGAGACACTAAATTATCCACTTATGTGATACTTATGGGAACAGATTCAGAAAACATAAGATTCTTCAATATTATACACTGGGGCCCCAGAAGAACTCAGACTTTATCAGCCCACTAATTCACAAGATTTCCTTTAGAGATATGGGAGATCCTAAAGTATGGTCTGAGTTTTACCAGTGTCCCCTAGACCTCCTGGGTTTTGAGCAAACTTGCAGCTATATTATAAGGCTAAAATGTCTGTTGTTTCAGAAGTGTTCCCAATATGTATTTATGTTGTTTTTCCAAAGACAGCTTGAGTAGCAGCAACAGGATCTTTTTGGTGGTTTGAACCTGGCCAAATTAATCTATGCTCCTGTATGCTCAAAATGTATCTTTCCACCTTTTAGTCTATGCTGTCAAATGGGAGAAGAACAGCAGGGAGGTATAACAGAATAACATATAATATTCTTCTCTCAAAAATAACCCCACAATTATAGACAATTCCTTTGTTTGGATTTTGGTGAGGCAACCAGTGGGACAGGTGGTTGCAGCCCACTGCCTGTGGTGCTGTTTCACTCACAGTTTCAGGTTGTCAAGCCAGAGGGCTGCCCTCGCTCCTGCTGGGTCTACAGGCTCCATCCAGGGAGCAGACGATGATGACATTTGCTCCAGCTGCTCTGGTGGTTCTGCTAGCTCTGCTTTCTGCAAGGGCACACATGGCTCTGCCAATGGGATTACACAGTCCCCTTGCATGAACCAGGCTCTTAAGCAGAATCTTCCACCTCTAAAAGCTTTTAAACTCATAATTTTGAGTCAGGAGGCTTTAAAATATTGCCTTAGATTGTAGCAGCCACTCATCACATGGACATTTGGGCTTAGTTGGACCAGGATTCTACAAACTGTGACAATTGTGAACTCTCCTCCACTCCACCTTATAATGTGCACATGCTTTTAACAGAAATACCTCCCAGATATAACTGGCAATAAAATACACAAATTTCATCAGTTTCACCCTTGCTTGATGCAGGGGTTTCGTGCCCTTCTCAGCTGAGTAGCCCTCAGTCACCAGTCATGTTGTTTTAAACATGCACTTTGAGGCTGAACATTTAAAATATATCTGAAAAAAATGTTTTGAAGTATGGAAACCAGCCATCCTGTTGTTTTATAGTGATGAAATTAAATTCTGAATGTCAAATAGTGAAATTTTAATATTCAACTAACTTATGATTAAAAGTCTACCCAGGCTGTCTTTCCCCTAAGTGGTTTATAATGGAAAAATAATGAAAAATAATATAGAATTCTTTGTCAAAAATCACGCAATATCATGCACTATAATCAGAGAAAACTCAATCAAAATCAGATTTAAAGAAATGGAGATTTTCCTGATTACAGAAGCATACATTCCCAACAACTTCACTTGGTATTCGACTATGAGATTCAAATATTATCTAAGTCTTTAAAATAAAGTTAATCCAATTGGAAACATTAAAATTATTAAGGAAACACACATCTATTTCATTGTGTCATCTTTACTAACAAGTTGGAAAATCAGAGTTAGGAAAAATAAAATATATGTATAAATTTGGTGTATTCTCCTGCAATAAAGATTCTACTTTTTATGCAGAAAGGGCTTTTGTAGTAAAAAGCAGGACGTGAGGTATGTATCAATGATCAATGGTATTTATGTTCTTTTTAGTAGTTGTAATTTAGTAGTTACTATTGTAACTATTTGCATTGTTATTTTCTGTATAAATGATTTATTAATAATATACCTTACTACAAATACATTCAGTAAAATCCTTACCATCCAAAACGTGTTTGCAGTTTTTCCATTTATTTCACTGGGACCATAATCTTGTCATCTGTCTTGTGCAGATGTTCATATGTGAATGATTCAGGGAAACTGTGTAAGTGACCTATAATTATATTCTTTAGAAAGGTATTTTCCAGTAAGTGTAATCAATTACTTTTCTCTTTAGGCTTCTCTGGATCAAATAATTAAAGAAAATCTGTGGTTATCTCAAGAATATCAAAATTACTATTTAAACAGTAAAGCAGATCTCACAGAAATCTGTGAAAATAGTATCAGGGTAGGAGATGCTGTTAGAGGCTGTCAGCAGGTTAAAGTGCTAATATCACTCATTCAATTCATTTATCTCTTCTCTAAAATTCATTTCTTCAATATAGCTACTTAACAATAGTAGAATACCTGCAGTGCTACCACCCAAATTCTTTTATTCTTGGCTATTTCACCGTTTCATGTTTTCGTTTTTGATTGATTAGTATGGTGGGGTTTTTATTATTTTTACAGGGCAATTCATATAAGGTTTTTAAAAATATTTTTTTTCTTTTTTCTTTCTTTTAATTAGCTGTGCTGTGAAACCTAACTTAAGTGATATTGCAGAACTTTGTTGTGGTAATGTAATTCCAATTGACAGAAAAATATTTTCTGTTTCTTTTTCTTGTGTTTTTACAGAGTTGTCAAAATAAAAGCTTATCATTATCAACTGTAATCACTGAAATGTACTGCTCATATATTTTAGTCAGGTTATTTCTTGTTTGCCTTCGATGTCAACATTTCTGAAAATTAAGGTGCATTTAAGTTATCATGTTCACAGACCTTACCTTCACACCAAAGTTTCAGGGAGGCAACTTTATTAACTCAGGCCCTATGCAAGAATCATTTTCTGATATATTGATATTTCAGTCCATTTTCTCAAAGTACGGTGCAGAAATGTTCAAATTATAAATTAAATATACAATTCAGATTATTTGCTAGTACTTTACTTTTAGCAACCCATTTTACATCTTATACCCATATTTTCATTGCTCATTTCTTCTTACCACCATAGTAAGTCTTGCATTTTAAAATTCACTGGATTCCATTTGCTCCTGACAAATATAAACAAGAAAATCCCTTCCCAGATGCTCTTGTTGACTATATAGGTCTTCTGTATTTCACAACAAAATTGGTTTTAAGTCATATATTCTTACAGATAGCCATATTTCGGGAACAAGTTGAAGATTTAAAACACAAAAAGCAAAAAGAAGAAGTAGTTGCCTATCTTTCTTCACTGAGTAAGTATAAATTATGTTCTGTTGATATCATAGAAGATGTAATGCTAGGAGTATTGGTGTTTGAATGGAATTTAAAGTATTTCTTCTGAATGTAGAATTATGATATGCTCTCTTCAAGCCTCTCTATAGAGAAATATATCTATGTAAGGTTACCAACTGTATATTTTATTTCTTTGAATGGAAGAATATCTGGCTTCTGCATTCTCAGAATTTAGTAGTTCTTGGTAATATTTGTGAAACAAATTTTTCTCTAACAGTTTACCACTTCTGGACATAGTATTGATGATATTGTCATGCATCTCAATGATGTAGTCTGGAAGCAAAAGAAAATTGCAAATGAGCTGGCATATATTATTGCTTTTTTCCTTCTCAATTTGTCTACAATAAAATAAACATAGTAAAATATAGCAAAATAAAGATGCAATTTATTGCAATAGATATGCAGGATCCAGTTCATCAGCAGTGCTATGGAATAATTCTGTATATAATAATTGCTTTTAAAAACCTTGTTTATGGATAAAATGGTGATGAGGAGGTTGCAATTCTATACGAGCTTATAATCAGCTTTACAATGCATATATCAGTGTTGTCATAGGAATCAGTGATGGCAATGACTCTAGAACTTTGGACAGTCCAGCAGTGTTATTGTAGGAAGAACAAAAATTTTCTTCAGAATATTAATTTAATTATTACAGAGACAACTTAATCTAAATCGTTTTGACAACTCTTCCTTTTGTTCAATGAATAATTAGTCCAAATATTAAAATATTCCTACCATTCTCACATGAAGAAAGTATTTAGGAACTACAACAGAAGGAAGAAACCATGCTGATGATATACACTGCCTATAAAAAGAAGATGCATTTTCTTCGTGAGATTTTGCTAATAAGCAAATTACAGCAGCAACAGAAAATCAATTCTGGAGGAGTGTCAAGGTAATGATTTTTCTTGGTGCTGTGTATTATATGTGCACTACTACAATGACATGAACAGTGAAGAAGAAAGTGTGTTCATCCCTGCTTAATTCCTGAGAAATTTCTTGCCTATGTATACAAAATTAATCAGAATTGAAAGTAAATTTTACAGGTATGTCCTGGGTTAAAATGTAAGATGTGCCCAAAGTAGGTATTCTATCACCATCTTCATGGGCTGTTGAAACCAGGTGGGTTTATCTTCTGTTAATGGGCCCATCAATGCTGTGCTGCACAACTCATAGATAACTCCCTCCGGAAGCTATCTCTGTTCAATGGGCCATCAAGGACCCATCACATGACTCATAGAATGATGTCATCCCATTGTGAGATGCTCTGCCCAAGGGGAGGAGCCAAGTATTCCCACCTGGATATAATCTGAGATCTGGGACAGCACAGGAGCAGTTACCCACTCCCAGAGGACAGGAGCTAGCAGACCTTTCTATGGGATCACTGCTTCAACAAGACCACTTCATCCGGACTGCTACCATCACCCTAACTAACAGGGTGCCAGGTTGTATTCTTTGTTTTACTTCGTTCTTTTCCTCCTATTAAATTGTATTTCTGACTTGGAGCCTCTCACTGGTTTTCCTTTGCTCAAACCAGGACAAGATACTAGTGAAAAAGGCAATTCATATTTGGTTTTTTGTTTTCTTATTTTCTTTTTCTTCACTTTTACTGGAAACGCCCAAGGCCAGGTTGGATAGGGATTTGGATAACCTGGTCTAATGGAAGGTGTCTCTACCCATAACAGGAGAGTCGGAACTAGATGGTCTCTAAGGGTCCCTTCCAACCAAAACCGTTTCATGATTCTAATGTTTAATTTGATCAAATATCACTCTAAACAAGAAAAATATTTCCCTATAGTTCTTTACCTTGAGATACTCTTATCCTCAATGGGGTTTTTTTCTTAGTAGTTTACTCACTGGAAAAAACTCTGCTGTCCACAAGACATTTTTAATATATTCCTTATATCTTTATCTTCCACTGATCAATGGCATATCTGTCATGTTAAATGTGCAATCTTCATCAAAACAGAAATCTTACATTTATACTTTTCCAAGATGACTGTGGAATGAACTATAATCGATATTGATATTATCTTTAAATACATTCTACTTAGTACCTAGTATTTCCCCATAACATTTAGTTTTGAGCATAAGTGTTGGGGATTTTTTAATGGATTGGGAAGTGGAGGTAGGGGGTGGGGGGGAACGTGTTGAAATGTTGGTAGGTTATTAGTTTGCACACATACATTTTGGTGTGGTAAAATCCTGTGCATAAAAGATTTGTTGATTATTCATTATGTGGTAGAGTTGCAGTAACAAAATCTTGCATAACAGAGTTTATTCCCTGCAAATATATAGCAGCAGTTTCTTCTGGAAATCTCAGTGGCCTGGCATATTAGTGACAGGAATGTGATTATGCTTTAAAAACAAATCAAGTTATTTACAATACCTTTCTTTTTGTACTAAACAATCTTAGAATATCTAAGTCAAATTTGATTCTTCCAGTGTATTGTGCTAATGTGACAATGGTTCTCTTGTATTGTAGACATCAGCTTTTCTTCTTCTAGTTAAAGATCTGAAACATAGAGGTATGACATGTTTTTATGAGTTAAAAACCTATTTACTTCTGTCTACAATCTGTCCTTAACACTGCAAATGGCGTTGTCTTACAAAATATTGATAATTGGCTTTGTTTACATAATTTTATTGAAAAACTATAATGCAAAATCTAATTGCCTTAAAATATAAGTAGAATATTCATTCTCATATTCACTACCTGGTGTCTTCAGGTGGCCATATTATAGTAATATTTTGGGGAGAGGGAGTCTATTAATTCCTGTTTCTTTTTTTCACCTCCTGGATAACTGACATATTATTGCAGTAAAACATATGTAGGGTCAATTCATGCTGAATAGTTATTAGAAACCATGATAACAAAAGTCATTACACTGCAGTTCAGTTTTGACAGTAAAATTTCTGCAACATTATCACAAATCCTCATGCATTAGTGCAATGATCCTTACTATAGTTTCATATTAGAATCAAGAGACTGCTGTAGTATTCTTGATACAAAAAGTCATGCAAGTCAAGTGAAGTTCTTTTATGCTTTTATAGGTAACATATTTTCATGTCTTTCTCAGGCATGTATCTGACTCTGAGCCCTCTTGGATATTTCCTCCATTAATATATTTCTCATCTGGGTTATAACTGTTTTAAAATAATGTCCCTGTCGTATAGAAAAGCCAAATATAAAGTAAACCTGACAATGGGCATGTGTCAATTTAGGTAATGAATTCTTTCTGATTTTGATGTTCCTACGTATTGACCTAAAAAAAAATATAGCTGTCATATAACGAAAAAATAATTTCTGACTCTAAACTTTGGGTTTAGTTCACTTATCTGGAGATCATGGTTTACTTCATGTCTTCACAAGACTAATAGTGAAAGCATAATTAAGATTTGGGCAAAAACTCCCATCCATTTTCTTACAAAAGTTATAGGAAAAATAAAACTGTCAAGGATTCAGTGTGAAAGAAATTAAAATTATTATTAAAAGAACTTCATCATTTTTATTTCTTTATATATTAAATCTTAACCAACTTTCATAACTATTTTGCTTAGGGAGATAAATGTATAATCAAGCTGGCATTTGAGTTTTGCCAATATAACAAGACTAGATAGTAGCTACTAGAGCAAAAATGTGCCATTTACAGAATTTTTAGCTGAAGTCCTCTTTGCCTTAGAGTTTTGATATTATATTATGTTGACAGAATAGCCAGTTTCATGTGAAAACATAAGGGAAAAAGATGTATCTTCAATAAGCTTTTTATTATGTAAATTTCCTAAACTTTCTTAGAGCTAATTACATTTAAACAATGTAAACATCAAGTTAATGTTACAATTAAATTTGAATCAATAACTCAACAAGTTCAAATGACTGAATCATAATATTAATGCAACAGGCAACTAAACCTAATTATTAGTTTTGATAGCAAAAGGATGTTTTCGAGCTAATCTATGGAGAAGTCAGTTTCCCTTTCAGATGCATCGGCTATTATCAGTGGCTAATCAGGTCACAGTTTTGATGCATTGTCCAAAAGTTCAAAAGATAACCATATTTTATCTACTTGCTGGTGAAAACACGGTGTTGATAAGACCAAGGCTGTGGGTTCAATCTCCATATGGGCCACTGACTTGAGAGCTGGACCCAATGATCCCTGTGGATGCCTTCAAACTCAGAATATTCTGTCATTCTGTGATTTTTAAATGCATGGATTAATAGTTTGAGATTTACATTCTTATTAGCTACATAAACTCATGTTCTCAGATTTACTTCAAACTTATATTAAGATCATCATTATAGTCACTGAGTTACAGCTTAATCTTGCAAATACTTTATAAAAATATTTGGTGTCAAAGTAACTTGACTTAGCACTTAGTAACTGACAAAAAAACCTTGTAGGAAACAACCAACAAGACTCTCTAGATTAATAGTAATCATTTTTCTGCTTTCCTTTGTAGGTCATGAGCACTTCTTAGAATCTTTCATGCTAATAAAGCACACCTACACTGTAACTCACCCCAAATGCTTTACAGTAGGGGTACTTATGTTAAAGTCTTTTTAGGCCTACATTTTCCATGCTTATTTGCTTGGAAAAATAAAAAATTCTAAATACTTTAACATATAAGATTAATGTGACTTTTTATGCAAACTCTAATTCTAGGAACTGGTAGAGACTTTGTGTTGTGCCTTCTTAAACTTTTCTGCTCCAAAAGGATTATAATAGCATAAATCACCAGGAATGATCTCAGCTACAATTAGCTGGAAATAGTTTGAAAAATATTTCTTAACTGTCTGTATTGAACATCTGTTGGGGGTTGGGGAAAAGTTATTCCAAGTTTTTATTTAGTAAAATTAATTTTCTTTCAGTTTTGAATGTGGAAAAAAAAAAGTCCAACAATGTGCTGACCAGCTCTAATCCTTCTACACATTCTACAGTTTACAGTACTATCTAAATAATTTCCCAGAGAATTCATAAAAGAATAAATTTATCTGAAGAACGTAATTCTATGTAAAAAACCGTTTCAGGGAATCTACTAAAACTGTCAGCAGACTTTTTTGTTCAATTTGTACACATGGATAATATCCCATCTTCTAAGAAGAGCAGGTAGAATTGTTGTCTCATGTATTCAGGATAAGGAATATTATGAAAAGTGACAGGACTATGGCTACCAAACATCTTAATGATTAATCTCACAGATTAGTTTAAAAAAATGAGAGAGGACTCAATGCAAAACAGAAATTTGGAGTAAGAAAGAAGAAATCATTTTATTCCTTGAAACAGAGAAGGGAACTGATGCATGTATGATTCACATTGCCTTTCCAAATCAGTAGTTTCCACAGAGACACAGAAAATAGCCTAATGCAGATTTGGTTGAAGGCCTCATTAGCATTATGAAAACAAGGATCAAGATCTTATGAAAAAGACCTACTTCAGAAAAAAAGAGTAACTAAATGGTTTAGATTATTTCTATTATTTGTCATGCATCAGTCTGTTCTGGCATTCAGTGCTCCACCTCAGAGTGCTCCACCTTCATTGTGTATCACATGCATGGCCTGCTTTGGAAATAATATTATCACTACTGTTCGTTAAAAGCTGTTCAGGTTCACTTCCAAGCATCAGAATGAAGAGTGGCCACAGGCTGTGCAGGAATAGCCCAGTGATGCTGATGGACAGCATCTTACCCCTGCTACGTACTGAACCACCCACCACTGCCAGCATCCCTGGGATTGAGAAGGGAGCATACTAAGAGCAGATAGGCCATTCTGCTGTCCCTGCAGTTTTGAAATTATTGAGACTCAAACAGATATTCCTCTCCATAGGAAGAACCAGAAGGCAGAACTAGAGGGGATTCTCTTGAAAGTAACAAGGAGACCAGACAATGGCTTTTGGAAAGCATTACATTAGCAGCTGAAAGGTACACAGTGAAGCATTGAGTTTTGTCCAGAAGGAACAGAAGAAAGAAAAGTTTTTTATTCGTATGCGCCTCCTCAGCTTTCTGATGAAGATACCGGACCTAAGAAAACAAATTAAAAGATATAAGAACATGAAGGAGTTCAGCATGTCTCCCAGTCAACCATTTACCAACAGTGCTTTTTTAACACATGGAAGGTTAATGATTAAGATCTTTTAAGCATTATTTTTAAAATATCATCAGCCAATAAAATATGAAAGCACATATCCAGAGAACAAAGTTGTTTGAAAACCTGATTTTAAAGCTTCAGAGAAACAAATAAAATTCTCCTGTTTCCCAAGAACACCTGCCTGAATGACCAGGTTACAAATTTTCCTTGGATGAGTCTATCTTGGTTTCTCGTATTTTCACTCTCTGTGAATAATTAATTTTGAAGGAGACAAAAAGGATGAAATAGTCATTAAGATGTTCATCTAACAGTAGAATCCCAGCCTGAAAGAAATTTTAAGTAAATTATACTAAAAAAGAGTAGTTTCATCAGTAATGCTAAAGGAAGAAACTAGAATAATGTAGGTCCCAGAACTGGGCATGCTGGATAAAGGCATTTTATCTTCTTCTAAATCCCTGCTGTAAATCAGACAGTGAGAATATTAATTTGAGTCTTCCACTTCTTGAGAATCTTTAACCCTGGGATTTTGGAGAACAGTCCCTCCCTAATTTTCAGGGTTTGAGCTTTTACCCCCTCACAATATTACAACACATCAGGGAACTCCCAAGGCTGATGGCAGTCACCACTAGACTTGCTCCTACCCAACCTGCATACTAAAGTTGGAAGCATTTTCCTTTCTTTATGGGTACAAGTGTGGTGGGGTATTTGAACACTTTTTAAGGTGTACCAGAGGGTTGCTTTCTAGTGTCAATCTCCCTTCAGTGAAGAGTAACTTTGCCCAGCTCCATTAATTTTTTTTTGGTATGGAATTAGGCTGTATCTGTAAGTCATAGCACTTAGAATATTTAAAAATGACACAACACAGGTACAAATAATGAGAATTAAAAGAAAAAACTACATTTACTCTATTTACAGTGCAAGTAGATGTCAATTTCCATCTTCAGGTAGCTTTTTGCTTCCCTCTCGATAATGTGGTTGTCAGTGTTTTGGGTTTTGAGAATGTTCCTCTTCTCTCAGTGTTTTACCTTATATGCTAGGGTCACTCTTACCTTTCAAAACTTCTAGGAGGGCTAGATGAATTTAGCATTTTCCTTGAAACTAGCAGAAAACATGATCCAAATGAATAAGTGAAGCTTTATTAGAATAAGGGTTTGTTTTATACCCAGAAGTTGCCCTGTATACTTAACTGTTTGGTAAACAACCCTTTCCTTCAATGAGCTGTGAAATTCTAGCACCTCCCTTTTGTGGCTATTTGGTATTTTACAGCAAGTATATACCTTTCAATCAACTGAGAGGCCATGTAAACTTTCAAATTAAAAAAACCCTCATACTGATGTGTAAGCAATTAATTAAATTCTTTTTAGCCTATTGCTTCTTCTTAGTTGCTATCAGACATTGATTGCAGTGAGTCAGTGTGTTGGGGCAACGGTTTTGGGGTGAGTGACCCCCAGCTCCTTCACATTGGCTCTCTCTCATGCCTCTTTTTTTAGTAGCACTTACATAGTCCTTTCTGTAGAGCAGTGTTGGTAGAAATTTTCAATCTGACCTGTCATGTACGCTCAAAAATTCTCTCAATTGTGAAAGAAAATATAAAACCCCCTTTGTGTGTCTTGGTTATAAAGTTAATATGACATTAAATATATATCCATTTGTCTTAAAACAAATAAATTAGAGGAAAGACTGAGTGCTTCCTGAAGAATTTTAGGCTTGCATCAAGGGAAATAATTTATTAAAAGTTAAACTGAAAAATACAAGGCAAACTGCTTTTCCTTGCTTGTCTGAAGGAATTGCATCTAATGCCCTGATTGAAGAGGTCTTTAGGACAAGAGCCTGACATGTCCCTGCCACAAGACAAAGACAGAAACGAAGCAGTGATCTGAGCTAGAAATTCACTTCTCTGGGGAGCAGCTGTAGCACATTGATTGGTGCTCTTGGGTATGAATTGCTACAAGTCACCATAGGTAAACCCAGGGTATGATATTGGTTGGAATAAATTCATTATATACATATCTTAAATTTATCTAGCTCTTTTAATCAAAAAGGGTATTCACATTATCTGAAAATGATTTGCTTAATTGAAGAGTGAAAGACCGAATGCAAAAAAGAGGTTGGGGTTGAGGAATCATGGTATGAATGAGCACCAGAACTGATCTAATTTCCAGAGATGAACTCTGTTGATGCAGCTTTACTATCCATTTCCCAGTTACCCAATGCAATTTTGTTAGTCCTAATATGTTTTACCACTAAATCTAGCCATTCTTGACATTGATTTCAGTGCAATTTGTGTAATAGGTCAAGTGAAGTGGTGCTTATTGACTGCTGATTGTATATGTTTTTCCACCTGAAGTGATATTGTTAATTGATATGCTCTTTCATTTTCCTGAGATAATTTTTGCTCTATTTGGATAACTGCCTGAAGTTCCCCCTTTGTAAACTCCATCTATTTCATGGAAAATATCAAAAATAGTTCTGAAAATCAGATAAATTGCAGACACAAATTCATCCCTTCAACAACAGAACATTAAAATAATCAGATTCAAACTACTTTGTCAAACACAATTTTCCTTTGGTGTGAATATATGCTGTCTGCCCTGAACTAAATCACTCATTTCTAAATGTCTTGTAATCTTGTCCCATACTATTATTTCTAGTAATATTCTTGCAAAAGAATTCTGGCTAACTCTAAAGGCTTGAAGTTTTCTGAATAATTCTTTTTCTCCCCAAATACTATAGAATGTTCTCCATCTATTACTAGGTGATTATAGGTCTTATTTTGCCAGACTCTTTATCTCAATTCTTGGACAGTATAAGACCTGATTGTGGCATTTTGCTTTCCTGTAGGAAGTTTTTTGTATTTCAAATATTGTCTTCAGGAATTTTCTTGGTAATTGTGCACATAGGTATAGCGGTGGTACTTACATTTCTGATTTCAAGGCTGCATGCCAGGCTTCCTTCAGCTGATGAGAGCAAGTTGGCTGAAGTAATATGTCAGGAAGAAACCCAAACATCATTTTAAACAGTAGCAATCTGATTTCTGCGTTGGTAAACTAGCAAATAACATAAGGGTTTCCTCTTGTTCTTCTTTTGAGAATTCAGTGTTGATCCCTCTACAATTACATGTGTTTGCTTTAATTGGTTCCCAATGTGTGTTTCTCCATTTCTAAGGTGCCCAAAATGGCTTTATGAAGACAACAACAAAGACTTCAAGAAATATTTCCATTTCTGGAAATGTCATATTGGGTGTAGATCTTCTTTCAGATTCACTGAAATAATGACTACTTTTTTGTCATCCACCCAACCAAACTCCTTTCCAGAACTCCCTGCATTACCGTATGACTCTTGTGTTTCTTCTGCATGTTCCCTTCAATGCATGGGAACATGATGCATGGATCCATGATGCATGGATCCCATCAATGCTCCTTGCTGGGTTGTTCTAGGAATAAATTGACACAGGCAGGCAAAAAAATCTCTACTGTTTACCTCACTCAGTGGCAGGCATAGAAGGCAAATATCCACTTTAATTGAAAAAAACCCCTGTGAACTGAAATCTCAAGATTACATAGTCAAACATAAGATTTATACAAAGAATTAATTTGTAATCATGAATGTGCTCACTCCATTAGAGCTGCATAACTTGAAAAACTTGCTTTCAGATCCGTGACCTTTGTCTGTACTCTCAGCAAAATCTGGAAACTGTTCCCAGCACCCACTCCACAAAGGAGCCCCCTTCCTGGGTGCTTGTATCCTATATACTGCCCTCAGAGGGCACACAGCTGCCACCAGCCTGTTGAAAACTCAGCCCAGAGGAGTGGTAATTGGCACTCTAGAAGAGGGCCCTAAATCAAGGAGTAGAGTTTTTAATCTCTTGGCCTTAAGTGGCTCTGACTTCAGTGCAAAGTCCAGACCAATTACTTTGAAGCAGTGCTACAGATCCCAGAATCATAGAATGGTTTGCGTTGGAAGGGACCTAAAAAGATCATCAGCTTTCATCTCCTCACCATGAATAATCTACTGATTATTCTGTCCCCAAGTTTCCATTCTGTTGCAAGGCATATGTCAAGAATTGTACAGACTTGCACTGCTCTGGTATTTTGCTATTCCAAGGTCTTAGGTGCACCAAATATGCTCTGTCACTCCCCCTATTCCTGCTCTGCTCTCCTTAGCCCAGCTCAGTACAGGAGCCTAACATACAGCATATAGAAATGTGAGGGCTTCTCTAAAGAAGTGGATTTGCACAGGTGCAACTAGAAAACCCTCTGGATACCTGGGAGTGTTGTGTTGAACTGTCAGGTAAAAAGGAATCAAGCTGGATTTGCTGAACAACCCTTGCTGGTGTAAGCTAAGCAAAAAAGATACTTTTCAATTTATGCTTAGTAAATTTGACCTCAAAGTCCGAGAATGATATAAAAATACTTACTTTTGCAGATTTCTTCCAGAGAATTTTTCCAGAGAATTATTTGCAGTATTAGTCAACTAGTGTCCTTTGTGGATCTGCTTAAAACTGCAGTTTTGTAGAACGGAGTAAAACTTCCTCATCTTGAGATGTAACAAAAAAAATTCACGTCTGCTCTTTGCAGAAATCTCTATCATGCTACACAAGCTAATATGTCAATGTTTTGAAGATATGTTTCTTTGGCAGCATATTATACATGGAAATAATTTCTATTATGTTTTTCCTATGTGTATTTGAAAACAGAAGTATACACTGTATCATATCATATCATATCTATTTATCTATCTATATATATGTATTATATATAAGCCTTCTAGAGATTTTATTAATTGCATACATCAAATTCAGGCTAAGCAAAATGTCAAATTTTGTTTACTAATTTCATACTTATCTTTTCTTTTAATATCCTGTTTTGGTTCTCTAGTTATAACACAGATGCACCTAAAGTTCGCTAGAAACATTTGCCATTAGCTTCTTCTAAAAAAAAAAATTAAATTTGAGGATAATCCTACCTCCAGAGCTTATTCTGTTCCTGGCCATTGACTGTGACAGTGAAAGGCTCATCTGAAAGCAGTGGAGCATCCCATCTAAAAGCATAAAACATATTACATTTCATGAAAAAGCTAATTCAGATTGTTTAATTCTGGTAATATTGCCTCTGTCACCTTCAAAATCAAAATGTTCTTTCCTGTTATTATAAAGAAAACAACCAAATTGCTTAAAAACCCATTTGAATACACAGCTGCCTTATGTTGCATACTAATTTGATTAAAAATGCTTGTGCCTCACCAGCACTTTTTGCATAAAACACACTAGTGAATTTAACAAAGAAATATAAATATATTTTGGCAATTTTTGATGACAGAGCGTGCTGTAGTGTCCACAACACCCCTGGACTGAACAAAGATCTCAACACAGGGCTGGGAGATGTTAAACTGAATGTCTTACCGTATTTGTTTGCTCAATGCTTTGGGCACTGTGCCAACCTCATTGCGAATAGCTGCATTAGTCAAGTGTATCCAAATTATTACAACACAGCGTCCATCCCAGTTATTGCTGCTGAAGCATTTTCTGAATCTTCTCATCGCTACAAGCATTTATTTGAGGGGCGAGATTTGCGTAAATTCCGGACAACTTTAATTTTAGACAGGAAATCTTAGCATCTTTACAAGGTGCTTGTTATTCCTAGAAAGAGTAATTAAGCAGTAATTGCACTGCTTTTATTTACATATCTTGAACACCTTGCCTGAAAAGAGGAAGTGCCATGAAAACAGAATAAAGGGAAGAGGATCCAGAGAACTCATCGTTTTTTCACTTGACAAAAATAAATATTGTGAAGAGTCATCTCACCTCCTTCTATCTTCACTATCTTCAGTTTAACTCTCTAATTTGCATCTAGATGAAGATGTTGCAATAAGTCTTTGTGGATTTCCGTTTGCATGATTTTACAAGGGAGATGGCAGACTCTATGTGTTTTAATCTTTTCTTTCCTTGAGGACATCCTCCTCCAAGCACAGAGATGTCCAGTCTTTCTCACCATAGCAACCCTTGAGATAAGGTATGGTTGCAAGCCTCAGAACATGTGGGTTCCCAACTCTGCACTTCAGGACAGGTCAGGTTAAGGTGCCTGGATGGACCCAAAACAACCAATGTTGAGCTTTGCAGCCCTCACTGGTTCACTTCTCCTCCCAGCTGCCCATTTGCTTTGCTCTGTGATTTCCAGCTCAGCGCAGTGCTGGCCATGAGGAGCAGTACTGACAGGAGAAAAGTGCTGGGGCTGCTTGAAAGCTACATGTCATTCAAGAGATAAATTTGGATCTTTCCTGATACATACAGCAGGGCTGGCAAGGCAAAGAAATATCCCTTCTCCTTGTTTTGGAACCGGTATTTTCCTTCTCTTACAGTGGATGGCAGTAATTTTTTTCATTATCTAACCTCAGTCAAGGAAGATTTCAATCTACCACATTAGTGTTTTGTCCTTAAGCTTTCTGAACACTAGGTCTATCACTAGTCTGTATTTTATTAAGCCCCTTGGTTGGGAGTGAAAATTGTGGCCTCTTGTACCAGTGTATATGGCTGAGTTTGTTGCAGCTGGCAGTTTTGCCTGGTGCACCTTATTTTCCAGGGAACTATATATTACTGGACCATGAAAGTGTACATTATCATCTGCTAAATTTGGTTAGAAGCAGGAAGTTGCAGTGATTTGAAAATATTTCACGTTATATTTAAGAGAAAAAAATCTCTATATTTCCTGTGAAATAAACTTTTTAAGATATTGGCTTTGAAACACTGATATTTTTCATCATACAAAACCATATTTTAATATAGATGATATATTGCAAATATGTATATAGAATACATTACATACTCTATATATTATATATATTACATGCTTTATGTTCATGTCAATGTTTTCATGCACTGTACTAAGCCACAAGTAATTTAATAAAGAATAGAGACAATGAAAGTTTCAAAAATTATCAACCATTAATGAGAAAGCAGAAATATATTTTGGAAATATTTTCATGTAAAAAAACCCCAAGAATATAAGACAATGAAAACTTGGAGGACTATTCCTTTGGTGGAAAACTGAAATTTTAAATGTTCTTTCATTTATGGTTAATAACTGCCAAACACCAATTTTTGTTGCTTTTAACAAATGCTGATTTCACGGTGAAAAATATATATAGCAAAATATTTTGGAAACTTAGCCACTGCCCTCTTTATCAACTCCAGAACAACATTTTCAGAAAATATTTCCCCTTTGCCTTTTAGGTTTAGTTCAAAATTACAAGTTTTAATCCTGATTCTTCCCACACAAACACTTTTGTCCATCAGCTGCAGAAGGATGATGCCTGTGTGCAGTTCTGCAAACAACAGCACATAACAACAGTGTAGTATTATCATGCTATGAGTGAAGGATGTATGATTTCCCAGTCAGGTGTGGGCATACCTGCAGTATGCATAGATTGACAGAATTTATACAGGTATGAAAACCATTTAACTAGAGGCATAACTTCCATGTCTTGGGGTGCTATTTGTAAGTCTATACAGTCTTTTAAGCTCCACCATGGTTTTTCTGTGCCTGCCTTAAATTACCTCACACTGAACACTTGTATAGAGTAAAAGAATGCACAACGACTAAATGACAGAGCAGCCCATGCATGGTAACCTTTTCATGTGTCAGAGCCCTCTGACAACTTGAGTTTTACATATGCTTTTGGATTTTTAACACTAAATCATCCATCTGCCAATGTTGTTACCAGGCAAAAAATTATGCTGTTGAAAAATCAGAGACTACTTTTGCTTTATTTGAGCAAGAATGGACATTTCTGAGAGTTTCTCGGACTGTTGTAAGGCTGGAGAAATAATTTAATTTGGAGCTGTATCATGAGGATAGCTAAGTGTTGTTTTGCATTGGATTGTACTCTAGTGGCATCACTGATACATGCATTTTTGAAAACAATTGCTCATGCAACAAGAGTTTTGTCTTTTTCAATAGAGCAACCCAAAGTTCTATATACGTATTCTCTCAGCTCTTAAAATATAATTTACTTCCCTCCTGGCTGATTTAACACTACCAGGGTTTGTCTGCAGTCAGAAATGCTGGAGCAACTAAGGCAGCCACACCCTTTTAAGGTCTCTGAAGCGCTTATGGTGCACATACTCCCCAGTGGCAGGGTGTATGTACCCAAATATAAAGGTACCAATATGGGTGCATTTACCCAAAAGTGCTGGGAAGGCAGGTGGCAATGACAGCCTTTGGATGGGAGGACAGGTCTGAGAGACACACAGGTAGAATGCAGATAACCAGATTTCTCTCGTGTTAACAATCTGACATTCATCAAGAGGCTTGACATTCCTTTCTACCATTTGGAAAATGCTATACCCACCAGATATTTCAAATCCCATTTTTTTCTTTTATGGGGAAGAACAAAGGCTTAGGATAATTGATATCTCCCTACTGCCGTGTGGAGCATCCTGTGAAATGGATTATCTTTGTTTTTCTTAGTCAATATTTTGTGAACATATTTTCTTCACAGAAAGCAGATGTTTTGAAGAACATGTTGTGAAAAAGTGACCACAAAGAAAGATGTAAGACTGTATCTCCTTGCAAAGTTATTTAATCTGTTATTCTTCTGACATACCTATAGAGGAACACATAGGAGCATGAAAGGGAGGTAATGAAAGATACTAAATCAATGTACATGTGATAAAATATGTTTCTCTTTCCTTCCTCATGCATTTTCTTCTACTTACATGCAAGGTGATCAAAGTATACCAAACAAGCCATTAAGAGATTTTCTGTGGTACTTGAAAGATGTTTAGCTACTCAGAACCTCTGTAGGGAAGCCAGATTCCTGCAGCCATAATTTCTTTCCAAAATTAAATGTAAGACAGTTCTAGTGTAGAATTATAGCTAGAATACTATAATTTTCTAAAGTATTGCCCATGCTCATGGAAAGTACTCTGAGCCACTGAATAGTGACTGACAATCAATTCAGTGAAGTCCAGCTGTTGCTTTGAGTCTGGTTTTGGAACATGCACTCTGGGACGCTGGGGCAGCTACCCTGCAAGGGTATTTTATTAAATTAACAGTAGTGAATGGTGCATAAAATTGTCACTAGGATGAATTTATTATAGAATAATTTCATTCTCACATTATTCTGTATGGGGTGCTACCCCAACAGAGTTTCCAATTCGGTAGTATGCCTGAAGCCAGGGGTTCTATCAGCAGTGTGTCAAAGGGTGCCTGGCTCTCATTCATATATAATTTACTCTTATTACACAAGATTTTTCTATTTTTCTGCACTAACAGTTGTATATTTTCTAATGAAGGTTTAAATCAACTGGGAACCAGGGTATAAATAGAGTTTCGGTATTTTGTGCCAAATATGGATTGTTTGTCTTCCTGTTAGTTATGGATTGTGAGTGTATTATTGCTGAATGAAAATTTTGGGGGTTTTATTTTCGTTTCATGTATTTATTTACCATTTAATATAAATTACAGAAGCTTTCCAACTGTTCAAAATTAATTATATCATTAGAAAAAATGTCTGAGATTATTAACAAAAACACACGAGCCTATCTAGCCTGCACAGGTCAGCTTTGTGCTTATTGAACTTGTGAATGTAACTCTGACAGTATTTTGGTATTTAGCATTTACTAGCTAAATCTAGATAAAAGCTACATAGATGCAAGATTCCATAATAATGTTTTCTTAGACAGGCAATATTGCTCACAAAGTTTTGAAATTTCTTCAAAATTTATTAGCTTTACTTGCATCTGCTGTATCTGCCATGTCAGTTTTGTCTGACTACAAAGTCCTGTGTTGCTTGGGAAATTCTTTTAGCAAGGGCTTGTTGCTTGCATAATTGAGGACTTTTCAGTTTTTCAGGATCTGTACACTTGAGTTCCTCTTCTGACATGTCTTTGGGAAAGCTGTAGGTTGAGTTTTATGTGTTTCCCAGCCTTTTGGGGAAAGGCAGCTGGTTGTGGCTGTTGCATGCAGTGATGGAGTGCTCGATGTGTCTTCTCCTTGCTACACTCACTGCAGCATTCCAGGTTTATGTTCCCCTAGCCAAGTTGTGGTACATGTTCGGGTCTGGCTGTTCTAGACTTTGTTCCTGAGCTCATAGTGAAGGTAGCTTCCAGCTTGTGCTGCTGGCTGTTGAAGTATCCTGGGACCACATCTGAAATTAGCAACTGATTATACTTATAGCTATAATGTACCCTTTACTGTTATTTATCCATTGTCCAGTTTTTGTCAGGACCTTATAAAAGAGCAACTCACGGATTCTTTTCTTTTTCTGGGCTTTTGATGCTTGCAAGTCCTCATTTATATAAGCTGTGATTAACCACTGCTTTTGATTTAAAGTTTTCAAAAGATAACCTAGTTTGTTTTCTCTTTGAAATTCTGATGGATCAGCCTGTTAAGACAACAGTGAGGTACTGTCTCTTTTGTTCTGTGATATTTTTAAATTGTGTCACCCTCATTAGAATTATAAAGAAGCTATTCCAATGCCTACAAAACCCCTTCTTCTTTAACATTTTCCAGACAAACAAACAAAATAAAAATTAACAACACTGCTACAAAATTGCCCTCCAAATACAGATCTTTACCTTACCCTTTAATCACTATTCTCCTAAACATGCCCACCAATCTATGTATAAACCTGTCAATAGTATAAGATGGCTGCCTCCTGAAAGTGTGTCACAATTATCAAAAGGGTCTGAGAAGGAGCTCAGAAAGAAAGGTACATCTGTATAAAGTATTCTGAATGAAATAAATATTTAAAGAAGCTGAGTATACCTGCCTAAGAAATCTTATCCTTTGAACAATGGCAGCATCTGTTTCAAAAATCTAGAATATTCTAAGGCCACACTACTGAATGTGTATGGCTGGATTTTTATCATTCTCTTCCCTTGAAGCTCTGCTGGTGACTTTGCAGTGTGTGAAAATATCAATGCCTGCTCTGAAATAATGCAGAAGAAGGAACCTGAGCTTTGATTTTTACCCTTTGGATGAGTGCCATAGCCAGCTTCTTGTTGACTTATGGCACAAGTGAACCCTTCTGTTAACCTCAATCCCTTGTTTTTTCACGTGTCACCTTGATATGAAACAGGAGAATGTTTAAAATTGGGAATAAGCCTGTGGCACGGGAGGCTTCTTTCCTGCACATCACTAATGCTGAGTTTTACCTGAGATAAAAGGCCATCCTTTCTAAAATGTAAATATTATTATATTTTTTCTGTGTCTGTCAGTATACTTTTAGCTGAAATTGACATTTAAAAAGCTCCTCAGTAGCTCTGCAAGCCAAACATTAAAGTTTAAATCCTGAAGAGTATTCATTGGTACATCTGTTTTGCTGAGGTAATAAATATAATTTAAAGAAATATATTCGATTGAAGGCCATCATACTGTGTTGCTATCAATTTTTATATAATGAAAGAGATTAAATTAATCCTTGCTAATGCATTATTGGTATGTGAAAAACAAGAAGAAACAAATTACACACATTTTCCCACTTAATTATTGTGCTAGACACATTGTCATATCATTGACCTATTTGGTCATGCCCAAGTTAATCATGCCTGAACTTTTCCCAGTGGGAAATAAGCTTCTTCACTTCCTGTCTTGCAGGAATATCAACTAAAACTCAGCCACATGTGCCCGTAGCCTGAGCACTGCAGCCCACCGTATCCGTCATCTCCAGCAGTGAAACCGCGGTCTGCGGCGTGCCCGTGAGAGTCGGTGTCAGAAACCCATCACTTCCCATGTGCCTCTCTTCAACTCTCTTCAATCACCTACTACACTAAATTATACCAATCTCTACTTGGAAAAGTGTTCCCTTCCTTTTTTTTTTTTTCTTTTTCCACCTTCTTTTTGTTGTTGTTGATTTGTTTTGTTTTAGGGGTTTTTTTTTTTTTTTTTTGTTCTGTTACTGTTTTTGCAAGGAACTGTTTTGTCACACTGAAACAGAGTTTATGTGCAGTGACAGCCTAATAAGCCAGCAACTTTAGTCGCTTATTAAAGTCAAGCATGTGTCTTTGTTTCATGTTGCTAATGATGTGGAACCGTGGAGGCCCGAGTATATTTCGTCTGGACGGTGTGGGAGCGAATGCTGAGAGCTCATTACTTGGCTCCCCATTGGAATCCTGCAGGCTTCTGCTCATTGAGGAGACTGTGGGGGCTTTGACAGAATTATTATACTGAATATTTTTAGACTCATTAACTATATCACCAAAGCAAAACATCTCTTCCTTAGATGCAAATGGCTGCAGCTACTGTGGCTTTGCTTTACTTATTACAGAAAAAAAAAAAAAAGGATGGAGCTTGAAAACAACTTAGGGAAAGGATTTTCATGCCCGAATGTTTGAATTTGTAACTTATATTGGCAATGTGTAAGCCTTTTTTACCACATTTGAGCCACTCATGTCTAAGTGCCATTTAAAAATGCATATATTCAGTCTCATGTAGTAAGTGGTGCTCAATCCTTTACATTTAAAAAGCGCCATTGAAGTGCACAGCAAAATAGGAGCTTCTGAAATTCCACTTTCTATTCCAAGGTGAAAAGATTTAAATGTTAAAAACTTGTGTTAAACTAATTATAGATGGTTCAGTTAAGCCTTCAAAGGTAAAGAAATTCAGAGTTAAGGCTAAAAATTCTGACTTTCCTTTAACCTAAGTGCTGGAACATATGTACTGTGCAGTATGAAAAATCACACATTTCTCCAGGCCATACAATTCCTAACCAAAACAGAGTGATTTAAAGATGAAGAGTGAGACAAAATTTTTAGCCTAAGACTGAATTTCCTTGCTGTGATGGGTTTAAGTTGGCTCTTAATGTTACTTTATTGTAGCTTTTTGGGGTTTAATTGAGACTTAAGATGTACTTGAAGAAAAATATGAATACCTTAAAATTAATTCTTCAGAGCAAAGGACAGAAAATTGCATTTATGGCTCCATTTGTTGGAAAAGTGAGTTTGGCTGTGAACTGTACATTATTTCACCTTCTACAAAATGATATTTTGATTTCTTGATGGGGACCTTTTCTGTATGTTGTGTACAAACTTGTCCTCTCTAAATTAGTATTAGCTTGAGTATTTGCCCAAGTACATGCACATTTAGAAAACCCTGCAGACAATAGGGTTTTTTCCTCTCATAATGTGTGCAAGCATTCATTTGGATTTTATTCTCTAAAATTATTGCAGGTTAAAAACCAACTATTTTGATTCCTAGGCAGAAAGACATTCCTTTTATTTGTGGTTCATTTCCAGCTGTAGTATTCTCTGACAATGGTGACACTGTCTTTATACATCAAGAAGTTCTTCTTTCTATGACTGCCAGGGACTCTGGAGGGAATACTTCATATCTGAAACATGTTTCCCTGTGGGATTTCACCATCAGAATAACAGTTCTGATCAGTGGCCCATTAGAAAAACATGTTTTTTCTATTTTTCTTTTTTTTTCCTGAAGCTATGGAAAGGAATAGTTAAAAATCTGACAGATAAGAAAATTATATGAAATTGAAGTTAATTTTTGTGCACATAGGAACTTCAATGCTGTCCCTCAAGCAGTAATTTCTTAAAGGTGCAAGGGGAGTTCTGAAGTTAAGCTCTGAGTAAGGGCAGCCACAGGCAGTGCGGGTGCAGCTTGTCTTTTGAGAGGTTGCAGTCCCTGTTCTTACATGTTTGTAGCACAATGCTATTTAATTTAGGTGTTGGGAAAAGCTTTTGAACTCCAGTGCCTCAGGCAGGGTTCCTAAACCTTTGTATTTAAGCATCTAGATAATAGTAGCCCAAATTATTTTCCGGTAAAAACAAGCCTTTCTGAAAGACTGGATTATTAATATGGGTCCCAGGAAAAAGCCAACTCTAAATCCAGTGGCCATGGTTGTTCGGTAAATACTTTACTCTTCCTTAAAGATGCACAGAACTTCTCAAATTCAAGTGTAAATATTCTGTTGGGAAAATTCTCACCTGCAGAACTGGTTCACAGTTGTGATTTCAGATGTTTTGTACTAAAACTAGCCTGAAGGCAACACACCTGTCTAGGTATACATAGATGATCCACAGGAAATAGAACAGACCTGATCTGTAGGCATGCAAATAAAATTGTTCCATTTCCTACAGGCAGCATGATAATCAGATTAGTAGATGTACTAGTACTATAAACAGACGTTAACTATCAGTTATTGTATTTACAGTCTTATTTACAGTCTTACATTTAGCCAAAATAAAAATCCCTGTATGAATCTACCTTTAATTTTATTATTTCAGCTATTTTAATGCCTGTCAAGCTGGCTCTTTTCAGCTCTGGAGAGAAAAGGTATTGTTAGGTGGTTCAGATTTTTTGGTTGTGGTGATTTTTTTGTTTGTTTTTGGTTTTGTTTTGGTTTGGTTTGGTTTTGTTGTTGTTGTTATTGGGGGTGGGGTGTTTTTTGTTGTTTTTTTTGTTGTTTTGTTTGTTTGTTTGTTTGTTTGTTTTGGTTTCATTTTGGTTTATTTTGTTTTTTACCTAAAAAGCTATGCTCTGCAGTGAAAACTAGTGGTAACAAACATGCCTACTCTGCTGGGGAGCATGAATTAAGAGAGTCATAAACTCTTAATTAGATGCATTCTTGAACTATACAATAAATATTTATCAGATTGTATGATAAAATTAAATATTTATTCTACATTCCAGTGACTGTATTTTAGTGAGTTCTGTATTATAAATCTTTTTACATCCAATGACATACAATTTTTTTGTTATCAACCCTCTAGGTATTGTGTAGTTGCCAAAACCTGGCTTTCCTAGGCTATTGTCCAAGTTCAAAGCTATATACCTCTAAGGGTTTTCAGTATGTATTTTAAATGTATGTATTTCTTTACTATCTATAGCAAGATGACTTTGCAGTTAAATTTCATTTTTCTGTTGCCTAGCCTGCATTCCAGAAAAGACTTTTGTATTTATTTAGAAGTGCTTGCCTTATGTGAGATAGTTATGGCACCAAACAGGTAATTTTCTTTTTGGTTTGGACTTCTGGTGGATTTACTTTATGTAACTGTTTCAGGTAATAGAAAAATAAATAGCACTATATTTTTTTCTATATAGTACATATGCTTGACCCCAGAAAGGGTCAGTGTTAAGGAGTGCTTAAACTTTTGAATTAAATACTTCAAAAGGTATGTTAAAGAAAAGTGATCGCAGTATGGTTTTATGTGTTAGGGGTTTTTTAAAAAATTGACTTGTAAAGCAAAATTTATTTATATACTCTTTATTGCTTTTCCAAACTCTGAAATAGTAAAAAATTATAACTTTTAATATAATAAGTTATAAATGTATAACTTTAATTTGAAAAATAAATACCAATTTTTTAACTAGGATACTAGATACTAGATAGTTATTCTGTTTGTGCTGACATTTAGTGCCCTGTTCTGTGCTCTCTAATCCTGCTTTCCTGATCTTTCAAACTGGGAAGCTTTTGAAGTGCAATGTTTCTCTCCTTCCTTGTGTGCCCAAATTTTCTTCCAAAAGAAAGCAAGATGCATGTGATGTGTGCAGGTCTTTGCCTTCTTTTCCTTTTTGCAGGAAGAGAAAACTGATTAAGATGAACTATAACTATTCTTATAATTATTGTTATTTCTGCTGTTAAAAGCTAAACCTGTGTCCTGAAAAGCAGAAGAAAAACAGACATAGAAAAAGTCATCAAACCCAGAAAATTCAGCTTCTGTCATTTATGCTTTCCATTTTTCAGCTTTGGCTGCGACAAAGGTTGACAGCATTGCTTGTAAGGCACTTGATACATTAAAAAAGCCTTAAAAAAGCCAAAAAAAAAGCTACCATGGAGACTTTCTTGGGCTGAAGTCCAAATGGTACTTTTTCTTGGTTTCTGCCATGCCAAGGTGACTCTGTCAGTTCCACTGGCTTGCCCACCCTACACAGCACTTGACCATGGATTTCTGTCCTCTGCATCCCATCAGGATCCTTCTGACCTTAACTGGTGGTTAATACTGCACATGACTGTATTTCAGTTTCGTGCACATCCACCAGGGTAGATTTTTAGAAAAGGTGAAGTTATGTATAATATGCCACGAGCTGTGGTACAAGAGTAGTCCGGGGAGAAGTTCTTCATTAAGTCTAAGTCAGTCTATGGAGAAATGGAAGAACATGGAGGAAGATGGAAAGCTATTAGGGCCACTCTGCTTTCAGAGGCTGAGAAGGAATCAAAGATGCCTAAATATCAGCTGTCATGTGTTCTCAACAACACCTATGAAAATCTTTGGGTAGTGTCCCCCCTTTCTAGTTCTGTTTCACATGGAATATTGTTGCACACTGCAGAAATAGTCTCCCCCAGCAATATCCTGTTCCACTCCACATGTTGATCTGTTCACAATGTGAGTCCACTCATTGCTTTGAAAGAGACATGAAAAGGACTATGAACCATATAAATAAGGCTGTGTCATAATGCATAGGGTCCTAAATTAACTTTGCAAAAGCAACTGTAAGTCTGGCATTTCCCAACTCCTGAACATTTTTCTTTCCTTTTTATTATCCTTTTAAGGTAATTGTGTGTGATTATAAAGGCATTAAGTAGATTCCTTTTTGCATCTTTCATTTATCTGGTAATCAGGAACATAATACTGAATCTATTTGTGTAATTGTGGCTGTTAAGAATCTTGGAAATCAAGGTAGGTGGAACCTGCCAACTAACTCATGGTTACTAAAGTCACTGACTCAGGTCATTAATGGTTTAAGTGTCTCCTCATTAAAATAGTTTAACCAAAGATGTGTTTTCTGTCTTATTACTGCCACCAGCTTTTACCTAGGAAAACTATTGTTTGAAAGGATTTATAGAAGTCACAATTCAAAGAAGGATTATAAAACCCCAAGTTCTTGATAAACATAGTGAAAATCAGTCTGAAGCTAACACGCTGGAGAAGACCTCTTTATTTTCATATGTACTTGAATTTGCATCAGTTCTGGAGAATTTTTTATGAGTTAGGAAAAGCTCACTATACAGTCATACTCCTTGCTAAGAAGAAAAAAGAATGCAGACCCCGATTTTAAGACTAAGTCCATGAAATACATACATCTTTGGAGGCAGTGTTCAATCCTTTTTTGGGATCTATTTGCTTTGATGCCTTCTGTTTCAAATTTTTGTTTTATATTTACAAATTATATTTGTAAATATAATACCTGTATTAAAGGCTGATATTGATACGTATATAAAGCCTTTTTAATGAGAAAAAAAGAGATGATTTTGAGAAACACACTTAAGTAATAACAGCAAATAAGTGAAAATCTGTCAGGAACATTAATGAAACCAAAAACAAGGTGACTATTTAACATCTTGTGTTCAATTAATTTCTCAACAACAGAAACGGAGTTTTCACTGCTACCCTGCTCAGAGTTGGAAAGAAATGCCTGGGGTCTTGCTAGTCTGGGGTCTGTGTCCCCAGTAGAGTTCCTCCAGACAGATTTCCATTGGTCTCCGCAGGATGACTGTGCCTGTGTGGTCCCCCAAAATAGAGGCTGTGGTCTCAGCTCTGCAGCAGGGGCTCTGGTGGCTGACAGCAGAGCCAGATACTTGACACCCAGAGGTCCTGAGGTGTTGCCCAAAAACTGGGGCACAGGTCCTGAGCCCTTGTGCCATTGGGGCCAAGAATGTCAGTGTTTTAAAAGTCTGCAATTTCAGCGCAGTCAGCCTTGTCAGTGTTAATAGGCTCCCTGTTGTGGTGCTCAGGGATGAGGCATGGATCTATCTGGGCTAGAGCCTGGCCTCCTAGGACTTTCAGTTTCTCTGCTGCAGTATAAAAATTACAAATCCTAGGGGCCATTGCAGATGCTGAGCGAATTTGACTTAAATTGCTGTTAATTCTACTAACATTGTTGCTTTTGGGTTCTTTTCTCATAAATTGAAAATATGGCTGTTGTCATTGATGGCACTCTAGGTCTTTGTCCCTCAAAGCAGAGTGTAAAAAATAGAAGATGGAGCTGTGCTTGTTTCAGGCTTTGTCTGTCCTCTAGAGCAAGGGCACGCCCAGCTCTGATTTGTGGGTGCACGTCCTGGCTATTTCTATGCAGCAGCAGGCCAAGACCCACATGCACATCACCTGTATGAGGGTTCTGAATTTCACTGTGCTGTAAATTCCCATGAAGAAGGGAAGGAAAATGGGTTGTGTTTCTATGGCTCCTTCAGATGGGGGGAACAGGGAGTGCCACATAGCACAGATAGCCTGAAGTTGAAAAATGAGCAGGTCAATCTTACTATTGCTACATCCAAGAAACAGGAATGCCACAACTAATACTTTTTTTTTTTTTTTAATCTTAAGAAATGTGTGAAGTAACTGGAAACTTCTTAATGTATCAGGAAATTAAGACTTATTTAGCTTTTGCATTGAATTTTTTCAGTGACAAGCAGAATATGGTCCTGTGATTGAAGTTTTTATCAGGGACTATACCAGAGACCTTATCTTACTGCAAGAAAAAGTGCTGCTTTATCATTATGAAGTATAATAAATAATTTACAATGGCACTAAAATCTAATTGGTGACTGTCAAACTCTGTATGATGTTGAGGAGGAAAAGTGAGGAAAATATGATAGACACATGGAAACAACAGAATTCAACTTGAGTGAAAGTTAAGTAAAAGCATGGAGAGCAATGAGAAGACTAAATAAAGAGAAAACAGTGAAATACACAAATTAATCTCTCCTTGGCTAAAAACAGAGCCCTGTTCAAACCTACACTGTTGCAGTTGACTCAGTGCTAGTTACCAGCACAGTATATCATTATTAGCCATCTTGTCTGGTCCTGTCCATTTGAGTGGAGCAGGATAATGAGAAGCAAAACCACCTTCTCCCCTCTTCCCCAACTCCTCCTCCTCTGCATCAGTAGCACAGACAGAGAATGGGGGTTGTGGTTAGTTTGTCACTGCTCAGGGAGATGAATCCTTGCCTTGCTCCAGTGTGGGGCCCTTCACAGGGGAGACAAGTCCCCATGAACTTCTCCAATGTGAGTCCATCCCAAGGGCAACAGTTCTCCACGAACTGCTCCAATATGGGTCACTTTTTCCATGGGGTGCAGTCATTCAGGCACAGCCTGCTCCAGTGTGGGTCCCCCACAGGATCACAAGTCCTGCAGGGAAACCTGCTCCAACATGGGCTTCTCTCTCCATGGGTCTGCAGATCCCTGCCAGGACCCTGCTCCAGCACAGGCCTCCTGCAGGTTCACAGCTTCCTCTCAGACACCCACCTGCTCTGCTGTGGGGGCTGCAGGTGGATCTCTGCATCCCTCTGGACATCCATGGGCTGCAGGGGCACAGCTGCATTACCATGGTCTGCACCATGGGCTGTAGGGAATCCTCAGCTCCACCCTCTGGAGCACCTCCTGTCCCTTCTTCTGCACTGACCCTGGTATATGAAGGGTTGTTCCTCTCACATGCCCTCACTCCTCACTTTTCTGGCAGTTCCGCTGAACACGGGGAAGCTTCTCACAGAAGCCACCCCCACCAAAACTGGTGACCAAAACCTGACCATGCAAACCCAACACAACAAGCAGACACTAGAAGAGACACAGAATACCCTTTGAAATTCAAATGCTATAGCAAACTGTTGTTTACTTGACTGAGCTCTCTAAATTTGAAAGTGGAAAGTATTGTACACAAGAGCAGGTAGAACACTAGTGAAGAAACAAACGTTTTGTTTGTTTGTTTGCTGAAACTCTTCAAAAACTTAACACAAGTAATGTAGGTGGGGGTTTTTTTCTTTCAAAAGTATTTTTTCCATATTTGGTTTGGGGTTTTTTTGGGAAGTATGAAGGTGGAAATATTGTAGACTGAAATAGACCTGCAAGGTAAAGAATTCTAATCCTTGCCTTCTCAGATGCATGCTTTCTTATTTCTCGTTCTTCTGGTTCTTGTTCTTAATTTGGTTCATCTTTCTTCTTTTCAGAACTTTAAGAAGGATGTGCAATAGAACAATGTTTTTGGAATACTATTCAAAGTTCTCCTTTACCTTAGATGCTAACCTATATCACACCTATGGCGTTTCTTATCATGTAATCCTTTGGTACGACTTAGAGTAGCTAATGAGGGATTTAATTATTGACAGTGTATGGCTTCATTTAGCCTTTTCCTTCTGCTCACATTGTGCTTCCTGCAGAAATGTGGCTGCATGCCTAAGACCTTCTGAGGACAAAAGGTTCTGGCAAATATTTTATGCCAATTATCTTGATGGCTAGTTAATATAATACATATTATGACAGGCTGAAGCTAAATATCTAACTAATTGTAAACTATATTCTATGAACACCATTTTAATTTCTGCCTTTCCTGTAATAATAATTTTTACAATACAATACCCATCCTCTCTGAAGACAGGCAGATAATGGGGGTAGGAAAATACAGGACTGCCTGTCTGAGTGCTATGTTCTCAGATCAGGGAATTAAGTAACTCTTTAGAGGTGTCTGTGAGAATACAACCCAGAATCACACACAATAAATGACTGTACCAAGAAGATGATGTGTAGATGTGGTGGGTGTTGGAATCTGAGTCTTTGTAAACCTCAAAAGATTCTTATGTTTAGTAAGCAAGGAGGACGTTCTGTCACTTTATATTTGCCTCTGAGGTGAGCAAGAAGGAAAATAACTGTTTAGCCTAAAGATGTAAATTAGGGCTAGACTCAAAGTCAGGAAGGGGGGGACTAGGATGAAAGTTTTACTGCACTTTATGAAATCTAGTTGCTGGTTCTAGATAAGAAAAAAAGGGTGTTTGATTAGAAAAAGGATGTCAAATTCAAGTTAGTTAGATCACTTAGACTTGAGTTTGTGACTCAAGATATCTCTTTTTCCATCACAGAATCACATCATAACCAGACCCACTCTAAGGCCTTGTAGCCACATATATTTTCCCCTACTTGTTGAAGATGGACCCCCTTCAGCCTTCACAATCCCTTACTAACCCCTTCCTGCCCATTAATTCTTATTATTTATGAATTCAATGCTTATTGTTTATGAAGAACATGTGTTTATCTGGCTCTTCCAAGACAATTCAAAAAGAAATCTCAGTATATTCTTGACTGCGAAGGCTATACTTAGTCTGCAAAACAGAGGAGGATTAGGGATCCATCTTGACCTGCTCTGTAGCACTCCATGCTGCACATTTATGGTACCACATGATGCTGTTAGTGACTTGTGCTAGTCAGCACTTTCTCAGAAAAAGCCCAGCACAATATGAGAAAGAACATGCATCAGGCTTTGCTTCAAGCAGGGAATGTGAACAGGGCAGCACCAGCTTTAGTTCCCTCAACACAATACAGTACTCCAATACTATCCCAAGAGGCCCTGTCATGTCCTAGGGTATGCAGCACCTAGTCTATGTTCTGTCTTCATAGGCTGAAGCTCAAAGTTTACATTAATTCAGTCATTCAGATGTTAACCCCGCTGCCCCTAAAATACCGTGTGTGTCTTAAGACAGCGAGGTCATCACACAAGGCTGAAAAGTGGCAGTGGACTACATCATGTAGGCAAAACCTGCCTGCACCTCTCAGCCTTACTGCTACAGAGTGGTTCCTGGCTCTGTTTATTTAACGATAGGAGAGTAGCCCCAGGGGCTGAGAAACAATGTGCATCTCTGAGATGCAGTCAGCCATCAGCACAAAGGTAACATCTGGCAAGAAGTTATGCACATCTTAATTGGCCAGCTGTTCTCCTGATTGATTCATTGCCTTACAGGCAGCACACTTACCTCTCTGTGCTCAACTTGGCCCTACAGAATCCCCAGCCCCTGGGCTGCTTTTGCTGGCTGGGTGGTGCAAATGCACGTGGGAGATCCCTGTGCAACTGAAGGCTGTGCCATCTCTGAACTGGCTAACCAGAAGTCAATTTTCTGTCATGGATAAAGGGATGCTGGTGGGGGTCCAGCCAAGCATCCAGGGACATGTGCAGCTGCAAGAGTGGCCCGCTGTATGATCTGGGTTATTGCAATGCATGGTCCTGCTGCACAAAACCTGGGGATATGTTGGTGACTGACATCACTGCCAGGTGCCAAGGGCCCAGAAACACAAATGGAATGGCAGAACTCTGTGGTGACAACAGGCTCCCTTCTGGCCAGGGAGCAAGATGGGCTTGATTTATGATCCTTGAATTTTCATGAAGTTATAAGGGATAACTAATAAATGTATGTGTCACCAAGAATAAGATAAAATGTGTTCTTTTGAATTTCATTGTACTGTTCTGCAATGATCAGGAATGCAGTTGCTTTCAATTCACTTTATATGAACTGGAAGCAACAGCTGAATATAAATGTTTATCATCATAATATTTGACGTGCCTTAGTCAGGACTCTCTTTCTCTATTCTGCTAGATCTATAAATGAAGGATATTTTGATAATTAATCTTAGTGTGTTTCAAATGTAGCAAAGAAGGCAAAAATTCACCCTTCACAAAGACAGAGCCAATCTTAGACCTCACCATGAAATTGTTTAGGGAGCTAGTGTAATATACTCCTATTAAAGTTTATTTATTAGTTTTAGCTTTAAAATTATAAGCTCATGAAAACAACACTACATGCCAAAAGAGCCCTAGTTTACTTTTTGAAAAATGTGTTAACAATTATACTCCAAAAATCCTTTAGGAGGGGACAGAGGATGAGATATGGCATTTTATTGTGCAATTTCTGCAGAGTAAGCAGCAGAATCTGTAAAGGAATGACTAGGGATTATGGCTGCTTTAACAGAAGCATTTAATGGCAAGGTCAGAAATTTCTTTGGAGCAATCTTCTTTGCTTGCAGTGTTTTGACACTTCAGCTTTGCTGTCTGAGATGTTCCTGTAAAGGCTTTGTGCAAATACCAAACAAAAGATGGAAGAAGTTGTAGGCTTCTGCAGACCAGAGTTTAGGAGGCAAGAAAGAATTTAAAGAATTCTAAAAAATAAACCCTTTGGTCTGGAGTAAGTGCAATTATCTGCACCTTTTCGAGATGTTTCCATTCATTGCTTCAGGCTCCTGAGGATGAAATAACAGTATTTGATTCTAAGTGTTACTAATTGATACAGAGAGGTGATAAGTACATATATATTTTTCTTCTCCAGCAGTAGAAACTGCCAAGTAGAGAATTCTTTGAGGAAAGAATAACATCACACATATTCTATCAAGTATCTACTCTGTATCAAACTCTAGGCTACATTTTTAGAAATCTTATATAGAAAGCACACTTTCAATCTTCAAATTGGTATTTCGGTAGCAGCCACAATGAAAAGAAAGAAACCTCCGATCTTATTCTCCTGTTTAGTTTCTTCATTTTTCCCAACAGCAGTCAAAGATCACAACATCGCTCTCATTTTCTTCTTACCCCCCCCCAAAAAGGTTTTTCTGCATTCATTTTTTAGTAGAAAATTGTACTCTGATTTTACAGACTTTTCTTAGTTTGTTTTTCAGTGGATCTTGAAATACGATTTTCCTTTTTTAAAATGTAATACTGCTAATCTGCTTACTAAAGCTTTAACAGCTGGAGTAAGGTCAAAAAAACAAGTGCATCTTTTCATGTATACTTGCACATCAGCTGAGATTTGTTTTTTTCATGAGGCTTTCATTCATTTTTAAAGTATATCCAGCCTGTTGACAAAAGAGCTTTATTTAAATGAACTATGTAATCTTTACCAGCAGTCTGTGGAGCACATTTGACAATAAAGAAATATCTCATTACCTAGGAGCTTTGTACATTGCACAGGTGTAACTTGGTAGTGGAATAGTATAAAAAGATAAATATTAACTGGATTTTGCTAATAAAGCTGCCATTCTTACAGTGCCAAAACCTGTAGAGTTGTTGTAATTGCCCTTGTTTGAGTTGTAACAATGAATGGAACTGATAAGGCTTATGTCATTTACATAGAATTTAGCATTCACAGTGCACTGTTGAATTAATATGATACACACATTGGATGCTCTGATATCAGATTAGCATCGTAGGAAATAGAGAAGGTGTAGATTTGGAAGTGTCTTATTAGTCTCTGTTCAACATATAACACTAATTTGCTTAGATCTGAAAATCACAGTAGGCTACTACTGATAGCAGTGAGTAGTAGCTAGTGCTTGTTCTGTTAGTTGCATTTTGGTCTGCTACATTTTGCAATAAACTGATGTCTCAAGAGGCACTACTGCAGAATTACAGAATGATGTTATGCAGAATCCAGAAGGTCAGTTATATCAGTGTCAATCAGGAGCAGAATTAAAAGGGTTATAGTCACTGCACGTAAAACAGAGCTGTGTTTTAATATAACAATTCAGCAAAATAATCCTAATTTCCTGTACTGTCCATACCATAAAATAACGATGGGTTTAGCTGTTTAACATAGCAATCAGTGGCCTAAAAATCTATCCCTGGAAACATTAGTGTCAGCTACACACCTTTTTCATGGCACGTTATGATTCCAAATCTCACATCTACTTTCCTTTGAACTTGCCATTTCTAATTATCTCTAAAAATCAAAGATTTACATCAGTTTCCCAAAACCAACAACAACGAAAAAGAGGATAAGATTCCTATCCATCTCTGGAAAGCTGAGTTTAAATTATTTAGTTGACACGACAGGGGTACACTGTGGCAGAGATAAGAACATAATACATTTCTGCAGGGTTATATCCAAAAACCTTGATATTAAAATGTTCTTTGTTTTCCATTCTATGTGTTCTTTAAAGAATAAACCTGGTTTCATGCTCGTTTAAGACTGCACATGTACATAAGCTTTTCAACTGTTTTTGAGAACTGATGATGTACTTCTATGATGGTATTTACCATAACTACCTCTAGGCCACTCATGTTCACCTCAGCTAAATCCAGCCTATTTATCTCCAACCCTATCTACTAAGATTTCTGCCCAAAATCATCTCACATCCTGTATAATATTTCTTTGAAAATTATTTCTCTTGCAAGAGACAGGATTTTTTTTTTTTTTTAGAATAATCCTGAGTTTAAATATTGTATCCTGTATATATCTTACTGGATAATATTGTTCTCTGTGATAATGATCTTTGCTTTCTGCTTTGAGATTTTTTAACTTCTGGATTGCTGTGTTTTTTGTTGACATCTCAACTGGTTATTGTTAATGTTAAGTGACTTAGGTTCATAATATTTAATCAAAATATTGTATTGATAGTAGGCTAAGTCTAGTGAGACTTCTTGGAAGTGCTCTGCCCATCTGTTTCTCTCATCTGCCTCAGCTACAAGTATTTTTCCCTTCTTGCTGATGTTTAGTCCATTTCTTCATTTCAATATCCACGAATGGTTTTAATCACTTGGTAAGAAGTTCTACATACCTAATGTAACTGTGTCATTTCCAACTACTCATTCCTTTAAATGTTTCAATTTGTTTTTCTTGGATATTTTTCTAGTCTGGAATAATTTTTTTTTTCATCACAGTTATGTCTCAAAGTCTCTGTAATCAAAGAAATTCCCATTCCTTGAGCCGTGTGGCTGAGTTTGGCTCCTACTTTTCAGGCTGTTTCTGAAAGAAAATTGAGGAAAGGAAAAGGAAATTTCAGTTAATACTTAAAAAAAAAAAAAAAACTACAAAAACCCAATTTTTCTTTTGGTAAAATATTATTGTATTGAGAAAGGATATGCTATCTTATGGTCTAGGTTTGGATCTCCTCGTTTAATATTGCACTCTAGCATAGCTATGGAAAACCTAGATTAAACTATGATGGTTAGAATTACACGAATTTTTATTAACAGTTAGATTTGTTAATCACAAATTGGCATCCTTAGCACAAACTTCACAGTCTGATCTGAAGAAACCATCCAATTTTTGCAAAGACTTGTTTCTACAGGTTTTCTGAGCACCAATACATGGATATTTGTACTGGCAGACAGATAGGCACATTGCTGTCAGCAATGAATTTCATCCAACACCAAAATAACAATCTAATTATAGACAAGAATCAAGTTTCAGTGCTGTATTCCTGATCTAATGTGTGACAAACCACTTTGTGAAGATGGTTTATGTACAGGGTAGAGTTACACAGCAATAAGGATTCTTACTTGCTTAGCAATATTGGTACATAATCTGAACAATTGTGGGACCACTGAGAAGGTCAAGAATGCTCACAGAGGACAATATGCTTTTAAAAACTGATAAAAATAGAAACATCTGCTTGTGACTATATGCAGACAGTAGGTTTCCAAAGGACTTTTTACCAGAAGATATTTATGAAAACATCATATCACACAAGGAAATGCTGTTCCCTCTAAAATATGAGTCTGCTTTGCAAATTGCATCTAGTAAAGGAAATACCAGTATAATTTGGTAACAGAAGCACAATACTGTATTTTGCCTAGAATTCCTAAAAAAAAAGCAAACTGTTTGGGCTAGCCAAACAAATTCACCCTGAGGCAAACACCTGCCATGCACATTTTTAGATCAAATCTATAAAGTTTGGCAAAATTTAAAGAGAATTTTCTTTTGAGATAAGCTTTTTCTTTTTGAGAATAATAGTTTTGCCTTTATTATCTGCTATTTTCAGTATGACTGAGAATCTGGCCATTTTAATGGATTAGACACCTTCTATTTAAGTATGTATTCTAAATGAAGGATACATTTATACTATGAATAATTTTGTAAAATAAAATAACATTTTATTCCTAGAGAGTCTTATTCTCAGGGGTAAAAGAGAAACAATTGTACTCAGATCAACTGAATCTCACTATTTAAAAACAGCTAAGAGGAGAAATAGGTTTGTAATCATATCCCAGCGTGATGCTAGCATGCCTTCACTGTCCAGAACTGGTAATTGAAGCAGTCCAAATAGTATGTTTTTTACTAAGAAAAAACATCCTGTCTGAGTTCCAGGTGCCATTCACTTTGTGTTCTTAATGGGGCCATGTACCATTTGGTGTTTAAACCCCCAGCTTTGGGTTCATTATCAGATATGTCTGCATGTTTCTGGTGCCAATGTTCTGGTGTCTGTAATAAAAAGCAAGCAGGTAAAATTTTGGGTTCCTGTGAACCACCAAGCAATAAAATTAATAAATGTTCTGGTCTAAACAAGATGCAGTTACTTTTTCTATCTGGGATTTTCTTTCAGTTTAACTATTGTTTGCAATATAGAGAATCCAAATGTAGTGGTAATAAATAAGGACCTAGAAACAATGTCACTGGAATAATGAATTAGGCATCAATAGGCCTGAGCTTCAAATAGTATAATATACTTTTTAATCCAGTTTGGTTCCTTAAATCAGAAATTACAGGTTAAAATATTAGCTTGATTTCATTCATATTACTGCACATCAGGTATGGATTAAATGAAGTATCTAGATTTATCATAACAAAAAAGTTAAAGGCGAGAACAGATTAAGGTACCCCAAATCGAAAGGTTTCTCTCTAGTAAGACAGTAATGTCAGGTACTTCGTCCTTCTCCCAAGTTAATGCTGATGTTATTGATGACATTAGTGCCAGGTGTAAAGAAGGAATCAAGTAATTATGGAATCATGTGGTGCCCTCTGCTGTGAGTCACTGAGGGAAGCCACAACATCAGAGGAAGGATAGTGAAGCCCCCAAGCAGAAGAATGGCAAGAGCAACTCCATGAGATCATTTATTTATCCCCAGCAGCTCCCAAGGGTGTCACTGCAGCAAGACCATTGGCTCACTGTTCCCTTGTTTCCAGGATGAGGACTAGGAGAAGACTGCTTGCTGCAAAAATTGTCCTCCTGTCCACCTGTATCAGCTGCAGCCATGACAGATTCAAGAACGACAGAAACAGGAATCCTGGGGTTTGCTTTCCTTTTGAATCCCCCAAATCTGGAGCTTGCTTGTCTTTCTATTCCCTTTTTCCTTCAGTCCTGCTCTCACAGCAAAGCAAACATCAAAACCAAAGTGAATTTCGTATAAATATTCCGCTACTCTACATATTCCTACACCTTGGCCACTGGAGGTGGATGTTGTCACCTTCTCTGGCAGCATTTGTCTCAGTGGGTTCAGAATACTAAGAAACAGCATTGGAAGACAAAGAAGCAAGCAACAATGCCATGTATTTAACTCTTGCGTGCCATGCCTTTTTAAGTCTCTATGTCTGACAAAACCCAAAAAATATCAGGAAAAGCTAGTAACTATGTCTGTTATACGACCAAGAAGAGGTGTGCCAGAACAGTATTGGTGCCTGTAGGGACAGCGAGATCATGACAAAGCCTGTGAAATTTGCTTTTGGATTAGAAGTGCTCTTTAGCTAAGTTACTTGAGATTTTTATTTTTTGAAGCATTCCCTCAGCTAGAGTTCTGCTGTTGACTCAGAAATTCACTTGGCTCCTCCTAGGTTAGTGAATTATTCTAAGATTGCAGGCATCATTATGTGATCAAGTTGTTACTTTCTCACAAACCTGTATTTCTGACCACATGCATAAGTGTTATTGATGTTGTAATTAATATTGAAAAATAACAAATGTTTGGGTTTGGGTCCATTATGTTAGGCACAATAAAATGTTTTCAAAATATGAGATGCTTTTCTAAATATGATACCTAATAGCATCATCTATTATGGACTTGTAATTTTGGAATGAGAAACACACTACTGGACAACAGCCATTATAAACTGTCAGTTTCTCAATAAATATAGCAATTTTTATATAGTTAAACCTCAAAACTTTTCAAGACAAGAAATTGGATAGCCACCGAACTCGATAACCACCAATCCCTTTCACTGTTTATTGTCAAATCCTTCCATATGCTCCCCCAACCACCATTTTCGTTATCATATAGCAATGCAATGTATCTTGCAATTATTTTAACTTTTTACAAAATCAGGATTTTGATAATCCAAAACCAGTTTTCCACTTAATTTGTTTTTCCAGGCCTGAAGCAGGTTGTTTTATTATTATGTCTTAAGTTCTTATGCTTTGCCGCTCTCTCACCTGCATTCTTTTTCAGACTTTAGAGTGGTATCAAAAAAAGTGAGATTTGAAAATAGTTAAAGTAACAGCAGACAAGCAGGAAGAGACAGATTTCAGGAAACAAAGTAATTTTTTAAATAGACAGGAAGAAGTTCCAGTACTTAGAAAAGGTTCTTCAAACTGGAATATGTAGTATTTGGGTTCAGATTTTGGCTGTGATTCAGTTTGGGGTTTTTAAAATTTTTTCTGTTGAGTTTGTTCTACCTTCTCTCATGCTATTTTTAATATACACAGACAGAACACAAAATATTATGTACAAGGATCTTCTTTAATATTTTACAGCTTCATTTAGAAAGATGCAGCGTACTCAGAGCTTCCATGGAATCTAGTGGGACTTGTGGAAACCTGATATCTCAAAAAAATCAGGCCATTAATTTTGAAAATGTGCATTAATTACTCTCTAGGTTGTAATAGCTCACTTGATATTACTATAATCTACATTCTTTTGAAAAAGTGTATTTTTCACCTGGTATGCTGCGCTTGCTCCTAAAGAGCAGTCATATCTTATAATGTAAAAGCTTCTTTATAACTGATCCAATTATTGACCTGTGGCATTGACCTTAATGAAATGTAATATTTCCAAAGGAATGGTCCAATCCATTGTGTTAATCTGGTTGACAGGCATACTCTTGAAGGCTTCATGATAACTATAGCTGTGGAATTTATCAAAATAATTAACTTGATGAAACACAAACCCGTGTATTTCCACTAAGCAATGAATTATGTGGTTTAAATGTCCATTTTCTAAATTACAACTAGTCTAGAGTATGCAGCAGCATTTGTAGAATTTGCCAAAACCCACAGCTGTTTTCAAAACCATTCTCTGTAGTTAGATTTTCAGATCTCTTTAAAACATTATTTTAGACTGAGACCCGGCACATAATGTTTATATGTTCCAAATAAATGCAGATAAAAGAAAAACTGATTCTATTCTTAACTGTGGATTTTAACAATCACTACTGGTAACCAAAAGTGAAAGCCTTCAGGTAAATACTCCCAGTTGGAATCAGTTCACTTAGGATCTTTTGCACCGAATGTGATTCCTAGGATAAGTGTTATCTATTCTATATGTCGATATAAAATCCTTTTTTTTTGAGTAGTGTCACTCTCAGCCACCACATTTGGTGCAATTTAGTGCTGTTAGATGCTTTCATGTCATGTGGTTATAGCTGGGTAGATTAATAGGAACTTCTATATGGAAATTTCTTTCCTGTTATTGTTCTCCCTGAGCAGTTGATGGCTAAGTTAATTCTCTTTAGTTTTGTCATGCACTAAAGCACACATTGCCAAGCTATGATAAGCTTTACACAGGGAAAAAAAAAAAAGCCCTTGTGTCCATCAAAGTCTTAAACTTGTATTTTAAACTTTGGCCTGACCTGATGTGCCATTCAAAAAGCTTCAAAAGATTATTTTTTTAAGAAAGGTTCAATATGTCCCGAGGCTATCGGTTTTGAGTTAAACTGGGTGAAGTAGAAATATTTTACTCATCAGCTTTGCAGTCACAGAGTTTGCCTCAGCTAGAACAAAACTGCTGAGGCATTTAGAGAAAATTAACCCCCCATCCTGGCAGCCAGATGTGACTGGTTTCTGATGAATGCACATGAGTGGGCTGAAAAACCAAGAGACTGTGAAATTCCTGTCAGGTCCGTACAGCGCGGAATGGGCTATTGACTGCTTTCTATATTTCCCTCCATCATTCTTCTTGAACGCTGCCATTAATTTCCTCTCCTGCTCTGACTCGGGAATTTAATTTTTTTTTTTCCTGTTGGGATTTAATTTTTTTTTTTTTCCTCCTCCTTCCTCCCCCTGCCTATCTTTTCTCCCGTGCCCCCCACGCTGACCCCGTTGTTGGCGTGTCCGTGGCCGTGGGTGCTGGCGCTGCTGGCGTGGCTGTCCCAGCTGCGGGGGCGGTGGACCAGGGCCACACTGGGCGAGTGGTGGAGCCTCTCCAGCCAGGAGAGGCCTCTCCAGCCAGGCTGGGCTGGCGAGGATCCAGGCAGCCTCTCAGGAGAATGCTCAGAAAATATTAGCTGTGCAGGTAGGTGATTGCAGGGAAGTCAGAAAGATCATTCTGATCTAGATTGAAAAGCAAATGATGGGTAGTGTGATGAAGCATTAAAGCCATATCCCATCAGAGTTTTATAAATTTTTAACCTCTTTAATAAACTGGAATTGCATGAAGGATGAATTCAGTAAGTTAGCACGTATACCATGCATAGATTGAAAAAAGAGGGGGAGATTAGATTTATTTCTCACAAACCTTTGAGAAGATTATTATAAATACATTGAATATAAATATTTGAAACACGGACTGGCACTGCTATTGCTGCTCTGTTGTTTTAGAAGGTGTTATTTTGTCCTGTTTTGTGCAAATATTGTTTCCGTGGTAAACACCATTGCCATTTTCACTGTGTTCGTATTTAATATCTTTAGAAAAGGACTATTTTTAAGAAATATTCCATTTTCCTAACTCAGTTATGCAATAATTTTCCTTTATTTGTCAAAAAGCAAATTGTGGAGATACGAGATTTAAAAATGGTTTCCAACAATGTATGGTTTTTCATTTTAAGTCTTGTTCCTCAGATAAATATATTTCTCAGGGGAAAATAATTACTATACAGTATAGTTTGAATGTTTGTGTTATTTTTGTCTCATGCTATGGTATCTTATTTATATTTCTGTAAAGCCACTCCTTTCAATCTCTTCCCATAGTTAATGGCCAGAACCAGATGGCATTTGTGAAGGGTTTTTAAAAGACTTAGGTGAAATATTTCTTCAGACTTATTCCTTGCAAAAGAAGTTACACTGCTGCTGCAGCTTTAGTGCAGCACATTCTTGGGTTCTCTGTTGTCTAGTTTTTATCAGTCAAGCTTTGTTGTGTGATTGCAGGAACAATTTTACTGCATTTTAATATTATGTAATTACACTTCACACTTATTATCCAATGAATTAAAGTAAAATCTAACTTGAATGAGTTCTAGAATTCCACTAAGTTGCATCAGCATAATGATCTCTTTTCAGTGTCTCACTAAGAGGATTTTATTTTAAAATTCCACATTTCCATATTTGTTCTATGTAACCATATACGTTGTGCTATATGTGCTCTACTTATGTAAGACATTTAGAAAATCACTATCATATCAAAATCAGAAATTAAATCTAATTAAAATAAAAATATAATCAGATTTTATACTTTAGTAATGGGTTTTATGGAATGGGTTTTAGTGGAATTCTATGGAATTCTGGGGTTATCATATATATGAAATACCTCTGTGCCAGCGAAAACATTTTTTTTCATTCAAATTCCTCATTTAGCATTTGAAAAACTGGAAAGGCTTCCTTTTTATTTTTTACTGGGAGGATTTCTCAGATGATTTCTGTTCTCTCCTGTGTAAGTAGGAGATCAGAGGTGATCTGTGGGCATCCCAAAGCTCATTAATAACAATAGGGGTGAGGCCAAAGGTGGCAGATGGTTTCCTCACACACAGATCTTAGAATTAATCTAATGTTCTGCAATATTTTAATAGTTGTACTGCAAACCTCATCTGCACTGGAACTCCTCTGCCCACAACCAGGCCTTGCAACAACGGATGAGTATGGCAGAACACCTTCATCACCTTAGCGCATTTTTCCATGCATGCTGTCCCTGCTGAGAACCTGTGTCAGTAAATTTTGTCACCCTGAATAACCCAACTAGCTGGAACCAGGCCTAAACTAAGTTTTTAAGTGCACCATTTGGGAGTGTTCAGATCCGAGTAGCTCAGAGCTACCAGTGACAATGTCTTGTTCAGAGTGTGGAAAGCGTTCTGTTCTCTCTCTGCTTTCATTATCCCTTACATAGTTTTCTGATATTCTGATCCTTTTTTCATATTCTGATATCCCTGATATGTTTTTATGGGGTTTGACTGATTATAAATTAAAATTTGAAAATGAACAAGATAAAAAAATACAAAATTAAAATGAAAGTAGTCCAGCAAAGAGCAATTACCAAGGTGTGTAAAAGAGAGAACTTCCCTTCAGCAATGTGCTGGTTTTCTTTTTTGGAAGTCTTGGAAGTTAATTGTATAATGACTGGTGTCTTTGTAAATCTCTGTTATTGTCAGATCAATCTATTCTTCTGTCAATTAAGTTCTCTCATTTATGACATTAACATAGTGGCATTCATGTCCAAAATAAAATCTGACAGTTGTTCCACTCCCTTTCTTTTCTCTCAGCCAGAAATATCCCGAGTTTGTTGTTCCTAGTGACCCTCTTACATTAAAGGATGGGAAAACAGTGATTCCTGCTCATCAGAGCTTCTGTTCCAGCATTTCCTTGACCACAGCAATCAGGAGCAGGTGAATGACAGAGGAAGAGTGCATTAGGAGAGGCAGTAGATACAGTACATTGGCTGCCTAAGTGTTTTCTAATATTTTACAGAAGCCGTGACCTGGATGAGATCCAAAAAGAGACTTAAAAGTAGATAATGGAGGAGGTTTCAGCCTTTTCACCAGGTGCTTTTTAACTACCAACACCCCCCAGTTATATCCAGCAGCAGAGTTTTGGGAGAATTGTGACGTGAAAATAAAGAGCTGCCTCAGAACAGAAGACAGATTTGACCAGAGGTTTCATCGTTGCTTGTCAACACTAGTACTGTTTAATGACATGTAAAGATTTTAAAAAAATTAGTTTATTTCAATCAGACTTTAAAATACGTATTTCCTGGAGTTTATAGTGATATTTTTAGCCATTTTGCTTTTTCAATATTTTATATTTGCATTTGAAACAGGAATAATTAAATTATTACCTAGTGTCTATATGTTTTCTGAATGCACTTCAGGCAGAAAATAAAATTTTGACATTAAGCATTTCAATTGTGATCTTAAAAAAAGGGATAAGATATTCTTCCACATTAATAGCAAAGAATAAATACGTTTGCAATCAAATCAATTGCTAGAACAGAGATCAATGAGTGAAATTATTTATACTTCCAATTCTGATTCTTTGTCTATTTCATTTTTCTTTAGAGTAAAGTGCAGGGCTTTTTCTTGAGTGAGACTTTCATCTTGTGATACTCTACCTTTTTCAAAACTTTTTAAAAAATTCTTTACCGCTTCTGATTGCAACCAGTAGCAGAATTCGAGACATTACAGTCTAGAGATATTTGTTTATTTGAGAGAATGCACTAGAAGTGCCTTAGAAATTCGTGAGCAGTGCTCTGCTCTTTTATTCTGGGAAGTTTACATACATGCGCAACAGCTCTGCAAAGAGACTTTGCTTTTATTGTGGTAGTCAAAGAAAGTTCTGTGTGCCCCTATATAGATGTACTTTTCAGCTGGTTTACCATCACTGTCAGCACAGCCTATGGTTTGCTGGAGGATTTCAACCCTCAAAAATCCTTCAATAATTACTAAATAAATTTTCAGTCCAGCAGAAAATAATAGAAATAATCTCTTTAATTTGGAAAAAAATGAAAATATGTAAAACCTTTTGGTACTTAGTGTACAGGCAAGGTATTTATTATGTTAATTACTCTTGCTTTTCCAGTAATGTTTTGGAGTTTCAATAACTTGGCTCTTGAGTAAGTTCAATTAGCTATCTAATTGCAAAAATGATATATGATGGCACATGTAGCTTTAGTTGGGACTGTGCCTGTGCTTTAATCCTGACAGTCTTCAATTTAGATCATCCTTTTAGATGATTTATCTTGACTGTAGTTATATCAGAATAATTTTGGGGGTCAAAGTGCTACAGGAAAAGATAACATCATTGCTATTCCCATTGTAACTTTAGAGGATTTCACACGTACGTTTTCTGGTGGTGGCAAGACAAAGGTACCTTTTTATTACATGCAAGATTATTGGTTTAATTTTTATTGGATCCGAAGCCTTGATAACCATTCACACCAGCACAAAGTGATGCAAAAATAGAATTTAGAGTTTAGAAATCCCTCAGTTTTAGCAGCTTTATCCATTTTCATCAGGTGGACATAGCTAGATAAGGCACCAAGGAACAAGGCACCGATCAACCCAAAGTCTGTCACTCTGACTAAAGATTCCTATGGTTATTTATACATTTTCTGCATTTTTATTCAAGTTGCTTGATTAGACTGAAATCTTTTAAAGTTTTGGGCAGAGCTATTGTAGCTCAAAACAACCCCACTGTACTGAACTACATCAGTTTACACCAGAAGAGTTTTGGTGTTTTGTCTTATTGGAGCAATTTTGCAGAGGCCACCAGAGAAAGGAGTGGCTCTTCTTTATTAAGGCTTTGAATTTTTGGTGAATCTTCCACAGGCACCTCAGTGGATACTTAATGGAGGAAATCTTTTACTGTCTGTGCTCTTCATGCCACCCCATTCCACCTCCTTACAGGAAACTCAGTGCAGTTCCACCAAGGCCAGGAGCGACAGAATCCCTGCATGCTACAAGCAGCTTCACCCTTTTGCTCTCTGAAAACCACACATTCTGAACTTGCTTCTTAGCTGTCAGGTGGTAGCCAGTTTAAGTACATCTTTTGTTCTTCATCTTATTAACACAGGTGTGTTATGGTGTCCCTCAGGGCTGATGCTCTCCAAAATCTGTATGCCTTCTCTTTTATTTTTCTCTGTTATGGGTTGAGTTATCACCATTTATGCTGATTGCACTCAGTTGTGCCTTTTTTGCCTGCTGATTTCACTTTAGCAGTCTTGCTGTTTCTGTCTTGTCTTGGAGACATATGGGGTTGGATGACAGATAATGTTTCTTAAGGGGACACGGCTGCACACCTTTTAATTAGTTCTAAGCTTTTGTGTTAATCACATTTATTCATAATAACCATTTAAAATGTTTAAGTTACATTTTTTTTCTGGGTTTATTATTCATTTATAAAATATTTATTTTGTACAGTGCAGGGGAATTGAGACAAGCTATTTTTGCTTCTGCTCTTGGGGGTAATTCTTATGAGTTGAAAATGTATTACTTAGTTAATCATGTTCTAAAGAAATGTGGAAATCAGCATCCAGAGTATAGTTCCTAAAAATACATGGTTTTCCTCTCAAATGCTTATGAATTTTGCATAATCGCACCCAGAATTCTTCAACATATGATCACACATTTTGTTTAAATTCTTGAAGCAATCATTTTCTCTAGATTTTTCTATATTGAATTGATGACCCTAACAAACATTCACCAAAATCTTTGAATGTACATATTGTGTAGGTTTAGTGGCAAATACAGCTGCCATGGCATGGATGGTAAAAGTTCATGACCACTTTTTCTTTTTTTTTGCTGCACGATGAAAGTGACCTTTCTGGTGAGAGAATGGAAAGTACTCTCAAAATAAGCCAAACTCATAGAAGAAATTAGAACTTGCTTGATTTCTTTGCCTCATTTTCACGGTCTGTGATTTTGCTTATCACATGGCAAAACTCCAATACCTTTTTTCTGACATAATTTCCTTCAGCATCTTTTAAGTGAAATGTACATACAATTTGGCACAACTCAGCTCCATTTAGGCTTTTTACGCCACTTATGCCTTAATGCACCGAGCTTCTTAAGCTTCTCAAGCTTCTCATAAACCCTTTCTTTTTCAAAGCTTTATACCCAAAGACTTATATAACCAAAACCATTTCCTGGCATGCATAGAAGCACCAAACTGTTTCAATTCTTCTATGGCTACACTTTAAAATTTTACTATAAGGGGTCAATATGGTATGAATCAAAGAGTGGAGAAATGTGGTTGCCACCTAAAAGCTGTAGTGTGCAGTAGGAAGACAAACAATTCTCTTAGTTACTTGTTAATGATGGAGACTAGAAAATGGCCTCTGCAAAGAGAAAAAAAATAGTTTCTTGTTTTTAAGATTAACCCAATTAGTTTTGTTTTGTAGATGAATCGTTTATTTGCAGGTGTGCAGTTTCAACATAGAGCATTTATGTACTAAAGTATTTTTGTTTACTACAAGTTATGACCTTGCAGAAAATGGAAGGATGATGGCTAATCTAAAAGGTTTATTTTAAAATGTCTTTTGAAAGAAGAATTGCTAACAGTTACATTTTTTTCACTATTCAGTGACACTTACTGGAATTGAGCTTTGTATATTACCAAAACAGACCTAAATGTCCACTTTCTTGCACTTGCTAACATGTCTTAATAATTTAAAATGTGCTGCCTAATAGAAATGTAGAGAATTTTTTTTCAATAGTGAAATATAAATTTACAGAATTAAGAGTTTATTAAACGTAACTAGGTATCTGACTTTAAAGGATGATGAAATGACTAGAAAAACTTTCCTTTTCATTTAGCAAAATTTGTTCTCCCCCTAAAGAGATGTCTAATCCAGAAATTCTGTCTATGAATTCTTGTTCTTTCCACCTATAGGCCTGATAACTCACATTTGTGGGCCAAACACTCAAAATTCCAGTCAAATCTGAGGAAATAGCAGGCATGTTCTCTCTGCTATTCCTACTGTCAGCAGGACTGATCAAACCAGTAGGTCTTAAAAGACAAAAAGAGAGGAACCACAGAACTTCCAGGTTCTTAAAAAGTGATCCCCTAAGTCATGTCACTGCTATAGCAGTCTTTAAGCCCCAGATTGTGCGCCCTGATTTAAACTCAGATTTTAAAGTTCAGTGGAATAAAAATGTGCTGAAACACTTACAGTGAATTGAGAAGTTTTCAAAGGATTGATAAAGTTGTCTTGCTTGATGCCATTTCCAGAATCTGAGGACAACTGGATTTCTATTTCTTGAAGTAGCATAAATTTTACTTTTTTTACATAAGTAACTAAAACCGGTGCTGAAATGGTTACATAAAATAATCTGAATAAAATTCATATAAATAATTGCATTCCTAACATTTCTAAATTGAGCATTGAGTTTTTGTAATCTTAATCATTTTCTTGCAGGTTTTTTTTTAAACTCTCAAACCTCCAAGCATATAAACCATTATATTGAGTCTTACCTTGACCATCAGCAGAGACAGTGACAATAAACTTAATCTGCCACTTTAACTAATGAAGTAAATAGCAACTGTTGTAGACTGCTGTCTGTGTCCCATTTGTTAATTTACTGCTCAACTTTTTGTCTAATCAAAGTCTCTCCAGCTCACAGCATCTGCTTTTCCCAACCCAGTGTCTGTGCTGCATTTCATCCCAGATTATTGTCAAATCTCCTTCCTGCACCTGACTCATTCCCAGACTGCTGGCCCAGCCATTTCTGCTCTCCCTTCATGCTTCCTTTCTAGTCGCTGGCACTGCCTATTTCCATTTTTCTCTGTTTTCTTGTTACTCTCTCAAGTCCCAGCCTACATCTGTTTTTCCCAACCAATGGTCACCTTCTTCCACCTCTCAGCCTCTGAGACCTGCCAGTTCCAGGCTTTACCCTGATCTGACAGACCACTGATCTGACAGCTTTCCTTCTCTTCAGCTCAATTCTATAACCTAATAAACCTTCTGTAAATCTTGCTGTTGCTCCACTTTGGCTCTTTCTCAGTCACATTCAAATCAAACCATTTCCTCCTCCTCCAGCACCTACAGGACAAAATGAGAGCACAGGCAGGACACCTTCAGTCTAAAGCCCCTAGACCCAGCTCAAAGCACAGCAGTCCTGAGACACTACTGCAGGAGAAGCATTACCTCTCACCAGACTGAAGTTTGTAAAAGTGTGGTTTTCAGAGCTACTGAACTGGAGTTTGCATTTGGTAATCACGGGCAAACTGTTTTCAGAGCTAAATTACCAAGATTTTTTCTATGTCATAATTAAAAAAATAAATAAAAAAAGAAAAAAGAAAGGTATTAGAATGGATATTATAACAGCAAATCTTGGCAACTTTTACAACATGTAATCCTTTCAGCCCTATCTTCAGTTCAGGGGGAGTCCTTTCTATTAAAGGAGAATTCGTTGGAGTGATTCAAAGCCCATTGTTTCAAAATCCAGAAATAAATAGTTCATGTTCTCCCTATCGAGAGGTATCCTTGAACCTCTGTGCAGAGCTTAGCTCTCTTGGTTTGAGTAGGTGTGTTAATGCTATCTGGGACAGTATGGGAAGGCAGATACATGATCAAAATGTCTCAAAGTTTTTGATTACAGTTGTGTGAAAAGTTTAAGGCTAAGTTATAGGTAACACTGAGGTTTATGATGATGATTCTGTAGTTCATCAGTCTCTCTTCTGAGACCTTGGCTAATATGACAACCTATCAAAGATCAGTAATTTGGTTCACAAAATTCCCTTCTCAGGCAAAACCACAATGCTTTCACATGTACCTGCTCCTTCAAGACACGGGTGGTTGTTTCAATTGACAAGAAAATACAACAATGATCCAACAAGAAAGATGGTTATTCAGTTGTTAAGAAAACAAAGCAACACTTCATAGTTTTGCTTCCCCAGCAATTGACAGAAACTTCCAGTGTATAATTAGGAAAAGTTAAATAAATCCCATTTGTAGGAAGACGAGATTAAGAATAGGATTTGTGAAGTTATTCTGTTGCCAAATGAGCAAATGCTTAGCTCTGGTTTTATAAGTAAAAACTACGGAATTTAATTTCTTTATCCAGTACAGTGAGTAAAGGCTCAGAGAAATGACATTTTAAATTAATTATTCAACCTTACAACATCACTTTGGGTTATTTGAAGTCTAGTAACCTCCTTCTACCCATTTTAAACATATATCAAAACACAGGTTTAATGATAAACTGTTTACATGTTGAACGCTCCTTCTTGGCAGCTCTTCTGTTTTTGTCGCCACCTGAATTAATTATGGTAGCTCAGAACATCTCTAGCAAACATGATGATATATCATAGATTATAAACTCATCTACTGAACTCTTAACTATGGTTGAAAAGTAGATTATTTTGTTTAAAGACAGCAGCTTAAAAATTTAGACATTTAATTTAATTATCCTCTCCCAGAAGTATAAGAAGAAATCAGAATCCTAGAGTGAACACCATTATACTTGCATAAGAAAACTTACAGAAGCATTTTTGCTTCAAACTCAATAATTTTGCTTATAATCACTAACTATGTTTTTGTTTTACAGAACCAGTATGATTTGGAAAAAGAATAAAATTGCTTTTAAAGTGCAAAAATAATTATGAACCACTTGAAATGTAATGTCTGTATTTTATTTCTCATCAGAATTCATTAGTGTGTAACATCAATAATTTAGCCCATCATTTGCCAACACTGACTTGGCTCAGTAGTTCAATCATGTAACCCTGTAAACTCACTTTCCATTAAAATGAATGTTGCTGACAAAGGATAACTAAAGAGATACTTCATTTATTAGCTAAAGAGATACTTCATTTATCAACATTTTTAAATTAGAAGTTTGGGACCACAGACACTTAGCTGGATAAATTATTCAAAGGGATCTTTGCATTAGGCCTAAAGATGTTTATAGAATCAAATACAATGTTATCCAGAATTATAACAGCCTTTCATTTGTGTAACATGTAATTCACAGTATAATGTTCCAGAAACCAACAGAGCCACCTGCAGAGAATCAAATGACCTACCGGTACGAAATACTGTCTGTCATGTGCAAAATTATCAAATGTGTAATATCCCATCTTTTGATTGGCTCAATCAAGCATTTCACACAGAAAATTCTTTGCAAAAAACTTCTTGCAACAGGCAATATAATCTTCCCAAGTTGCATTTGAGGAATTAAATGCTTTACATTATTTTACTATGTGCACTTTCTTTAAATCCAGTAACTATCTTCTCCAAACATGTCCTTTAAAAATATTCAGGATTCAGATGTGATGTCTCAGCTTGTTGCTTCTCGGTCCTTTTTCCTTGCTACCTATTCTTTCTTATCAGAATAGTGGGTTAATTTTCTAAACTTTAGTCCTTTTTTTTTTGTTGTTTGTTTTTTTTGTTATCATAATGCAACTTGGTTGTAAACATTTGTCTCTCTTTTTTTTTTTTGTTTTGTTTTTTTTTTTTTAATTAAATAGGTACCTGTAGCACGAGAGGACAAAGCTATGAATTAAATAAAATCCTCTCATGTTATGTCTTTTGCTTATGCCTGGGAAGAGAGATCTGGAAATCAAATCCTTCCTAAGGATAAGTCAGTAAACATCTGTCAGAGGAGCGACATAACATGACTGTCATCTGACTGTGTGCTCTGGAGGGCTGCTGCTAGCGCTACAGAAGGAACCAATTAAGGACACAAGCAGAAAGCAAATAAAAATGTTACCATATCAGTTGGGTCAAACCAACACTTTGCTGTACAATTCCCCTTGCTCTTTTCTATCTACCTAAATTGAATGTATAGGGTTTGTCTATAATTACTCCCATCCTTACTCTTTTCTCAAACTTTGTGCTGGAGACAGGAACCACTCCTCCTTAAAGTGATGTTCCATGTAAATTCTGTTACAGTCTTTGTGGTCACAGGTCTTATAAATATGTTTTTGTGACACTCCAGGCTGATGAATGAGGGATCAAATTTAGATCCTCACTTCTCTTAAGAAGCATTTTTTCCCAAATTAAACAGGATATTCTTCTGAGCCCAAGCACTGTGGGAGCTGAGCATGCATGTGGTATCAGAGCAGAAATGTGGGTTTGGAACAATTTAAAAGATGCTGCTATCAGCTGATTCAGGGGTCTGAGGAGCTTTGCACAAAGAAACCTCTTGAAATTTTTCTGGTTCATCAGGTGAGACTGGGTTGGAAAGAGCTACACCTTAGAGAATTACTCATTTGTCAAGGATGATTTTGAAGAAAATGAAAACAGAAGCATTTCTCTTCTAGTAGTGCTGTATTTCTCACTCTATAATATTCAGTATTACCACATGGATATGCAGTCAGTATAGTATCATCACTTAGCATCACTTTTGGCACATCTACTGGCACTGGAGCAGTAACCTGAGAGCTGAAGACTCAGGAAAACAGTTTCTTTCTTGCATTTAACTCCTCCAAAACTGTGATGGATCACAGCACTTTCATGAGTCATGTTAACAAGCCAGCTTGTCACAGCTGTCATGGATCCCTCTGAAGCAACTTTTGCAGTTTTCTGGCCTTCCTGTATGGCAGAGCAACTACCATCTTGGATGGCCTTGGAGACACGATGGAGAGAAAACAGAGCAAGCCACTCTGTGACTTTCCCCTTCCTGTGACTACGCTCATTAGCCTCGAGTAGTACAAGCTGCTTTATGGCTGCTCAGTCCTACAGGGACCTTAATATCTAGTTTCAGAGATTCTGTATGAATGTGTTTCTATGTTAATGTGAAGCTTCCCTTTCTTGAGTTTCCATGTGTGTTACGAGGACAGGAGGAGAAATATATGATACAGTCAGAAGCGTGACCTTGTGGTTATAGGAAGGCATTCTGAAATTTAGGAATACTTACTGAACATGGGGAATTCTGGAAAAAAAATCTTCAGTCTGGTCTTATCTGTCTGGTCTGGCATAGGAAAATGTTAGGGAGGAATATTGCCTGTGTTTATTCTGCCCTTATACTCTTCTGTACATGGCCTCTCACCATGATTGTTCCTGGCTGGGTTAGATGGACAAATGGCTGGACTCCACATTGCAGTGTGCATGTGATGCTGTTATGATTGCTGGTTTCTTAGGCAATATATACATTTTCCAATTTTGTATTCACATTTTATTTCTCCTTATGATTATTCCTATGGGGGTTTTGCATACTTTTCTGGTTATCTTGTTGATTTACTGTATCTGCCCATATTTCAGATATCCTTCATCTGCAGCAAAAGATGGTTTGGAGCAGTTAATTCTTTTTCCCCTCAGGCAATGCATTAAATTACTTACTTCTGAGGAACTCTTTTCTAAGTAAATTTTAACTGTAGTATATGAAAGAACAAGTTTGCACCACTAAATGGGAATCATAACTGCATCTGTAACACACCTAGGAAGAAGTTAATTCTCCAGGAGTTCATTTTACAATACCTCCAAGTTACAATACTTGTCAAGCATTAATATTTTGCACATCTAAACTAAAATCCTTGAGGATAAGTCTTTGGAGAATTTGAGATTGAAATGCTCTTTGGGCAGTTCCTAGTTGACTACAGGCATGAGGTTTCAAGAAAGGAATTTACATGGCCAAAGTTGATTCCTTGTTCTCTTCTTTTTTACCCCTCCAGCAAATGAGTCCTACTAGGTCTCCAAAAAGGAGTAATGTTATAAAATTAGTATCATATGGAAAAGGATGAAGTTACTCTCCTGTTTTAAAGTTTTCAATCTGCCTCAAATATCCTTATGTCATACCTTGCTATTCCTGGAAGATGTTAAGTAGAACAGCTGACAAATGAAAAGTCAGTAAGCACTACTAGGGGATGGGGAACTGATTTTCACAGTTTATTTGTTTTAAACCCATTAGTTTCATTACAATTACACCTAATTTAGATCTGTGAAAATCAAGCATTAAGATTGCCTTTTATTTTTAGTCTTTATTTCTTATGATTTGAGAGCTATTAGCACATGATACTGTCAAACTAATGGAGCAAATTGAAGATAAGTGACCATATTTAATGTCATTGTATATTTAAAATAAATGTTTTTAGTTTCTAAATTTAAATTTTATTTTTCATTGAAACAGTAACAAAGCATAAAACTGTCATAAACTTAATTTACTCAGTACATTGTAAAATGTAGGCTTTCTCCTTTCTTTCTTACAAGTTGAACTTCTTTTGGGAAAGAATTGGAAATTTTTAGGTAACCCAAGGTTTCATAAACACTTGATCAAAATGGCAACCAGAATAAAATCAAGCACTTCCTCAATAACAGCTATGCTGAGAATCAAATTACTCCCACTGAAGTCTACAGCTTAATTTGAAAATTCATTTTAGATGACTGTAATCCATTTATTTAAATCATTCATGTAAATGAGATCAGAGGTAAAACGTACAGGTTGTTGTTGTTGTGGGGTATTTTGGTTTTATGGTTTGAGATTTTTTATTTCAAGATTGACAGAACACATCTACAGCTCTCAGTTTTCACTTAATGGGAATCCACATCGATGCTCAAACTTGGTCCTACACACACATATCAGTATCATTTTTCTAGTGAATCAGCAAATAAAATTTTCCTTTAAGACAATGTAGTCTTAAACATTTTATTAACTCTATTTTGAAATCAAGTCAGTGTCATTAACAAATTATCATTTGATGATTAGTTTTCCCTCTTGTAAACTTTAGTTATTGAAAATT
>VZSR01001685.1:14255874-14295874 GCA_013398615.1 Brachypodius melanocephalos | reverse complement strand
GTGTATCCTGAGTATGAGTCTGAGGAAACCCAGTGCCCTGAGTTGTGAGTAGGGATTTATACATCTGAGTACTACTTCAGCACCAGTGGGGATGAAGATAAAAAGCTGCACTGTAAGAAATAAAGCCTGGAAAAACCAGGAGTCAGTGCCAGGGAGGAAAGAACCACAGGGTTCCCACAGCAGTATCAGTGAGAATTGAGTGCAGTGACTCACATGGACAGATTCCAGGTATTGTATCTTACCAGGACCTATGAGGGGAACTGGAGCTTTATTGTCCACCTTCCTCCCATTCTGGCTATGAATACTACTAAAATGACCTGCCATGTTCATGCTATCAAACTGCTGGCAAAGACTGAAGGAATAAGCAAGAGCTTTGAAAATGCATGGCATTTCTTCCTTTGATATGACAGTTTATCGATGCAAGAAAGCTGGTTGCAATTTTGATAAAGTATCCAGTCCGTATTGGTAAAGACCAAAGAAAAATGGACACAGCTTAATCCCAAAGGTTGATTTTAAATACAAAAAAGATTGTCTCAATTCTCCCCAGATTTCTGACAAGCCTATGGCAAAATTTTAGGTGGAGTAATTTTTTGGTTGAAGTTACCAAGACGATAGGTATCCTCAGATAATAATTATTAATTTAAATGAATTTAGATCAGGCCCCTCAGTGAACTTTAGGAAATACAGTCAGCTCCCTTTATTTCACTGTGTGATACTTATTTAAGAAAGGACATAGTTATCACAACATGGAAGAACTACTTACCAGTTTGACTCCCTGTTGCAGTCATGTGGATCTAAACTGTGTTATATGGGGATTTTTGACAGGGAAGAGAAGAAGGCAAGCGAGGAACCAGTATGATTTATAGAAAATAAAACAGGTTCACCCATTTCCTAGTTACAGTCATTAACAGTGGTATAATTGTGCATAATCATTGGTCCCATTCCTAGTGTACATTGCTAGAGGCTAACTAAACTTTGCATCTGCATGGAAATTTAGATGCAAATATGAATTGTGTTCACTGGTATGACTAGTGTAAACAAAGCGTATTTCTATTGTATATTTAAGGTTGAGAAACCTATTTTGTGAACAGCATGCGATCAGCAAAGACTTCACAGTTATTAAGTAACTGCAAAAGGACATGGTCAGGTCAATGATGGGAAAGGAAAAAGCCATATATAAAGAGCACAGCAGTGTTGGGATATTTACAGGCGCTTGTGGTTGTCCCCATCTGGGAAAACTGCAATAATTCTCTCTCTGTATCATGATTTCTGTGTTTTAAAATGAAACAGAACGGGTTGTGGAGGAAAGGAAAAAAATCTGAATGCCAAGCAGTAATGTGAAGATGAAGAGTACAGAAAGTTAGAGCAAAATGGATGGTTTAATTTCTCGTCATTTTTCTACTGAAGAATTAAATTTGCAAGGTCATGTTGCGGCTTATTCAGTGGCATATCAGTGAAGGTAACTGGATTCAGATGAGTTCCCATCCAAGAGATATTTAAAGCAGTGAGTTCCCTAAATATATGTACAAAACAGCATTGTCTAGACTCATGTTGCATATTAAATCAAACCGTGAATTCCAGGAGTTAAAGGACCTTATTTTAGGCCCTTAACAAAAAATCCGACCTGAGATCCATCTTCCCAGATATACTTAATGACATAACACTGTATTTCATTTGCTATGACTTCCATGTACTTTATTCCTTTGTTTCTATTTGAAATTCCCCACCAATACTTGTAATAGAAGAAGTTTGCTTTATAAAAATCTCATGGCTCACTAATACATAGTTGTGGTAGAACAAACTTGAGAAGTACTGGTTACCTGAAATCGGGACTATGATCTACCAAACATATTAGATAAGGGCTTTCTTTAATTCCTTTATATAAAACAGCTGTATTTCAGGTGTGTTTGCAATCATATGTGGGAAGGAAAATTCAGAATGTGGAGAGTGTAATTACTGTAGAAAAGTTCTTCTAGGAAAACTTCTGAAAAATCTGTACTGTAAAATTTTTCAGGTGCTAATACATTTTCCCTATTACCCTTCATATTTTTATTTTAGTCGTTTTCTTGACCCCTTCCTTGCATGGCAGAGAAAGCTATCATTTTAGATCTTTTAAACTGCTTTAGAAATGTCTGTCAGATGGTTTTGATTGAATTTGTTGTTAACAGCTCACAGCCTTAGCTTTAGGAATCCAACTGTGATATGTAAAAGTGGTATCTCAGAATCTTTCTCGTAGCCAAATTCCCAGTTTGCAAAGTCCCAAATGATTCAGTTCTTCTTTTTTACTTACCCAAAAAACCTATCTAGGACTGCTGGTGTAAGTGCAGCCTGGACATGAGCAATGTGTACACGACATCCAGATTTTTATCTTCTTTCAAAACCAAATTCATAGTAGTCTCTGAATGGGAAGCAGAATTTATGTAACATTGAAATGTTAGGTAGGACAGGAAATATCCATCAGATTTTTTACTCTTTTTTTACTCTTTATTTTTTTAACTGCTCTTAATATGCCCTTGTATGGTTGCAACAATGCACAACTTTAGCATAGTTCATGGAAAATAATACACAGAGGCATATGTCAAGGAAAATGTGATTACTTCTGTAAGGGGACAGAAAAGATTCCAGCTTTTCTTACCTAACACGCCTTTGATTGAGCAATACAAATATTCATAGCCCTTAGTATTGATTGTTTGGGAGGCATCTGGGAAAAAAAACCTGCAGTCTCCAGCACAAATTTTCCTACCCCATAAGATTCAAGATCTGAATTTTTTCTTTAGAATAGATAAAATTCTGCCCTACATAAGCATCTGCCCCCCATGCACCCCAGACCTGTGTTACTACATCAGCATTATAAAAACAGTTTGCCCCTTCTGGAAAGGGACGTTTGATCAAACAAATAATACGGAATATTTTCAGGAAACACCTTGATTGATGCATCCAGGTTTTCAAATCTCGTTCTGGTTTGTGAAACCAAGAGTTCCTCTCCCTTTTATTTAAACCCACTTCTTAAATCCCGTGGTCCTTAATTCTGAGGGTCCTTTCTGGCTCAGGTAGTCCATGTGTGCACTGTATTTCATCTCCTGCATGTCTACACAGTGATCTCTTTAGGACAGGGCCTCAGTTGTTTGTCACAGGGGTCCCTTTGTACACTGCAGCACATGTGGAGGACATATTGTGAATGAAAATGTGAGAGGCATACTGGACAAAATTAAGACCCTGTGAAAGCCATAAACCTTTTGAGTAGCTTATTATAGTTCAGTTCACTACCCAAAACGCAATTTTAATTCAAAAGCTTAAATGCCATCCTGGTACTCTTTTTGTCTAGTGGATCCTTTTATTCCAAAAATACCACTTTTAGAAAATCAAGAGAAAACAGCTGGGGAAGGTGAGTTCTCTTTTGGCACACAAGTTGGATTCTGAGCATTGGGGAAATATTTATCACTCTAAAGGAGGAGCAAAAATCTTTTTTGTCCGTGAGGAAAGGCTGTCTGACAGCAGTATACCAGCTTGTAAAGGTTCAGGGCTTTGCCTGGTCAAGGTCACACAAACATTTAGTAGATAGCTTTGAAAAACAAGCAGTTGTGAAGGACAAAAGAAACAGAATGATTGCACTTCTTTAGACACCACGTGTGTCGTGAAATTTAGCTTGCAAATGGTGAGGAGTTAATTTTATGGGACTACTTGGTGTAAAAATTTTAATCTTAAAAATGTTATACCCATTTGGTCTTGTATATACAGCAATCTGGTTTTCCATTTCTTTTAAAGAAAAATGAAAACACTGAAGTGGGGTTATAACAGCTTCTTTAATTTTTTCCTTTATTTTAAATTATGCTTATTCACCCATACATTCTCTCTCTGAGTATTCATTTAGAAGGAAGATTTTGCAATAGTCACATTTAATTTATCAGGGTGCAATAATTTGTGTTTCCCAATCATCTTGCAGACTTTGGTTCATTATACTATTGTTTCACATGAGTAAGTTAGCAAAGTTTGGATTGATTGACTCTAATTAACTAAAACTGGTTCCAGGCTGTGCATCTATTGTCATGGTAGCTAGCCACAAAGCCCCAAACTGTTCAGTAATGGCAATATAACGTACTATCAATATGAAAACTCTGGCAAATGTTTAATGTCGGGCTTGTCAGCAAATGAAAATAGCAACAGCGGAGGAGGGAGAAAAGGGACATTAGGACATGCATGTCTCAGAAGGCTTGGATAAAATGCAGCCTTTCAGAGCTGCTGGTGCTCTGATCTTCTCACTTATTGTCATATTGTCCTCCAATGTGGAAAGAAACGCAAACCAAACTTACGCACTGTTCTGTGAAAGAAAACTCCACGTATTTTTTTTTTCATTAAAAAACCCCCAAAATGCACTGAAAATGCTAGACTTAAATAAGACCTCTTGAATAATATATGTAGGCTCCTCCCTTTGTTTTTTATATACAAATGTATTTTTCGTTGGTTTTATTAGTCCACTTGCTTAAAGTCTGAATCTATTCTCTTCTTATTACCACCAGAGAGAATTTAAAAAATATTAAATGCATCCTCTTACAATGACATGGTCATATTGAAAGCTTAGGATAATAAGTAAATATTTCTTTCTTTGTTGGGTCTTAAAGATAAGTCTGAAATTTATCAAAATTAATGACAACCTCAAAAGATGCGCTGCCACTGCTGCCAGAGGTGTACAGCACCTTGGCATGTCCAGAATGTGCAAGTCTGAAAGTGTGAAACCTTTATTCCATCTTTATAACATAGGCTGTCTGCTCTCCAGAGATACTTCACCTGGAATACTGACCTCTGTATATTGCTACATGGAAATGGTACTTAGAAGAACAGTCTTGAAGAGCCAATGTCAAACACAGAAGTTTGGGAGTTCCAGGACTGCTCTTTGCTTGATCTACCTGTGTGCCTGCATTGCTGCACCATCCAATGCCTTGCTTGGGAGCTGTTTGAGACCTGTGGCAGTCAGTTTTTACAACCCCCAAGGAGCAATTCCTTGGTGTGATGTTAAGACCTTACTGTGGTACATGGGCCTGTCTTTCCTATTTCCAAAGCATGTGATGCAAACCATGATTCGAGAATAGATCAGCCATTCGTTTCTCATTTTTCTATGTCCTGTAATTGCAGAACGTGTCAGAGCCTGTCTCTTTATCAATTGTAGAGGGTGCAATCTCCCTTTTACAGACATCTTTGTCCCAGCCTTGCACTATTTGCAGCATCTGCACCCTGTGCCCTGGTGGAGGCGGCTTCCCCTGAGGTACCTGGTGGCTGTGCAGGGGGGTCATCACCTGCTGGGTGCCAGCCCAGAGCCCCCTTCCCAGCTGTTCTGAGGCTGAGCCCCCTGAGCAGCCTGGCTGCCTCTTCTCTTCAGTCCTTCTCCAGTCGAAAATATCCTGATTTTCCATTTGCCAAAATAAGGACTTGCTTTTTATGGCATGACTGATTTTAACTTTTAACACAGATAGTTACCAGGGTGAAGAGGCAACCTCCAAATTTTCCAAAGTGGCACAACTCTTCACAGGCTGTTTCCAAGAAGCTCTTTGCAGTTTCATTTTCTCTCCAGCCTGGACTGAGGGATTGAGACCAAGGCTCACAGGCAGGAGTTGTGAGAGGCCTCTTGGTCCCATTGGGTGTAGGCACTCAGCTCCAATCAGCTTTGGCACAATTTACAACCCTGGGAGTGATGGAATTGGGTCCCGGAGCCTGGTGCTGCCCCGCTCTGACTCACTGAGCACCTCCAGGCGAGACATTTAACACCAGGCTGTGATACCTCTCATTGCACTGCACATTACACCAAAAAGGGTCTTGAGGAAGTCAATGGAGCTACTTGTGGAGCACTCGTACTTAGTAAGTGTGTCACAATCTGGCCTTTGCCTAAATTTCCCCTTTTATAGGAAATTACAGACTCATTTCCAAGGTTGTGGGGCTTAATTAGTTTATGTTTGCAGAACACATCTTATTGCTGGTGAAAAGAAATAACCATTATGATGATGATGATGTGTTTAGTACATGGCAAGGTCTTGGGTCTGTCTAGGTTTTGCTTCATTTATTCTGTATTAAAAAAATCCAAAAAACAAAAAACAAAAACCAAAAAACCAACAACAAAAAAGTCCTTCCTTTGCAATTATTTGAAAATCTATTTCTAGCAGTGGTGCATTCATTCTTCCGTCAAAACAGTTAGGGAACAACACCCCCTCCCCCCCAAACTTCTTGTGCAAAGCTCTCCAGAGCCTGAGCCTATGGCACAAAGCCAGTTGCCACTGCAGGGTGATGGAGACTGACCAGCCACAGCAGAGCTGTGATGTGAGTGGGGTTCAGATGGACTTCTTGTCTGACACATTCCCAAACATAAATGCCTTTCCCTTTCCTCTACTTTTTTAACCCTAAAGTGTATCATATCTTTAAAACTTGGCATTAGCAAAAAGGTTGGGTTTTTTTTTTTCATCAGCTGTAATAATTTTTTTAATTCTGTTTTTTGTTGGAGTTTTTTGTTTTTTTAATCCAAGTACGGTTCTCGTGGTGTAGTAAATGACATTAGGCTTTTGTAAATTCTTGCAGAATATAACAGATCATTGATTTTATAACACAGTCACTGCTTTTGCATTCTGATGAGATTATTAGTAGCAGCCTAGAATACAACATCCCTGCATACTGTTAGTTAAAAAAAAATAAAAGTTTACTAAATGGTCTCTTGTCAACTGTATCTGAAAATCATTATAGTTTCTCTGGTTTCCTTTACATGGAGGGCTTCTTCTGTGAGCTGTTGGGTTACATCAGTATGAAGTTACAGAATTATTGCAGGGATGCTGTTTATTTCTCTTTAGCTGTTTGTTTTTCTTCAGGAAAGCAGTTTTTTAAAGTATTTATAAATTGGTTGTAAAAACTGTTCACATGCTCAAGACATACAATATTGTATTTGAGCTCAGTAAACATATTCTTCCTTTCATACTTTAACTGAAATTACATGAGACATTTTTATCTCCTGTCAAAGCAAACACAAATCAAGCCATTTTCTGATCTTTTCACACATCCTGTGTTGTTGCCTTCATTTGCCAATGAAGACATGAACCACCTGATCTTTCAGGCCGAATTCCCTCTCTTCCACCCTGCATTGCAGCTCTCTGTTGTGTACACTCAATGTGCACCTGCCCCCAGCTGTGTGCTGCTGACCCATACGTGACACCAACACAGGACCATGCTTCAGACCCTGCTCACTGGGCAGAGGGAAAGGGAGGATTTAAGCTTGGATGTATTTTTAACAGGCTAAAATGCTGGAATTAAAATCCAGCCACTGGCATGCAGCATTTTCTCTGCTTCCATACTGTTATTAACATACATCTGTATTAACACCATGACAGTCCACCCTACAAATTGATACAATACCAAATAAAGAGCCTGCACTGTGCACTGTAATGACTCTACAGGAGCCATTACATCTGATGTAGTCAATATTATACATTTTTTAAAAATGTATGAATGCATATTTAACTGAGAGATCTGATCTGCTCCAGCAGTTCTGGTCTATCAGAAACATAATATGCATTTTAAAAAACTGCTTGCATACATTTTACGTTTTTACCTGAGAAGCTGAATGCAGGGACATATTTTATTTTCTATGTCTGCCCCTGACGTGTTTGTTGCAAAACAAAACAAAAACAAATGGGAAAACTGATGAAAACCGGGCTTTGTTGCCTCATAGTGCCACCTCCAGTGTCCCCATTCCCTTTGCATCTCTCTCCAGCAGCTTTTTCTCTGTGTTTCTGTGGGTACATTTGCTGTTTGAGCAGGTGTGAGGAGGCAGCAGCATCTCAGCAGAGCATCACTGAGCCTCTGTTGTTTTACACCACTGCAGCTGTTGGCTGTGCCCCCAGCCCAGGGTGAGCTGTGTGTGCTCCATGCACCCACATACACTGAAGGCAGAGCATGCTGAGATGCCACCAGCACTCACAGCCACCTGAGCTGCACGGGGACAGGGTCAGAGGGAGGGGACCTCAGCTGTAAAATCCTGGTGGATACATCTCTCTCTCTTGAATGAGATCATATCCCATGGTTTTGCAGACAGCAAATGCTGCTGTGGCTCTGCATTTATGGGGGAGCTGCAAATTGACCTGGGGAGCTGATTTTAGGATGCCACAAGCATCAGCCCAGGCTGGGGTCTGGGCTTGAGCACAGGGCCACTGGAGGTGTCCCCTCAGTTTTGCAGACAGTGCTTGTGGGTGGCACTGAACAGCCCCAGCTCTTCTGAAGATGCTGCAGTTCCCCCCTGCAGCTGCTGGCCTGCCTGACCTGTTTTGTGTGTTGTGAGCAGAGGACACACAAGTTCAGCCATCCTCACCGTGAGACACAGAGTGGAAAGAAGGCGTACAGAGAAAAAACACCTACGTATTTCTATTTTTGAAAAGTGACCTTTGCTTTTACTACTGTCATGCAAATATTTACATATTAAAAATATAAGCAAGCAGCCTCATCCCTTTCCCACCTGTATCTGCATGCACAGGTGTCCCCATACTCTCAGCAGTCTAGTGCAGAACAGGATTTAAGTCTGAGAATTCCTGGGGACTTGCAGGCACTCTTCATCCCCAGGAAGCATCTTCCCCTCTCACCCTTGCAGCCCTCTTTGGCTTCCTCCTTTACACCTTTACAGAGCTCTGACACTCACACACATGCATGAAAGAACTAAGCAGTGCAATCCATAGAGGGGAATACCTTATTAATTACCCCTATTCATCCATGGAGATGGATGTAGTTTTGAGGCTAAATATAGCTTACCCACACAGTGAGGATTTGGACTGCAACGCCACCAATGTTGCCAGCTCTGTGGCAAATCTCGCTCATAGATTTTCCCTGAGAGAATTCATTCCTGGATTTGGGTGATGATGTGAGCAGTTTGGGCTTCTAAACAAAAGCTGGTTTCTGTCACATGCATCTGTGGTTTGAAAGCATGTAGCTGAAAGGCTCTGGCACTGCAGTATTAAGAGTCAGATCTGCTTGGTTGTTTCTGTAGTTGTGTTTTTTTATCAGGTGTCATGTGCAGGGGTGCAAGTGCACACTTTAAGGGACATGTGGAAGCCAAGTGTATACTGTGTGCAAAGCAGGCTGGTAAAGGCATCTCTTCAAACACGTAAAAAGGTGTATTTCAGAGCAGTCTGGAGAGCAATGGCAGCTGTGAGTGTTTCAGAGACTGTGGGAAAATGTGGATTTCAGAGGAGCAATCAGTGACAGCAGGGGTTTTGAGGCAGTTTTAAGTGGAAAGGCACTCTCTTGTACCCTGCACTTCTTTGCTTCTTGAGTGAGAGGATCTGGGTGTAGAATACTGTTAATAATGTCCTATGTTAATAATAAAATTAAAAAGTGCTGTTTGCTCAGTGCTGTTTAAGACCAAAGTGTGACTGCCTATCACTGAAAGAGCTTCAACACGGAGATGGACACTAGTTTAAACAAGCAAAAACTCAGGACAGCACAGAAGAAAAATGTTTTACAGACAGCCCCTGACCTTAGAGTTATCTTCCTTTCTCTTATCAGAAGGGGAATTCAGTGTGCAAATATTATTAAAGAAGAAATGTATGAAATAATGAGGAATCATTTCTGTCAAATGGATATAAGATGCTAATTGGTGATATGCTGAATCCCAGAGATGCTTGACATTCAAAAAGTGAGTGAAGTACAGCAGAGCATTTGTATAGGCCATCTGGAGATGTACACCATATTCTACACTTGATGAGAAAGTGGCATCAAACTGAAATTGCTGATTCCAAGACCTAAATATGCATCAATCCAGGCTTCAAATTTCATAGATTGCTGGGAAGATCACAGATAAACAGCAATCTGGCACATTTCCGACTAGAGTAAAAAAAAATGCTTTTTGCTTCCTTCCTTACAAAATTATTAAAGATTTGAAGACCATCCATAAACTTTAGTTGCAAAAACTTTGGAGATCACGTTCCCAGTTACACACATTTCTGTCTCCTGGGGTAATTTGACCATGAAATCTCTGTGCAGACAGGGATATCCAAAATTCCATGTCAGCAAACAGTGGCACTGGTACAGCAGAAATATCGTGCACAGCACAGTCAAAAACATCATACAAACCTGCTTGGTGATGTCCTCAGTTCTTCCACAACTTCAGGATTTCTCTAGTAAGAGAACAAAACCAATGTAAAAGAAGGTGGTAGCAGCAGCTGTCGAACACTCCCTTCTCTGGTTTTCATCCCTAACACAGGGAAGTAAAGAATTTTTGTTCTTGCTATGAGTAGCTGTCACAAGGCACTTACAGAGCTTATTTGTTGTTATAGGACACGAAATGAATGACACACACACAGCTAAGTCGTCAGGGCAAGAAGAACGGAAGTTTATTTTTCTACTTCTCTTATATAAATTTCTGACAATGACCATGGATTGGAGGATGTGCTTGCCACCTCTCCAACCTCCCTGGCCAAACTAGAAGTGCATCAATTGTCTTTTCCTCGAGAGAGAAATGAAAACAAAAAGGGACAGTTACAATAACATACATTGTTTACATGAAAATCTGTGAAAAAGTCTACTACAAAAAAATGATGCAAACATCAGAAGGCTGAAAAAGATCATAATGACACTTATTAAACCTTAGGATGACCCAGATGGTGGTGTTGCAGACATTATTTTGCAGAAGCATTCATTGCTGCTTACTTCATACATTTCCACCAGATCTTAGCAGTGCTGCCAGGCTATGTATGTCCTGAACCCACCGTGTTAGATGCTGCCCCAACACAGAGCTATGAGTGAATCACAGCCCAGAGAGCCTGCAAGCCAAGAAGAGAGAGGCAGCACATGGCTGGAGGGTGCATGGGGGGGACTTTCAGACAAAGGCAAGGCAGAGCAGTCAGCACAGCAGCTGTAGAACTGGAGCCAATTTTTACAGGCACCTGAGAGGAAAAAATACCATAACAACTCAAAGAAAACAAAGAAGTGAATCTGCTGAGGTTGGCACAGTGCTCTTCCTACTCTTGAAGAATTGCAACAGAGAAAGTTAGGTAGTGCTTGCCTGGACGTGGCAGCTGGGTGGGTTGGAGCTCCTCGGATGGGCCAGGGAGCAGCCAACATCTCACAGGGCCAAGGACATCATGGTATTTTTTGGAAAGCAGAAATGTTGAGAAAATTACATGAACACAGGTTTAGATATGGCATTGGCACATATAAAAAGAGCTATGTCAAAGCTAGCCCAGGCCACAGTGACCAACATCTTGACGATGGTGTAGATAAAAAGCAGAGCAAGCAGGGAGACATTCGAAGGAAAAAATGAGATCTCTGTTTCTGTCATCTGAGCCTTGAACTGGTGGCTAGTTATCCTTGAGGAGATATCAGAAAAACAGACAGTATGAAGGATCTGGCAGAGAGATGTGTGAAGGACTGAAAGACAAAATTTTTGGCCAGGAAAGATGAACAAGAGATCATCTGAGGGAGACAAGGAACTTCTAGATGATATCTGAAAGAAGAAGAAAGAAAGAAAAGGCAAAGGAGGCTCAATGAAAACAGAGGAGTTGCAGGAGATTTCAGGATAGTGCAGTTAAAACTGCTGCCTGAAAATGGGCCCCAAATTTCCATATTTATTTACTATTTTGGTTTCTCTACTCTCCCCACCTCCAAAAACTGTCATGCTGGCTGGGAAACAATGAGGGCTTTGACCCTTTGTGCACTATTGTTTCCCTCACCATGGCACCCAGGTCATGCCAGCTCACAAGGGTGAGCTGTGAGGCTGGAGAATAAAGGAGTAGGGAAAGAACAGACCTTAAGCAGCTTAATCAAATTACTTCTTTCAGCTATAAATAATAGCTATCAGTAATATAGTATAAAGTATAAATATGAAACTATAACTAATAGAGCACAGCTGTCAGTAAAACTAGGTTGCACGAGGAAAGAGTAAACACTATAACACACAGCAGACTGAATTTGCCATTTTCAGGTTTATCTGAAGTTGCTCCAGTGTGTTCCTGCTTAGCCAGCCACCCTTTCACTGTCCCCTCTCATTGTCTTGCAAACTTCCTCAACAAGGTCCATAACTTACATGCATTCTGTCTTATAGAACAGCTTTGCATGGGATGAAGATACAGAAGAAAATAATTTGCACCCTCTGCACTGATTCCCAGGGACAGAAATCCACCAGTCCCGCAAAGTCTTAAATAAACATATTAAAAACATGGCATGAGACCTTTGTTACTCCATGCAGACCTCTAGAAGCAATATGCAGAAAGGACAATGTGTTTCTTTTCTAGCATAGTTGAAGGCCCAGGACAAAGTGCTCAGATCTTTTCACTTGTGTTGGATTTAGGTGTGCTGCAGATCTCTGCCTCACAGGCTAGAAGTACTTTTCCTAGTATATATTGGATAAATACATATCCTGGATTTATACTGGATATATACTACATGATCACTATACCAGCAGCAGAAGGTTGCACAGTCCCCCTAAAGCTCTGGTGCTATCCATGTTTTGATGATGTCCAGCTCTCTCCCAGTTTGCTAGATCAAAGTCCTTTTCTACACACAGACCAGGTCTGTAGCAGCACAGCTGCAGTGATCACTTTGCTGCTCCTCTGCCACAAGATTCAGGAGTAAAACCAAAAAACACGAAACAAACCAACCAACCAACCAAACAAGCAAACAAAAAAACAAACCCAAAACCAAACAAAACTCCTGGATAATTTTCCTGATCTCTTCTTTAAAATTCCTGAGTGGTGGCAACTCCATAATTTACTTGAACAATTTGTGAGCGTATTTCAGTGGTTTTGTTTCCAGAAAGATTTTCCCCAAAGTCTCAATATCATTTTCATTAATACCTGTGAATTTAGCGCTTCCTGTCCTACCAATTAGGCTATACCCTTGGCATTAGGCTTTGATCATTTATTGTTAACACAGATTTCAATGGATTTATAGAGTTGTCAGACACGGTATTCGTGAACAGCTTTCAATTGGGTAATTAATCATTGCCTCTGTTTTCTGTTATTGTGATTCCAATTCTGCATGTGTATACATGATTGATTTTTAGACACACAAGTGGTGCCATTAAAGACAATGACACTTGTGGATTTACAGCTGAGCAGGTACTTATAATTTCACAGGATCAGGATATGGTAGTAACCATGTTGTTCCATAAAAATCCTCTAATTTCAATCCTGGAATTCAGTTATCTTAGGTCATCTTAGGTAGTCCTTAAAACTAAAAGTGCTGAAAAGTCATCACTGTCATTCACTGCCTTTAAAAGTCAGTAATTGGCTTGTGGCTACACCAAGATTATTATAGGGGTGATATTGTCTTGACAGACCATATTGTTTTATCCAGGATAGCACGTGCAAAAATAACTTACAAAGTATTTGTGTTCCTAAAATATTTTTATAAATATTATCTACTCGAGATTTTTAGTATTGTTTCATAGCAATTGCAATTCACAGTAAAAATTTTTGAAAACAAATATATTAATAAAGACTGGTTTGACCAAGACACACATAATATTAGGTTATGACCTCAAACTAGCACTTCTGCGTTTGACTTTGAAATATGCATTATTTTGCCCATTCCATGGGTTTTAATTAAAAAATATTCAGTCTACTTAGGGGTGTTGCGGAGAGAAGTTATTATAAATCCATTCTGTTGCTATTTGAGTAAAGACTGCTGTTCTATAATGAAATTGCACTAACTAAATGGTCTATTTGTTGTCCTTTGTTAAAAACTGATCAGAAATTTTGAATTTCGTGAGAATTCTAGGTTCTTAATGATGGTGAAATTTGTTCAATTCATAATTTTGTGACAGATACGATGATTGGTTACAAGATTAGAAGAGGGGCAGGTCCCTTGCTCCTAGCATGAGGATATAAGAGTTAAACTCCACAGGGGAAAATAAAATCCTGGAGAACAGCAGGGATGTACCTGAAAACAGCCCTGATTATCCTTGGGGTGGGCTCAGTGACTCCTCAGAAAATGCAGACCCTCAGATGGGAAAATTGCTAGAAAGGTGGAAGAACTGTTGATCTAAAGGCTGGCTTATGCAAATCTTGGGATATAACTCAGAGGTTCAATGCAGTGAAGGTGTCTGCCAGCACAGGCAAGAAACTGCAAGAACTTGTTTCTGCTGCTTTTCACTTTTCTGGTTCCAAATGCAGGACAAATCCTTGCCAGCAAGAAGGGACAGCACCACAGCATGCAGCAGAGCCAGGTCTGTCCTAACCTCCTCAGGTTTGTGGGGTGAGAGTGCGTGGTCAGTGTTGTTTTCTCCACTCTAAGGAGGGACAGCTGCAGCTGCTCTTGTGCTGAGGAGCTGCTCTGCGCTGCTCAGCCTCAGCTCCCAGGCAGCCAAGGGCACCAGGCAAAGGATAATGTGCATTTCCCTGAGTTCCAGGATGTATCTCTGTTGGTGCACTGAGATGTGTGTGTGTGTGCCTGTGCTGAGCTGGATACAGCTCCTGAACAGACCATGCTCTGTGTCTCTCAGAGCTCCAGGGCACAGCAGCATCATGGCATGAAAGCACCTCACTACGCTCCTGCAGCTCCAGGATGTTCCCACCAGGCAAAAATGCCACTGCCCTCATGGGGCTATGAATGGGGTTAAATACACCACTGAGGCTAAGGAATTAGGACTGACTACTGCCCTCCTCTGTGCAGCACTGATGGTGGCTGCAGGACACGCTGAACCTGCTGCAGTGTGGCTTGGGCTGAGCTCTTCACTTTCCTGACAATTAGACTGGAAACCACACTATGCTGATCATCTGCTTCCCTGATTACCTCACTGCAGGAAAGAGTTGAGGTGAGAGTGGGAAAATGCCATTTTTCTGGGTCCCTTCTCTGCCCCAAAGGTACTCTGTGACTTTTCACCACTGACAGGTAGGAGGGGATGCTGCCCTGCCAAGTTGATCTAGTCATGTAAAATGCCAAACAAAGGCCATGTTTGCTTCTGTCCCACCTTAGCAGTAAATGCTCTTGTTCTGGCCACAAATGACTTCGCTCTCGTAATTCTCAGGTGCTACTTGGAGGTTGCAGCACCTCAGGTTTCTCCCTGGGCTCAGTAGAACCACAGGCAAAGTTCCTCCATGCACTTACAAGGCTAAAAGAGTGAAACAACACGATGCACAGGCTTTGGTAGAGCCTGGATCCCTCCACGGGCTGTCTGCCAGGGGGCAGTGGGTCTGCCAACACCTCCCAGCTCACCAGCTTGTCTGCAGGACTCTGCCTTCCACCACAGCCACTGCACAAAATCACACGGGATGCACAAATGCCGTGTGGATCACCAAGTACAACAGAAGCCCCGTCACTGTCCCCCCTCCAGGAAAGCACTGCTCCCAGCAGCACCAAAAGTGCCTGCCTGTCCTGTCTGCTCTGCAGCAATGCCAACCCCGTGGGAACGTCCCTTGCACTGCTTGCCACAGAGATGTCCTATCCCACTCTGACATTTACTATGTTGCTTTTATCCATGGCTTTTAACGATGAGATGCTGCCTCCCATCTCCCTCAGCAATATGCTGTCTTAGCTTTCCATAGTCTGACACTGAGCTAATGTCTCCCTGCGAAAAAGGAGTAAAGTTTGGTGGGGGGAAAAAGCAGGCATGAAATGGAGAAGGATAACTGGTATTGGCTACTAAGAAGGACAACATGCACAACTTACATGAATGTGACACTGAAGGTGTGAATGCAAAAGGGCAGGTAATATGGAAGTTAGACCCCTCACTTTTAAACAAGCAATAAATAATGAATTAAGTTGCAAAGTGGTGATACAAAATAATCTGTGTGACATGACTTCTATTCATGGATTACTTTGGTACATGTAGCTGGGGCCAGAAAGAAAATCACTTGGAGATCTCAGTTAAATTTTCTTCTTCTTTCAGCCTTGCTTTATCTGCTTTTATTCAGATGTCATTTACACTTGTCTTTGTCTGAGCAATAGTGACATCATCATCCATACGGGGTGCAAAAGCAAAACAGTCTCCCAGCTTAAGATACCAATGCTCACTAATAAACCTCTGAGATTTTTTTAAGTGAGTTGCGCAGTGCTATGTGCTTAATTTTGGGTATGTTGGATCCAACCTTGCTTTGGTTAAAGAGGTGTTTAATTAAAAGGACAAAATGTTAGCAATTCAGTAAATATCACATTAATTTAAAATCGTGTCATTACTAAATGTGCATTAATGAAAGATTCATAAATTGCACTCATAGCTGTTATTTTAAAGATTGCTTAGCTCTTATGAATGATTATGCAGTGGTTAGAGTTTGCCTTATTTTGCAGAGCCACCAGCAGCCATCACACTGCAGCATGTGGGGCACAGCAGCCCCTCCACTCTGGCTGCCATTCCCACCCTGGCACTGCAATGCTGCCGTGTTTCCTGCAGCATTCCCTAGGCTGCCTGCAGGACCCTTTGGAGCATGCCAGCCACACTCCTTGTGCTCCCAGCTGTGTGGAGCCGGGGTTGTGAGCAGTGGGAATGGCTGCTGGTGATGCCAGGACCCTGAAGGTGCTAACAGTGGCACCATAATGAGTGTAAGGCACTGTGGCAATGTCATCACCATATGTTGCAGGTGCACGAAAGGATCAGGCAGGACAGAGCAAGGACAGGCATGAAAGTGTTCTCTCTTTATTTCAAATTTCTGGCTCCATTTATATACACTGTACATAAGTGGCCAATTATTGGTCAGAGAGATGATCACCCCATCAATTGGGTTGGTGAACATCCCCATCACTCAAATGCTCCTCCTGGAGCAGAAGAATGCAAACATTCTCTCGTTTACTTGAAAAAGTATGGGAACTCTCTCTGAGTTCCATAAACATCAGAAGGCTTAGTTAAATTATCAGAGGGCAAGCTTAAAACATGCAGAAGCGGGGCGACAAGGCACTTATGCATGGGTTTCTTAATGATGCTCTTCTGGAAAAATCTGACATAGGGGTGCCTCTTTCCACAGGGCGTTTACATCACCCTATGACATTCTAGAAGAAGTGTGAGCTATAAATGCTGCTTGGTTCAATAGGTTAGCTCTTCAGTTCTCCAAAATTTAAATAATTCTCTAGTAAATCCCATCTGTTATTCAGAGCAATTTCTTTGAATTCCATCGGTTTCACCCTTATTATCTTCTCCAAGTTCCACTGCTCATGGTGAGTCAGCACGGTCTAAAAGACTGAGTGTGAAGAGCCAGAAATGAGACATTTTTCCAGGAGGAAAAGTACATAAGCAGGATGTCCTTTCCAGAAGCTGAGTTAGGGAATTTCATCTCGCTTAGCTAAATTCCCCTTGCAGTTTCTGGTAGGTGCAATTTTTTCTTTATGTTCTGTCATAAACTCCTCTTCTGTTCTGCACTGCTGAGTACTTACCTCCAGCTCCAGGTTGCTTTTCAGTGGTAAGCAGGGAAACACATTGGTTTGTGTTTCTTTGCGTTTGCAAACGCTTGGAGGTCCCTTTCCATAAAGGTGCTGCATAAAGTGTAAACTATATTTTAGTATTATGAGCACCATCACTTGCAGAGGAAGCTCTAAATATATTTCACACTTGTTGTAGCCTATCAAATTAATGTAATGATGAACATTAAGGCCTTTCAGAAATCAGCTGAAGGATGAAATTTTTTTTCTCAAATTCTCAGATAATGGAATAAATCCATATGCAGAGATAGTCCAAAAAGCCCCATCTTAGTCTCCCTAAGATCTCCCTCTAAGATTTTTATTGCCTTTTTCTTTTCCCTACTAAGTATGAAAAGACAGGTAGCTGTACTAGATTTACACTGTGGCCAGGTTGATGGCAGAAAAAGTCACCTCTGGAATTCCTCAGTACAATTTTCAAAGGTGGAGACATGGAGTTGAGCTTGGGGGAGGAAGGTGGTGTTTGCAAACTGGATGTATTCAAGTCCATACGATTTGGATAGAGAAGGACCTCATCATTCATTCATGAAGAAGATGGAGCTGATCTCTTTTATCAGTGCATGGTGAGAGGACAAGACACAGCAGGGATAAGTTGAAACTATGACATTGTCACACTGGTACAAGAAGGAGAATATCCCCAGGAACACACTGAGGAAGTGCCACAGGCTGCCCAGGGGGCTTGTGCAGCTCCCATCCTTGGAGCTGTGCGAGTCTTGGCAAGAGAAATCCCCAAGCAGCTATCTGAGGTCAGGACTGAGCCTGCTTGAAGATGGCTGGGTGAGGACCATTCTGAGGTCCCTTCTAACCTGAGTTATCCTGTGACTGTGTAGAAATCTTCCTGGCAGAAGCAGTAACAGCTGCATCAGTAGTTGGGGCTAAACAGACTGCCATATCGTGTTTACGAAAAAAATCTTTTCTGGGATTGGGAAGATTTCTGAATAATTTTCCTTCTAAAATCCCTTTTTGCAACTTGTCCAAACTTGCTAAGAAACAAAAAGTTATCCTGTGGGCTGAAAAAGAAACTGTTAGGAAATTGGTTTGCATCGAAAGGGGGGGACGGCTAGAAGAAAATCAAACATCGGGTGCTCAGCAGGTACTAATTGGGTGGTTAGTTGTGAAGAAACTGTTTCCCTCAGGTACTGAGATAAGGAAGCACACAAATGACTTGAAATATGGATGTGACCCAATACCTCCCTTTTAATTCAATCTTTTTCCAGCCCATCGCTGGAATTTACACAACGTTTTATTGACTATGGTATCAGAAGCTATCAATTTGCTGCAGCCTCATAAAAATAAAATAGTGATACAGAAGAGAAACTGCTGTGTCAGACACACTTCAGCTATTCCCAGCTTTCCTCACCCCTTCATCTACCCTCTCATCATAAACATCACTATTCTGTTTGCCTCTTGCTTCTCCTAACCATTAAAACAGGGAACCAAAACCACAGCCCATAGGCTGTTAACATAAGATCCAGAAATGTGTCAAATATTCGGTGTCTGAAATATTTCTTGGCTCCAACCAGTAGAAAGGAGCAAACAAGAAAGCAAATAGCACAAAATCAGGTGTGTCTGTGGGCAAGAGAGAGATAAAAGCGGGGCTATATATTTAAAATGGAGCAAGAGTGTTTCCTCACACCATGATTGCTGTGGTAATTATCCATTTTAACGCATATTAGTGCAAACAGCTGTGCAAAATTCATATAAGTGGTGGAACATAAGTAATACTCTTTAATTAAAAAATTACATGGGTTTGTGTTTTTTCTTCAATGAGTTAAATTCGTTTTGCTTACTGTGCTTGATCCCTTTTGACATTAGTATCTCCCAGAGACCAGTAACAGGATGCACAGTAGGAATTTACCTCTTGGTTTAATTCCATGTGTATTAAAAATACCTTTGTTTGGTGAATTCAACAGTAATTTTTGGAATAATACCTTTGTTTTGGCCCTGAAAATTATATATTTTCAGCAATACTGATGCTATGTACTGCACATCATGCACGGTCACATGTCAAAGACAGAGCATTTAATAAAAAAAGTAAGATAATTTGGGTTTGGGGTAGTTATAGTGCTTCTGCTGTGACTATGCAAAGTGGCTCTGGTAAAATATATTTAGTAGTGGGAGGTGCAGGTATTTGCACAAAAATTATGGCCCTGTCTGTCTCGAGGCCATGAGGAACCATGACCTATTGTTTTCCATAAAGAGACAAAATGTTTAGGAGAAAACACAAGATGAGATCCTAGAAGTGCAGTTTTCCCCAGGAAGTTTCAAGCCATTCACTATGGCATTTGCTGACAAGAATTGTTCCCATAAGTATATGCCCAAAGAGATAAACTTTATGCTGTATGCCAACTTTATGATGTGATAAAAGTTTGTGTTTGAGGTACCTTACTGATTATCTATTAGGTGGAAGAAAAAGAATAAAACAACCAATTAAACAGTAGCTCTTGTACCTGTATCTTAGCTAACCTGGTAATTGAAAAATGGCCCAAATTTTTCCCTCCCCCACCCATTTCCATGCAGCATTTCAAGAACTCTGTCCAAGAATATCACTATATGAAAAAAACCCCATCATCTCAAAATTATTAAAATCTCTGTGGGAATTCATGATTAATTTTAAGGCCTGGCAGATTAAAATACATTATTATGTACACTCTAGTGCATCCTTTCAGATATTTTCAGAATCTGATTTTGCTCTCTTGATACACACCAATGATTCTACATGTATCTAGTAGATTGCAAGGAATAGATTAGCATTAAAGAGGCAGTATTGTGTTGTTAGGTTGTTATGTGTAACTTGTGCTCATACATTAAGAAAAATGTAGCTGGCATTCCCTTGGACATGACCAGACCCCTTAAAAAAAGGAGAGAATTATTAGTAGTTGGTTGTAATGCATTTGTAGAGCACTTCTGAAATTCTGACCTTTAGTACATTAACTGGCTGTTTTTACCCAGCTCCCAGGCACAGTAAGATCTACAGTACCCTGTTTAGGGAATGGAAATAATGGATTTATTAGTAGGATTTGTTAAACTTTCGATTCTTGAACATTCTACCTTTAGCTCTGAACCTAGATTTCCAATGATTCTATTGTTCTAAACAGCAAAATCAACAGCATTCAACATCAAGAAGACAGAAGAAGGTGGGTTTTATTCAGGCCAGACTGACCATTTGCTCATTAGTGCAAAGTCATTCATTCATAGTTTAGCTTCGTGAATGTTAAGGTTCCCCCTTCAGCTCCGGCAGCTGTTGCATTTCTGACCAGAAATTGGAAGACCCACTTGGCATCAATGTTCCATCATTCAGAAACATCTCGATCCTCCATCCTGAGCAGGTAAGTGAAAGCTTTCTCATGTAATTCTAATACAATTATCTTTGATACTCTTCCACGTTGCACCTAGAGCTTGGCCTCAACCTGTGTGAGTTGTGGGCACACAGACAGGACAAAGGACTCTGACACCCTTATGGCTGACTCTGCAATCTCCTGTTTATATGCTCAGACATCACACAGGGTTCAGGATCAGACCCAGCTGACCTGTCATCACAATTCCCATCTTTTTCCCTGGCTCTGTTATGAAGATAGTCCCTCCCTTTCAAGTATTTTCCCCTTAAGGTACTGCATATCCGGCTTTGCTGAAATTACTGGTGTTTTGCACCCATTGTCCCATCAATCAGACCCTCCTGCAGCAGAGATCTCTGCAGGTCATTATTTAACATGGCCACAAATGTCACGCCATCTGCAAACTCTTTCGTAATGATTTTGTCTTTTCTTCCATGTCACTGATAATGTTAAATGATAGACAGCCAAGAACCAATACCTGCAGAACCCTACTGGCAACCACACACACAGGCAGTGGTGATTGTTCCTTATAACCACATTCTTCAGACATACCTTTTAACTGGCTTTAATGCATTTAACATGAGCCACACTAGCTTTCTGTTGCTGTACTGTGTTCATCAAAATACTTTGCATAACCAAGTAGAATACTTTACAAAACTTCATGTATACTACCTCAATATAATTACCAATTAAATTAGCAATCTCATAAACATCTTAGGAAGTTAGTTTTACAAGAACAGTTTTCTATAAAACCATGTTAATTGTCACTAGTTAAACTACGTTATCTATCAATCAAATTCTCTGTCAATAGTCCCATTTCAAAACTCAGAGAGGCCTGGAGTTATAAGGACCGTAGTATTTTCTCTTCTTTAAACACTGGCAAAATGCTTTCTTTCTGTTTCTCCTCTGCAACATCTGTCCTGTTTCAAAAATTACTGAAAATTAATCTAAAGGAACAAATCTAAATAAGACATCTGAATAATCTACATAAAACACCTGATGATTTTAAATATTTAGCTTTCACAATGGCTGTCTATCATCAGCATAACACATTGCTGGGAATGCTGAAAAACAGCTCACCAACAGTTTTCTATCATTTGGATATAGATCTATTTTTTCCCCTAAATGAAAAATAGACAACTTTTGAATGTTTCCACCATCTTATTCTATAAATGTTTATTCGAATAGCTTCATCTTCTTCAATATAAACACCCTTCAAGTCAATTTTTAAAAATTCTTTTAAGTCTAAGAAGATTCTTCTTTTATTGTTCTTTTAATTTTTTACCCATAAATTTCATCTTGTTCACTAGCTTGGATTCTATTTTTTTTCATTTTCTGCTTAATGTATATTCATTAATATTGGCATCTCATTTTATAACTTTTCCCTTTTTGTTTCAGTGTTTATAGTGCTTATATTTCCATGCTTTCTTAACTCATATAGCCTTTTCTTCTGGACTTATGTGAATTTGGTGAGATAACAATTTCTCAAACAGTTTGCAGCAACCATTCATATTTTTCTGCTTAAATGACACAGCTCAGATATTTTAGGCTGTGTAAAATACACCTTTTCTAAAGCAACAAACAGATGTATTGGGGGGTTGGGCAGTATTCTGTTTTCACATAACAAACACGGCGAATTTACAATCCTAAGCAGTTGTCAGATTTTATTTCAGACATAAATTTCTCTTCTTCTATTAGATGAATTCCTGTATAACTTTCACCATGTTGGATACAACCAACATGGGTTTTTCTGTTGTTCTGGAAGTTATGAAGCTTTCATCCACACTTTTAAAAAAATCCAAGGACATTTTAGTTCTAGCAGCCAGATACTTCCTGCACATGTCATTCCCACTGAATTCTGTTCCTGCAATATAGCTTTTTCCCTCCTGCATCTTATATAAAGAAAGATGTTTAAAGGAATGGCCATCCTGTTCTCTCGAGTGATTTGGAAGCCCAGAGAAGTTGTCAATTATCACTCCATCTTATTCTTTATCTGCTGTACTTTTGATCATAAGCATTTGAGATAATTTCCTTCAGAGCTGCCAATGACTCAGAAGTAAGTAGTGGTGTAGTTGATGCAGAGTGCTTTTCTTCCTGCTCCTTTGCTCATCTGTCTCTTCCTAAAAAAACAAACAAACCAAAAAAATCCCCAATCAACCAAAAACCCCAGAAAAAACACCCCACAAAATTTGAACAACAACAAAAACAAACAAAAAACCCAAAACAACAACAAAACAAACAAAAAACTTATCAGGCATTAAATAATTTTTATTTCTTAATAACCACTTATTCAAATAAAAGAGCTATTTGGGTTTGAAAATCACAGTTGCTTTATTGATTCACAGAAACATTTTTTGCATAGCATTACTTTTAGACTCACGACATTCCCAAGCCAGGGCGCCTGTCCAACATGTGCTTTCATCTCATTGCAGAAAAACATAAGCAATAGCAAAATGCAAGACAATGCAGAATCAAGCTAAAATGAGAGTAAATTACACTCACTGTTGTTTTCAAAGGTGGCTCCCACTCCAAGTGCCTCAGTCCCTGGTATCTGAGCAGTGTGAGGGCATCTGCACTGGGAGAGGCACTGCACATCCCATCCCCACTGTAACTTACTGAGATCTCTTAGTCTGGAGCTCGTTCCCTCCTCTCAGCCTTAGGTGCCTCTGAGGTAGAAGTCAATCACTGGCCATGTGGGCAGCTCCTCCAGTTCCTACTCATGAGCCCAAACTAGAGACTGTTTTTGCTGGTGTGGCTATTTTCTTCCCTACACTTCAAAGCACCTGTTTCTATGAAGCAGCAATGGTGAGAATAGTGGATGTGGAGAGAGAATTCTGTGAGGGCTCTGACATCCTAAGGGATATATAAACTGTAAAAATAAGATTATGGAACACATTTCTGCAGGTCCAGCGGTACCTTCTGGAAAATGTATCATGTTGTCTGCTATGAAGGTCAGGAGCACTGATGAAACAGCCTCTTGCAGGCCCTGATCTATTATCAAATGCTACTTTTTGTTTGTTTCTTTGTTTGCTTCTCCTTACCTTGCAGATGAGTTACGTTTTTTTCTTAGTGCAGCTCTGAAGAAAACCTCTCCTTCCTCTGCCACTTTTCCAGTTGCCTGAATCTTGGAATTCAGTTGGGCAGCCTCAGGATCTCCAACAATCCCCACAGCTAAGCAGATAAAGCAGCTTTATGTCCTGTCACCCTCCCAAAATGACCAGGTTGGCTGCATGGGCAGAGAGAAAAAACCTACACCTCCTCAGAGAAATAATGCATGTGTTTTTAAACAAGGGTTGGAGAAACTACTCTGCAAGGGATCAGATACTGGGTTAGAACAAATTTGTGGCACTTGCTCACTACCCAGATCTGAGACTTGCATGCCTACTACAGTTGTGAAATGAAAATCTAAAGAGCAGGTTGATGGGCTGGTGCACCATCCTGCACCACAGGGCTCATCTCCTCACCAGCAACCACAGAAGAAATAGAGAATGAGGAAAAACAATGAAACTGTAGGGCAGTTATACAAGATCAGTCTAGACACAGGAAAGAGAACAAAATCAACAGAGGTAGTGGTCACTTCTTGAGATGTATCTGAAGGTTTGTTTTGGAGGTAAACTTCAAAGAGCTGAAAAGCTCTTTCTTTTTATTTTCTTGGTTATGTGGGTCAGAGACTGAAGAAATGTATGCCAGAGAGTAAGGCAAAACTAAGTATGAATAGACTCAAAATGCAAATTAAGATTTAGAAGAGAATCACATGAGAATCAGCCAATAATGCTTAAAATAACTTTCATTTCTAAAAAACCTCCTGGCATTGGTGTACATTTTACTGGCTTTGGCACTCTTTTTCTACTAAAAACCCCCCCAAACCTGCAAGAACTCAAGCAGTTTGCAGTCTGTGTTCTTTCCTCAACAACATAAATGGCAAGCTTTTTTCCTGTGTAGAAAAACCCAAACCCATCTCACTTCACCATCTGTGCACTGCACCTCAACAGCAGGACTATCTCAATCTCTGAGAGACCTCCTCTTGCTGCCAAACATGTGAGACCACAGCTTCTCCACCAAGTTGTCCATACCTGGGTGGGAGGTATCATTATTTTGTGCTGCTGCTTTGAACCAAAAACTGAACCTCTTTTTTGTCTGCCGGGGGGAAGAAAATTAAACATAGAGCATCTGCAATGACCCAATAGGTACATTTAGTGCTTAGCAGCTTAAATATCTCCCCAAGGAGTTTTATCCTGGGTGCTTGTCTGCTGGTGACCCAAATGGGCTAAAGAGGAGGAACCTGAGCATGGAGGAGGTTGGGGTGTGGAAGTTACAGTACTCATGTCAGGAGGTGATCAGAAAGCTGATGCTGTGCACTTTCCTTCTCCTCAGTGAACTGATTCACTCTGAATGGTTCATTTATTTATGTGACCATCTAGGGGGAAAAAGTCTTTAATTGCTGGCTCCATAATGTGTTCTTCACATTAAATTCCAAAGTGCTGATTTCAGTGGATTCTGTTTAGAGGTCCATATAGTTTTGTTGGTGAACTGTGCTCATTCTTTAACTGTCTTGGTTTTGTTGACATTATATTTTTTATAACACTATAAATCACCTTTGGAAGGCATCTAACTGTTACTAGCCCCTTGGGACAGAGGAAAAACAAGCTATGACACTAAAAATAGTAATATACATTTGCCCCAGTGCAATCTATGTTGGGGTAAAGTATAACTAAATATACAAATGAGAAGTGAATTCCGTATTTTGAAGTAAAGATCACCTTCTTAAACACTAGTGTTCGTATTTTGGCAAAGGTACTTCTTTCTCTCATCTCTCTTTCCACCTTTGAGCAAGTTGGGGGTGTTTTTTTTGCCCCCAAAGACATTATCTTTCCATGCCTTCCAACTGCTTTTGTGGCTGTTCTTACAATAAACAGGAACAACAGTGCAATAAAGGACATCCAAATGTTTACAGTCTTTTGCTGCATCCAGAGATCAGCTTCAAAAGTGCAGACACCTTCATGAGGTCTAAAACAAAAAGATCAGTCTCAAAAGTCAGCTTCTCCAAATATTAAAGATTAGCTCTTCAGGAAACAAAGTCATGCCAAGGATTTCTCTGACACAAGTGTGTTATTTATGTGAGTAAATTTGCTCACATCTCTTTTCCAGAAACCCAGGTGTTGTATATCACACACGACTCATCTTCGAGCTTGTGAACTACATTTTAACCCTCTTTCAGAGATGCTGAACTCATGGATGATGGTGAAAAAGAGTAAGGTGAGCTTGCCTTGCAGCCAAGATTTTAAAAGCATAATAACTCTACTTTTTTAGATAGTCAGAACTTATTGAACCATTGAAAATGACCCAGCTCATTGAGCACAGCCAAACAGATGGAATTCCAACCTTGCCATGGTTGGACGAGTCTCTGAACAATACAAAATCTTGCTTCAAATCTGTCTCCACCAAACTTCCTGCCACATGCACATAATACTTGGGTATATTTTGGTCACTTGTCAGTTCAGCTCACAATGTTTTGGGATAGAGTAGATGACAAATTATTGGCCTATTGTTTGGGTTTTTTTCCATGGAGCTTCTAAAACTTCGGCTGTTTTGTTTCAAGCCTTGAAAAAACAAACAAATTAAGGATCCTATAGTATGGTCTTTGTTGGAAAACATCCCACCAGGCTCTGATGCCTGAAATGCAGTGCCTATTTTCCCTTTTTTCATTTGACTTTCCTGCCACTGAATGCTGACAAAACATATTTACCACACTTTTCTGATTTACAGCAAGCTCCTTGCTTAGCAGCTCGAAAGGACATGGTGGCCCAGTGGCCACCAAAGAGAAACCACCTGTACTACCTGTGAGCTGCCTGCTGCAGCAGGGAAATGAGGGGAAAGACAGAGTAATTATGGCAAAAGTAAGTATAAATACAGTCAGAAGGCTGCCATCACTTCCTGTGGGGGAAGAGAAAGATGAAGGATGGAAGGCTTAGGGTAAGGTATTGATTGTGCTAAATCAATGCTGAGCATGGCAGAGACCTTCTCTTGGAACTGTAGTATTGTATGTTTTCCTAAGAGCAAACTGTCCAGGGCTCTGGTGCTCATGGACTGACAGCAATGAGCAAGCCTGGGCAAAGTGGGCTTCAAGGTAAGTGCAGGCAGTTGTGCTCAGAAGTACTGCAGGGTATAAATCTTCCACCACTCCTGAACACCTTGGAAAAAGATCTCCATTTCAAATTCATTTTGAAGTACCTTTAGCAAGCTCCCCACTCCTCTTGCTCAAAAAAGTAGTGGAATCTCAGTGTTTCTTTCTTTTCTAGTAAACTGGGAGTAAATTAAATAGATAGTGCTTGGTGGCCTGGTTTCGTCTGGGATAGAGTTTCTTTTTTCTCTGTAGCTGGTACAGTGCTCTGTTTTGAATTCAGTATGAGAATAATGCTGATAACACACTGATGTTTTAGTCGTTGCTAAATACTGCTTACCTTGAGCACTTAGTTGCCATTTGGGGTTAAATCATGACACTTGGGAAAAGACCCATACCAGGACATCAAAGGGTAACTAAGGAAAAACAGGCTGCTGAAGCCATTCAGCCTGGGCTGCATCAGACCATAGCTGTGGCATGAATAGGGAAATACTCATCCACCGTGCAAGGAAAAGGCATCATCTAAAATAGAGAGGTGACTAAAACACAAGGAAAGGAGCATGATCTGGGCAGGTGCAGAGAAGGGCTGGAAGGCTCAGGGGAATGAAGGTGTTTTTGTATGTGAGATCATAGGGCATCTATTTTGTGTAAAAAACAAAGGCTCTGAAGAGATATTTCCCCTCTGTCTGTGGGCACCCATAAAGCAAGTAAAAAGATAAAGACAGGGATGGAGAAGAGTCTACGGGACAATGTAGACAGAAGCACACATGGGTATAGGCTGATTAGGAGGGCTTCTATTCAACTGGAAGGTGGCTCTGAAACACTTGAAGAAAGCTCACTGGCTTCCTGCTAAACTGGGGTAAGCAAGACCAAGCAGAGCTCAGTGGGTATATCTGGCTTCACACAAGGAGGGGCTCCCTAACCCAGGGGTCATTTCTCAACAAAGATTCCCACACCAGTAACTAGTACTTGGTATTTATCCTAGGAGGGACATCTGTCAGGAGTAAAGACAAAATCTTTCCTCTTTTCCAGGTTGGTGTGATGGCCCTCTCCCAAGGCAATGCAGCCAGGTTTGTCACCTACCTTTGCTATACTCATTCAGTAAATGAAGGGCTGATGGTCAAACGCTTTCCACCTGCACCTTGTTCATTGTCTTTTCTTTAAGAGCCTGTCCCTGCAGCCTCTCTGTGTGCCAATGGGGACAGCAGAGGCATCTGCAATCTGTTAACCCCAGCACCAACAACACTGGTGATAACAGCATCCTTGGCATGGGGGCAAGTCTCTGTCTTTGTGGAAAGGTTTTAAACGATTTGTACAAGTGCCTCCCTCTTCTGTTCCTCTGTTCCCCAGTGAGGCTACAGATAGCTCTGCTGCATGCAAATGGATGCAGCCACACCTGCAATGGCCCTGTTCATCACACAGCCTTGGTCAGCAGCCCCTCCTCGGACAGGCATCCCGTGCTGAGTCATGAGCACATCTGCTCCTTTCCATGGAGCTGGCACAGATACCTGCTGTATTACCTCCTGGGTGAACCTAGAAGGGAAATAAAATGCAAAGAACTTACTGATCGTCAGAAATAGTAACTCACATGAGAGGAGTTCTCCTCTGGTAGCTGTCAGCTCAGACTATAAAACACTTCAGGATGCTCCAGTGGCTGGGTGAGGTTTATATCCATCCCCTGAATACTCCAAGTACTCCTGTTTGGGGTGCTCTGGGATTTAATAACACTAGGTGAGCCACACCATAGCCTTGTGGTAGGCAGTGTTCACACAGCTTTGTCACCATACACTGGCCAGATGGGATGCTGGGGTAGCCTGACTGCTGCCTCACAGAACCATTTTCTGTCCTGTCTCAACTAGGGCAATTGCCAGCAGGCTCTCCTGGTTCCATGCAGCCCTTGAACCTTGCAGCAGGCACCCTGGAGTCCAGGGGCAGCCATTCCCTGCCCCCCCCATCAGCACAGATGGGGTTTGACTCACTGGCTCATAATCCCTTCTATGGGCTGCCCTCCCGGGGCAGAGGGCAGGGCAGGCACTGCCAACCACCCTGGTCTGAAGCACCTTCCCCTCTTGGTAGGGTTCATATTCTCTGCTGAAGGCAAATAATCTTTGTTAAGGCTCTGCCCTAACCACAGTGGCATCCATCTAACCAGCAGAGAGAGGCAAAAAGCAATCATCTTGTGTGATCCAGCGGGAAGCTGGACAAGGAGAAACTATTCACAATATATTAATGCCTGGCTTGAGCCTAGTAAGTGTTATAATTAGGTGGCATTAATTAGTGCTGGGGAAGACTGTCATGTTTTATACCAAACCTTCAGCTAAAAGATAGGAGCAGAATACTTTTCCTGAAAAAAATTCCACATATATTTTCTTGTTTTACTAGTAGGGATTTTTAATCAGTTGAATGAACTTGTATGTACTAGTTAACTTTGCTGGAGTTTAGTGGTTGTATTTAAAGCAGATTTTATCCTAGAATGATATTAATTTGATAGGATCCCTGATCTGTAAAACCATTGGTTATCTTGGTCTCTCCTGATAAGAAAAAAAAAGTGCCGAGGGTTTCCAGTTGGTGAGCACATTTGGGCAGAATCTTTCACACGTCACAAATTGCAGATGGGAGGCAGTGATCTCGAACATGCAGTCACATTGCGTGACCATCTGACACCTTCCATTTAGAAAAATAATACTTTCCTCACAGCATACGCTCCCTGCTGCAACCAGCACCAAAAATTATGCCTGGGAGAGCTCTTCCTCCTAGACTAAGGTCTTAAATATTTCTTAGGCTGCTTTTAAAAGATTCATGCAGCAGCACCACCTCACTCACATCCTACTAAACCAGAGAAAATACTGAAATTCTTCCCCAGATGGTGTTAATCACAAAATAGCTGAAAAGAACAAAAGAGGGGAAAAAGACAGCAGGAAAATTATATACTCACACTAGCAGAGTGAACAATGGGAGGCTCTTGTTGTATGTGTAATTCAAACATGTCCATGTAAAACACCGCATGGAGTTATTTCCTATTGCTACCAGTTTCTCAGCTGCATAAAATCCCATAACTATGTGAAAGTTCAGCTTTCAAATGCCCTGGTTTTGTGGATAATTCCTTTTGACAATGTGATGTACTGATGTTCATTCATTTGAAATAGCAATGACCATTTCAGGGTGTCCTTTGCTACACATTGAGGTGTCAGTAGTGATAAAAAAATTCTTTACTGTTTAAGGACAAAGCCATGTGAATTTACAGGGTGACATCTCACACTAGCCTATTGTGTCCTCTTTGTTACTATGTCTCAGAAAAAAAACAAGAATAAAAATTAACCAGCACTCATTCTTTTTACCCAAATTACAAGGCTGACAAGGAACATATATATTAACCCATGTTATTATCAGCTGTATCTTGGTGGAGCTGAACCAAGAGGCAGCTCCTTCTGCTCTACCTGAAGAGTGTAATCTTAAAGACTTGATCATGTTATCCTGTTCATCTGCCTAGCAGATGTGCCCCACACCCACACCAGCCACATCCTTTATTTCTGCAGTGCCTTCCTTCCCTCATCACACCATCACCATTTCAGCCTCTGAGTGCCATTGAGATCCATGAAGAGGAGGTGCCTGTTTAGCTGTTATAATATTGGTATTTTCCTAGAGGTTGGGGTGCTGGTTGGTTGTTGTACTGGTGACATTTACCAAATTGATGGGAGGGCAAACATTTCACCTCATCTTGTACAGGGATATGTTGCTCGGGGTGCTGTGCATGTCATGTGAGCCACAGAAAATCCCTGCAAAGTGGGATCTACCTAGCAGGGCTGAGTCAGGACCTAGGACATGTCTCCTCCCAACACTTTAGCAGGGACTCCTCCAGCCTCCAGCAGTTTTACTGGCAGTTTTGTGTCACTGCAGATTTCCAGCCATGTCCACCATCCTGAACCCCCCATGTGGAAATATGGGTGTTTCAAACACCTCTCATGCACAAATAGCAATTAGTGACTGCCACCATGGGCCAAGTGTGCACTCGTGGAGCAGAGAAGAAAGACTCTATATTCTTTCCTGTTTTCTGGCACATCCAGAAGATGTGCCAGAAGCACTGCTGATGCCACACCTTGGCACTGGTGAGGTTGCACCTTTAGGGCTCTGTCCAGATGTGGGTGTTCACTACAGGAAAGACAGTGATGAAGCATGTCCAGAGAAGGACAGTGAAGCTGATGAAGGGTCTGGAAAGCATCATGTGAGAGAGATGGGGTTGTTTATCTTGGAGAAAAGGATGCTCAGGGGAGACCTTATCACTCTCTACCACTGCCTGAAAGGAGGCTGTAGCCAGGTAGGGATTGGTCTCTTCCCACTGCAAGCAACAGGATGAGAGGACACAGCCTCACACTGGACCAGGATGGGTTCAGGTTGAACATCAGGACAGGGTGGTTAAGCACTGGAATGGGCAGTGTTGGAAGTTGGAGTCACTCTTCCTGGAAGTTGTCAAGAAATGATTGGATGTGGCACTTAGTGCTATGGTATAGTTGGCATGGTTGTTTTCAGTCAAAGGTTGGACTTGGTCTTGGAGATCTTTTCCAACCTTAATGGTTCTGTGATTCTATGATCTTTTCAATGCCCCAAACCCTAAACTTTCTTCCAGACCCAGTTTGAGAGATTAAATTCTTGTCTTGTGCTTTCCAGCTCAGACCTCCACAGACCTCCTCTCTCCCACCGCATCCTCTCCTGCAAGGTCTTCCTTGCTATGCTGCAGCTGTGTGAAGGCTCTGTGCTGCTTTCACAAGGCACACATGACTTCTGGGCATGGTGGTACCCACTGCCTGTCTCCTGGTAGTAGAAGGTGAGCTCCCTTCCCTCCCTGGCAGAGTGGTGTGTGCTGCACCTCCAGTGCTGGGGCTGCATGCAGTGTGCAGTTAGTGTGTCTACAGCAGGATCCTACAGGCAAGGAAAGCACTGTGCATGGAAGCTGGGAGGACAAGGAAGCACTGGTTCATGGCAAACAGCCAAGATGGGCATAAGGGAGATGTGCAGCTGCCTAATTCTTCCTCCAGCCCCCACTGTGGATGTGCACACCGTCATGGCCAGTGCCAGCATCTCTGCTCCCTCTCAGGTGTGTGCTCCCTGTATGATATTTGGCTACACAGAGGCCCCTCTTGCCCCTTCTACCAACAGCCTTGCTGGGTGTGCTGCTGCCTCCTGGCCCCACAATCAGCTCCATCTACCCACATGGTCACGGACTACTTTGTACAGCGTGGTGGAGAGCAGGGGTTGCAGTTTTAGGGTGTTGCAGGACTGGTTCACTTTGGACACTAGGACAAAATTTTTCTCCTTGGAGCTAAAATTATCTGATTCTGAAGTGTCTCCCTCCTGGGATTATTTAAGCAGAATATGGACTTAAACCTTTCGTTTTAACAGTTTATATGCACCTACATAGATCACCACAGACTATGACTGTTGCCTTGTAAGGAACACAGACTTCAGGTTTTTGTCCCAAAAGCAAAGATCAAGTGGTGGTTCCAATGTCCACCATAAGAAGAAAAAACCTAATGACTTTCCAGAATAAACTCTTCTTCCCAGTGGTAATACTGCCTGAAGGGTGAAGCCTGGGGGTGCTCAGAATGGGAGCCAAGTCCTCCCTGTGGCTCAGGACAAGCTATGTTATTTTGGGCCAAATGGCTGAATACCCATACCCCAGACTTCTCTGCCTTGAACCCCACTTTTCTGATCTATTAGATTAAAAGTTGTGACCTGCTTCTTATGTCTCATCCTTGTGCCTGCCAGGAGTCATCAGTGTGTCTGGATCAGTAAGGCTGAGCCAACTGGTGAACTTGTCTCATTATCTCCTTGCCGAAAACTTACAAGCGTTACTTATTCTTGGATACTTGTAATTTTTATGCTCTTCCTACCCAGAAGATTAGCTCAGGCATAGCAGAGCTCAGAGCACAAACCCATCTTTTGGCATTAACTTATCCTGGGCTGGCTGTCATTTTACAGTACTTGCACAAAAAGAGTAACTAGCAACAGCACTTACAAATCATAGATTATATTCTATTGGGCTAGCTCATATTGTTTGCCTTAAATTTATATTGTGCTTTAAATGTCACCCATTAAAATTATTAGGGCAAGGTTTGCCCTCAGTTTACAGCCCCTCTCCCCAGCAGCTCATAAGAGAAGCTGCTGCATGGCTGTCCTCACCTCATTTTAGTCGTGCTATAGAAGTCAGAGAGAGTGTCCAGAGAGTTGTAACACAGCCTTGAGCTGTTTCACTCGCAGAGATTTCAGTTTGTAAACCCAGGTACCAAACGAGGCTAAGTGCCTTAGAAAGATGCATTTCCTTTCATTCACCTCCACCCTAAATTCTTGACTTCTGTTTGGGTACAGCTATGCAACACTGGATAAGGGACCAAAAAGCCCCACCTTGCCTTTGGCAATAGGTTTTTCTGAGTTCCCATCTAAGCCTAAGGAAGGTCATTCCTTTCTCTAGGAGAGTACTTTAATTAATGTATTTCTTCTGGCTGTTGTTATTCTGTCTCATGTGTTGCTTTGCATTTTTTTGTCTGTCCTCACATTTCCGCTAAAACACAGTTCTTAAGTAGCTTCAGCCGTGCATACAGAACTTTCTGTGGATGTCCTTAATCTGTGAAAACAAGATCTGTAGCAGAGACAGTAATGCAGCCCTAAGCACAGAGATGCCAGTGACACTTTTCAGTGCCTTTAAACTGGTGAATGTGATCTTATTTTGGCTAGTGACAAATCCCAGTGATGAAATGTCAGCAGTGTTTACACGGAAGTCAGACAGTGCAAAATTAACCCTTTCCAGCACTGCTCTCAGGGCAGAACAAAGCTGTTATTTCCTTCTGTGAGGATGAGGCTGACAGAAAAGGAAGAAACTGGTAAGGAAGAATTGCCAAAGGCCCATCTGGGGAGTCAGCAGAGACCATGTGAAGCTGGCCATACTCTATGTAACAAACTGGACGAGCCATGAATTTCTTTTGAGTTGTCCTAGGCAGAGTTTTCCTGACACACCTGATGAGGGCAATGTCACAATTTGTGCAGATCTCCTTGCTGTGAGTTTGAACCAAAATCACAGCTATCTTCCACGATCATCTTTGCTATTACATACATGTCTCTCAGCTTCTGTAGCACAATTTAGGTACAAAGCCACACAAAGTTTACGTGAGAAACTGGAAATTTATTTTGCCGTGTAATCCTCGACTGCTCATTAACAGGTAAAGCCTTGTGCAAACCTGATGTTTTATTGTTGCCAACCAAAATAGCTGTAAAGCTGAACTGAAGGAATAGGTCAGCTTTGAGTTTATGTGCACAGCAATGCACAAAGGATTATAGACTTTGTTGCTTTCTTGTTGGCTTTGTTTGGAGCAAAGAGAAGTGCTAGCTGTGCCTGAGAACCTGTAGGGTTCCCTTCACTTGTAAGGGAAGAAAGTGCTAATGAGGAAAAAATTACTTAATCAGAGCTATTAACCAGTCTCTTTCAGAGATTTTATTACAGCAGCAACACCTTTCTTCTTCCAGATATGCTGAGCAATTCTAGTTCCCCTGGAAGCTTCAGGTAGGTGCAGACATTGAGTTGCTTTGAAAATTATGTTGTATCATACTCACCATGTGAGCTCAATCCTTAAAATGCTGCTTGGAAGCAACTGCCCTATGGCTCTTGATTCTGAAATGCAAGCTGAAATAAACACAACCACCAAAGGCAGACTTAGCTCATGCTTCGGCAAAAAGCAGGTACCTTTTACACACAGACGGGTAAGATAAGGCATAAAGCTTCACACCTGATGCAATACACACTGAAAAGCCAAAAAAGAAAAAAAGGAGGAGGAGTCTGAATGTTTGCTTTAGGTTGCCCCTTATAGAGAAAGGAACTGCAATCTTGTTCCTGAGGCTTTAGAGTAGCCAGACTCCTCTCTCCTTGCTTTTTTGGTCATTGGTTGTGCTCTTTAGAGGCCATTTCATCATGTTGTAAGGCAAGACAAGACTGTGACCCAGATTCTGTTCTCTTGGGTGCTGTGGCCCAGCTGTATATACTAATGTTGCTTGGGGTTTCACTGTTTCCACCTTTCCTACTGTTCAGGTAAATTTGATTTCCCACTGCAACACATAAAGAGCAACAATACATGCTCCAAGGCATCATCTCACACCTCTTTGTCCTCAGCCATGACAAAAAGTCCCTTTTAAAGGCACTTTGCTTGTGTTCATCTGGCTTCTGCTCTTCTTTACATTATGTAATATTTTCACTGTGTTTTCCTATGATTCTTTCCCCAAGATCTTAAACCACAGAATGCTAAACACACTTGCAGTTACTTCCCAGGGCAATAAAAGCTAAGGGTCAAATGAAGGAGAAAACATGACTTCAAGGTAGACCTATAAAACCCTGCTCATTTCAGGGGCAGCACGAGAGTCTGCAGTGGCGATGTGTGCCTAACAGCTGGTGCCCATGTCCTACAAACACTTCTCCTGCTGGAACCATGGTGGAAGGCACTTTAAGGGCAGTGCCTGTAAACGAGAGTCAGACCAAGAGTCAGCATGGGAAGATCGTTTGAGTCCTGAATGCAGAATAATGCCCGAAGGATCCTTTTATATTTCAGGTGACACAGTATCCTGCAGAGTTTCATGGTGTTTTAATCAAATAACAGTATCTCATGTGCCTGTGGTGGTTTACATTTTTTGGTTGTTCCTCAGAGTCTCCCCCCTGTCCATCTCGACTTGGCAAACAACTGGAATTACAGCTTCCTTACACTTGTCAATTGAGACAACACATTACTGCCTGCACCTCTTGCTGGTTGCTTATGGAGTGGGGAGAACAAACCCAGCACAGGGCCAGACTTGGCTTGAGAGGAAAATCCCTCTTCAGAGCTGTGGCCACCTTACTTATTGTGAGGAAAGACAATAATAATGCTAAAAATGAAACAGACAATGTAGTGCTGACAATTTTGTTCCTGAGAAGGGGATAGAGAGTTTGAAAAGGTTCTGAAGCATTTTCCAAAAAGATCTCTTTGCTCATGACAGAAAAGACAGAAACGTGGCAACAGCGGTGGTAGCACACTAGAGCTGGGGAATAACAGCTCGTTGCTTAATTCCAGTGTCTGAAAGAGTCCTATGACCAACAGACTCCATTTCAGCAAATCACCTTCTATGCAAAGCTTGTGCACTTTTGTTGTTTCTTTCTTAGCAGCAGAAGAGATGCTTTTGAATGTGCACATCTGCCCTATACTAATATTTTTTAAAGGCTTGAAGTTTTATGCTCGACATCTTCTCTGCGTGAAGTCCCTTTCTTCAGACAACTCAAGAATACTTTGCAAATATTTTTTTATTGTAATTCTGGTGGTCACAGCATAAGGAGCATCCAGAAGGATGCAGCTCACTGGACTGGAGCGATGGGGAGGGTGGAATTCATCCCCCAGCACGCTTCACCAGGCTGTGCCCTGCCAAGCTTTCTCCTGCCTTGCCTCCTTGGAGCTGCCCTGTGCTGGTGAGTTAAAAGAAAACAGCAGCTGTATCATGGGGGCCAACAACGTGGAGGTACAGTGTGAGAAGCACTTGTCACCATGAATAAACACTGAAATGTATTTTTTTTTTAAAGTTGCTAATTCCGCTTGGCATTTCTGAGCCTGGCACTGAAAGCATCCATCTTGTTAAAAAGTGATGTCATTTGTGACAGCAGTAGTATTAGAAGAGACTGCAAACGAGTTTGCAACCTGCTTTAATAATGATTTAACAACCAGGAAAGTAATCAATATTTTAGGGATAAATTTTCTACTGTGCCTTTAGTAGACTCCATTTTTGCCCATACAGAACCGTGTCTACAGATCTGCTGGTGAAAATATCTGAGTTCATGTGTCAAAAATGTACATGGGAAATAATACACCTGCAACACTTACAGCCCAGCACTGAGTTTGTACTGTGAATTCATAAAGTGAATTAAAAATCCCTTTGCCTTTACTCAGTGTCTGATAAAACCAATCCTATCTACCCCTCTGACGAATCTGCAAAATAAATATTATACCTGTTTTCTCTTACGTATCCTTGTGTTTAAAAACAGCCAAAAAAAGCTGGGGAGTTTTTGATATAGTGCAATATCTAGTACAAGGCTCCAAAATGTCATTTACTGATAGAATTGGATGACATTTGAATTTCACATCCTGGTCACAAAATGAGATTATGGCATTCTAAAGTGCTTGAGTAATTGATGTCCAGATTTTTATTTTTTAAAGTGGATTATCCAAACTGAATAGTTTACAAAGAAAAAAAGAAGAAAAAAAAAAAAAAAGGAAAAAAAAAAAGGATAGAAGCTCAATTCTCTTTGGTTTTAGTGCTGATTCATTCCGTAGCTATGCCACTAAAACCAGAAGCATTTCAAATGGCTTTTGGGTCTTGTTTGTTTGCTTGTTTTGGCTGAATGAATTGTTTGTACACAATTTCACTCCTACATAAGAAATATTCTTACAAGATGATTTAATCACAGAGAAAGTTCTTGAAAAGGTAGGTGTGGAATCTACATCCTCCCTTCTTGTGAGAAAGAGCCTAATATTTTTTGGACTGGGTAATAATTAGATTAGCTAGTCTTAAATTAGTAAATATTTTAACTGAAAAGTGCTCTGAAGTTTTTAAACCTGAGTCACTCAAAATCACTATTCCCCTAAAAAATACTGATCCTGCAGCAAAATTCTCTGTATGGCCTCATTTAACTGAGGTTCTTTTTAATATATCCCCGAGATAGATAAATATTCACATTATTATTTATAGTAAGTCATAATAATGCTAATAGTAGCATAATGAACTTTGGTTGGTTTATAAGAAGCTTAAAAAGAAGCTTAGATTATCTTTCAGATAATTAGAAAATAATTAGACACAGAATATCCAAAGGGTTGATTTCTAAGGGCCTTGTTTCATGTATGTTCAATTCATTAAGTCACATTCCCACTTTGAAGTTAATGGGAGTCTCTTTCCCTACAGCACCACAGGATTTGACCCAAGGTCACGGATGCCACAATACTGGTGAATAATTTTGCCAGCTTTTTTCTCACAAATAAAATTCTTCTGGATATTTGGCCAGTGAGTGACTCATGGTGATAGTGTTAAAAATCTTGTTTATGTCTAGCAAGAATAACAGCTACATTTTCATTTTAGAGCACATGTGATAAACACACCTTTTGAAACCAATGCTCAGCTCACCTGCAGCTGGATTAGGGTCTATTTTTAGTGGTGAGGCAACTGGATTATTCCATGCAGGCTCTGAACTCCAAAACTCGACAACATGCACAATTTTACAAGTGTAAAAGAACAAAATGACTTCTCCTTTTTACTTTGATTCAGATGTTTTTAACCTGGAGGTGGCCCAGCTGTCATAAATCACAACAAGGGAAGCCAAGACGGCATGGATGGGTTTATGCTGTGGAGGCTGGGAGGGCAGGGACAGGGTGGGAGAGATGCTGAGAGCTGCTGGGGTCCCCACCTGAGCAGAAAGCCTGGTCCAGGGACCAAGCTGCAGGTGTGCAGTCCTGGGCCATGCGTGATGGCAAGCGCCATGCCTGACAGGAAAGGGATGTGGCTGCGGTGGTGCTGTGCACATCTGTCACTGCGTGGTGCTCAGCTCTGTGAGGGGAGAAGGGGGTCCCTCACCTACAGGACAGCACTTCCTAGCAAGTGGCAGGAATTATTAGGGAGGTGGTGAACAGCTGTGGATAGGGCATAGCATGAAATGTAGTTACATTGCAAGGGACAAAAAGTGAAAATTGGGAAATCCTGACACTGGGACATTTTGCTTAAATGATGTGCTACAGTAAAATTACTCTCTGTTGGGGAGTCCGAGACAGAAGCTGACAGTAAGAGTCCCAGAAAGCTAAACAGTTCCTTTCCTCTGGTTTTTGCTCTAAATTTATCTCAGATTTGATTAGAAACCAAACCTGTACGAAAAGGAATGACTACCATCCACTAAGCCTGATACAACAACAGCTGTGACCCTACCAGTCATTCCAGATGTTACTGACTTGGAGGATCTGTGCCCATAAAAGCGTATGCACCTGTGTGAGAAGGTAGTACAAAGCCACAGCCCAAGATTTCCTAGCTGACCAACTCTGAAATCTGGGAAGTAGAGGAAATATTTCTTTGGGCATGGTGCAGAGAGACCCTTTCAGGAAGCAGAAAGGTTTAGGCAGGATGTCACAGGTATGAAGACAAATGTTTCAGTTGTCTTTATGAGCATGTTTCCTGTAATTTAAGTGGGTGTCTATGTGTACTTTTGCAAAGTGAAGCCTTCACTGAAGCAGGCAATGGTACTTTCACCTTTCAGAGAGGATGGTGCAGCTGCTGGGAGGTGCAAATAGTCCATGCAGGCTTCAGAGTGGTGTCTTCTTCTCCTACCAACCAATCAGGCTCAGCAACCAAGCAGGGCACACCAGTGCATACCAGGGCATCCATGCTGGGAAGTGAGATGACTTAAGAAGCCTTGGTCATCTGTGATGCTGAGGAAGCTCCAGCTCTCCACTGAATGGGAGGGCAATGCCAGGCATAAGGTGTTGCACTGGTGAGCTGTTCAAGACACACACAAAAAGAGAATGAAAAGAAATCTTGGCTCTCTACACTGGGTTGGTGCAGCTATCCAGTCAACACTGGAGTAGGAGGTTCCAGTCAACTGGAGTCTTATTCTTCCCCTGAAGAGCCCTGAAAAAAAGTTATATTGAAATAAACCTGACAAGAACATATGCCAGAAAAGGTTTCCACTGGAATATATTACTTCCATGACTTGATATCTTCCTACAAAAAATATCCCAGAGGTCTTCACTAGCTTTCCCACTTTATTTTCTGAATGTGTGAACCTAGATCCTCCCAAAGCTACCCATTTGCCCCTGTTCTCTCAGTCTACCAAGCGAAACATTTGCAAAGCACCTTGCTAAACCAGAATTTTTAACAAATTCCTCTTGTGAATGAAATGAAACAACAAAATCCTACATCCCAGCAAGCACCCAAGTTCAGAAATTTTCATTTTTATTTTGAATAAGAAATACTTTGAATATGTAAGGAGGCAAACAAATATATTTCAGATGTTTCTATTCTAAATATTTCTATCATGTATGTTTTTAGCAAGGAAGAGGAGTGGTTATGTAGAAGCATATCATCACACAGATCTAGGGGTTCACTGAATGGAGAGGAGAGGAGAGGAGAGGAGAGGAGAGGAGAG
>VZSR01001685.1:14233172-14255670 GCA_013398615.1 Brachypodius melanocephalos | reverse complement strand
GGAGAGGAGAGGAGAGGAGAGGAGAGGAGAGGAGCCTGAAAAGTACAGGAGCAGGGGGTGACAAGTGGTTTAATGATTACAGGACAGTACAACCACATCATATGTTCTTGGTCCTTGGTCTGACCCAACTCTTGACCTGTTACACAACTGCAAGCATATTTTTAACTGTTCCAGTCCAAATCCTGCAGTCTGCATCCAGGCAAAACAGCCCTTGCAATAAAATTCTGTCTTGTCGAATGTTTTATGGGTAACCACAATAACACTCTTTCCTTCCTCTTGCCCACAGCAAGATCTTCTGGTACCACAGTCCCCTGAGGGACAAGGCTAAATGTGCCACAATTTGGCAACAGGCTGTGATCAAAATCAAATCCAACACCAGTGTATAGCAGTGGTGACCCACTTTCCCTCTTTATTTTCTCCTCTCCTCTGTGGTTCTCAAAAATCACTTGCCTCTAGCATTGTCACTTCTTTAACTCCCAGCTTAGAAGATCTGCTGTGCCAGAGCACCCCATGACTCAGAGAGATCCAAAAAGCCTGAGCTTAGCAGCATGCCTACTGAACTGAGACAAATAAGATGAGCAGGTCAGTCTGACGAGCTAATCAGAACTCTCCTCTAGGAAAGATTATGCTTCCAGGACATACTCCACATATTGCAGAAAGCATGTGGAATAGTGCCAAGGCAGAGATACCAACTCCAGCATAACCCACGTTCCCTCAGCCTTGCACATCCTCAAGGACAGTTTGTCTTTTGACCTAAAACTACAAACCTTCAGAAATACAAAATATCTCACCTTCCTTCTCAGTGGGGAAGTGTTTCTCATCCCACCATTTTCTCTGGTCCCAACACTGGGGAGTCTGCAGCTACTAAAAAAATATCTCCAAGTGCCCAAGACAGAGTAGGTATGAGGCAGGGCCTCTGATATTCCTCAGTTCTCCATGTGAGCCCACAAAGCCTGTATTTGTGACTCTAGTGAGTCTTAAGAAGGTTGCTTAGCTATGCAATAGAATTGAAGTTATTACTTCCCTGTCTCAGGCAGGAAGAGCACATGCTGTGACAGAAGAGCTGCAGACGGCACCTATTGAGTCTACACAGCCTCATGAACATCATTTCAACTTCAATTCCAGAAACATTACCTAGACAAACATTCTCAAGCCTGAAACTCATCGTTCCTCTCTAGTTTTTTTCTTAATCACCCTATGGCACATTTCTCAGTCTTGAAAGCACAACAGATCTCTGCTGAAAGAGCAAACAAACTGCTGATTTACACTCCCATGTTTCCTAACCTGAGCTCATCTTACCTAGACAACTATACAACGCCTAGTGTTTATCCTGCTCAAATACAAAAATCACATCATATTGGCTAAATGGTGCTCTGGGACTGACCCACTGTTCAGATCTAGCAGTCATATCCATTCTGTGCATGGTCTGGCCTTGTGTGGCTTTGGGAAAATGTCAGAGAACTGATGAATAACAGCCCCCCTCTGCTGTGGTGCATACTGATCCACATACTGCTGGTTAACACATTTGGAAACAGAACCCCTTTGGAAAACAGAAATTACACAGCCCTTCTAAGAAGTGCCATTAAATGACATAGCAAGATTTTGTTTTGCTTTGCTCCCCTTATGTTTTGCTTACGAGAATTAGTGTTAAGTCTCCATTTCAGAATTTTTAAGATTGCTATTTTGCTTTGGGCCACAAGTGAAACAGCCATTTTTAGATCCACTCTTCTTTATAATTTTTTCACTGGACAGGAATAGCAAGACTTTTCATACTGATACCCATATGCTAAGGAGAGATCTGTAAGAAGAATAATGCTATTCTTATCTGCAATATGGCTTTTTAAAAAGACCCACCCACCACTGTTCTTTGGTTGTTGTTGCACCAAATTTACATGCAGGTCTAATGCTGAAAATAAATAAGCAGTGGCTCGTGTGTGTGTGTGTGGTGTGTGTAGTGTAGCAGATACTGGGGCAGATCGTCAGCTGGTGTAAATCAGCCTAGGTCCATTGACTTTAATGGAAACTTGCCAACTTACCCCAGCTGAGAATCTGATTATTGTTTTGCAAGTTCTTGCATTAAAGATAAGCACTCACACTCTGCTCTGGTGCACTGGTGTAAATGGGAGAAACTTCACTGAAGACTCTGGAGTCTTGCTACATGTACCTGAAAAGTAGAATTCAGTTCAAAATTTTAATGACAGTTTAAAGCAGTCTTTAGCTCTACTACATTTAATCTCTCCCCTTTTCCTTAAAAAAAAAAAAAAAAAAAGGAATAAAAGGTAAGAAGAAAAAAAAAATCAGTCTGTCATGGAAAATCTCAACTAAATCTTTTTTTTTTCTCTGACTCTCATTTCCAGGCTTTGTGCAAACAGTTTATTTGATTTGACACCTACTGCACAAAAGGTTGCCCCTTCTGTTCTATCAAAGCTGGTATCAAGAAAAGAGAGAGAAAAATCGCACAGCTGGTAATACAGAGAACCCAAAAATATACAAAGATGTACCAGAGGGAATAGTCATCAACATAAAGTGAACAAGCACCCAGACTATTGATTACATGCTGCTCACAGAACACTAGGCATTTCTGCCAACTTCTTTCCACTCTTACGCTGAGCTGCAGACAGCATGTTGTACTTTGCATCATCAGTTTTGATGAATAATGCACTGATAAACACTGCAGCCAATATTCTGGAGGAGCTGAGAAGCCAGATGTCATCTGGACCTCCAATAGTTTTAACCCCGGGTCTCTGACAGACACTGAAATAAACACGAGACATGCACTGCAGAATGGGCGATGCCCAAATGTGAGGTTAGGCACAATATTACACTGGCAGAGGTATGAAAAATGAAGGGACCTTGTAATCCTTTCTCTAACAACTTCCCGAGGCACTGAGACAGTGAGAAGGCAGCACCCTGGTGTGAGCTGCTCACTGGAAACACCTGCCAGGTGGAGCATCCCTGCGTGAGTAGGGGTGTCTGGACAGAAGGAATGCCATTGTCTGTGTCAGCTTGGTCCTGCAAGACACTGCTGGCTCCCCATGGAAGGCACTGAGCGAGGGGCTCAGCAGAGTCAGCCCCTTGAGAAGCAGGATCCTCCTTTGGAAACACAGACGAGTTCCTCCCATGGCTGCAGGCTACGTGTGTTGGGATATCAGGATGGCAGTCAGCTGGGCATCCTAGTAATGCACCAGAGTCTTTCTGCTCACAGGCAGCAACATGTAGCAAGGGTTCTCAAGCCCTTAAGCTGTATTTGGTATTTATTCTGCCTGCATCCTCACCAGTGAGGCTCAACAGTTTTAAGCAACAGGCCCCCTAGACCCCCTCCCCATAAGGCCGATGCTCAGGGGACCTTGAGACCCGCGAAGGTTTCGTTTCACTGAGTCTCAGCAGCACCAGGTTCCATTTAAAATCGCACAGAGTTTAACAATATCAGCACTGAGATTATGCAGTGTTGGAAGTAAACTATTCTACCAACCCACCTCAATAATCCAAGATCTCAGCATGCCATGTAAGAGTAAAACTTACTTTTTTTTAATAAATGAGGGAAAAGGCTCTCTCTTTCTCAGAATTACAGTGTAAAGGGCTGATTGCTACCTTGAAATTCTGTTTAAGGAAGATCTGCTTATATAAAAAGCCAAATTAGGCTCTCAAAGGCTGAGTGTATGCCTAAGAAATGGAAGAGTGGTTTCTCTCTGCTGGCACTGCAACACTGCTAAGGTCAGGAAGCCCCCTCATGGTTTGCTCACCAGGAGGAGGGTTGTATTATTTGAAGCATCCTGAATGTTCTGCTTTATTTTACCACCAGAATTTTCCAAGAAAAACTGACTGTTGAAAAGAATATATGTGGCTTAAATATGGGAGTGTTTTCCCTCTATTCACGTTCACCACTTTATTTTGCACCTGAGTAACCATAGTTGGCAAATTCTCTTAAGACATGCCCTATTCCCACATCGAGGGGAAATCCAAAAATAGGTAAAGTGCTCCTTATAACACTTTTTCTTTTCCATTCAGTTTGTCAAATCATTGACAAATGTGAAGCATGAATAAGGACCTCTTCAAGGTATGAAACAATCCAAAAAGAAAACTGGCATGCACGTGAGAAGTGGTTAAAACAAAGTAGTAGATCAGGAAATGCTTAGATAGATAAGGGGTAAGCTGTAAAAAGGCAGAGGCAGTGACTACAGTGGAATTTCAATTATACTGACATTGATGGGCATAGCAGTAGTGGAGTCATTAAGGATGGATGCGTGCTTCTGAGTGCAGTACCAAACAGTTTTTTCGGTTTGAGGAGCAATCAACAAGACCAGGGGCTATTTTGGACTTAGTCCAAGGAAATGAGACTAGGTGAAATGAATAATGTGGAAGATAATAAACCCTTAGGGCTAGGTTATAATATCATCACATTGGAAGCACTTCTGAAAATATTTGTGAATGGTTATAAAAGTACAATAATTCTGAGGACAGAATGAGCTGTAGAAAGTTGATTGGAATCAACTGTTTGTGGACAATAATGGAAAAGCATGCAGTGTTTAAGAAATGGAGACTGCTATTTCTATTCAGTTTATTAAAATCAAAGTCAAAATGATAGCAAAAACAAGCTAATGTGGCCTCAAAAAATGTAATAAAGGTATCAAAATGCTTTCCTTATTTAAAAGGCCAGGCATCCTTGAAAAGTTGGAAGGTTTGGCAGTTTTAAAATGAATGAGAACAACATCAAGAGAATACCAACAATGAATAATATCCATTAAATATTTCAATCAAGACTGAAGCCAAGTTGCTCAACTGTATGCATGCAATGTAAATGGCAAGGAAGAAAAAAAAAAAAAAAAGAAATATGATAGGGAAACATGGAGCTCTCATTTGTATCTATTTCCACAAATTAAAGGACCAGTTCTCAGCCTTTCATTCTGAGAGTAGCTCCCACGGCTATGGCAGAGAGAGGACATGAGTTGGGGCTATTCAGGGAATACACCCTTAAGGAAGCTGTTGGTAGTGGGACACCAGGATAACTATCTCATACAGAAGGGTCTGATCCCACTCTTGTGGTGCTCAAGACCACTTAAAAGTGGATGCATAAGAGCTGGCACAGGGTCTACCCTGACAACATCGTGGCTGTTCTCATTTGCCATGGAAACACGGAAGGTTCAAGAGGAAAAAGTGTATCCTGATCCATACAAGTTACTCCAAATGGTTAAAGGGTTGGAGATGTGGTTTAAGCACACACGTTTCATTTCACAGAGATGAAGCCAGGTACTGTCCCTCTCCTCAGGTGGTGGGTGCTGTAACTTCTCCCAGTAAGCCAACTCAGCCCTTCCCAGCTTACCTATGCTTTCAGCTGCCATTTCTGAGCAAAGTGGATCTTCTCCTGAACTCCACAGCTTCTCATAGCAGAGACGTCCTTTATCCTTCTGCTCAACTAGTGGTGGGAGGGTCAGGAGTCATATGGCCAAGTGTTACTCAGAGAAGGAACAGGAAGAGGTTGCCTGATAAGAGACCCAGCAGAGAGATGGACAGACAGGAGACACACATGAAAACAGGAGGCTGTGTGGTGGGGAAAGGGGAATGTGCTGAGGGAGGTACTTTAGCTCTTCCTGAGGAGAAGCAGGGTGCCCTTGGTGAGAGCGTGCTGCAGTCAGCAGAGAGAGCCTGGCCAGGCAGAGCCCAGGCTGGCCATGCCTGGCTAAGCAGCACTTCGTGCCCCTGTAGGGATGTGTTGTTCAGCTGGCAGCATCTCCTGCTGCTGTACACAGCCTGTGACTGGGGCTGCTGCTTCTCCCTGGGAAGGAGGTACCACAGCCTTCCTTCTTCCTTCCCCACAGTCACGTATTTCTCAGCCCACATCACCAGCCAGCTGCTGAAATTGAACTCCAACCCTCCCCAGTTTCCAGAAAGGCTGGGATTATCTCCTTCAGTTCAAACTTGCAAAGTGGAGGGCTCAAGATGCCAAGGTGCATATTATATCCCAGATTTCAAAGCAGGCCTCATGGCTAGCATTCAAACTCCAAGACAACTCTTCTGATTTTACAGCATGCTTAAGCTGAGGACAAAATGGTGACTTTTCCTCTGCTTCACTGATGACTATCAAACAGACACAGAATCTTTTAAAAATCGATTTAATTGTGGGGTTTTCCTTCAGCTACTAATTCTGGCCTCCATGTTCTCCAAGTATCTTCAGAACAAAAGACTGTCATGTTGTTTCAAAGATAAAGATGAAAAGTAGTTGATTTTGTCCAGTTACATGTTGTGGTAATGAATTCAGCACAAATTAAGCTTCAAAGTCCCCAGGTAGATGGAGACCTTTTAGTTTTGTGTTGGGGTGTGAAATGTGTCCAGATATGAGCAAAGATCATTCTTTTGTGTGATATCCTTCACCCATCTCCTTGGAGAGAGAGGATGGCACCATGTGGAAATAGTTTATTGCATGAATCCTCTGCCCCTAAGGCCTTTGGCACCTATCAAGCATTGAGCATCCCCCACCTCTCCCTGCAGCTGCTGCACCACTGATTCAAATGCCTCACTGGAGCTTGCAGGACCCCTACTAGCCTCTACTGTAAGCTGGCCTGAGGAGATGGTTCACACTGTGCTCACAAAACCCACAAAACTCAGTGGAAATTTCAGCCCTGAGATAATGATCCAAATTTACATGAGCCCATAAAGCACTCTAAAAAATTAGCAGGGAGGGGGCAAGATCATGCATACCTGTGCACAATTACTTGTCACCTAGGCAGGGAGGCAGTGAGGAGGATGTAAAAGGAGGAGGTTAGTGCAACAGCAGGACTACATTTCTCTCTCTGGAAAATTCAGAACTGTGGAGGTGCAAACAACTGTTCCCAAAGAAAATGGATACCTTTGTTTATAAGTAAAGTCTGGAGAAAATAAGATTGGCAGTGATCCATAAGACCCTGGAACGCTCAAATCAGGATGTCCTCTTTTTCTTAAAGCATCCGTACAGATGAGGAACAAAGAAAGGATTGCAAAAGTGCAGAAACCAGATTAAATTATTATTTTCATTTTTAAAAAATTCTACCGCACAGCCTGGCCACAAAGAAGAGCAAGCCCCAGCCTTTGTGGCAGTAGAACCTGCCACATATTTGCCCTGGGTAATGAGCTCAGAGGAGGAGATTTGAAAGAAGACTTTGCATTGTTCGAGGAGGCTCTGGAGCAGAGGGAGGGTGGAATTCCATCTGTTCACTTCCGCGCGGTTCAGTGAGCTGCTTCACTTTTAATGGTTCACTAGGCTGTGACACTTAGCAGAAATTACGGTAAATGTTTTTTAAAACCTTTACATTATCATTTAAGAAGCCGCATGACAAGATCACTGAAAAGCTAACCCTTTGATCTCTGTCTCTTGTGAGGTTTTTTTGTCTGGTAATGGAAACAATGTACCATGTGCTATTGAGGCTGGATAATGTGTTGATGTGCATACGCTCACTTTGTCCCCTGTCCTAATGACATTCTCTATGGGTTTTTTTTGTCCATGCCATTGCAAAAATAAAAGCGGTTTTTTGCCCTTATAATCTATAGTCACCTCGGCAGTTCCCATATAGCTCTCGGCACGTTAGGAGAGCTGACAAACAGCTCGCACTCCAGCTCAGATGGGAAGTACCCCATGTTACCGATCAGGTGGAATTCCACTTTGCCTGCTTGAGTGACTCTGTGAACAATGTAAATCATTAAGTAAGTCTTTGAAACAGTGCAGAAAGGTGATGGGGGAAGGGAGCTCTGTATCTGGTGCTTGTTCAATGTATTTTCACAGGAGGACTGTTTATTTTTCATAAACCTTAGAAAAAGACCAAGTGGAAGTCAACAAATTCAGTTTACTTGAACACTGGTACAGGAAATCACGGTAAATGCTTCTACTCTTCTGTGTTTAATCAGCATTTAGGACATTTTTTTCTCCTTACATTTTCTCCTCTCCATCAGAGTTTTCAGCACTTTATTGGTCTTTTCCATCTGGAGAAAAGTCTATGGAGTGCCTGGAAGACTTGGAGCAGCCATTTGGATGTCTTCACTGCTGTAGAAATTGGCTAAAAGTACCAAGAGAAAATCTTTATCTTTTTGCAAAGAAGAGAAACAAGTACAAATGAAGTCAGGCTCCCCACAGATCCATGGCTCACAAAGCTTTCTGCTGCCTTTGCCCCAGTCAGAGGAAAGGGTTCACAGATTCTTTAGACAGACAACACTCCCCCATCAACTACACTGCACAGGTGGCATGTCTCAAAAACAGGCAGCCTGAAAAACAAATATAAGCTACAAATTCCAGATTTTGGAGATCATTCTTATGTTTTCAGACCTTTAAGAACTAAGTATTAAAGGCATAGTTTTGGTGCTGGGGACAACTACATGCAGATTCAGAAATACTTTTTTGTTTTTGTCAGTTTTGTCTGATTGAAGTCATGGATAGACATGAGTTCACAGCATAAGTTCAAGCCCTCCACTACATGAAGATATTCCGTAGGAAATAGATATCTCTGAGATATGGATTTGAACTGGGATGGTGTCCACAACACTGACTTCATTCTGTTCACATTTTACCAAAGGGCATGGTTGTCAGCATGTTTTGCAGGTAGGAATTTGGCCAACACAAGGAAAAATTCTTCAGCAAAGTACAGTTAAATGAACCCAGTGAATTCTTGCTATATCTCTGGTACTTAGTTGATCCTCTGGATGAAAAACACCCATTTTCCTCCTGCAAGGGGGAATATGCCAGGAAAGCAAAAGGGTGCTCAGACTATCAATGAAAAGTCTGGTAACCACTTGCTGAGAAGAGACAAAGAGAGGTCACAGGAGAAGGAGAAGGAAGCAAGGACCACAGCCAAATTTCAGGTGGAAGAATATGATACTTTGGATAACCCAGTAGTAATGAAAGGGAAGGAAGGAGATGGGCTGGTTGGGATTCCAGCTATGAGTATCTTAATATTGTCTCCTCTACCTGATGACTTGAGTAAGGTACTAGTGACCTTGAGAATTTGCCTAACATCTAAAACAGCACAAACAGATGAAACAAAAGCAAGCAGCTAAATGTTGGCACCACAGCAGCTAAATGTTGCTTTGTATTGCTTTTTGTATCACCTCCATGCTGTCCTTTGCCCCTGATCTGAGATCAAGCACACAGGCTGGGGAAACCCCCACACAGCTCTGCTCATAACATGATTGCTTCTGGCTGTCTCTGATTTGTCTCAAGAGGGCACAGAGACAGCAAGACACCCCCATCTACTCTCCCTCAACTGTGCTGAAATGTAACTTCAAATATTTCTTTTTAAGAGGTTGCCAAGCGGTTTTTTTCTTCCCCTCTTGGGGATTTGCAAAAGCTCATTTGAACTCCAGTGTCCCTGTGCTGGTGTAGTGGCCAGTGAATCCTTTATTTTACAGGGACATGCTGCCTCTCAAACTAAACGTGGAATCCTTCCTGCAGAAATATTCCTATCTCATGAAATTGGAAAAGCATGGCAAATATAGAGCAAATAAATCTATCTGCATGTGGACTTTGACTGGTATCAAACTGGCTCATTTATTGCCACAACTCTTTGCTGGGAGATTTTTGTTCTGCTGTAGAGCTGCTAAATTCCCCTTGAGTACTATTAGTGTTGCTGCTTTTTATGTCTCTCTCCATGACACTACTCAATGCAAGTTATAATTAACTCAGAGAAAGTAGAAGGGGATGGACTCTGTCTGTTTAGGGGGAGATGGGTACAGATTGGGAAAAGATAATGCCAAATAACCTTTGAGCTTTCTAGTATCCCCTGAACTTCAGGGTTTTTTAGAACTCACCTTTCTACTGAGAGGCAGCCTGTTGTCTGCTGCAAGCTACAGCAATCAGGAATGATTTCCAGGGCTGAGGGAGGACTCAAATAACTTGACTTGTAAGACCTTTGTACTGGCCTTTTGCACAAGACTAGTTTTTAGCACTGGAGAAACACAGAAGCCACCCCTGGCTGACATCTTAGTATCAAAGGTGAAAATGTGTCCGTTTTCCAGCAATGCTGGACAGTCTGGAGAACAATTTACTGCTTAACTATTAAAGATTTAAACACCAAATGCAGGTACATACAAGCTGAAGGGTTTGTATACAGCTGAGGGGTGCAAAGGCAGGCTGAGAGAGGGTAGAACTTCTAAAGGTGCATGGACATAAAGAAGAGCCTAGCAAAGTTTCTTGCATTTCTTGAAGTACTGAATTGTGGAAGCAGAAAAGGATAGAAAAACTAGTGTACTAGTTCATAGTGGTCATATAAGCTTTGGACACAGAAATGATTCCCCTGGCAGCAAAGAGTGAGTGCTAACATGGTCTTTCTGCTCAGCTCGCAGAATCTTTGGAAATTGATAAGGAAAATAAAGTGTCCTTACTGACTATGATGTCTCTTCTGCAGGTAAATTCAGCCATAAGCAACTTTATACAGCTGAGTAAACCTACCGTGTTCAGCAGGACCACTTTCATGTGCACATTACTCACATGGGCCTCAGTAATGCACAATCACAGGCAAAACAGTTGATACCTTTGAACTATTCAAAAAAGTGAGTTTCTGAACCAAGAAGCAATTTTAATAACTAGTGTGCTATTTTGATCTGCATTCTAATTTGAAAGCTCATCATTATTTACATGATAAATATAAACGGTGCATTTGGAGTTGTTATAGTCCATCATGTAAATCCGTATTTAAGCATTATGAAAAAGAGGATTTGTGACTCAGTAGATCATATTAGTTTTAGGGCAGTTACTCCTGTTGATCAAATCTATTTTCTTACTGCCCAATGTGCATCAAGTCCATGTGATAAAAAAATCCTTGTGACATATTTACCACTGTGTGAAATGATGAGGTAATTTTTAATTTCTTTAATTTTTTTTCCAGTAGTATTCTAAACAGCCTGGCATTCCTGGAGGAGAACAGCAGTCTTACTCTAAGTGGCCCTACTTTGATCTCAGCTAGATGACCATGAGTGATGAACTCCCATAGGTTTAACAAAGATTCCTAGAAATATATTCCCCCTCACCTGATGATGTTCTGTGAGCATGTCCTTCCCACAAAAAACCCATGCCCACTCTATATACTTCTTTCTCAGCCAGAAAACACCAATTGCCTACTCTCATTTCCCTTGTTTTGTGCCACTACCCCACTGATCCCCAGGACTCGTTCACCCCAATAGCCTGGTAGCACTCAGAGCTGGGCTCCTTGCCTTGCAATTGTTTAGCAAAACTGATTCAGTAGAATCAGCTTGGTGGTCTCCTGTCACCACTGCTCCCTGGGGCACTTGGTTCTCCTGCCAACACTGACTCCGCAGCAGTGGCTCACACCACCACGGGGTCTGCACTATCAGAGGAACAGGCAGTCAAGAGACACACTCATTCTCCTTCTGCTCCTCCCAGGCAGGAAGATAAAGGTATTTCCCACACGCTGGAAGATCTCTACAGCTGGGGCTGAAGGGAGGGACAATCTCTTGTAGCTGGTGCACAGCACTACATGTTTTTCTTGCTTCATGCTGGGCCAAAAAGTCCAATTTCATTCTTCTTGCTGCTGTTGTCTACGTGGCATCAAATACATGTGCATTCGGAGGAGGCTTTCAAAGAAAACCAGAGAGATCAACTTTAGCATTTGATCATTCCTTCTTATTTCCACCCCAAGGGCAATCAGAAAATACCTGCAACTACTGTGACCTTATTTATGTGGCACAAAGCTTTTAGGGACTGCTAACGGGCCAATGTTTTTGGGATAATCTTAACTGCCATCATTTGGTGTACACTCTCCTTGCATGCTGGAAGGGGGAACAGAGACAGATTTTTGTCCCCTCAGCCTCCTGCAGCAGAAGGACCCTCTGGTCTTTCCACTGCCTCCAGTTTAAGGCTTGTTTTGCCAACTAAGGATAACAAACTGCAGATCATCAAAGATTTCTAGAAACCTGCACACTTCAGAAAGTCAATGCTTTGTTATCGAAATTGAGACTATCTTTACGAAGTCCCAATGGTTATTGCTGATAGCCAAAGCTTGTAAAAGACCCCAGAAAGCCTGTTTACATCTGATATGAGGACAGCAAACTGTGGGGCCACACCCCATGCACCCCTGGGCATTTTGACCTCCTTCAGTAAAATCTGAAGCTATCTGAAGCTGGGAGTTGGGTCAGAGAGCATTGAAGAAAGATGGAAAAGGGAAAAGAAATGAAATGCTAAAATAAGGGCAACATTTTGATTAGCAGATGTCTGGTATTCCCACAGTCTTGTTACCTTTGTTTAAATATTTGAGTCAACACTCTTATTTTAATAAACAAAACAGATGCAAAATCTGCAGCTGTGTTAGGAGTGTATGTCAAGGCACAACAGGCAACCTCCATCTCCACTGGGACTGTGTTTTTTGGTCCAGGATGGGAAACTTGTTGTTAAAACTGTTCCCAGATTATATCCCACTGGCCCTGCTTACCTTGATGTTGGGAAAATGTCTCGAGGGACGTAAATTGCCTGGAATCATTTACAACAGCTGCCAGCAACTGCAATTCTATGTTATTACAAAAGCAATCTCCCTTCCTGGGAATTTGATTTGCAAAAATAGAAGAATTAATAGAAATAGAAGGAAAGGTTTTAAAATAAGATCAGTTTCAAAAAACCAGGCACCCTTTTTGACACAAGTATCCCTTATGCTCTCAAATGGGAATAATTGTAGAAATGACTGTCACAAGATGGTACCTGCTTATGAAAAATAAATCTCTCCCTTGAATTTAGGCAGGCTCGAGTCAATATTTCTTGCAGAAGAAATCTCTCTTTTAAGCTCAGTATATTTTCTGGAACAATGGATATTGAATTGTGTCTGTTAATATAATCACTTGACATCTACCATTTTGTATATTTCGTGTTCCAGTGAAACCTTCTCTGTATTGCTAATGAAATAATTTTTTTATGTTCTCAATAATCATTATTCTCTTTAATGAAAAGCTAGGGCAGATCTTTCAGTCCTTACATGTGGGAATAATTTCTACCCTCACATTGCTTTCTTGAGTTACTTAAACTGACTTGAGTGAATTAAAGTTTTGTAGGGATGGCTTGTTCATAACTTAAGTGCTAATTGACATCTATTTCAGAACATGACATTCTGGAATAAACCCTACTTTAAGACATTATTGCAATTACGGTTTTTATAACAATTAGTGTAATTATGTTTGGGATAGTAACTAGTAAGTCATTGCACTGGAATGTAAAGCAATATCTCCCACCAGCTGGCTTTGAAAATCTTCTGTCAGAGACAGTGAGAAAGATCTGCCCTGAGTCACATAAAACACATCCCACAAATATGGTGAAATGAAAGGAGACACAAGACTTCTGTCTACGAATTTTGAGGAACAACTAATTCTAGTGCTTGGAAATGTCAGAGTTCTGTTATCACAGATGAAATAAATTGTTTCATTTCAATGCCTCTGCATCAGAAAAAGAGCCAGGTCTGGATACAGTGGTCAGTATAACGAGTAACTGGATAGATAAAGTGAGCCACTAGTACTCCAATCCCCACCCCCTGCTCTGCCTCCTCTTTAATGCCCAGATAAGTGTCAGAAGGGGACCCAGCTATTACAGATGACAAGGGGTAAATGCCTTCATGTTGTCCTCCAAAGGTTAAGGTTTACCAACCCCACTTGGAAGCCACAATCTCCAATAACCATTAATCCACTAAACTCCAGTATGAGTGAACATATTTATGGCTGCAGTCACTAAAGGGTGAAATAAAGATTAGTTTTTAGTTAGGAACGCAAAGCTTTTTAGATCAATACAGACCCACTGCTGAAATCAATCTAAAGTTTGGAATTTTTAAGTAAAGATTTACTGGGCTTCCTTGTACAGTTAATTTTCCAAAGGGAGAATAGTCTCAGCAATGTTACATAGTAATCAAATTGAGTAAACACTAGTCAGTTCGTAAACTGACCTCAGTTATGCGCATAGCAAATGAGTGTACAGCAATAAAAATACCCATAATGTGGATAGTAAACTTGCCAATAAACAGGTAAAGCCAAAATGCACATATAGACTAACATGATAAAATATTAGTAGCTACATTTGCCTATTTGGAAACATAAATAATCAATAGACATTAATAATGAAGTTGTTCATGCATTTCTTTATTACTGTGCATATTAAGTGTTTCAATTATTTCTACTTAGTTTGATAGATAAATGTATATGTACATTTTGTGCCTTGAAAAGAACATAGGATTACTCTTCAAAACAACAGCTACTGTTTAGATGAAAGAACAAGTGGACTGGAAATACACAGCTTGTTATACCCCTCTGCTGTTCATGTTTGATGCATGTATACAATTTATTATGTAATTTCTTGAGATTTGACAAAGTAATTGTCTGGCAAACCATAGCTTTAATGATGGCTTTTCTGCTTCAGACAAAAGGTCTGAAGGTAGTGTAGGAAAATGACTTAATAGATCAGTGTCTATAAATGCTGTTAATCTGTATTTTATATATATATATATATATATATTTGCAATGGTAACCCAAGTTATTTTCTGAGTTACCGCACAATGCGTTGTGAGATTCCATGTGGTAAATTCATTTTTGTCATCAGAGCTACTGCATGAAATATTGTATGTTGAGCTGTAACTTCCAAAATAACTCGGGTCACTGCCCTAGTTTTAGTCTGGGTGTCTGTCACTGGGAGTTCTTGACAGTGGACCTGAGGCTGGAAAAGCCTGGATGTCACAAGAATGCCGCGCCGGCTTAAAAAAGACAGAATTTCCATTGTTAACCCCATTTTAAAGGGTTTGTCACTTAGCACTTAAAACCCATTCAGGTCTGAAACCAAAGTCAAAGAGCAAAAAATAACTTTCCTTTTAATCTTATTCTTTTAAAATCATCATAGCTATTCTTGAGACAAGCACCATAGAAATCCTAAGTTTTTATTATTTTGAACAATTTTGCAATCTTTTGTAACTAAATTATGTCTAATTTGAAAAAAAAAAAAGTCTCAGCAAAGGGATGTTCTTCATTTTGCCTGTCTCCCAGTTTTTTCATTGATAAAATAGTAGTTAGCCAGACTCACAGCTTGTGTGAGCAATCACTGGGTCCACCAGGACTGTCCTTTTACATCAGCAATGAACTGCCTGCTGATCAGCTGTATCTGAATGAAGTTAAAAACATATATTTCATATATTTTCATTTTTCTCCAGTATTATTTCTCAGCTCTAGAATTTTTGGGATGTTTATTTATATCTTGGTGTAAATTAATATGAGGCATTGGGCAGACAGGAAGTTGTTATCTGGAACAATAGGTACCTGAAAATCACCCAGGGAATTTGAACCTAAGAAAAAAGAAAAAGAAAAAAAAAAAAAAAAAAAAAAAAAAAAAAAAAAAAAAAAAAAAAAAAAAAAAAAAGAAAAAAAAAAAAAGCAATTCTCTTGACTGGGCTCCAACATCAAATATTGCTTTGTTCTATTTAATCACCATTTTTTAGAATTAATGATATCTACCTTCACACCCACTTTTTTAACCTTGATACAGGGCTCACGAATGAGCTTGTTGGTATCAGAGAAAACTACAGTCTCCTTCTAATCCTTTAGTCCAAGGGAAATAGAGCTACTGTTGATTTCCTCACTTTTCCCATTTGACACTACGGAAATCTTTGAGAAGGGGCAGGGGAACCATTTCCAGCAGTGAAAGGCTGGCATATCCTTCCTGACACAGCAGACCACAGACGATCTGCTTATATTCCAAGGCAATGTCACTCAGAGCCAAATATAAGGATATTTTTATTATGTGAACTAGATGCTGGGCTGAAACAGCTGGCTGGTGACACACAGAGCCCTGCCAGCCTTTCAGTGATGACTTCTTTTTGATTTCAACTGCTTGGGCCAGATTTGAACCAGAGAGAGCTGGACACAACTTCCCACTTTGCTGAGAAGAAGAGAACACTTGAGCAAAGGAAAGGGGTTCTTTTCCTTCTCATAATTTCTCCCCAGATTATCTGCTACTAAATTTATATAATCTCTGACCAAAAACAACAACAAAAAGGAGTGGTATTTTTACAATGCTACACCAACCTCAGGTAGCTATTTTGCAGTTGGACCTGGTGGAAACAAGGCAGATGACTTGTTTATTTGGGTAGCTAGTTCGGTTAAGTTGGAGCCACTGCTGGATTTCACCAAAACCAACCTCACCAACTAGTGAGGGTCAACACTAGTTAGGGGAATAATGCTTGACCTTCACTGACACATAAAATTAAAGATTACCTGGTTTTAATCTCATGAAGCCCTGTCTCTACGTTTTGTGTTCGTGTTTTTTCTCTCAGAAAACTAACTAATTCAAATGATGAGGTCTTGACTTTAAAAATACAATTTGGGAAAGGGGAGAAGCAGCACATTCACTGTTTCACAATGGTGCTAAGTCTGGTTCCTGGGAAAGCAATGACACATGATCTCCACAGAGAGATCCAGAGAGATCACCTTCTTCCCCTCTGCAGTAGAACAAGACTGCACTATTTAAGCACAGCCCTAGTCTTCAAGCAGCCAGGTCACAAGGTGCTCTGTGTTGTCTTAGAAAGATGGAGAAAACCAAGCGGAAATCATGAATCTTAACTCACCTTTCCTTTTCTATTTTACACATGTGCCCCCCAAATTGTTAATGAATAAGCATCTTGGTGGTCAAAGCTAATGTCACATTTTATTTTACATCATTATTTTCACATGAGGGACTGGACATCCAATGAGTCCTCTCTGCCACATCCAAAGGGAGAAAACAATCCTGGGGCAGTTAAAATGGAGCACTGTGGGAAAGATTTCTGTCCTCAGAGCACAGACTGATAGAGAACAAAAGTCTTTGTCAGCAGATTTTGCTTGAAAGGGATTAAAAAAAAATTTGCAACTCCTCCCTCCCTTAAAAACTGATAGTGCTCTCTTGGGGCTTATGAGAGTCACATTAAACCTATGGATTATATATTTCTTCAGTACAAAAATGTACTCTAGCCACCGCAATCCAGTTAGTTCCTGTTGCTCTGAAGCTTGCCCTTTCCCCTGTGTGTCTCAAAACGCCGCCTCAAGAAACCAAGCAACTGGGATGGAACACTTACAAAGCCTGACTGTGGCTTTAGAGCAATCAACAGTGTCACTTGCCACCAATGCATCCTCCTCTCAGTTTTGCAATGAGTCCTGTGTGCACCAGGCTGGGAAAACTCAGCCAAACTGACTGGCAAATGCACACACACATCCCACAACAGGAAGGCATTCCCTTTCAAGAGAGTACTTAAGAATATGGTTTAAGAAATGCTTAAATGCTTTCCTGAACAGAAATGGACTTAAGCACAAGAGAGTATCCCTTAATTGGGAGTACAGCGCAGACACAATCACTAAAGCTCGTATTATATGCCTGAAAATCGAGTCCCAGAGCATAAGCTTTTCCAAGTGATGGTTACAGGGTTCCTAGTTGTAGCATGGTTCTGTACAGAAGGATTTGCTTAATCCACCTTGCTTTTAGATTGCAATTTCCCCAAGCTTAACTGCTTCTTTTAACAGTTCTGAGTTCTGCCTCCCCCCCAAGTTATTTTAATAACTCTTTCAGAGGAAATACTTCATATTTTGATATTTCAGAAGCTACTGGTTTTCTACAAACTTTATTCATGTCATCTTGATTGCACAGCATTGCATTAAATGACTTTTTTTTAATGTCATTTACTCTATTGCATTTTTGTGGACTGTGAGAGGAGGAACAACTTGCCTTGCAGTGCTTTTAGGATCACTCATTTAGGGTACTATGTAGCAGCACCCAGTCCACCCCCATGAGAGTTTTGGGTAAACAGGGCAAAAGTCTCAATACCTAATGGTATTATGATTCTTTATTACAGTCAAATTTCTGTTTTGTATACATTCAGGCACAGGAACAATACTTCACAATACATCTGGGAGTGTAAATAGAACCAGTAAGTATTGCTGGAGGAATCTCAAAGAACAAGGCAAGCATGGGTTAACCAGGACACCTCACAGACAATCAGGACACCTGTGACACTTTGGGGCCCAGTTGTGCCAGTCTCTACAGTCACACAGTTGCAGTAGCCACTGGCATCACAATCGTGATAGTAAACATTCAGGAATACCCAGCTGCTGTGACGCTGGGCAGATGTGCTCAGCAGGGCTGAGGAACCACAAGCTGGGAGAGGTTTGGACTGCACTAATGAAAACCCTTTTTAGCATTTGTTAACTGAAGCACAGAGATATTAAAGATATAAAAGAACATAAAGATATTAAAGAATGCACCTGGGTCAAAGTTGTTGCATCTATATTATTAGACTCAACATAACTTTTTATTCTCGTGCCCTCCCAGCTCCTTGCAACACCTCACATCTCCTTGGTTTCCAGGGAAATGTTTCCTCAGAGAACAAGGCACTCAGAAGCTTTGAGTGGTTCCCAGGTGCTAAATTAAAGTGTGCAGGCCAGCATAGCTACAATCGCTGTGTGCCAGTGGTGGGAATCCAGATGTCCAGACTTGTGGATCTCACAATCACCACCACGGCCTCCTGAAATATTCCACTACTGCCCTACTCCTACACTGACACCACCAGTGATGAAGTCAGTAGTTAAGTTAGGAGTTAAGGAGTTCTGTACTCCAGGAACAGTGCACTGGGATGCCAGGTCTGCCTTCAGGAGTGTGAGCTTAGAGACTTCCAGGTCAGAAGCTTCGGGCTGGATTGTATAACAAGGTTCAGCAAGAGCAGCAATGTCATTGGGAGCTGCCAGTACTGCTCTTGTTCATCTGTTTACAGCACTTGTACCTCAAAAGGGACCTGTGTGCCCAGAGCTGTCCAAGCAATTAGCACAGCTTGTTGCCCAACAAAAACAACCCAGCCCACTCGTAGCCTTTACCTTTCTGGAAGGCCCCTGGAAAGAACTTTCTTTTCCTGTGGTGGCAGATGCCATCCACATCCAGGAGGCTCTGGTGAGTGCCAGAATGTCTGTTCTACCATGTGAAATACAAACCCTGGCAGAGATGCAGACTGTTGAGAGGGTTCAGCAGGCCAGATGACCTGCACAAAAGACGAATTCTGTGCCCCAGAGAGGGGAGGCAGCTAATGCTCTGTTTCCGACAGCAGTGTCAGTGACAAAAGGGCAGGTGTTCAGAAATGACACTTATTTCAGTTCTTAATAATAAAGATACTCTGCATGTAACTTGATTTCTGAGATGTACCAGGATACCAGTATATATTACAACAAAATCTGCAAAAAATCCCCCATAAAACATCGGTTGTGCAGAGATATATTTCACATTACAAGCACAGACAATAAAGGCATTCGAAATTTCTCTTTTTTACAAAATTAGTCTTACTGAAATGTATTTACATTATTTACTGAGTTTGTTCTCTAGGATTTCAATGATTGTGTCTTATCCTGTCTTGATAAAAGCCTCTTCTGCACCACAACCTCTTCCTTTAATAGCAAGATGTGATTTGGACCTTGTACTATTGACCTCCCTCCCACAAGCCTCTGAAGACTTTGGTAAACTGAGGAATCTGCTGGGATAGAAAGAGTTGAGGAAAAGGATGATGGCTTTGAAAAGGTGAAATCATGCACCACTGCCCACTGTTCTCTGGAAACCCAGTTTAGGAACAGAGCCCTATAGCTATGATTGGGAAGGCTTCAGGGTTCTTAGGTATTCAGTGCTGCAGGTGAGATGGTCTTTGCTCCCAGTGGTTTCCCTAAAATATGTTTTAAGTATATAAATTAGAGATGTGAAGTCCCTGTATAAACCAAGTGTCAAGTACATCTACTTTTGCTCCAAATAATAAAAAAATAGATAATTTTACATGGTGCAGGTCTGAGAGTAACAGAAGAAGAAAGCAAGCACATAGGATTTTCTGCCAACAGCTGCCATCTCTAAGAAATGAACTTTAATTTTCCACTTTGAAATCAAGCACCCAACTTAGAAACTTTGAAGTTTCCCTTCAAAATATTTTAGATCATTTAGAAAATACCATACTCAGGACTTTTGGAAGTATTTTTCCAATGTAACTTATAAGTGACCACAAATCATACATGTAAGTTAAGACTGAACTTTATTTCAACCCGAGTTAGTGTAGCGAAGTTAAATAAAAATTAACCAGGTCTTTTCACTAAAGAGCAAAACATACCAGTATGCTAGTCCAAGAAACTTGCTACCAGGATGTATTTTGGCAGCTTGCAATGGTGTAAGTGTGTCTGACACATTAGTCAGTGCAAACTGATACAAAACCCCACGAGGTTTATTTACAGCCATGACAGCAGCAAAGGTTCAGCATAAAAAGTGCAATATAAAAATCACTCTTCCCACCTACTACAGTTGGGAGACAACTCACACCACTGAAGACACCAGCTACTATCAAAATGGAGGCATCTTAATTCACATTTCTCTTCATCTCAACAGGGTCAAAACCTGTGTGGCCAACAAGATACAGGAGGGAGAAAGCCACAACTAGAGCAAATCAAAGAACATGGATTTAGAAACAGCATAGGATGCTATCCTTTTGGGAAGAAAACCATGCCCCACACCACCAGCTGCCTTACCTCTCTTGGAAAATCCTTGCAGAAATAACTGACATCCAAGGGAGGGGGAAGGGATCTATCTGGGAAGGAAAAGAGAGAGCTATGGCAGAACTTCTTTATTAAGGTCACCAGAAAATAAATAAAAGCAAAAACTGCCTTGATGCCTTTCAGTTCCAGTCCTTTGCATTCCTGAGCAATCTAACTCCAGCTCTGTAAATGCATTGGCATCCTTGGCCAAGTCAAAGAGAAAGACCATGAGACCTGGCATTCAGAGTCCCACTCCTGGTGTGTGTTTTAATTAACAGGAGCCTGAGCATCATCTGTGAAAGGGGATGAGGCTCGAGGCTTTCACACCAGGTAAAACTTTCTGTGAGTGCTTGTTCCAATCTCCTTTCATGTGCATTTCATTCAAGGGCATACATTCCACCTTTTTCCCTGCTTTCTTGCCTTTTTTTTTTTTTTTTTTTTTTTTTTTTTTTTTTTTTTTTTTGACAATTGAAGGTTTGACAACAGAAGAACAGAGCTATAAATGTGAGGGTACAATATATCATGAGATAAAGTGTGGAGAACATGTCCTCTACCAAAATGTCCCTTGGTGGAAAGAAAAAGCCCAAAATGTCTAGAATAAGAATTCCCTCTGCTTCCTACAACTATAAAGGAGCAAACACCAAAACAAAGCCCCAACCCATGGATTGTGCTATGCACATTTTTAGGGTCTCAGCTCTGGCAGAAAGTTGAAAGGTTATGTTTGTGAAATAGCAGCTGCTTTCCTGCCATTTGGTTCAGGCTTCTGCTTTGCAAAGTCTCAAAACCAAAAGACAAATCTGACAATATGCTAATCTTCCAATAAAAAAATGTGACTTCTGAACCCTTATCTGTTGAAGAGCTGACAGTGAAGTTCAGAGACGGTTGTCTAACCAGAAAAAACGATAGAGAAAATATGCCTTCAAACAAGATCATAAATCTTGAACAGTGCAAGGGAACAAATGTAAAAGGAACGTTTTACCACTAACACCATTTAGTAGCCTCACTTTCTCTCCCTTCCACCCCTCCAGCCTCATCATACTTGCAAGGAAGGAGGATGTATCCTGTCAAAGCAGTAATATGAATACAAGGGGATGGGGGGTAAGGTTTCGGCTACTGAAACCAGACATTATTTCCATCACTCCTGGGGTGTGTGGGGAGAGCAGAAATACAAAACAAATACTGTGCAACCTGAACACAAGACTTACTCCCTCCCCTGCCCCCCCACCCCCCCAGCAACACACACACAAAAAAGTTTGCATATTGCACAGGGCCCTTGAAGATCATAAATCTATGCATGAGAAAGATGTAGTGGAAATTTTTGGGGGGATTAGAGTTTATTTTTGTCATCTCTGTGAGACAGCTACTCATTCATCCAGATCACAGCTAAGAAAAAAGCTGGTCACAGAAATTAGCAGTTTCAGCTCAGCAGCAAAGTCGCCAGCCTGTGAAGGCAGAGAGAAATTGACTAATTAGCAATGCGCACTAAAACTTGACGGTTCTTTATAGAGAGAGAGAAGAGAGAGGGAGAGCGAGAGGGAGGGAGGCGGGGGGGGGGCTCGCTTTTTCCCCTTCTTTCTTCCAAAGATGTTTGAAATCGCAGTCATTTACGCTCGACAATTTTTACAATAGCCTTGAGCCATAATTTTGCGAGTCTCTCCAGCATCCATCCCCCTGTATGGTCTCTCTCCACTGGCCATGCACGACCGTTTCTCTCCCCAACCGTGGATTTCCTATTACTCTCGTTACGACTCACTGAGCCCCAGGCCCAAGGATAATGATGTGTTGTTTCTTGGTAGCATAATTTGTCACACGTACATTTTTTCTTCTTCTTCTCTTGCAGAAAGCTCTGCGCTCTCTCTCTCTTTCTCTCTCTCTCCTTCTCTCTCTCTCGTACATTTTCTTGCTGTTGCTAATTCATGGTGATCAAATGATGTACGACAAAATAAATTGTAAAGAGTGACTGCTCCGAGTTGGGAACCAGAAGGTTTTTTTT